>JALJCO010001037.1:0-609771 GCA_023101725.1 Atherinomorus stipes
ATGATACACGGATTCATTATTTATTTTTGGAATTTTCGTTTTTCTCATTTCGTTTAAAAACAAAAAAAAAAAAAAACACCTGTTTTTTCATTTTTTTACATTTTGTTTGAAAAGGAAAAACCAAAGAACGAACCATACACGGATTAACGTCCTGTGTGTGTGTGTGCAAATGTTTATAGTTATGTGTGCTGGGTTTTGTGCGTGGGTGTTTGAAGGCCTGTCTTTATTTTAAAAATGCATTTGTTTTTATTGTCTTGAAAAAGCACTTTGGGTTGCCTATGGCAGAAAAAGCGCTTTATCAATAAAGTTTTGATTTGATTAATAAATAGCTGTGAAAAATCTATATTTATAAGATAACATAATATAGATCATTTGAGTTGAAAAATATGTATAAAAAATAATGATATGATTAATACCTAATTATAAGTTGTGAAGTATCAATATTTATAATATAACATATAGATAATTTTAGTTGAAGAATATTTTTGACAATGATAATTTGATTAATCCCTAATTATAAGTTAGGAAGCATCAATATTCATGACATAACAATTAAATAACTTGAGTTGAAGAATAATTTAAAAGAAACAAATTATAATTTAATTAATACATAATTGTAAGTTGTGGAATTTAAGTTGAAGAGTATTTTAAAGATAATAAAAATTCAACTAATTCCTATTTATAAGTTGTGGAATATCAATATTTATAAGATAACATTAAGATAATTTGAGTTTTAGTCAAAGTTTAAGTCAACTTTATTGTCATATATGTTTCATGTTCACAATACAACACAGATGAAATGAAGAATAATTTTTAATAAACTGATCCCTATATTTGACTTGTGGAATATTTATGAGATGCACGAGATTGAGGTAATTTAAGGCAATGACACATATGATTGTGTCATTAAAATAATGTGAATTGAATTTACATTGAATTTTAATGTAAACCTAAAACTTTTAAAAACATCACTAAACAAATGTTGTGTAATCAGTTAAAAGATAATTTTTGATATTTTCCTGTGAACTTCTCAGGGTTTACAGTTTGAATAAAACTTTATTTAAATGCAGCTTAGAACAGTTGGCAGGCAAGTGGGCGGAGCTAATTTATGTAAATTAGCCGTCTCAACCTTTAAAGGAGGACTTGATCACCATGGAAACGTGATGCAGTTCTAGAGTCCTTTGATGCTGGTGACATCACTGATGATGTAATACAGTCAGTACAGCTGTGGAAAATTCTAATCTTGATCACTTCTTTCATATCTGAGCGAGAGCACACAGGATTTTGGAGACGTTTACAGTCTGTTGGCAAGAACGCAGCATTTTTGAGTTTATTACAAAGGTAGAGTTTAGTGAATTTAGATTACAATGGAATCAGAAAACAGAAATAGCTCTTCTGATCAAGGTGAAAGCCAAACCTCACAGGAAAGATCAAGTCCTGTTGATGTTTTCGCTGGAGAAGCAGACATGCCCCTTCAGGCAGGAAGAAATCTCAACCGAGAGACCGGAAACGCTGACCAAGTTCAACATGAAACAGAAACATTTGAGCTTGATGATAAAATAATGCAAATAATAGCAACAGAACAGAAGATGTGTTCAATGCAGAAGGAGAAAAAACCGACTGGATCACATGAATAACGACTTGGATACACAGAGGGGAACTGATATTAAATTATGTGTGAATCTGCTCATCCAGAAGAACAAAGAGATCAAGGTTAAGGAAAATGAACTTTTACAAAACCAAAGTGTTTTTGAGGAGGAAAGGAAACAATTTGAAAAGGAGAAAAATGAGGTTCAGTTGGGATAAACATCAACTTTTACGGTACAAAGATGTTTTAGAGGAGGAGAAAAAACAACTGGAACAGAGAAGAAAAATGAGGTTCATTTGGATAAAGATAAACTGTTACAGGACCAAGATGTGTTAGAGGCCAAAAAGAAACAACTGGAAGAGAGAGAAAATGAGATTCAGTTGGATAAAGATCAACTTTTACGGGACAAAAATCTTTTAGAGGACGAGAGGAAACGACTGGAAGTGGAGAAAAAATGAGGTTCAGTTGGAGAAAGATCAATTTTTACGGGACAAAGATGTTTTGGAGGAGGAGAAGAAACAACGGAAAGAGGAGGAAGAAGACGAGACGCAGAGAAACCAATGGTGGTACCAGCCTGAATTTATTGTAGGTGCTCTGGGGGTGCTGGCCGCATTACTGTTTGCGCTTAGACGTATGATTTAATGCCACACCTAGACCCACAATGCCCTTAACACATACATACTGAAGACATATTCAGCGTTTAAAGTTACGAATAAAGTAATCTTAGGAACAAATACAGTAATATTATTACCTTTTTATTTAAACCACTGCATTCAGCTATATTATTGCTTTTTGCCAACTCTTTTTGGTTCTGTGTCTGACAGACAAATCCAGTTGACAAATCCAACTTTGTCAGCTTGTTTCTCAACACAAATGTATGTTTTAATTTATTTTTTGTAAATATTTCTCCTTTTTCAGGTTACATTAATTTGATGTTTTTCTGATCTAAAAATTAAAAATAAAGTTTGAAAATAAAATGTTTTAAAATCTGAATTTTCAAAACAGTCTGGAATTTTTTCACATTGTGTTTTATTACATATCAAAGGAACAAAACTGTATTACAACATAGTTAAGAACTTTGCTGTGATGTGAAAAATAGGTTTAAGTGTGTCTGACGGAGTTGACACAAATCAAATCATCTTTAATTCATTCATTCATTTTTACAACTTGTTCCTTTACAAAGTCAAACAACAAGGACCTTTCTGTAAATAAATATATGTGACAAAAGTGTCAGTCATTTTCTGTACACCTTATCAAATTCAGGGTCGTGGGGTTGCTGGAGCCTAACCCAGCTATTATCAGGCGAGAGGCAGGGTACACCCTGAACAGGTCGCCAGTCTGTTGCAGGGCCAACACAGAGATACAGACACCCATTCACACTCACACCTAGGGACAATTTAGAGTGATCAATTCACCTAACATGCATGTCTTTGGATGGTGGGAGGAAGCCCGAGTACCCAGTGCCCAGAGAGAACCTACGCATACACAGGGAGAACATGCAAACTCCATACAGGAAGGCGACTGTTGGAATTGTTTGAACCCCCTCCCCAGCCAGGAATTGAACTAGCAACCTTCTTACTGTGAGGCTGCGGTACTAACCACCACGCCACCATGCAACCTCAGTGACAAAAGTGACTATTTAGGAAAAAAAAAAAAGAAAATTAAACCACTATTGCCCCGACCCTCAAAGATGGTTTGGCTATTACAGAAGTGTAGATTTTTTTAGGTTTTTCCAAATTTACAGGCATTTCAGGATGATTTAAAATATCTTAATATATCGATTAGATAGTGGAAAGAAGCTGCTTCATGGTTTTCAGAAACATTTGTACTATTAGCTGAGCCCCTGTTTTTTTTTTTTTTTTTGATCATTTTCATTTGATCTTGTTTAACTTGAGCTTTTGTCTTTTTAATACCTTTTGTGCTTTTATTTTGGATTATATTTAAAGTTATACCGTGTAACTTTTGACTCTGACATTAAGCCTAAAATGAGCAGTATTAGATGATTTTTTTTTTTTTCGGGCCAATATACAGTGACTGACGCGTGTCAGCACTCTGAGCGGGCTGCCCTCGGCAGAAACCAGACATCGTAACTTTGGAGAGGCGGGCCGTCGATGAAAGTGCCGTAAAACAAGTTGCTTTACGGCTCCTCATAGATAAACCATACAGTCTATGAGATAAACACAGAAAGCTGTACTTGTGCTACTTTCTCTCATTGCTCGAAGTTTAGTCATGGCGGAACAAAGTAAAAAGATGAAAGTGATGTCTGAGCAGGTCCGATCAAAAACACGAGTGGACGTTGGAAAAGAATTCAGTCGTTGGAGATACAAGTGTGGAAGCTAAACCCCATCTCTGTTTGCCACCGTATCATTAGACTGGTAAGTAAGTTTGTCTGTTGTGTAAACATACGAGAATGTGATGCTTTTCTTTTTTTTTTCACTCAGCGTTTATCCAACAACAAACGTCAATCAGAGCCGTATAAGCTGCCGATAGTTTCCTGTTAGCGAAACACGGCTGGAATTACTATAGACAAAAGCCAACGTGACTCCCCTAAACATTTTGTGCAATTGGTGGCTGGTTTGCAGCAATAAATGCGTTCTCTGTAATTCATATAAATATCAAAAGCAGTAACGGAGCGATCTGCAGTTTGCTTGGTTTAGTTGTGTGGTTTTCATACGCTGTTCAGAAGGAAGCAGAGCCACTGTAATGTCCTGTAAGCTGAGCTTATCCAGATCGTTTTCATAACAAACATGAGTTTTGCCAAAGTTACGACTTCATTCAGTGCACAAAACTACAACTTGGTTTTGTGGCCGGTTTTGATTGCGATTTATCTTTGCATTGTGCGTTTGTGTGTGTGATGTTTCAGCTATGTAAACATGTAATTGGAAACAGTTAGAGGCGCATACCTGCGCCAGGGGCAGATCCTCCAATAGTGAAAAATCCTTTAGGAAATTCTTGAATCTGATGGACTCCTTTGTTTCAATATCCAAACACAGGAGAGGAGATTTAAATTTGCGTCATTGCCGTGAGGGCCTGTTAGACGTTGGCGCTGTTGCAGGTTTAGCGCTCCTAGTGGCCAAAAGTTACACGGTATAACTTTAATGTTTAACAGTGCTTTTCTTTGTTCTTTTGAAATTGTTCAATAAGGAGGAAAAAACAAACCAATAACAGCAACAACAACAACTACAATAACAATAATAATAATAATTATTATAAAAAATCATTGAATTAAAAAATTCATTTGAACGTCAGACATGGGGCTCTATTTAGTGATCCTGAGAGCTGAATGGCCCGAGGTGTTGGACACATCGAGCGGCAGAAAAAAAGAGAAAGAAACAACAGAAAAGGGATTAAACACAATATAAGTAAATAAAAAATCTTCACAAGTACAGATTTGATTTGGAATTACCTCAAGCGCCAGTCGTGGCAGTCGCAGGTTTTGTTTCTTTCTTTCTTTTTTTTTTTGTTATACTTGTATGATCCCCGAGGGGAAATTAGGGCTCTGCATTTCACCCATTTCTGTACTGTGAGTATCAGAGAGCAGTGAGCTGCTACTTAAAGCGCCCGGGAGCAGTTGGTGGGGGGGTTAAGGACCTTGCTCAGGGATCCACAGTGGTACACCCAGGGGTCGTGTCAGGGAATCGAAACCGGGTCCTCCGCGCCCAAGCCCACGATGCTACCACTGGGCTATCCACTCCCCTAATCTTTTCAATCTTTTCCCCTAATTTCGTAATCTTGCCTCAACTCCCTTTGGTTTTTCCTGGGGGATGCCGGTGGGGGATGGAAGGGGCCTGGGATGGCAGGGATGCTCACCGGCGGCTCACCGGCCCTCGTGGACTTGCCAATTCTGGGTGTCGGAGGATCATGTGAATGGGAAAGGCATGGATTATAATTGGTGGAGCTCTGGTGGAGAGAGGAGTTTGTGAAAAGAGGGGGAGAGATGGGAAGGTGGTCCTGTCACTATGCCTCCGACTGATCATGTGCCCTGGCTCACTGGCCAAGGGATGTCCCTTGGCTGAATGGTCAGGTGATGACTTTCACCCGGGAGTCTGGGAGCCAGGCCCCCCGGGCCCCTCCGTTGCGTACCTTGCCCCCTTATGTGAAGTGTGGTCCTGTCACTATGCCTCCGACTGATCATGTGCCTGGCTACTTGGCCACAGGGATGTCCCCGCACGGCTGAATGGTCAGCGTGCATGACTTTCACCCGGGAGTCTGGGGTTCAAAGCCCGCCCGGAGCCCTCCGTTGCGTACCTTGCCACATTCTGGCGTTGTCGGCAGGATCCATGTGAATGCCGGTAAAGGTCATGGATTCATAATTGGTGGCAGCCTGCGTGGAGCAGAGAGGACAGTGCTTGTGAAAAGAGGGGGAGAGATGTGACAGTGTGGTCTGTCACTATGCCTCCGACTGATCATGTGCCCTGGCTACTTGGCCACAGGGATGTCCCTTTGGCTGAATGGTCAGCGTGCATGACTTTCACCCGGGAGTCTGGGGTTCAAAGCCCGCCCGGGCCCTCCGTTGCGTACCTTGCCACACTTACTTAGAGCCCAGTCGTGATGATTAACTTTGTGTTTACATCGCTTTGTAACAATAATTTATTGTATATTGAACACAAAATATCTTATTTTCCTTTATTCTATTTAAACCCCTTTGTATCTTTATTGTTTAAACTAGGGATGAGCCGGATACTCGTTTCAGACGAGTATCTGGCTCTAAAAATATACTAAATGACGTTGTTTCCAGTAAATTCTGGACGCTACCCACTCAGGACACTTGGATTCCATTGGACGAGCAGTATGGAGGAATATTGACAAGTTTTTGTGGTTTTTTATGGACATTTTTGGCTCGGACCCCGGTGAACTCCATTATATGAAAGTTGGGGGGAAAAGAGAAGCCTTCCTGATCTCCGGTTGCATTTGAGATATTAAAAAAGTGCTCCAGAGTCTTACTCACCATGAGGGGGAAGTGGAAAATAAAGTTACCTCATTCTGTGGGTGAACTATTCCTTTAAAAATAATTCAAAGCAAATCTGCCTGACACACCACAGCAGTCAGATCCCCATTCTGCTGCTATGCTGGACGGGACATGTTAAATATATTTATAGATGTATGCATGTATGATATTTTATTTTCCATTTTTAAGGTCTTTTCTCACATATATATTCATATATTTTTGTTGTTGTGTTGTTTGGATTGTTATTTTATTTTATTTATTTATATATTTATTTTTGGGGGGGAGGGGGGAATTTTTTCCCCCTTCAGTATATCGACCACCATCTTTATAGTCCATGGGCACGAGCAGATATCGGTACCACTCTAGGTGATGAAACTTTCTTATAATATCTTCAAAGATCTATGTCTGTAGATGATATTTTGGTATGATAGCACTTTCTGAGTGGTAGCTAAATCATAGTTATCAACTCTTGAAGTGACACAGCCCCTATAGAAAATTACACCTTAGGCGCAGGTGCATAACCTGGTTTAGACTCATCTACAGGACATCTGTCAACGGTGGACAGTATTGTCTTTGGTATCATTTTTAAGGGGACCTTTGAAGGTTTGATTTAAAGTAAGATGTGAATCTGTTTGACCAATACAGATGCCACTGTAGCTCTTTAAACAATGAAAAACACACATTTTTACACAATTTTGACCTAAACGATATACTATCTTTTAGCCCAGTGTCTTCTGGTAAAAACAGGGATACAAGATATAGTAACTGGAATACTCACTGGGTCATATTGATTCAGGAAATGTTTAATATGTCTATATTCTTGCATTGTCAGGGGTGTTTGGGAACAATAAAGCATCACTAGGCTCTAATAAGCTCCAACTTAACAACCATTTGGCTGATGTTCCAAACTTGCTTTTATCATGAACATGATGAAGGTAGGACAAGAAGGATGCCACACCAAGATTAGGAACCTGCTAAGTGGGGGTGTGCCATACTGTAATGCTAATATAGTATTGCAATAATTGTGCTATATTTTTTTACATTGCTGGAAAATGTAATATGGTGGCATCATGTGACCCGTGCATCACAGTGGAGCTCCACTGAGCCAGTGGTCAAGGAAACATGGCAAATCAAACCAGATCAGCTTCAAATTATGAAAAAATAGTGTTTATTTAAAGAAAAACTGAACCAAAAAATTAAATGAAATGTAAATGGAATCTGAAGAAGCTTTATTTTTCTTTACATCTGATGTCAAGTTGGACAAATGGAAGAAGGAGTTTACTGTGGGTGTGACTTCTTGTGTTGCCGACAGTATCATCTGTGATATCTTTATTACAATATTTATTTTTCTGAAAATATTGTGATGTATTTTCGGGTGATATTGCCCACCCCCAACTAATCTTTAGTTTATTTACAGTACAGAGCATCTGCACAGTTTAGTACATATGCTTTGAAACTGTCGGTGTTAAAAACAATATTGTAAAAAAAAATCAATCTGACAATGTGAAAAACAATGTCGTGATAATATTTTTTGCCATATTGTCCAGTACTATTGTCAAGTTTTATGACTAATATTCAACCAAATATTTAACATATTTACACAATATTGTAAACAAAATCCTCGTCAGAATCTCCATACCATGTTACTGAAACTGCTTGTCTCCGTCATCATCTGACTCCCCAAGTTCTACGTCAGGTTCTTGATCATCTTGCAGTTATTGGTAGCTGCAAGTCTGCCACTTGCACATGTCTGTGCATGCCAGCCCATTTGATAAGCATGTGAACCCTGGCATGTTGCATGAACACGCACATTTGCATGCCAGGAACTCCAAGACTACATCTGGTGCAGGTGGAGAGAGCATCCAGTCAATGGACGGCTTCCCTCATCCTCCTGGCATCCATGTTCTGTAGGACTTGGCACCACAGGATTAGCCTGCAGACTGCTCTTCCAGCTAGCTGCCTGATCATTTGCTCAGTCAACATGCAATAAGAGACAGTCTCTACTAGGGTGTAAATCACTGGTTTGATCACAATACGATATTACATTGGATTACATAGCAATTTGATGTTTTTGTTAATATCTTAAATTCAGTCACAAATAACGATTTTGATTGGATTTGATTTAGGATCCACCAATCGATAATATGACACAATACAACAAGTAATAAACAAGATTGTTTTTTCACAGAACTGTAAGCGCCTACTTACTTGAAAGTGCATATGCAGTAATCTTCCTGTGTCATATCTATCTGCACAACTATAAAAATGTATTTTGTTGTGAAAATGTTGTCAGAGGAACTTAAAAATAAAGTCATTTTCATAATAAAAGTGGGATCTATATCAATGTATTGTGGCGGCAGACGGACTGATTTAACACTGTGTACTGTTTAAATTATGACAAGGACGATAGATAAAGTTTAGGGCGACGTGTCACAAATTATGAACCTAGAGGGAGCGGGATTAAGACAGGGTCACTTTAAGAGCTGACGTGTCGTTCACAGACTGAAAGGGCTGACGGACCTTGTAGTCTTTTAGGCCAACGGTTTAGCTAGCAGCGATGGGAGGGACGACAGCCAGAGGACTACACGCCAGACAATAAGGGGAGGGGCTTACGCAGGGCCTTTATAAGTAACACAGAGGCAGGAAGACGGGGAGTTTGCCGTGGGTACGCTCAGAAGTCCGACATCAGACAGCTGACCGCTCAGAACACCGTCAACGACCGCTGAGACACGTGCAGGATTTGACCACTCAGTCCTCTGCTGTAGATGACCAGTTATATTGTAATAAACGTGGAACCTTAAGCGGCGCGTCTGTGGTTTCTTCACCGCAGCATCCCAGTCTCTGCCTAGCTCTGAGCTAGCTAGCTGACCAGCAAAATGTCTGCCTAAAAACAACACGCTGCTGAAATCTGTATTCAGGTCTTTATACTGACTCATTAGACAACATTAACTTCTCTTATCATATGCCAAATGAACCCCACTTCTGATTAGATGGCAAAGGTGTTACAACAAGACAGAATAATGGTGATCCCGACGTGGGGCATAATAGAGGGCTAATTGTTTGTCTTTTTCTGCTTCTGTCTATGAACCACGAGGAAAACAAGCGGACTATGACGCGAAGGTGCGAGACTTTCCAATAGCGTTTGAGATGAGATCAGACGTCAGTAAGGTGGATCTTAATTACGGACAGAAACAATAAGAAAGATAATATATTTACCTGTCAATGAAGAGCAGAGATATAAGCTAAAAAGGGCAACTCCCCTGAATATTAACAAATCTCTGCTCTTCACATATGGGTCGTGTTATCGTTCCAATGAAGGCCTAAAATCAGGTTATGTGATTGTTCAGTGTGACTGCGAAAACGACAACTTTCACCTGCTTGAAAGCGCTAAACTAACAAATGCATGTTCAGCCCAACGAGCCGAATTAACTGCAGTAATCTAAGCTCTCACACTGTCGGAAGGTAAAGATGTCACTGTGTTTTCAGATTCCTCGTACTGTGTCTCAGCGGTCCATCTGCATGGCCAGATATGGGCAAAAAGACAATTCAAACGTTCTGATGGCATGCCCATAAAACACTCTGAGCTGATACATGAAATGATGAAAGCTTTGATGCTCCCCAGGAGAGTTGCAATTGTAAAGGTCCCTGGGCATGGAAAGGGATCAGACATTGTAAGTAGGGGAAACCAAGAGGCTGACATTCAAGCGAAATTAGCTGCTCAAGTTAGACTGAAAGCTGTCATGGATTTGCCAACAGTCGCATTTGAGGAAAAAGTTACTCTTTCTGACATCCTAGATTTGCAGCAGGCCACATCAGCCACAGCAGAACAAATCTGGAGAGAGAGAGGTGCCACACAAGACCAAACAGGTTTATGGAGAACACATGAGGGATTCACAGTAGTTCCAAACGACCTGTTAAAAATGCTCATTGAGGAGGCACACGGCGACAGCCTCGAATCACGCCAAGAGATTTTGAGAAGGATCAAGAATTGGGGAATGTGGGCACCTTACATGCAAAACCATATAGACTATATGATTAGTAGGTGCCACATCTGTCTGACCAGCAATCCAGGGAAAGGTTTGTGCCCTCCGCCAGGTCGACTGCTTGTGCCAAAAGGTGTTTTCCATGAGATCCAGGTGGACTTCTGTGACATGTGCATCAGAGTAAGACCAAAACGGTATCTTTTGACAGTGCTTTCCATTTCTCTCTCTGGCTTGAAGCCACAAAACACAAACATCTGTGGTTTCTTCAGGTATCAGGAGGTGGGGGGTATGTGCGGAGAGGGAGGAGGGTGTTGGGGGTGGAGGGAGGGAGTGAGTGTGGGTATGCAAAGTCGGAGAGTGGAGTTAGTGGGTGCATGCGTGGGGGGGGGAGTACATGTGGGTGTTGGGGGTAGGTGTGTGAGGAGTGAGTGTGGTGGTTGTGTAGGGGGGTGGTAGCAGTGGTAGCGCCCTGGTGTCAGGTGTGTGGGACAGGGACGTCGGGGTGGGGGCTGGCCTGTACTGGGGGGGTGTCGTGTGGGGGGTCCGGCCCTCCTGGGTTTTGGTTGGGCCGTCTGGGTCAGGTGGGTGGGGCTGCTCCCGGGCGCTGTCCCTGACCCGGCCGGCGCTGTCCCTGACCCGGGGGCGGCCGGAGCCCGGTGGGGGCGGCCGAAGCCCGGTGGGGTCGGCGGCTGCCGGTCTTGGTCCGGTGGGGCCTGGACCCCGAAACCGCGGGGGGCTCCGGCTGGGGCCGCCTCTTGCTGCCCTCTGGGGGATGCATGTCTGTTTTTCTGGGGAGGTGGCTGGGATCTGGGCCTCTGGGTGGCTGCTGGGGGCCTGGGTCTTGAGCTCTGCGGGCTTCCTCCTCCTTGCAGAGATGAGGCTGCATCTGCATGACTGTATCACCACGGAGCACCTTTTATCATGCATGTTGACACTGTGACGCCGCTTCACGTTGCGCTGTTTAGGCTTTACCTCTTCTCTGCGTAGTTCTGCATGTGTTTGTATGATCTGAAGATACTTGAGCCACCTGCAGGTCCTCCTGTAGGGATTTGCTTGTTTTGTTTTCCAGCGGAGACCTCGGAATGTTGTTTGGGGATTTCTGTACAGATGCACCAGTGAACTGCGTATGTGGATCGATGTTCTCTCTTCTCTCTCTCTCTCTCTCTCTCTCTCTCTCTCTGTCTTCCCCTTTCTTAGTCCTTCCTTTATGTTCCACTTACTTTTATTTCTCCCTTGTCAAGCCCAGCAGTATGGAATGGAATGCTCTTATAAACGAATGTTTAATTAAAGAAATAAACACTTGCAATGGAACGTAGCCTTTCTTTCTGTTTTCATATATTTTTACAAACCTATATGCTCAATTGTGACCAGCAGCATGGCCTCCAGTTTTTCTTTTCTTTTTTTCAAATATAGCCCAACTGATAAAAACTAGACTAAAACGTTTTTTAATTTCGTCAACTAAAACTAGACTAAAATGATCAGATACAGAAATGACTAAAATGTGACTAAGACTAATAAGCATTTTTGTCAGAAAGACTCAGACTAAGACTAAAACTCAGATAGCTGCCAAAAATAACACTGTGATCATATTAAGAAAAGACTGGCATCAGCCCTTGACTCAGTGGCTCCATTGAAAACAAAAACATTAAAAACAAAATCCAAAGCACCATGGAGAAATGAAGAAATTAGAAATCTGAAAAGAAGGGTCAGGAGAGCAGAAAGGAAATGGAGGAAAACTAAACTAACAATACATTATGAAATCCTACGTGAAAAACTCAAAATTTCCAATAAATAAGTTAAACAGGCAAGAATTTGGGAGAATATGCTATTAGATCAAACTTTTTAGCGCAACAAAATGTTAGTTTTAACAGATCTGAAGCATTGTTTTTACCCGAGGAAAAACTGGAGAGTTTTGTCCTGGTTTATGCGAAGATGCTCGGTCGAGTTTTCTCCCAGTTAAACCCAACAACCTGTCTTTTAGACCCCATTCCCACCTCGCTTTTAAAGACGTTTTATGGTTTCTTTGAGTCAGAGCTTTTAAATATTGCAAATTGCTCTCTTCAGACGGGTGTCTTCCCATCTGCCTGTAAAACGGCGGTGGTAAGGCCCCTTCTGAAGAAGGGCAATTTAAACCCCAACATCTCTGATAATTACAGACTTGTATCCAACTTACCGTTTTTAAGTAAAATTAAAGAAAAAGTTGCTTTTATTCAATTACACGAGTTTTTAAATAAACACAACATTTTAGAAAAGTATCAATCTGGTTTTAGGACAATCCACAGTACTGAGACGGCCCTGTTAAAGATTGTCAACGACCTTAGATGCAACTTGGACTCTAAAAAACTTTCTGTTCTCATTCTACTGGATCTTAGTCCTACATTCGATACAGTAGACCACCAGATTCTGTTAAACAGACTCAGAAGTCTGGTGGGCCTCAGGTTTTATTCGTATCTCACAGATCGACAGTTTTTAGTAAGTATGGATACATGCTCCTCAGAAATCCATAAAATGTAGTGTGGGGTTCCCCAAGGATCAACTTTAGGCCCAGTACTTTTTAACCTGTAGCCTACATGTTTTCACTTGGGGATGTCATGGATTGACTTTCACAGCTATGCTGATGATACCCAGCTTTACATCGCCGTGTCTCCTGATGATCTGGAGCCAGTTAAAGGAACAGTTAACCCACAGAATGATTTAACTTTATTTTCCACTTACCTTCATGGTGAGCAAGACTCTGGAGCACTTTTTTAATATTTCAAATGCAGCCGGAGATCAGGATTTCTCATTTTCCCCCAACTTTCATATAATGGAGTTCGATTGAGCCCGAGCCAACAAGGTCCTTAAAAGTCCACAAATCTTTGTCAATATTCCTCCATACTGCTTGTCCAATGTAATCCAAGTGTCCTGAGTGGGCAGCGTCCAGAATTTACTCGAAACAACATCATTTACTATATTTTTTAGAGCCTGAATAGAAGTACATCACATCTCCTGCGAGCACCCTTTCAAACTGTATTTTAGATATAAAGGCATGGATGGCAGAGAACTTCTTACAGCTCAACCAGGACAAAACTGAAGTTTTAATCATCTGTCCTGAAGACAAGAGAGAGATCATTTTAACAAAATTACAGAATTTAAATCCTTCTCAGTGTGTGAGAAACTTCGGTTTTCTTTTTGAATCTGAGCTGAATTTTATTCCGCATGTCAGAAATGTCACAAAAACAGGTTTTTATCATCTTAAAAACATCGCCAGTCCGCCCATTTCTCTCTCTTGCCAGCACGGAGGTGCTGATGCATGCTTTTATTTCCAATAGAATAGATTACTGTAATGCCCTGTTCTCTGGTCTTCCTAAAAAGTCTGTTTCCAGCTTACAGTTAAGCACGAGTTCTGACAAGAACCAGAAGGTGGGAACACATTACACCAGTTTTAAAATCACTGCATTGGTTCCCCGTGCGTTTCAGGATCGATTTTAAGGTTCTTTTAGTGGTTTATAAATGTCTTAATGGTCTTGGGCCCTCTTATTTATCCGACCTGCTTTTAAACGATGAACCTTCGCAGACCCTGCGGTCCTCTGGTACCGGCCTTTTAATTGTTCCCCAGGTGAGAACTAAAACTCACGGTGAAGCCGTGTTCCACCACTACAGTCCTCGTCTGTGCAGCAGCCTGCCAGAGAAGCTCAGGGCTGCTGAGACTGTTGATGTTTTTAAGAAGAGGCTCAAGACCTACCTTTTTGATTTGATTTTGTTTTACTTATTTAACTTTCACTCTATTTTATTTTATGTTATGTTAAAGTTATTTTAGATTTTATTGACTCGTTTAGCATATCATTTTATGAATTCCCATATGTTTATTTTCCCATGTTGCTCATATCTCTCCACTTATTTTATCTGTTTTAACACTTTAACGCCAGTGTTTCCTCATGGGGATCCTTCACTCTGGGAGCTTTGCCTACTTGGTCTGGAGAGAGCTGGTGGGTGGCTGCCCTTGTCCTGGTGGCTGGGGCCCGGCACTGCAACCCTGTCTGTGGTGTGGACCCCGGCCTGCCCTGATCTGGTTGGTCCCTGCAGAAATACCCTCTGGGACCATGTCTGGCTCCTGGAGTGAATGGATCCCTAAGATATCACTTCCTCACAGCAGGTCAGGCCAGATGTTTATTACTCTTGGGGTCCAGGTACGTTCAGACAATTCGTTTTTTGGGTTAAAATCAAAAAGGAAAAAATGGAATTTCTTCCGTTTTTCCATTTACAAATCAAAAACGGAAAAACAGAGCCGATTTTCGTTTTCTGTTACCAGAATACAAAAACGAAAAACGAGAAAACCAAATGAAAAAAACAGCCCGTTTGTGGATTTTGGTAATTGCTTTTCTCATTTTCCCTTCAGAATCGAAAAGACGGTGATACCTAAACAGGTGGCCCGGAAGTCAGAGTAAATCTTTCATAATAAAAGCCTATATAAACGTGTAACGTCGCCCTGCGGTGGTGCATATAAAAGCTATCTTCTTTCTGGCAGACAGTGTTCCCAGGGCATGAAAAAAATATTATGGAAATAAAAGCCTGGTGGACTACAACTTCTGTAATCAAACTTCTGTAAACTGCTTAATAACCGCAGGAATTTATCGGTAAGTACTGTCATATTACATGGTGGACGAGTCAATAAAATAAAATTGACCTTAAAACGCTCACTTTTATTTATTTATTTGTTTATTCATTCATTCATTCATTCATTTAATTTCATTGAGAAGGGTTTAGCTGGCCGAGATTAGGCTACCCTGCGCAGGTGCAGTGTAAACCTCGCATCAGGGACGCACATTCTAGCAGCTATTCATAATAACTTATCCATAATTCTCCCATGTTGAAACTTTTACTGAAAAAGTGAAATAGCAGGGTTGAAAGTATTTATACTCCATTACCATGCAGCTTCGTCATTTCTATGAAGAGCACAGTGTTGTGTTGTTTTCTCCAGATAACAAGATAATTAAGGTGGGCTCAAAAGTCTGCGTTTAGTGATACAGCTGATTGATTGATCAAAATAGACCGGAAGCCGGGAGAGATAAATTCATGGATATGTGTGGGATTCTATGAAAGAGTGTGAACACTTCGCTATTTCGGCATTTGTGAGACGTAAAATCCGATGTATTGATCAGTGATGGACGGTCCTCATCTGCCATCAGCTGGCATCCGAACAAGAGATGCCAGCCGATGGCAGATCGAGGAACATAGATAGGTAGGTAGGTATAGACTTTTCGTTGCACTTTTCTAAATAAGGTTATTAAGTATTGCACAGCATAAAATAGCGTACTGATACAATAAGATTTTTTTTTTTAAACGACTATAACGAAGAAATAAATAGGCTAATAATAAATACAAAACAAGTTCAGTCAAAAAAAAAAAAATAAGATCAACAAATTAACATCAACAACAGCAAGAGATAGCTGCATTTAGTCACTTAAAATAGGGGCCTGCCAGTAGAGTTTAATTATAAAGCAAGGCTTTAAAGAAATGGCAGCAATTTTATCTGATGCCTTCTGGCAACGAGTTTCAATGCTCAGGGGCTCTGAGGGTAAAGCTGAAGAGAGAAAGATACATGTAAACATACTTACAAGTTGTTTTTTGTTAGAAAAGGACACATTTAAAATGAAAATATAGGCTACAAGTGATGATTTTGAAATTCATTTCTTGAGCTGTAGTTACTTTTTTATGCCACCAGAGGGAGTATCTCTTAAAGTTAGCGCTACTTGTGGTAATTTTAGCTCCCCATCAATGGTTTCCCAGATGCAGTTAAGAAGTATGTTTGTGAGGATTTGGGATTTATTTATTTGTTTTGGTTTTTTTGTTTGTTTTTTAGCTGTATAGGCTACTAGTTTGCACCACCAGAGGGATTATCCCTTGATAAAGGTAGTTGTGGTAACTTCAGTTCCACATTATTGTCAATGTTGTCTAAGGTAGCCTACATAGTTAAATACTTATACATTTAAATTGTAAAAGTTTAAATGTAAACTTCTACAGTTTACATTTGGATAGGACGCACGGGCAGTATTTAGGCCTACATAGTAGGCTATATGTAAAATAATAATTATTTAAATAAATCATTGCGGGTGTTTGCGGGCTGCGGGTTTGACCATATTGGAGCTGAAAGCTGCGTGCTTAAGTTAAGTTACTTAAACTTGCTTTTCAGACTGTTGGCTTGATGCCAGCCTGGAGACCAGCTAACACACCTCAAGCTGAGAGAGGATGAGTGACGGTGGTCGCACCTGTATGATGCTTATTCTGATCTTTCAATTTTTTTCTGTGGTGGTGTGTGTGGTTTGGTTCTGATCTGGAGGAGTGGAACAGTGCGCAGAGGGGGCGCAGTTTGAGTCTGATTAACCTGCCATCTGAGAGTCCAGCTCCAGCTTTCCGGGAATAACCAGAAAAATGTGTTAAATAACGTTGGTTGAACAAATACTAGGATTGTTTTCTTAAAAATATGAGGACTTCAGTTCTTTTGCACTTCGTGAAACATGGTCTACACAGCAAAAGTCAAAGCTTGCAAGTGGTCCCCTCCAACCGCCACTGACGTTAAGAAAAGTAGCCATGGTAGATGGCTCTAGACATGATAGAGTTTAGATGTGTCTTCGTAATAAAAACAAACAAACAAAAAAAAAAAAAAAACACGTCTTCTGATTTAAAATGAGACATAGCTAAAGTCCGACTCCATAGTGTAAAAATGCCTTTGTTTAACGGGATGAGGACCGTTTAAAGACAAGACATCATTAGCCTAAACCAGTTAGAGGTCAAGTCATGGTTTAGACACTATTTTTTATTTATTTTTATTTATTTTCTTTTTTGTTGTTGTTGTTGTTAGTCATCTTTTTGAAGAGCAGCATGGTGTGCAATAAATATAATGGCAAATCGAGGAACATCCATCACTGATCTATAGATCGGACTTTACAGGCCTACAGAACAGCTCTGTGATGCCCTTTTGACCCACCAGCTGAGGTGGTGGCAGAGAAGAAGACTTCACGCGGAAGCGCTCCGAAGCGCAGCGCACCAATTTTCTGGTGGACACTGCTCCTCTTTCTGTCCACATCGGACGCACACAGCCAGCAGCAGTCCTGCTTCTCTACTGGACGTCTACAGCTGATAATTCCACAATGGCTGCATCTGCTGCTCTGCTTTCACACTATTTACTAGCAGAAGGCGACATTTCTGTGTGTGAATCCTTCCACTTGCATTTTCAATACAGATGAAGACATAATTGACAGAATTAGATTTCTTTAAAAGAAATCGGGTTTTAAAACTCATCTAGGGTGTTTTTACTTTGGAAATTGGTTTATTTTGACACATTTGCCTCCTGTTCCTGCTTATTTTCCTGCCTGACTTGACAAAGTCGGCCGCGCCTCACGCAGAAAATAGAACAGAAGCCGAAATGATCGCTCCACGGCAAGCTGATTTTGGCGCCTGATGTGGTCGACACCGTCTGGGCGTCAAAATGAAACTGTTGCGCTTCGGCGCGCTTCCGCGTGCAGTGTGTCCCTAGGGTTAAGTTTTGGCCCACGTTTCTCATCCATGAGAATCTCTCCTCCCTGTCGGCTCTGCATCACGGTTTCACGGTTTGGACAGCAGTATAGGACTTGGACCCATTACTTTTGTGTGCTTTTAGCATGTATTATTTATTATTCTGGTTATTGTAAAGGGCTATACAAATAAAAGTTGATTGATTACATATATTTATTACCGTTAATCCACGCGTGTTTTTATTTAAACTGTAACTTGGAGCCTAGCAGATTAAAAACAGCTGCCTAAAGTGGGAAGGGGGTAAAAAAGGGGGGGGGGGGGGGGGAAAGGGGGGGGGGAGGGGGGGGGGGGGGGGGGGGGGGGGAGGAGGGGGGGAGGGGGGGGGGGGAAAACTGGGGGGGGGAGAAGAACACAAGAAAGAAAAAAAAAAAATGAGAAAGGAGAGGATGGGGGTGGGGGGGGGGAGGGGGGGGGGAGGGGGGGGGGTGGGAAAAAAGCAGGGGGGGGGTACGCCCCTCGGGGGGAGAGGGAGGGGGGGGCGCGGGGGGGGCGGGGGGGGGGACTGGGGGCCCGGGCACCTAACTAACTCCGCACCATTGGTTGGCTGGTGGCGCCTGCTTTGAGGCCAGATATAGGCATGGGCAAGGAGGGGCAATGCCCCCCTAAATGCCATGACTGCCCCCCCCCAAACATGATGGCATGCAAAAATCCGAAATTGAAAAATTATTTCAAGGAAAATGGTCAGAGCGCATTCTGCTCTTTCTCTCCCTTCCTCAATCAAAGTAGCTACTGATTGGTAGCTATAGATACATAGGAAGGGTGTGTCCAGTCCGGGCCAGTGGCTTCACTTTCCTCTGGTCAGCCTGAGCTCTGCGTCTCACTTAGGCTACGTTCACACTGCAGGTCTTAATGCTCAATTCCGATTTTTTTGTCAGATCCGATCTTTTTGTGTGGGTGTTGTAACGGATACGGGTTGCGTGGGTGACGAAAACTAGCTCAGACGTGAAGCAACGTGCTGATGAAGAACTCACAAACACACTGGTACTGGGGCTTCCACAGTGCTCTTATTTATTTAGTACTCATCAACCTTATAAAGCCCGGTTGGACGGCTACTGTCTGATCATACATGAAGTAACAGAAGCTACACAACCCGCATGTCACAATGAGACTGAGGATATCGGAGCAGTTCATAAACGTACGTCCATCTTCCACGAGGGCGCATCCCAATCTGTTGGGTGCAGACTGATGACATCATCAACAGTAGACAACTGAGGTGTCTTAAAGGGCCATTCCACAATTACGACTGTTACATTACCCCCCCGGTGAAAAAAAGGCTGTCCCCAGCCGTACACAACTGAGGAACAGGCTCATATCCGAGTGCTTCCAAACATGTAAAAGCAGCGTAAGGCATCCTAACCAAACGGGGTAAATTACAGCATAATATTGAAACACCTGGCATACATGACAGCGTCCACACAGTGAAATACCCAAAACAAATGTGCAGAAATTAACATAAAGTGAAGCACTGAAAAATTAGCGTGAAATCCCCATTTTTGTAATTCTCTCCTTAAACTGTCCAGATGACCTTAACAAAACCAACAGCAAAATTACATAACATGAGCTGCGAAATAAACGTAAACTATAGTCACATCATCTCGAAAAGTGGGAAATGTCAAACAGTGTAAAGTCATTTAGGGTCAAGTCTTTGAGTGTGGTGAGGGTTGGTCCACCCATTAACTGACCAACCAGACGTGACTCTGGGGACTCGTCTCGGTCTGAGGTTGTAACGGTCACCAGGAGCAGTCGTGGAGTCAACTAGATTCGCGTCGTGACTGTCGGTGACCTGAGCCCTATCGTCAGTTTCATGCTCAGGGTCCTGAGTAGGCAAAAAAAAAGTCAGAATCAGTGCGAGTGACAGTCCCGTCAGTGCGCACAGTCCTGGAGATGTCTGCAGCATCCACACTGGTGACATGTGAACCACTGGAGTCCTGATTCACCAGGGCAGGGGGCGTGACGCTCTCCGCCAAAGCAGCATCCTGTACCACATGTGACGCACGTCCAGCACGCTTGCCACTTGAGGCGGTGTTCCATGTATAGAAAGGTAGCAAGTTTGCTACGTAAAAAACTCCAACATCCTCTCCAGTTTCCACTCTAGTGAGGAAGTAGTTCACATCAGACATCCTCCGGGAGATGCGGTAGGGTCCGGTGTAAAGAGGAGCCAGTTTAGCTGTGAAGTTAGCCTGCGCATCTGATCTGGGGTGGGATTTCACTCTGACAAGATCTCCCATCTTATAAGAGATGTCACGGCGTCTCAGATCATAGTAATGTTTCTGACGTTTGTGACTCGCCGAGAGTACTGCGCGTGCGTGATCATGAGCCTCCTGAAGTGAAGTTCTCAAGTTCACAGAGTATGGGATTTCTGGCTCATCAACTCCGTCCAAAGAGGGTTGAGTGACAAGGTCGAGCGGAGTGTCCAGTTCACGTCCATACAGCATCATAGAGGGACTAAGGCCTGTGCTTTCATGAGGGGCTGTACGTAGAGCAAAACAGATCTGGGGGAGAAACCTGTCCCACGATGTGTGTTTGTCCTCCACATATGCTCTGATAGCAGTTTTCAGTGTACGATTAACACGTTCAGTTGCGTTAGTTTGAGGGTGATAAGCAGTAGTCAGTCTTTGTTCAGTTCCCAATGCTGACACAACATGCTCGAACAGTTCACTAACGAACGGCGTCCCTCTGTCAGAAATGAGGTAAGAGGGTGAACCATGTCGGGCAAAAATGTCACAGATGAACTTTTTAGCAGCAACCTGAGCTGTAGCTTCTCTGACTGCCCTCACTTCGATCCACTTAGAAAAGTAGTCAACAAAGACAAGGATGTAGGCATTACCATTTGACGTTCTAGGGAGTGGTCCTACATAATCCACACCTGTGTATTCCCACGGTCTTTGTGGCTGAATGGGAACCATGAGACCAGCTGTTTTTCTCTGGCTTGGCTTGGTGGTTTGACAAGCAGCACAAGAGACCACATACCTTTTCACATCAGAGGACATGTTTGGCCAGAAGAACCGGAGTCTCAGGCGAGCCAAAGTCTTTGCAATGCCCAAGTGACCAGCTGTTGGATGATCGTGGTAATACTTGAGCAGGGAACTCCGCATGGTAGAAGGGGCGAAAAGTTTCAGCTGTTTCAGTGGATGTAGACCACACCTTGTTTTTGGATCGTTGAAATAGAGGAGGCCATCCTGAATGGTGTATTGGGATTCTCGTCTGCACTGTGTTGTTCACATTCCAACTGACGAATCAACGTGCCAGTGACCGGGTCCTCAAGCTGCAGCTGTCGGATCTGTGGGCGATCGGAGAATGTCACTGAGGGCAGCGTGCGGAGATCCATGCTTCCAATCACGGCGTACTGAGGTAGAAGGCCAACAGGTGAGTCCACTGCTGGGAGAGGGTTGCGGGAAAGGGCATCCGGTACCTTGTTACGTTCACCAGGCTTGTGGACCACACTGAAGTCAAAGTCTTGTAGGAGGAGCGACCACCGGGCCAGTCTGCCAGAAGGGTTGGGGCGCGACATCAGCCACCTGAGGCTGCTGTGGTCTGTGAAGATGGTCACATGAAGACCTTCGACATATGGCCTGAAATGTTCCAAAGCCCAGATAACAGCCAGACATTCCTTCTCTGGAGTGGAATAAGGTTTTTCTGACTTGTGCAGGGCACGACTAGCATATGCAACAGCAACGTCTCAGCCATCATTGTCTGTCTGCATCAAAGCTGCTCCAAGCCCAGCATCACATGCATCTGTGTGAATGAAGAAAGGACGAGCGAAATCTGGAAACTGGAGGACAGGGGCTGAGGTTATGGAGTTTTTGAGGTAGTCTGTGGCAGCTTGACATTTGATGTCCCAGTTAAATGGAACGTCCTTTTTCGTGAGGGCAAAAAGCGGTTCAGCATGGCGCGTATAACCCTGCACGAGGCGACGATAGTAGCCTGTTAAACCGAGAAACTGTCGCACATGTTTCACTGAACTTGGTGTTGGGAAGTCCATCACAGCCCTCACTTTGTCAGGGTCGGGGTGAATGCCTGATGGGGAGACACGGTAGCCAAGGAAGGTAAGGTCACTGAGGCAGAACTGACACTTGCTCTGCTTTAGAGAGAGGCCGCCTGACTGGAGTCTGTCCAGGACCTCCTTTAGGTCTGCCAGGTGCTGTTCAAAAGTGGGTGAGGCTACCACAATGTCATCTAAATACACTGCACAAGACTTGTAAATGAGGCCAGCAAGCACATTGTTCATTAGCCTCTGAAAAGTCGCAGGGGCGTTGCATAGCCCGAAGGGTAGGACCTTGAACTGAAAGAGGCCGCAATGCGTGATGAATGCAGTTTTTGGTCTAGATTCCTCCGCAATAGGGACCTGCCAATATCCCCTAGCTAGGTCTAACGTGGTGAGAAACTTTCCTCTGGACAGGAAGTCTAGAGAGTCATCAACCCGTGGTAGAGGGTAAGAGTCTTTCACAGTTAGCTGGTTTAAACCACGGAAGTCAACACAGAACTGGGGTTCACGTGGAGGGTTGGTAACGATGGCCACTGGGGCGGCCCAGGGACCTGATGCTGGCTTGATGATATCTCCCTGCAGCATATTCTGCACTTGTTCTTCAATGATGCGTTTCTTAACAGGTGAAGTGCGGTAGGGTGGGAGATGAATAGGTTTTTCATTTTCCGTGACAATGACATGTTGGGTCATGGAAGTGCGTCCAAGACGACCACCAAATAGCTCACTGTAGCTTTCAAGCAGTTTCAACATTTCTGATTTTTGTGCACTGTCCAAGTTAGCACCTTCTATTTTGTCTTGGAGGGTGATCTGTGAAGTGTCTTGCAGTGTCATTGTGCCACATTCAAAGCTAGCTGTCTCTAAACTACTGTCATCAGGTTGGTCGAGACAGGGAGGGTGGTCGTCAATGAGCACAGTTCTGGTTGGGACATGAATAGTCAGAGAGGTACGAATCATAAAGTCCATTCCCAAAACTAAGGGAGAAGAAAGTTCTTGGATCACAACGAACCGCTGGTAGACTCTTTTTCCCATAAATCCAATGGTTAACCAGACAATGCCTAATGGATCACAGGCTGTGCTGTTAGCAAGTTTTATAGGCGGGGCTGTCCATGGTTTCTTTAAGGACTGATTCTGGATGACTTCAGGGACTAAGTCTGCTCTCACTGCTGAAAGAGAGGCACCTGTGTCAAGTGTAGCCTCTAATGCTGCTCCTTTAAAGTTCACTCTAACCTTAAATGGAGTGTTCCATGGGGACTGAGAAGTGTCATCCTCCACATGATTAAGCGTTGGCTGGTCATGTGATGGTCGTGAGGATAAGGGAGGCGAAGTTATTGACTGGGGGGAGGGTTGCCTCTGTGAAATGTCCTCCCCCCGTGGAAGTTTCCCTGTTTTCTTCTGCCTGGCTGCATTTCAGTCACTGAGTTGCCACCTTCTGCACCTGGAGGATTAGGAGCAGAATTTTGTTGTGCAAAGGGGGCTCGTGGCAGGTCACTGGTGGGTTGAGGATGTTGATATGCACCGGAGTTCGAGGAGCAGTTGGAGCAGGTACGGGATGTAAAGCCTGGCATGGAGCATTTGAAGCAGTAGGGCCCACCATCAGCTTTGCTCTTTGGTTGTGGACGGGCCAGTTGGGTGGTGTTTGGACCTAGGACTGAGTGAAGTTCGTGTGCATGCAACAACAGTTCAATGACAGATGACACACGTGCACCATACAAAGCCACCCTGTATTTTTCTTGTGCATGCTTACAAATGAGTTCAATCTGTTCTTTCTCTGAAGGTGGGTTTCTAAGTCGTTTAAATTCGTTGAGCATGTGGGCAACAAATGTAGGCAGGGGCTCTTCAGGGTGCTGGATGCGGTCAAGGATGCCTCTCAAGATGCGTTCCTGGTTGTCAGCAGGCAAGAAGACTGTTCTGAAGAGTTCGCAAAATTCTGTCCATGTGGTAATGTGAGTTTTAAGTACACTGAACCAGTTTCTGGGCTCTTTGCTAAGGAAGCGTGGCAGTTCACTGAGGACCTGAGTGTCTGTTAAAGCCAGAGAGGACTTGTACGTACTGACTGACTGTAGCCATTCTTCCGGATCAATCATGCCATCATTTGCAAAGACAGAAGGCTCCAGTTTAGCCTGATGTAGAGCAGCTGCCAGGACTTCGGTTGTGTTGAAAAGATCAGCTGAATCTGAATGAAATTGGCTTTCAAGTGCAGGGGCCTGATTGGGACGAGAAGTCACTGCCTCAGTGTGTTCCAGCCTCCTGCTGTAGGGGTCAGACATGTAAGGTGTTGAGGAGGCAGCCGGGAAAGGTTGGGAGGGGTGATCAGTGGTCGACCGGCTGGCTTGGTTAACTGTGTTTCCCAGTTTATTTTGATGAGACCAGCGTTGCAGGATGTCTTTTTGGAGGTCAAGGGAGTCATGCAAACATTGCTGGAGCATCTCAACTTCTGCCTGTAAACACCTCACTTTAAGTTCTAGGTTAACAGGAGTCTGTGTGGGAGAATCTGAACAAGGTAAGTCAAAGTCTTCGCATGGGTCACTAAAGTCAGGATGAGTGGCCATAATGTGTAGTTATCAATACTCAAAAATACTTAAACCTTTAAACAGATTGCAATAAGCAATATGGCTCTTATGGATATATAGAAAATCACAAAACAAATTTTAGCTGAGTCACTTTCACTTTTGCTTGCAGAAAAATTTTAGTTTTAACCCAAGAAAAGTTATGCGTAATCAAAACACTGGTATAAAGCTAAATAGATGTGGAAAAAAATAGAAATACCTTGATAACACTTTAAAAGTAAACCTTGTATGTAAATAGTTCGAACTCTACCAGTACACAGGGCCAAAGAATTAAGGTGATGCTAATTCACTCAAAATCACAAATCCTTTAATCTTATCTTAGTCCTTTTTTTTGAGTTGAGTGCAGCAGCGCCGTGATGGGGAGAGGGAAAAGAGGCTGAAATCCGAGCGGTTGCTCCGCACGCTTGAAATCCAGGTTTAACCAGCAGATATCCGTTATGGAGGTTGCTAAGTGGTCGCTGAACGGTCCGGTGTGGCAGAAAACTCCAACAGAAAGCCGCGTATCTCTCGCCGTCGGCGGGGCAGATGTGTGTGTTCCCTCTGTTACCCAACTCACAGCCGTGGCTAGGTTAGCATGTAGCTCCACAAAGGACGACAGAAGCTTAATTCCACTCGTCGGACTTGCGCTGGAATATTCTTCTTAACAGCTTGTGGATACCAGTCGAGGAATAGGTCCAAGGAAAAGACGTTCGGGCGCCATTTGTAACGGATACGGGTTGCGTGGGTGACGAAAACTAGCTCAGACGTGAAGCAACGTGCTGATGAAGAACTCACGAACACACTGGTACTGGGGCTTCCACAGTGCTCTTATTTATTTAGTACTCATCAACCTTATAAAGCCCGGTTGGACGGCTACTGTCTGATCATACATGAAGTAACAGAAGCTACACAACCCGCATGTCACAATGAGACTGAGAATATCGGAGCAGTTCATAAACGTTTCCACGAGGGCGCATCCCAATCTGTTGGGTGCAGACTGATGACATCATCAACAGTAGACAACTGAGGTGTCTTAAAGGGCCATTCCACAATTACGACTGTTACAGTGTTCACATTACATTTCTAAATGTGGCCTGTCACCGACTGCAATATGAAAAGCTCATGCTTCTGAAGTGACACGCATGCTCAATTAAACATGAATGACATCACGCACATAACGGTGGTCATGGAAACCAATGCAAACAAACATGGAGGTTACCGGCATTGCGGACTCACGTTGAAAGCAATTTGTGGCGGCAGTCGGCAAATGTCTGAGCGGGTTTTGTGACGACGGAGGAAGAAGACAAACGCATTTGTGATGACATCTGTGTGTTGAACAGTTGCTGCTACATGTGTAGGAGTGTGTAGCTGCAGAGGAGTGGTTTGCTGCAGCGTCGGAGCAGGGTGGTGGATGAGGATGTTTCGGATCAGATGTTCTGAGGGAATCATATCTCTTCACAGATATGATGTCACCAAGCACTTCAGCTGCGGTGGAAATAAACTCATATATCACAGTGATCAGCTGATTAGCCTACTGAGCACGCGCGAGGGGGGCGTTATGCTGGAGAGAAGCGGCTTTATTTTAATTCTGCACATTTATCACCGCGGTTCTTCTCTCTACCTGCTGCGGTGAACGTGCCTTTCTAAGCCGGACACATTTCACACACCTTTCCTCTTCTGGCCTCATCCACAGCAACGCGTTTCCCCCGCGCGTGCACACCGTCTCACTCACCTTCACACACTGAGTTGCTGGACCACAAAAAAAGTTTCCCCCAACACTTTCATTAGTTTCCAGGTTGATGTTCAATCAGAGCCAGAAAAAAACGATTTAATTGTTCAGTCCATTGTTTACATTCCGTTTCTGTCTCATCTGGTGCAGAAATAAGGACGTCTGTCTCCATCTTCGAGAAGAGGTCGGATAAAATGCGACATGCCCGTACAGACTGCAGTCGCTTCAACACAGATCGGATATGTATCCGATTTAATACCACATTTGAAAGTGGCCTGAATCCGATCCAGAAATGTCAGATTCAATGCGACTTGCGCTGTTCACACAGTCAGAGGCAGATCGGATATGGGTCACATTTGAGCGAAAAGATCGGATTCAGGTCGCATTTATTTGCAGTGTGAACGTAGCCTTAAGCCCCGTTTCCACCAGCGGGTCTGGGTCGGGTCGGGCCGGATCGGTCCACGTTTTTTTGCGACTCCACAGATAAAAACCTGGACGGGTACCCTTATATCCGACCCGGCCTACTTTTTTAGCACCCTTCGGTAGGGGTACTGATCTAACCGATCCGGACCAAAGAGGTGGAGCTAACACAAAGCAATACATTGATTTGTTGAAAAATCCCACTTCCCTCATGACCAAGCGTAACAACAAAGCCGGGGTGACTCCTTTTGTTTCTGACATGTGTGGCGCCGGTGTTTTGGTTAAATGGCGTTGCACAGTGATGATGTCACGCGATCACGTAGCAGCGCTGTCCAGCGCCTCCAGAGTAAGGGTACAGGTTGCTGTGGGGACGCAGCGTGAAATCAACACATCCGTACCAAAACCCACCCGATCCGGCCTGGCCCGACCTGACCCGACCCAGACCCGCGGGTGGAAACGGGGCTTTACACTCACAGTCCAGCACACAGACATGCTGCCGTTAGCTCAGCCACTGTTTTCAGATTTCTTCCGCCCTCTGTCACGGAATTATTTGGTAACTCTTTCTCTCAACGTGTTCTCGTTCTCTCTATGTCTCTCTTATCGCTCTCTCTGTTGTAATTTAAACAGTCGAGTCACTATGTGCAGATTTCTGGTTGCTGAAGCTAAAGCTAGCACAGCGAAGCTGCCAGTAGCAGAACTGCGGCATTAGCAGCAGCAGAGCGATCATTACTGCTCCTCCATAGTGACTCAGCACAAATCCTAACCTTTCTAATGTGAGAGCTCTTTCTCCTCTTTGTCTCGTGTTTTTCCTCCTTCCACCGCACAATGCTACATGTGAGAAAAATGTAAGTTACTCTGGCTCACAAGAAGGCGATAGCAACAGGGGTGAATATGGACGCATTTGTTAGGACTTTAACACAGAAAAGCAGACAGACTGATATAATGACTGATACGAACCATGCTGTGTAAAGAACTAAAGAAATAAAAATGACAAAAAATACACAAAAAAGATTGAAATAAAAAGGACGGATATATAGATGGATTTAAAAAGTAAAAAAAAAATAAACACACACACACACACACAAAAGATAAATGCAGCCTCAACAGGACACAACAGACCTAGATATGGATGCATTTGTTAGGACTTTTGCAAGCAGACGGCTGATCTTAAAATGAATGATATGAGACACACTGTGTAAAGAATAGATAGATAGATAGATAGATAGATAGATAGATAGATAGATAGATAGATAGATAGATAGATAGATAGATAGATAGATAGATAGATAGATAGATAGATAGATAGATAGATAGATAGATAGATAGATAGATAGATAGATAGATAGATAGATACTCAGCAGGATCGATCCTCAGCATAAAACCTAATAAGACCAATCAAATGGATCAAAGAGAGACAGAGATGTGGATAGATGTACTGACATGATGATAGCATAGTTAGTTAGGGGGGATTTGACACCTCCAAAATTTTCTGGCTCCGCTGCCCTTGCTCCCCCTTATATGCTACCTGCACCTCCTAGTGGGGCTGTCTAAATCCGGGCCTGTGGGCGGTTGGAGGGGACCACTTGCAAGCTTTGACTTTTGCTGTGTAGACCATGTTTCACGAAGTGCAAAAGAACTGAAGTCCTCATATTTTTAAGAAAACAATCCTAGTATTTGTTCAACCAACGTTATTTAACACATTTTTCTGGTTTACTCCCGGAAAGCTGGAGCTGGACTCTCAGATGGCAGGTTAATCAGACTCAAACTGCGCCCCCTCTGCGCACTGTTCCACTCCTCCAGATCAGAACCAAACCACACACACCACCACAGAAAAAAATTGAAAGATCAGAATAAGCATCATACAGGTGCGACCACCGTCACTCATCCTCTCTCAGCTTGAGGTGTGTTAGCTGGTCTCCAGGCTGGCATCAAGCCAACAGTCTGAAAAGCAAGTTTTAGTAACTTAACTTAAGCACGCAGCTTTCAGCTCCAATATGGTCAAACCCGCAGCCCGCAAATAACCCGCAATGATTTATTTAAATAATTATTATTTTACATATAGCCTACTATGTAGGCCTAAATACTGCCTGTGCTTCCTATCCAAATGTAAACTGTAGAAGTTTACATTTAAACTTTTACAATTTAAATGTAAAAGTATTTAACTATGTAGGCTACCTCAGACAACATTGACAATAATGTGGAACTGAAGTTACCACAACTACCTTTATCAAGGGATAATCCCTCTGGTGGTGCAAACTAGTAGCCTATACAGCTAAAAAACAAACAAAAAAAACAAACAAAACAAATAAATAAATCCCAAATCCTCACAAACATACTTCTTAACTGCATCTGGGAAACCATTGATGGGGAGCTAAAATTACCACAAGTAGCGCTAACTTTAAGAGATACTCCCTCTGGTGGCATAAAAAAGTAACTACAGCTCAAGAAATGAATTCCAAAATCATCACTTGTAGCCTATATTTTAATTTTAAATGTGTCCTTTTCTTACAAAAAACAACTTGTAAGTATGTTTACATGTATCTTTCTCTCTTCAGCTTTACCCTCAGAGCCCCTGAGCATTGAAACTCGTTGCCAGAAGGCATCAGATAAAATTGCTGCCATTTCTTTAAAGCCTTGCTTTATAATTAAACTCTACTGGCAGGCCCCTATTTTAAGTGACTAAATGCAGCTATCTCTTGCTGTTGTTGATGTTAATTTGTTGATCTTATTTTTTTTTTTTTGACTGAACTTGCTTTGTATTTATTATTAGCCTATTTATTTCTTCGTTATAGTCGTTTTTATAAAAAAAAAAAATCTTATTGTATCAGTACGCTATTTTATGCTGTGCAATACTTAATAACCTTATTTAGAAAAGTGCAACGAAAAGTCTATACCTACCTACCTATCTATGTTCCTCGATCTGCCATCGGCTGGCATCTCTTGTTCGGATGCCAGCTGATGGCAGATGAGGACCGTCCATCACTGATCAATACATCGGATTTTACGTCTCACAAATGCCGAAATAGCGAAGTGTTCACACTCTTTCATAGAATCCCACACATATCCATGAATTTATCTCTCCCGGCTTCCGGTCTATTTTGATCAATCAATCAGCTGTATCACTAAACGCAGACTTTTGAGCCCACCTTATTTATCTTGTTATCTGGAGAAAACAACACAACACTGTGCTCTTCATAGAAATGACGAAGCTGCATGGTAATGGGAGTATAAATACTTTCAACCCTGCTATTTCGCTTTTTCAGTAAAAGTTTCAACATGGGAGAATTATGGATAAGTTATTATGAATAGCTGCTAGAATGTGCGTCCCTGATGCGAGGTTTACACTGCACCTGCGCAGGGTAGCCTAATCTCGGCCAGCTAAACCCTTCTCGATTAAATTAAATGAATGAATGAATGAATGAATAAACAAATAAATAAATAAAAGTGAGCGTTTTAAGTTCAATTTTATTTTATTGACTCGTCCACCATGTAATATGACAGTAGCCTACTTACCGATAAATTCCTGCGGTTATTTAGCAGTTTACAGAAGTTTGATCACAGAAGTTGTAGTCCACCAGGCTTTTATTTCCATAATATTTTTTTTCATGCCCTGGGAACACTGTCTGCCAGAAAGAAGATAGCTTTTATATGCACCACCGCAGGGCGACGTTACACGTTTATATAGGCTTTTATTATGAAAGATTTACTCTGACTTCCGGGCCACCTGTTTAGGTATCACCGTCATTTCGATTCTGAAGGGAAAATGAGAAAAGGAATTACCAAAATCCACAAACGGGCTGTTTTTTTCATTTGGTTTTCTCGTGTTTCGTTTTTGTATTCTGGTTACAGAAAACGAAAATCGGCTCTGTTTTTCCATTTTTGATTTGTAAATGAAAAAATGAAAAAGGCAAGGATGTCCTCTTTCCCCACTTCTTTTTGTGCTGGCAATAGAGCCCTTAGCAGAAAGAATTCGACAGGACTCAAGAATAACAGGCGTTAGTTTAGGCAAAAAAGAATTCAAGATTAATTTATTTGCAGATGACATTTTAATATACCTTACTAATTTAGAACAATCAATTTCTCCTTTACTGCAAATAATATCAGAATATTCTAACGAATCAGGCTATAAAATGAACATGGAAAAAACAGAAATAATGGCAATAGGGAAACGGAAAAACATAAAAACGGAAATAAAATTACCTTTTAAATGGACAAAAAGTATCAAATATTTAGGCTGTACTGTGAGCGACATGAAACAAAAGATATATATAGAAAATTTCATTCTATTACTCAACAATATGAAAAAAGCTTTGATGAAGTGGAAAAACCTTCCAATAAATCTTACAGGCAGAATTAATTTATTTAGGATGACATGGCTTCCAAAATTTATATTTTTATTTTCAACTATACCAGTGACTCCACCAAAAACTTAATTTAAAAAGGTATATTCAGCAATTACAGATTTTATATGGGCAGGAAAAGCACACAGAATAAAAAGGAAAACCTTGCATCTACCCAAGTCAGAGGGGGGCTTTAACCTCCCAGATTTAGAACTTTATCAACTGGCTGCCCAAGGTTTTTATCTACGGCATATAATCCAAAATACAAAGGAAGAACAATGGATATATATTGATGAATTATTAGTACAACCATATAATCTTTCAACTGTTTTATTTTCAAAAAATGAAATCAAGATTAAGGGAAATTTTATTGTTAAAAACCTTGTCACATCATGGGTAAAAATTAAGAAGATACTGGGAGAAAATATAACATTACCAAAAGATATCACCCTATGGGAAAATCCTCTGATAACCTTCCAGAGTACAACAATAAATTGGAGTGTATGGAGAGCAAAAGGAATAGAAACTATCAGTGACTTAGTAGAAGGTACCAGTATGTTGTCATGGGTTGATTTCCAAAATAAATTTGATTTGACTAATGCAAAATTCTTTAAATACATGCAGTTAAGAGGTTTTCTTAAGCAGAATTTTGATCTTAACTCACTCTGTTGTCAAAATATAGGCGATGACATCATATTTAATAGAGAAACAGAGAAGCATATGATAGGTAAGTTGTATAAAGCGTTACAGAAGACTCAAGTAGGGGAAAGGGTTTTGGTAGATAAGATACAGAAGTGGAATGAAGATTTAGGAAGAACTGACATCGGCCAAAAATGGAAAGAGTGCTGGAATACCACGGATGATATTACAATAAATGAAAATTTGCGCTTGATCCAATATAAAATTATGTACAGAATCTACTACACGCGAGATAAAGTTAATAGGTACTATAGTAACGTAGCAGATACCTGCCTGAAATGTGGAAACAAAGATTCTTTAATGCATTCCTTTTGGGGATGTATTAAAATTCAGATTTGGTATGACATTGAGAATTGGCTCTCAGAGGTACTTAAAGTGAATCTACTCTTTGATCCATCAATTTGTATCTTCCACGATTTATCCAACAATACTAATAGATACCCAGGAGGTTGGATTATTATGTTTTCTTCGATAGTTTAAAAAAAAACTTGTATTAAAAAATTGGAAAGCAACTAAGTTTCCAACATTAAAACAATGGAAAAATGAAATGATGTATTATCTAAATATAGAAAGTCTTCTAGCCACAGATAATAATAAAAAAGAGCAGTTTGTGATAGTGTGGGGAGAGATAATGAAAGCTATAGAGAAGTGATACAGAATATACGAAGGGAAAGGAATATGTGTTATATAAGGGAAAAGAATAATCTGAGTAAGGAGGAGACAAAATAACTTGGGAAGATAGATGGGCAGTGTGAATGTGTGAATGAATGGGAGTGGAGATTATTTGTTTTGCTTTTTTATGTATTGTTTTTTGTTTGTTTTTGTTTGTTGTTTGTTTTTGTCTGTTAGTTATTGTACGTGATATTGTAAATATGAAAAATAAAATCTTACAAAAAAAAAAGAAAAAACGGAAAAATGGAAGAAATTCTGTTTTTTCCTTTTTGATTTTTACCCAAAAAACGAATTGTCTGAACGTACACGGACCGTCCTGTGTGTGTGTGCAAATGTTTATAGTTATGTGTGCTGGGTTTTGTGCTTGGGTGTTTGAAGGCCTGTCTTTATTTTAAAAATGCATTTGTTTTTATTGTCTTGAAAAGCACTTTGGGTTGCCTTTGGCAGAAAAAGCGCTTTATCAATAAAGTTTGATTTGATTAATAAATAGCTGTGAAAAATCTATATTTATAAGATAACATAATATAGATCATTTGAGTTGAAAAATATGTGTAAAAAAATAATGATATGATTAATACCTAATTATAAGTTGTGAAGTATCAATATTTATAATATAACATATAGATCATTTTAGTTGAATATTTTTGACAATGATAATTTGATTAATCCCTAATTATAAGTTAGGAAGCATCAATATTCATGACATAACAATTAAATAACTTGAGTTGAAGAATAATTTAAAAGAAACAAATTATAATTTAATAAATACATAATTGTAAGTTGTGGAATTTGAGTTGAAGAGTATTTTAAAGATAATAAAAATTCAAATAATTCCTATTTATAAGTTGTGGAATATCAATATTTATAAGATAACATTAAGATAATTTGAGTTTTAGTCAAAGTTTAAGTCAACTTTATTGTCATATATGTTTCATGTTCACAATACAACACAGATGAAATGAAGAATAATTTTAATAAACTGATCCCTAATTATAAGTTGCGGCGTATCAATATTTATGAGATGACGAGATTGAGGTAATTTAAGGCAATGACACATATGATTGTGTCATTAAAATAATGTGAATTGAATTTACATTGAATTTTAATGTAAACCTAAAACTTTTAAAAACATCACTAAACAAATGTTGTGTAATCAGTTACAAGATAATTTTTGATATTTTCCTGTGAACTTCTCAGGGTTTACAGTTTGAATAAAACTTTATTTAAATGCAGCTTCGATCAGGTGGCAGGCAAGTGGGCGGAGCTAATTTATGTAAATTAGCTGTCTCAACCTTTACAGTTTTCTCAGTTGCTAAAACACTAAATCCCATTCTCAAAGCCAATTTTTCAGAAGCCTAAACCAAGGTATCAAATCGGTCCTCTTGTGATCAAAACGGAAAGCACCTTTCACATCATTAGACACTGCTTGCAAACACATTTGCATTGTGATGCACTTGCTGTGCAAAATGGTAAACACATGTTGCACACTTTGATCACAACTAAGACACAGTTGTCAGCAGGTAAACACAGTGACTCAAAATTTATTTCACTTTTGGCTGATGATGAGGGAACCAATATAAACCAGTTGAGGAAGCTGTGGGAGGTCAAGATTTTGCGATGGATAGAGGAAATCAGAGAGGAAAAGTACGCATAAGAGGTGGTCAAGGGTGGGGACATGAGGGGACAAAAATCAGGTCCGACGCAGAGCCTTCATTTCAGGTGAAATCCGTGCAACTGTGATCTGCCATGCTACAGTCCAAGGAGGTTATGTTTTTGATGCGTTGGTTTGTTTATCTGTCAGCAACTTTACGGAAAAAGTTCTGGACGGATTGACCTGAAATTTTCACCAGTCATGAGCCTCAGTCCAAAAACGAACCCATTACATTTTGGTGGTGATTCAGATCACCTTCTGGATCCATGAATTTTTTTGAAGGATTCTTTATCATTGCAAGTTCTGCTTGGCAGAGGTCTGCGCTCTAGTACTTTATGATATGAGTTCTCTGTGTTGTGACATGATGCATTTGGCCTGATGTAAATAAAAAAAAAAACATACATTTTGACAGCATGATGTTCTGAGAACTATGTTTTCCTTTTTTCATTCTAGTGTTTCCTGATTGCTCAGTAGTGTTCTACATTTTGCTGCACTTGGGGCATGATTTGACAATAGTGTCTCTTTTTGAGGCCAGGTGATGCTGTTTTGAGTCAAAAACTTCCTTTTGCAGCAAGAAAAAAGAGGTTTTGGGAAAGTAGTTTGAGTTTGGGGTTTAGTGTTTAAAGTTGTGAAAAACTGAGGGGACATTTCAAAAATGGTGTTTTAGCAATTGAGAAAAACTGTAAAGGGGGACTTGATCACCATGGAAACGTGATGCAGTTCTAGAGTCCTTTGATGCTGGTGACATCACTGATGATGTAATACAGTCAGTACAGCTGTGGAAAATTCTAATCTTGATCACTTCTTTCATATCTGAGCGAGAGCACACAGGATTTGGGAGACGTTTACAGTCTGTTGGCAAGAACGCAGCATTTTTTGGAGTTTATTACAAAGGTAGAGTTTAGTGAATTTAGATTACAATGGAATCAGAAAACAGAAATAGCTCTTCTGATCAAGGTGAAAGCCAAACCTCACAGGAAAGATCAAGTCCTGTTGATGTTTTCGCTGGAGAGGCAGACATGCCCCTTCAGGCAGGAAGAAATCTCAACCGAGAGACCGGAAACGCTGACCAAGTTCAACATGAAACAGAAACATTTGAGCTTGATGATAAAATAATGCAAATAATAGCAACAGAACAGAAGATGTGTTCAATGCAGAAGGAGAAAAAACGACTGGATCACATGAATAACGACTTGGATACACAGAGGGGAACTGATGTTAAATTTTGTGTGAATCTGCTCATCCAGAAGAACAAAGAGATCAAGGTTAAGGAAAATGAACTTTTACAAAACCAAAGTGTTTTTGAGGAGGAAAGGAAACAATTTGAAAAGGAGAAAAATGAGGTTCAGTTGGATAAACATCAACTTTTACGGTACAAAGATGTTTTAGAGGAGGAGAAAAAACAACTGGAACAGAAGAAAAATGAGGTTCATTTGGATAAAGATAAACTGTTACAGGACCAAGATGTGTTAGAGGCCAAAAAGAAACAACTGGAAGAGAGAGAAAATGAGATTCAGTTGGATAAAGATCAACTTTTACGGGACAAAAATCTTTTAGAGGACGAGAGGAAACGACTGGAAGTGGAGAAAAATGAGGTTCAGTTGGAGAAAGATCAATTTTTACGAGACAAAGATGTTTTGGAGGAGGAGAAGAAACAACGGAAAGAGGAGGAAGAAGACGAGACGCAGAGAAACCAATGGTGGTACCAGCCTGAATTTATTGTAGGTGCTCTGGGGGTGCTGGCCGCATTACTGTTTGTGCTTAGACGTATGATTTAATGCCACACCTAGACCCACAATGCCCTTAACACATACATACTGAAGACATATTCAGCGTTTAAAGTTACGAATAAAGTAATCTTAGGAACAAATACAGTAATATTATTACCTTTTTATTTAAACCACTGCATTCAGCTATATTATTGCTTTTTTGCCAACTCTTTTTGGTTCTGTGTCTGACAGACAAATCCAGTTGACAAATCCAACTTTGTCAGCTTGTTTCTCAACACAAATGTATGTTTTAATTTATTTTTGTAAATATTTCTCCTTTTTCAGGTTACATTAATTTGATGTTTTTCTGATCTAAAAATTAAAAATAAAGTTTGAAAATAAAATGTTTTAAAATCTGAATTTTCAAAACAGTCTGGAATTTTTCACATTGTGTTTTATTACATATCAAAGGAACAAAACTTATTACAACATAGTTAAGAACTTTGCTGTGATGTGAAAAATAGGTTTAAGTGTGTCTGACGGAGTTGACACAAATCAAATCATCTTTAATTCATTCATTCATTTTTACAACTTGTTCCTTTACAAAGTCAAACAACAAGGACCTTTCTGTAAATAAATATATGTGACAAAAGTGTCAGTCATTTTCTGTACCGCTTATCAAATTCAGGGTCGCGGGGGTTGCTGGAGCCTAACCCAGCTATTATCAGGCGAGAGGCAGGGTACACCCTGAACAGGTCGCCAGTCTGTTGCAGGGCCAACACAGAGATACAGACACCCATTCACACTCACACCTAGGGACAATTTAGAGTGATCAATTCACCTAACATGCATGTCTTTGGATGGTGGGAGAAAGCCCGAGTACCCAGTGCCCAGAGAGAACCTACGCATACACAGGGAGAACATGCAAACTCCACACAGGAAGGCGACTGTTGGAATTGTTTGAACCCCCTCCCCAGCTGGGAATTGAACTAGCAACCTTCTTACTGTGAGGCTGCAGTGCTAACCACCACGCCACCATGCAACCTCAGTGACAAAAGTGACAATTTGGGAAAAAAAAAAAGAAAATTAAACCACTGTTGCCCCGACCCTCAAAGATGGTTTGGCTATTACAGAAGTGTAGATTTTTTTAGGTTTTTCCAAATTTACAGGCATTTCAGGATGATTTAAAATATCTTAATATATCGATTAGATAGTGGAAAGAAGCTTATGGTTTTCAGAAACATTTGTACTATTAGCTGAGCCCCCTGTTTTTTTTTTTTTTTTTTGATCATTTTCATTTTGATCTTATTTAATTTGAGCTTTTGTCTTTTTAATACCTTTTGTGCTTTTATTTTGGATTATATTTAATGTTTAACAGTGCTTTTCTTTGTTCTTTTGAAATTGTTCAATAAGGAGGAAAAAACAAACCAATAACAGCAACAACAACAACTACAATAACAATAATAATAATAATTATTATTATAAAAAATCATTGAATTAAAAAAATTCATTTGAACGTCAGACATGGGGCTCTATTTAGTGATCCTGAGAGCTGAATGGCCCGAGGTGTTGGACACATCGAGCGGCAGAAAAAAAGAGAAAGAAACAACAGAAAAGGGATTAAACACAATATAAGTAAATAAAATATCTTCACAAGTACAGATTTGATTTGGAATTACCTCAAGCGCCAGTCGTGGCAGTCGCAGGTTTCGTTTCTTTCTTTCTTTTCTTTTTTTGTTATACTTGTATGATCCCCGAGGGGAAATTAGGGCTCTGCATTTCACCCATTTCTGTACTGTGAGTATCAGAGAGCAGTGAGCTGCTACTTAAAGCGCCCGGGGAGCAGTTGGTGGGGGGTTAAGGACCTTGCTCAGGGATCCACAGTGGTACACCCAGGGGTCGTGTCGGGGAATCGAAACCGGGTCCTCTGCGCCCAAGCCCACGATGCTACCACTGGGCTATCCACTCCCCTAATCTTTTCAATCTTTTCCCCTAATTTCGTAATCTTGCCTCAACTCCTTTTGGTTTTTCCCTTACTTAGAGCCCAGTCGTGATGATTAACTTTGTGTTTACATCGCTTTGTAACAATAATTTATTGTATATTGAACACAAAATATCTTATTTTCCTTTATTCTATTTAAACCCCTTTGTATCTTTATTGTTTAAACTAGGGATGAGCCGGATACTCGTTTCAGACGAGTATCTGGCTCTAAAAATATACTAAATGACGTTGTTTCCAGTAAATTCTGGACGCTACCCACTCAGGACACTTGGATTCCATTGGACGAGCAGTATGGAGGAATATTGACAAGTTTTTGTGGTTTTTTATGGACATTTTTGGCTCGGACCCCGGTGAACTCCATTATATGAAAGTTGGGGGGAAAAGAGAAGCCTTCCTGATCTCCGGTTGCATTTGAGATATTAAAAAAGTGCTCCAGAGTCTTGCTCACCATGAGGGGAAGTGGAAAATAAAGTTACCTCATTCTGTGGGTGAACTATTCCTTTAAAAATAATTCAAAGCAAATCTGCCTGACACACCACAGCAGTCAGATCCCCATTCTGCTGCTATGCTGGACGGGACATGTTAAATATATTTATAGATGTATGCATGTATGATATTTTATTTTCCATTTTTAAGGTCTTTTTCTCACATATATATTCATATATTTTTGTTGTTGTGTTGTTTGGATTGTTATTTTATTTTATTTATTCATATATTTATTTTTGGGGGGGAGGGGGGAATTTTTTCCCCCTTCAGTATATCGACCACCATCTTTATAGTCCATGGGCACGAGCAGATATCGGTACCACTCTAGGTGATGAAACTTTCTTATAATATCTTCAAAGATCTATGTCTGTAGATGATATTTTGGTATGATAACACTTTCTGAGTGGTAGCTAAATCATAGTTATCAACTCTTGAAGTGACACAGCCCCTATAGAAAATTACACCTTAGGCGCAGGTGCATAACCTGGTTTAGACTCATCTACAGGACATCTGTCAACGGTGGACAGTATTGTCTTTGGTATCATTTTTAAGGGGACCTTTGAAGGTTTGATTTAAAGTAAGATGTGAATCTGTTTGACCAATACAGATGCCACTGTAGCTCTTTAAACAATGAAAAACACACATTTTTACACAATTTTGACCTAAACGATATACTATCTTTTAGCCCAGTGTCTTCTGGTAAAAACAGGGATACAAGATATAGTAACTGGAATACTCACTGGGTCATATTGATTCAGGAAATGTTTAACATGTCTATATTCTTGCATTGTCAGGGGTGTTTGGGAACAATAAAGCATCACTAGGCTCTAATAAGCTCCAACTTAACAACCATTTGGCTGATGTTCCAAACTTGCTTTTATCATGAACATGATGAAGGTAGGACAAGAAGGATGCCACACCAAGATTAGGAACCTGCTAAGTGGGGGTGTGCCATACTGTAATGCTAATAAAGTATTGCAATAATAGTGCTATATTTTTTTACATTGCTGGAAAATGTAATATGGTGGCATCATGTGACCCGTGCATCACAGTGGAGCTCCACTGAGCCAGTGGTCAAGGAAACATGGCAAATCAAACCAGATCAGCTTCAAATTATGAAAAAATAGTGTTTATTTAAAGAAAAACTGAACCAAAAAATTAAATGAAATGTAAATGGAATCTGAAGAAGCTTTATTTTTCTTTACATCTGATGTCAAGTTGGACAAACGGAAGAAGGAGTTTACTGTGGGTGTGACTTCTTGTGTTGCCGACAGTATCATCTGTGATATCTTTATTACAATATTTATTTTTCTGAAAATATTGTGATGTATTTTCGGGTGATATTGCCCACCCCCAACTAATCTTTAGTTTATTTACAGTACAGAGCATCTGCACAGTTTAGTACATATGCTTTGAAACTGTCGGTGTTAAAAACAATATTGTAAAAAAAAAATCAATCTGACAATGTGAAAAACAATGTCGTGATAATATTTTTTGCCATATTGTCCAGTACTATTGTCAAGTTTTATGACTAATATTCAACCAAATATTTAACATATTTACACAATATTGTAAACAAAATCCTCGTCAGAATCTCCATACCATGTTACTGACACTGCTTGTCTCCATCATCATCTGACTCCCCAAGTTCTACGTCAGGTTCTTGATCATCTTGCAGTTATTGGTAGCTGCAAGTCTGCCACTTGCACATGTCTGTGCATGCCAGCCCATTTGATAAGCATGTGAACCCTGGCATGTTGCATGAACACGCACATTTGCATGCCAGGAACTCCAAGACTACATCTGGTGCAGGTGGAGAGAGCATCCAGTCAATGGACGGCTTCCCTCATCCTCCTGGCATCCATGTTCTGTAGGACTTGGCACCACAGGATTAGCCTGCAGACTGCTCTTCCAGCTAGCTGCCTGATCATTTGCTCAGTCAACATGCAATAAGAGACAGTCTCTACTAGGGTGTAAATCACTGGTTTGATCACAATACGATATTACATTGGATTACATAGCAATTTGATGTTTTTGTTAATATCTTAAATTCAGTCACAAATAACGATTTTGATTGGATTTGATTTAGGATCCACCAATCGATAATATGACACAATACAACAAGTAATAAACAAGATTGTTTTTTCACAGAACTGTAAGCGCCTACTTACTTGAAAGTGCATATGCAGTTATCTTCCTGTGTCATATCTATCTGCACAACTATAAAAATGTATTTTGTTGTGAAAATGTTGTCAGAGGAACTTAAAAATAAAGTCATTTTCATAATAAAAGTGGGATCTATATCAATGTATTGTGGCGGCAGACGGACTGATTTAACACTGTGTACTGTTTAAATTATGACAAGGACGATAGATAAAGTTTAGGCGACGTGTCACAAATTATGAACCTAGAGGGGAGCGGGATTAAGACAGGGTCACTTTTAAGAGCTGACGTGTCGTTCACAGACTGAAAGGACTGACGGACCTTGTAGTCTTTTAGGCCAACGGTTTAGCTAGCAGCGATGGGAGGGACGACAGCCAGAGGACTACACGCCAGACAATAAGGGGAGGGGCTTACGCAGGGCCTTTATAAGTAACACAGAGGCAGGAAGACGGGGAGTTTGCCGTGGGTACGCTCAGAAGTCCGACATCAGACAGCTGACCGCTCAGAACACCGTCAACGACCGCTGAGACACGTGCAGGATTTGACCACTCAGTCCTCTGCTGTAGATGACCAGTTATATTGTAATAAACGTGGAACCTTAAGCGGCGCGTCTGTGGTTTCTTCACCGCAGCATCCCAGTCTCTGCCTAGCTCTGAGCTAGCTAGCTGACCAGCAAAATGTCTGCCTAAAAACAACACGCTGCTGAAATCTGTATTCAGGTCTTTATACTGACTCATTAGACAACATTAACTTCTCTTATCATATGCCAAATGAACCCCACTTCTGATTAGATGGCAAAGGTGTTACAACAAGACAGAATAATGGTGATCCCGACGTGGGGCATAATAGAGGGCTAATTGTTTGTCTTTTTCTGCTTCTGTCTATGAACCACGAGGAAAACAAGCGGACTATGACGCGAAGGTGCGAGACTTTCCAATAGTGTTTGAGATGAGATCAGACGTCAGTAAGGTGGATCTTAATTACGGACAGAAACAATAAGAAAGATAATATATTTACCTGTCAATGAAGAGCAGAGATATAAAAAAAAAAGCTAAAAAGGGCAACTCCCCTGAATATTAACAAATCTCTGCTCTTCACATATGGGTCGTGTTATCGTTCCAATGAAGGCCTAAAATCAGGTTATGTGATTTTTCAGTGTGACTGCGAAAACGACAACTTTCACCTGCTTGAAAGCGCTAAACTAACAAATGCATGTTCAGCCCAACGAGCCGAATTAACTGCAGTAATCTAAGCTCTCACACTGTCGGAAGGTAAAGATGTCACTGTGTTTTCAGATTCCTCGTACTGTGTCTCAGCGGTCCATCTGCATGGCCAGATATGGGCAAAAGACAATTAAAACGTTCTGATGGCATGCCCATAAAACACTCTGAGCTGATACATGAATTGATGAAAGCTTTGATGCTCCCCAGGAGAGTTGCAATTGTAAAGGTCCCTGGGCATGGAAAGGGATCAGACATTGTAAGTAGGGGAAACCAAGAGGCTGACATTCAAGCGAAATTAGCTGCTCAAGTTAGACTGAAAGCTGTCATGGATGTGCCAGCAGTCGCATTTGAGGAAAAAGTTACTCTTTCTGACATCCTAGATTTGCAGCAGGCCACATCAGCCACAGCAGAACAAATCTGGAGAGAGAGAGGTGCCACACAAGACCAAACAGGTTTATGGAGAACACATGAGGGATTCACAGTAGTTCCAAATGACCTGTTAAAAATGCTCATTGAGGAGGCACACGGCGACAGCCTCGAATCACGCCAAGCGATTTTGAGAAGGATCAAGAATTGGGGGAATGTGGGCACCTTACATGCAAAACCATATAGACTATATGATTAGTAGGTGCCACATCTGTCTGACCAGCAATCCAGGGAAAGGTTTGTGTCCTCCGCCAGGTCGACTGCTTGTGCCAAAAGGTGTTTTCCATGAGATCCAGGTGGACTTCTGTGACATGTGCATCAGAGTAAGACCAAAACGGTATCTTTTGACAGTGCTTTCCATTTCTCTCTCTGGCTTGAAGCCACAAAACACAAACATCTGTGGTTTCTTCAGGTATCAGGAGGTGGGGGGTATGTGCGGAGAGGGAGGAGGGTGTTGGGGGTGGAGGGAGGAGGGAGGAGTGAGTGTGGGTATGCAAAGTCGGAGAGTGGAGTTAGTGGGTGCATGCGTGGGGGGGGGGGAGTACATGTGGGTGTTGGGGGTAGGTGTGTGAGGAGTGAGTGTGGTGGTTGTGTAGGGGGGTGGTAGCAGTGGTAGCGCCCTGGTGTCAGGTGTGTGGGACAGGGACGTCGGGGTGGGGGCTGGCCTGTACTGGGGGGGTGTCGTGTGGGGGGTCCGGCCCTCCTGGGTTTTGGTTGGGCCGTCTGGGTCAGGTGGGTGGGGCTGCTCCCGGGCGCTTGGGCCCTGGGCTCGGCGCTGTCCCTGACCCGGCCGGCGCTGTCCCTGACCCGGGGGCGGCCGGAGCCCGGTGGGGGCGGCCGGAGCCCGGTGGGGTCGGCGGCTGCCGGTCTTGGTCCGGTGGGGCCTGGACCCCGAAACCGCGGGGGCTCCGGCTGGGGCCGCCTCTTGCTGCCCTCTGGGGGATGCATGTCTGTTCTTCTGGGGAGGTGGCTGGGATCTGGGCCTCTGGGTGGCTGCTGGGGGCCTGGGTCTTGGAGCTCTGCGGGCTTCCTCCTCCTTGCAGAGACGAGGCTGCATCTGCATGACTGTATCACCACGGAGCACCTTTTATCATGCATGTTGACACTGTGACGCCGCTTCACGTTGCGCTGTTTAGGCTTTACCTCTTCTCTGCTTCCCGTTGTGCTGTTTAGCTTTAACCTCTTCTCTGCGTAGTTCTGCATGTGTTTGTATGATCTGAAGATACTTGAGCCACCTGCAGGTCCTCCTGTAGGGATTTGCTTGTTTTGTTTTCCAGCGGAGACCTCGGAATGTTGTTTGGGGATTTCTGTACAGATGCACCAGTGAACTGCGTATGTGAATCCATGTTCTCTCTTCTCTCTCTCTCTCTCTCTCTCTCTCTCTCTCTGTCTTCCCCTTTCTTAGTCCTTCCTTTATGTTCCACTTACTTTTATTTCTCCCTTGTCAAGCCCAGCAGTATGGAATGGAATGCTCTTATAAACGAATGTTTAATTAAAGAAATAAACACTTGCAATGGAACGTAGCCTTTCTTTCTGTTTTCATATATTTTTACAAACCTATATGCTCAATTGTGACCGGCAGCATGGCCTCCAGTTTTTCTTTTCTTTTTTTCAAATATAGCCCAACTGATAAAAACTAGACTAAAACGTTTTTTAATTTCGTCAACTAAAACTAGACTAAAATGATCAGATACAGAAATGACTAAAATGTGACTAAGACTAATAAGCATTTTTGTCAGAAAGACTCAGACTAAGACTAAAACTCAGATAGCTGCCAAAAATAACACTGTGATCATATTAAGAAAAGACTGGCATCAGCCCTTGACTCAGTGGCTCCATTGAAAACAAAAACATTAAAAACAAAATCCAAAGCACCATGGAGAAATGAAGAAATTAGAAATCTGAAAAGAAGGGTCAGGAGAGCAGAAAGGAAATGGAGGAAAACTAAACTAACAATACATTATGAAATCCTACGTGAAAAACTCAAAATTTCCAATAAATAAGTTAAACAGGCAAGAATTTGGGAGAATATGCTATTAGATCAAACTTTTTAGCGCAACAAAATGTTAGTTTTAACAGATCTGAAGCATTGTTTTTACCCGAGGAAAAACTGGAGAGTTTTGTCCTGGTTGATGCAAAGATGCTTGGTCGAGTTTTCTCCCAGTTAAACCCAACAACCTGTCTTTTAGACCCCATTCCCACCTTGCTTTTAAAGACGTTTTGTGGTTTCTTTTAGTCAGAGCTTTTAAATATTGTAAATTGCTCTCTTCAGACGGGTGTCTTCCCATCTGCCTGTAAAACGGCGGTGGTAAGGCCCCTTCTGAAGAAGGGCAATTTAAACCCCAACATCTCTGATAATTACAGACTTGTATCCAACTTACCGTTTTTAAGTAAAATTAAAGAAAAAAGTTGCTTTTATTCAATTACACGAGTTTTTAAATAAACACAACATTTTAGAAAAGTATCAATCTGGTTTTAGGACAATCCACAGTACTGAGACGGCCCTGTTAAAGATTGTCAACGACCTTAGATGCAACTTGGACTCTAAAAAACTTTCTGTTCTCATTCTACTGGATCTTAGTCCTACATTCGATACAGTAGACCACCAGATGCTGTTAAACAGACTCAGAAGTCTGGTGGGCCTCAGGTTTTATTCGTATCTCACAGATCGACAGTTTTTAGTAAGTATGGATACATGCTCCTCAGAAATCCATAAAATGTAGTGTGGGGTTCCCCAAGGATCAACTTTAGGCCCAGTACTTTTTAACCTGTAGCCTACATGTTTTCACTTGGGGATGTCATGGATTGACTTTCACAGCTATGCTGATGATACCCAGCTTTACATCGCCGTGTCTCCTGATGATCTGGAGCCAGTTAAAGGAACAGTTAACCCACAGAATGATTTAACTTTATTTTCCACTTACCTTCATGGTGAGCAAGACTCTGGAGCACTTTTTTAATATTTCAAATGCAGCCGGAGATCAGGATTTCTCATTTTCCCCCAACTTTCATATAATGGAGTTCGATTGAGCCCGAGCCAACAAGGTCCTTAAAAGTCCACAAATCTTTGTCAATATTCCTCCATACTGCTTGTCCAATGTAATCCAAGTGTCCTGAGTGGGCAGCGTCCAGAATTTACTCGAAACAACATCATTTACTATATTTTTTAGAGCCTGAATAGAAGTACATCACATCTCCTGCGAGCACCCTTTCAAACTGTATTTTAGATATAAAGGCATGGATGGCAGAGAACTTCTTACAGCTCAACCAGGACAAAACTGAAGTTTTAATCATCTGTCCTGAAGACAAGAGAGAGATCATTTTAACAAAATTACAGAATTTAAATCCTTCTCAGTGTGTGAGAAACTTCGGTTTTCTTTTTGAATCTGAGCTGAATTTTATTCCGCATGTCAGAAATGTCACAAAAACAGGTTTTTATCATCTTAAAAACATCGCCAGTCCGCCCATTTCTCTCTCTTGCCAGCACGGAGGTGCTGATGCATGCTTTTATTTCCAATAGAATAGATTACTGTAATGCCCTGTTCTCTGGTCTTCCTAAAACGTCTGTTTCCAGCTTACAGTTAAGCACGAGTTCTGACAAGAACCAGAAGGTGGGAACACATTACACCAGTTTTAAAATCACTGCATTGGTTCCCCGTGCGTTTCAGGATCGATTTTAAGGTTCTTTTAATGGTTTATAAATGTCTTAATGGTCTTGGGCCCTCTTATTTATCCGACCTGCTTTTAAACTATGAACCTTCGCAGACCCTGCGGTCCTCTGGTACCGGCCTTTTAATTGTTCCCCAGGTGAGAACTAAAACTCACGGTGAAGCCGTGTTCCACCACTACAGTCCTCGTCTGTGCAGCAGCCTGCCAGAGAAGCTCAGGGCTGCTGAGACTGTTGATGTTTTTAAGAAGAGGCTCAAGACCTACCTTTTTGATTTGATTTTGTTTTACTTATTTAACTTTCACTCTATTTTATTTTATGTTATGTTAAAGTTATTTTAGATTTTATTGACTCGTTTAGCATATCATTTTATGAATTCCCATATGTTTATTTTCCCATGTTGCTCATATCTCTCCACTTATTTTATCTGTTTTAACACTTTAACGCCAGTGTTTCCTCATGGGGATCCTTCACTCTGGGAGCTTTGCCTACTTGGTCTGGAGAGAGCTGGTGGGTGGCTGCCCTTGTCCTGGTGGCTGGGGCCCGGCACTGCAGCCCTGTCTGTGGTGTGGACCCCGGCCTGCCCTGATCTGGTTGGTCCCTGCAGAAATACCCTCTGGGACCATGTCTGGCTCCTGGAGTGAATGGATCCCTAAGATATCACTTCCTCACAGCAGGTCAGGCCAGATGTTTATTACTCTTAGGGTCCGGGTACGTTCAGACAATTCGTTTTTTGGGTTAAAATCAAAAAGGAAAAAATGGAATTTCTTCCGTTTTTCCATTTACAAATCAAAAATGGAAAAACAGAGCCAATTTTCGTTTTCTGTTACCAGAATACGAAAACGAAAAACGAGAAAACCAAATGAAAAAAACAGCCCGTTTGTGGATTTTGGTAATTCCTTTTCTCATTTTCCCTTCAGAATCGAAAAGACGGTGATACCTAAACAGGTGGCCCGGAAGTCAGAGAAAATCTTTCATAATAAAAGCCTATATAAACGTGTAACGTCGCCCTGCGGTGGTGCATATAAAAGCTATCTTCTTTCTGGCAGACAGTGTTCCCAGGGCATGAAAAAAATATTATGGAAATAAAAGCCTGGTGGACTACAACTTCTGTGATCAAACTTCTGTAAACTGCTTAATAACCGCAGGAATTTATCGGTAAGTACTGTCATATTACATGGTGGACGAGTCAATAAAATAAAATTGAACTTAAAACGCTCACTTTTATTTATTTGTTTATTCATTCATTCATTCATTCATGGGTTGAAGACGCCATCATCTTCTTGCTTCAGAGAGCCCACTCTCATCTGGACCAGTCAGGCAGCACTTTGAGGGTCATGTTCTTTGATTTTTCAAGTGCATTTAATACTATTCAGCCTGCTTTGCTATGTCAGAAGCTCCATAACTTCCAGGTGGATCCTCCACAACCACCTGGATTTACGACTACCTCACAAACAGACCACAGTTTGTGAGACTGAAAGGTTGTGTGTCTGAGATGGTGGTCAGCAGCACTGGAGCACCACAAGGGACTGTACTCTCACCATTCCTCTTTACACTGTACACCTCAGACTTCCAGTATAACTCTGAGTCCTGTCATCTGCAGAAATATTCTGATGACTCTGCTGTTGTGGGGTGTATTAGTGATGGACAAGAAGCCGAATACAGGGAACTTGTCAATCAGTTTGTGAAATGGTGCAGTAACAATCAGCTCATCTTAAATACCAGCAAGACTAAAGAGATGATTGTTGACTTCAGGAGGAGCAAGAATAAGCAGCATAGTCCTGTCTACATCCTGGAAGAGGAGGTGGAGGTGGTAGAGAACTACAAATACCTTGGAGTTCAGCTGGACAACAGACTCGATTGGAAATGCAACTGTGACTACATCTACAAGAAAGGTCTGAGCAGACTCTTCTTCTTAAGGAAGCTAAAATCATTTAATGTCTGCAAAAGATGTTGCAGATCTTCTATAAGTCTGTGGTAGAAAGTGCAATTAGCTTTGCAGCCATCTGCTGGGGCAGCAGCATCAGAACCAGAGACTTGAAGAAACTAAACAAGCTGATCAAGAAAGCTGGTTCTGTGCTGGGGATAACTCTGGAGCCGCTGGAGCTGATCGTTCAAAAAGAATGCTTCACAAGCTGATGAAGATGATGGAGGACTCTTCCCATCCTCTCCACAACACGGTGAAGAATCAACAGAGTGTGTTCAGTGGGAGGCTGCGTCAAGTTCGCTGTAGGACGGAGAGATACAGGAATTCATTCCTGCCAGCAACCATCACCCTAAAGAACAAGACTAACTGACTTTTTGTTTATTTATAAAAAAAAAAAAAAAAAAAAAAAAAAAAAAGTGAGCTTTTACAATACTGAATTTCCCTTCGGGGATGAATAAAGTATTTTTCATTTTCATTTTCATTTTCATTCATTCATTCATTCATTCATTCATTCATTTAATTTCATCGAGAAGGGTTTAGCTGGCCGAGATTAGGCTACCCTGCGCAGGTGCAGTGTAAACCTCGCATCAGGGACGCACATTCTAGCAGCTATTCATGATAACTTATCCATAATTCTCCCATGTTGAAACTTTTACTGAAAAAGTGAAATAGCAGGGTTGAAAGTATTTATACTCCATTACCATGCAGCTTCGTCATTTCTATGAAGAGCACAGTGTTGTGTTGTTTTCTCCAGATAACAAGATAATTAAGGTGGGCTCAAAAGTCTGCGTTTAGTGATACAGCTGATTGATTGATCAAAATAGACCGGAAGCCGGGAGAGATAAATTCATGGATATGTGTGGGATTCTATGAAAGAGTGTGAACACTTCGCTATTTTCGGGTTTATGGTTCTGGATCCAGTGCTGAGTTGCGTAAAGTGAAGTAAACATATTTTCTGTGTTTGTTGCTGAGAGTTCATTGTTGTGATGTCTCTGCTCTGCTGTTCTGTTGTTTACTTGACATTTTTTTATTTGCTGGTTTTTCCTGTTTGTTTCTTTTTGGAGGAAATCACTGCTAATGATGATTTTTATTTCCATCAATATTTCTCCACATGAAAATCTGAACTTCTCTGTTCTCTAAATATTTGTTGAATATTTGTATTGATGTATTTGTATGTTGTTGTTTTTCTTCCACTTCATGGAGCCAAACAGAGAAACCAGCAGACCTTCCTTCATCACATTATTTTACTCTCAACACTTTGGAAATGTAAAAATCATTTTCTACTTGCAATTACTGTCACTTGTTCTAGAGATCAGATGTTTTTGTTTTTCTAAATCAACAAACAAATAAGGTATCTAATGATGAGATGTTCAGAAACGCTCATTTCCAGGATCAGAATAAATGAGATCATTCATCATGTTTAATGTGAGAACAAAGTCACTTTTTCCAAACAAATAAACTTTGAAAGAATGAACAAAGTATTTTCTTTTGTCTTCATTTCAGTATTTCTGTGAAATCTGATGGAGAAAATGTCAAACTAATATGAGGGTATAACTGAGGCAGTTTTCCTGGAACAGCAGAAAGTAATAAATAAAGCATTTTTTCTTCTAGAATGATTTCCTTTATTCTACATCTAACATGAAGAAGTCAGAGTGTTTGGAAACTTCAATCTCACATCTACAAGTTCTACTTCCAGCCTGAAAGCTGATGTGAAGACTGTTTGTAAGCTGGAAAGTATTCTCTCCCATCTTTCCCAGCTTCCCTGAATGCAGCATCAGTGCTGCAGGTTGTGACTCCTGTGAACAAACTGACACAGTGTGATATTACAGATATTTCAGTCTCTCTTTACTGATGTTGTTGAAGCTGCCAAAGGCTCAGGGAAGTTTTTCCACGTCTTCCTGCAGGTTCACAACTGAAATCTGGAAACTGATGCACCACAAGAGGGAGCCTTCATCCTGCTAACAGGGAGGAAGAGGGAGGGGGAAGCTCCTCAACTCACTTTGTCCACGTTTTACATTCTGACAGCTTTTCTCTTTATTTACTTCCTCTTTATTTTATTCATCTATTATAACAAAGAGCTAGATAAAGAACTTCATCTGCTCAAATCACCAGTTTCATTTAATATTTTATTAATTTCAGAAATGTTTTACTGCAGATAAAAAAGAAAAAAAATCAATCCTAGTAAATTATATGAAACAGCAAACTGGTTACCAGTTACTTTCTGTCTGTTTCCAGTTCACAGACAAGAAAGAAATCTGTTTATCAACTTTTTTTAGTAAAATTATCAGGAAAAGTTTCAGTTTCAGACTTCAACATTTAATCTCAGCCACTATTTTATTCTCTGCATGAAATCATGTTGTAATTATTTTAATCTGTCACATGTAATCTGGATTTTTCATCAGTGATTTTGCTGTTCATGAAATAAAATGACATCTTGTATGAGGCCTATATGCTGTGAAATGATTTGTGTTTGAATTATAATGAAATTTCTGAAATGTTGCATCATGTCTGATATTGTATATTTTACATTTTACCCAATGATTTCCTTTTATTTGGATCAAGATTCTGACAAATGAAAATATGATGAATGTTCTCAGATAAATATATTAAATGAAGAAAAGTCAAATCAGCATCTGAGATAATTGCAGAAAGAGAAATAAAAGATGAAGATATGAGCTAATATTTGAATGAATGTAGTGAATGAAGCAACATTTCCTCTGGTCTTTAGATGTGTGGGGACCTGTTGCTGCAGACGTTACTGAAGTGAATGAAAATCTCTGTCAGACTGAAGAGAAACTTTCCTCTTCACACATTTCTGACTGAGAAAGGAAACCTGTTGGGGGGGCGCGTCAGAAAAGCTTTTAGAAACCAAACTGCAGCTTCTGGATCAGTTTGGTTTCCATCTTAAAATCTCCCTATAAAACACTGGTGCAAAGTTACCTTCATCTTTTATTTACAATTTCTCTGATTTTTATTTGAGATCAATGATAAATATCCAGTTTAAAGCTGCGTTTAACATCTTCTGACCACTAGAGGACAGAAAGATCCAGAAGGAAACTCAAAGCAGGGATCATCTACATCATCACAACGTCTCATGTCAATAACAGACAGTTGGAGCAACATTGTCCTCCTCACAGAGACTTTTTTGTGTCCAACTCTTGAACATGAGTGGAGTCTCAGCTGCATGTGCTGGTCCCAGCTGGCTACTTGTGCTTTCTGCTGCAGGTTTCCAGTGCTGATAGATCCTGCTCAGATGTTAGAGGCTTGATAAAAGACTCATTAAAGGTTCCTAGTTATCCTCAGCAACACACATTCAGCTCATTTTAACTGGAGCTCCGAGTCACCGGAAAGTCCACATGGATTCTTTAGGAGACTTTCAGAACCAGAACCAGATCTGATCTGATCCAGTCCAAGTCCTGCTCATCATGATCCACACTAACCCACTAAGACCTCTGCTCCTGCTCCTCAGCTTTCAGGATGATCCAGAGTTAAACCCACATAAAATGATGTTTAAATGGAAGTCAGATCATTCCAGATCAATGCTCCTTTGTAGGGAAGTCTGGAAAAACTAGTCCATGCATTCATCTTCAGTCGGCTTGACTACTGTAACAGCGTCTTTACTGGTCTACCTAAAAAATCAGTTAAACAGCTGCAGCTCATTCAGAACTCTGCTGCCCGAGTTCTCACAAAGACCAGAAAAGTGGACCACATCAGTCCAGTTCTCAGGTCTTTACACTGGCTGCCGGTCCATCAGAGAATAGACTTTAAAGTTCTGCTGCTGGTCTATAAAGCTCTGAATGGTTTAGGCCCAAAATACATCAGTGACCTCTTGACCCAGTATGAACCTACAAGACCCCCTCAGGTCATCTGGATCCGGCCTTTTATCAGTTCCCAGAGTCAGAACCAGACATGGAGAAGCTGCGTTCAGCTTCTATGCTCCACATGTCTGGAACAAACTCCCAGAAAGTCTCAGATCAGCTGAAACACTTAGTTTATTTAAATCCAGGCTGAAGACCCACCTGTTCTCAGCTGCTTTTACGTAGATTTTATTCAAAAGTTAAAATCCGCACGTCTCTGTATTCTCTCTTTTTAATCTTAAATGCTTTTAATTTTGAATCATGCTTCTAATTGTTTTTTTTCTCTCCCTTTTGCTTATAATGTTTTATGTAAAGCACTTTGAATTGTTCTGTACATGAAATGTGCTATACAAATAAACTTGCCTTGCCTTGATGTGTCCAGCATCAGTTGTGGATCCACCAAGTCAACATAAAGGCTTTTTCTCAAACTGCCCTTCACATGAACTCACCTTGTTTCTACCATAAAGACACACAGCAGTGTAAAAAGTATTGAATTTCTCATGTAATGCCTTGTATCTTGTTCAGCTGAAAGATGTTTGGCAGTGCCTAAGAGGACTTTGTAGTGCCTGCAGTTAAAATCATGTGGTTGTGGGGAAAAGCAAAACTTATTCAAATGTAATTTGATGTCATTCAACTCAATAATATCAATAAAAAGTTGTAAAGCAGGTCTGAAGGAGGATTTATTTCCTAGGACATTTTCACTTTTCTATCTGGGAATTTCACGTGCAGTTTCTTCTGGTGAAGTCCTGAATATTCCACTTTAAATCAACAAAAATCAAATCCAAGTCAGATTATCATCATCTCCAATGTGGGAATGTGTCTGCAGTCAGTTTTCTTCTAAATAAATGGCTAAAAGTCAGAAGGTCAACGTCATCATGAGTTGTGTTTAAAGTTGTGTTTAAAGTCATTTCCTGTTTCCTGTCCTGTTTTTATCTCTGTACAGACAGTAAAACAACTCCATTTTATGACTTACTGTAAGTTCTTTAAGGTCAAAGGTTCTTTCTGTGGTCATATATCTGACACTCCCTCCATCTTCTTCCTCCCAGTCACATCTACATTGTTCAAGTTCAAAGTCTTGATAGTGAACGAACTGCCAGGTGTCATTCACTGCAGAAACATTGGCAAGTTGGTCGCTGCTACTAAGAGCTGAAATGGAGCAGAAAGGAGATCATCTGGACCAAGAAACCTTCTCTTGTTCCATCTGTCTGGATCTACTGAAGGATCCGGTGACTATTCCCTGTGGACACAGTTACTGTATGAACTGTATTAAAAACTTCTGGGATGGAGAGGATCAGAGGAAAATCTACAGCTGCCCTCAATGCAGGAAAACCTTCAAACCGAGACCTGACCTGGTGAAAAACATCATGTTTGTAGCTTTAGTGGAGCAGATGAAGAAGACTGGACTCCAAGCTGCTCCTGCTGATCACTGCTATGCTGGACCTGAAGATGTGGCCTGTGATTTCTGCACTGGAAGAAAACTGAAAGCCATCAAGTCCTGTTTATTCTGTCTGGCCTCTTACTGTGAGAAACACCTTCAGACTCATTATGAATCACCTACATTCAAGAAACACCAGCTGGTGGAGCCCTCCAAGAACCTCCAGGAGAACATCTGCTCTCGTCACGATGAGGTGATGAAGATGTTCTGCCGTACTGATCAGAAGTGTATCTGTCTGGTCTGCGTTATGGATGAACATAAAGGCCACGACACAGTCTCAGCTGCAGCAGAAAGGACTGAGAGGCAGAGAGAGCTGGAGGTGAGTCGACAACAAATCCAGCAGAGAATCCAGGACAGAGAGAAAGATGTGAAGCTGCTTCAACAGGAGGTGGAGGCCATCAATCACTCTGCTGATAAAACAGTGGAGGACAGTGAGAAGATCTTCACTCAGCTGATCCGTCTCATCCAGAAAAGAAGCTCTGATGTGAAGCAGCAGATCAGATCCCAGCAGGAAACTGAAGTGAGTGGAGTCAAAGAGCTTCAGGAGAAGCTGGAGCAGGAGATCACTGAGCTGAAGAGGAAAGACGCTGAGCTGAAGCAGCTCTCACACACAGAGGATCACAACCAGTTTCTACATAACTACCCCTCACTGTCAGCACTCAGTGAGTCTACACACTCATCCAGCATCAATATCCGTCCTCTCAGATACTTTGAGGATGTGACAGCAGCTGTGTCAGAGCTCAGAGATAAACTACAGGACATTCTGACAGACGGATGGACAAATATTTCACTGACAGTCACTGATGTGGATGTTTTACTGTCACAACCAGAACCAAAGAGCAGAACTGGATTCTTTAGATGTTCATGTGAAATCACACTGGATCCAAACACAGCACACACACATCTGTTACTGTCAGAGGGAAACAGAAAGGTGACTTTTATGGACCAAGATTATTCTAGACATCCAGACAGATTCACTTTTTACTCTCAGGTTCTGAGTAGAGAGAGTCTGACTGGACGTTGTTACTGGGAGGTGGAGATGAGAGGAAACGTTCATGTAGCAGTCGCATACATGAATGTCGGCAGAGCAGGGTGGGGGAATGAAAGTGGATTTGGATTTAATGACAAATCTTGGTCATTATATTGTGACCAAAACAGTTACACATTTCAGTACAACAGCATCAGTACCGCGATCTCAGGTCCTCTTTCCTCCAGAGTAGGAGTGTATCTGGATCACAGAGCAGGTATTCTGTCCTTCTACAGCGTCTCTGAAACCAGGACTCTCCTCCACAGAGTCCAGACCACATTCACTCAGCCGCTCTATGCTGGACTTTGGGTTTGGGAATCTGGATCCAGTGCTGAGTTGTGTAAAGTGAAGTAAACATGTTTTCTGTGTTTGTTGCTGAGAGTTCATTGTTGTGATGTCTCTGCTCTGCTGTTCTGTTGTTTATTTGACATTTTTTTATTTGCTGGTTTTCCTGTTTGTTTCTTTTTGGAGGAAATCACTGCTAATGATGATTTTTATTTCCATCAATATTTCTCCACATGAAAATCTGAATATTTGTTGAATATTTGTATTGATGTATTTGTATGTTGTTTTTTTTCTTCCACTTCATGGAGCCAAACAGAGAAACCAGCAGACCTTCCTTCATCACATTATTTTACTCTCAACACTTTGGAAATGTAAAAATCATTTTCTACTTGCAATTACTTTTACTTGTTCTAGAGATCAGATGTTGTTGTTTTTCTAAATCAACAAACAAATAAGGTATCTAATGATGAGATGTTCAGAAATGCTCATTTCCAGGATCAGAATAAATGAGATCATTCATCATGTTTAATGTGAGAACAAAGTCACTTTTTCCAAACAAATAAACTTTGAAAGAATGATCAAAGTATTTTCTTTTGTCTTCATTTCAGTATTTCAGTGAAATCTGATGGAGAAAATGTCAAACTAATATGAGGGTATAACTGAGGCAGTTTTCCTGGAACAGCAGAAAGTAATAAATAAAGCATTTTTTCTTCTAGAATGATTTCCTTTATTCTACATCTAACATGAAGAAGTCAGAGTGTTTGGAAACTTCAATCTCACATCTACAAGTTCTACTTCCAGCCTGAAAGCTGATGTGAAGACTGTTTGTAAGCTGGAACGTCTTCTCTCCCATCTTTCCCAGCTTCCCTGAATGCAGCATCAGTGCTGCAGGTTGTGACTCCTGTGAACAAACTGACACAGTGTGATATTACAGATATTTCAGTCTCTCTTTGCTGATGTTGTTGAAGCTGCCAAAGGCTCAGGGAAGTTTTTCCACGTCTTCCTGCAGGTTCACAACTGAAATCTGGAAACTGATGCACCACAAGAGGGAGTCTTCATCCTGCTAACAGGGAGGAAGAGGAGGGTGAAGCTGTGGGACCAGTTTTAATCTGATGACTTTGATCTCTTACATCTGATTTTATGACTTCATAAACTCATGTTTGTGGTTTCTAAAAGATACAAATTTGTCTTTTGAAAAGTACTTTTTGTTACAATACTACAGCTGTAGCAGCTGTTTTACACAACTTTAAGTGATACGTGTTTGCTCAGTAAAAGGTTTAGTACATTTATTTGGACTGGGAGTGTCACCTGCCTGATAAACTGGTTTTATGATTTTCTTTGAGTCACATGTCAAAACTGCTGATTGTTTAACTCTGTGTACCAGTACTATGCCCTTGCTCCAGTGATAAATACAGAGTACTTCCAATGTCATTACTTTCTCCCTCCTCTCTAAAACTGTGTAAAGAAAACGTCAATATATTGCAAATATATTTAAGTACAAGAGGAAAGTGTGATATTTTAAACATGTGGAATTTAACAGGAAATTACAGTGAAAACTTCAATGAATTCCTCCATAAATGTCAGGAAATGAAGCTGTAAATCAGCAGCTGCATTAAGATTGAAGAAGATTTTTGCAGTTTTTATACAACCAAGCCAGACACACAGGAATGATGGAGCTGAGCCTCCAGAGTCAGTGGTTGGAGGATGAAAAGAAAGAAATGGAGAAACAGAACAAAGAAAATGATAAAGAGCAGAGATTTTGTGTGAATATAAATGAACATGCTACATGAAAATAAAAAGCTGAGCTCTGATCTTTCAGCACACAGACTATTCTACTTGTGAACACTGATGTTCAGGTTTGATTTCACTTTAAACAAAAACAAACTGCTGTAGGAGTGACTGACAACTGAGGACTGAGGTAGCAGCAGATTCTCCACTATATACTGATGCTAGTATTTATGTATTTCTGGAAGTAGTGGAGCAAATATTCTGTTTTAAACCACTAAGTGTAGCAAAGATGACTTCTGGAGTTCTACTGTTGTTTTCCTTTTTGTCCTGATGTGTAATAACATGTCTATAACAGAGTTGGTTGTGATTGAAATGAAGACATTACTGTAGACCGTTCTCCTTTTTAAGTTGAGATAAATCCTCAGACCTCATGTTGTTTGAGCTCCTAACTGCATTTTAAAAGGAGTCGACAAGTTAAGATGAGCAGCATCTTCAGATGGAAAATAATCTGTCCTGAAATCAGCAGTCTGGTTCTGGAACCACTCCTCTTGAAACAATCCTCTCTGTCCACATATTTCCTTGTTGCCTCCCTGCAGACCTGCGGTTGGATGAAGGTGGAACCAACATGTGGTGGCGTGGAAGAGCTGAGAGGCTCCGTTCTCTGAACAAACACCTGCTTTAGATCTGAGCTCAGACTAGTTTCTGTTTTAAAGAAGTGAAACTCACACAGTCGCCGTGAATCCATGAGGAGGAGAATGGGAGCAACATTACAACACTTAGCTCGTATCAAATCCATGTTTAATGTCAGCGTACATACTCTGGCCAGTCAGAGAAATCTGAGGACAATAAACTGCTGCGTCATCATTTTAGCATCAGCATTCATGAAAAACAGGAGACATCATATTACAGACTGTTACAACCCCGGCTCAGCAAGGGGAAAGGACAGAAAGAGCAGAAGTGGTTTCAGCACCATTAAACTGTGGGTAACATGTCATCAGAGCCAAACAGAGAAAGCAGACAACCTGCTGGTTTGGGGGGATTTTTCCTGTGTGCTTGGTTTGTCTCCTGCTCCTGCGTCTCCTTGGATGTGGCTTCTAGGTGCTGATTGATGGCTCATGCAGCTGATCTGTGACTGCTGGTTTGTGTGCAGACAATCACTCATAACACGAACAGAAAAAGAGACAAATGATCACAAATAATTTAACCAGATTTATTTTCTAAAAAGGAAAAAAAGGAAAGAAATTTCTTCCAAATAGAAAAAGAGGCAGATATGCAAAGTTTTTAAAGAAGCGTCAATTTTATTTTATGACTTCTTCTGCACCACCACTGTAATACTTTTAATATTTTATGTAAAGCACTTTGAATTGTCCTGTACATGAAATGTGCTACAAATAAAACTTGCTTTGTCTAAAGAAAAAAGGGTCAAAGGTCAAAGGTAACTTCATCAGTCCCCAAAGGTTTTTTTTTTTCAGTAACAGAGGATCAGCCATCGTTTATACAAAGCAGGACACAATGAAACCAACAAAAACAGACACAGAAGAGAGAAAAATACACAAGCATGAACAACAAACAGCAGACGGTGCATGTGCTCATCTAAGGCTTGGATAAAACCCGGATAAATGCATAAAAAACCATAAAGGAATAAAACACCAATAAAAATATTAAAAGCCAGAATACAATAAGTTAGCTACATAAGTTTACTTAAAACCAGAAAAACAAAGAAAAAGTGCAAAAGAAAAAAGAAAATGCAGACAATGTGTTTCACCAGCTTCTGCTCTGAGATCCTGCAGGTGGAAAGTAGTGGAGGTTCAGCTTTATTTGGCTGAGTCCTTCCTCTCCAGACGAGAAGAACCGTTAAAATACGGGAACTCAAGGACAACAGTTTATCCTGATATTCACAAGCTTGCTGAAAGATTTATTCCAGCTACCTGCCATGTGAAAGGCTCTTCTCCAAAGCTGAGGAGGTATTGACAAAGAAGAGCAGACTGAAGCCTCATTTAGTTTAAATAGAAAAAAAAGGTTTGAAATAAAAATGTTTGAACCCCCAAATGCCAACATGGACCCAGAATAAGGTGTGATAGGTAAGAAAACTAACAAGCAGCATCTAGAACTTGGTCAGAAACCGTTTAACTTCATCTCACTAGTGTGTGAAACAAAGTGTGACCTCAGTGTGATTTACACTTTTCAGTGAATTGTTTTTTCTTTTAATCTTCTTTATTAAATCACTTTGTGAACATATGTTATATTTGTATATCTGTATGTAATCATGTTTATCTGTAAATATAGACCAGTGGTTCCCAACCTCTTTCCTCTGAGGACCCCTTCATGCAACTACCAAACAGCCATGGACCCCCTTCACCATCTTTGCTGCAACCATGCTTGCTTTCATGCTTTCATTTTCTGGCTTCTTGGTAACACGAGGTAACATGGTGACAAAAAGCTGCTGAAGCTCAAAGCACACACTGAGTTTTTATGTGTGTTTTCATGTTAAAATGCATCATTGTAAAATGTTTTGGAGCCTGTTTTCCACTTTTCTCCTCAGCACAGGTTTGCAGCTCGTTCAGTAAACTGCTTGAATAGAAGCTGTTATTTATGTTGTATATTAGTGCTTTATATTAAAATCCAGCCATGAAAACATGTATAGATGTATTTTACATCTGCAGCTTCAGCTCAGGTCAAATATAGCTGTGTGGATGGACAGAGGGTTTCCATGGATATATGTGCTGATATGAAGAATGAATCCGAATCTTTTATTCATCCCAGAGAGAAATGAAAGTCTAGAGTCCTTTATATTCATTCCTGATGTAGAAACAAAGAACATGTCAACATATTAATAAAGCAGGACCTTAAACATGATGATTGAAGAGAATCCATGTAGAAGATCGTTCAGTGGGACTGATATTATGGGATGTCCAGTGCAGGCCTGGAGGTCATCCTGCTCTCCCAGCTAGAGGTGATGTTCTGTTAGAGCTGCTTCTTTTCAGTCTTTCTCTTAGATTATTTCAAGATAAAACTACTTTATAGACCATATTTGCTGTGTTTAATGTCACAGAAACTGAAGTTTCCACATGAAACTCTTTATGTTGGGATTCATTTTTCCTGAGTTTGAAGTATCTGTTAATATTCTCCGTCATTCTGATCTTAGTGTCAGTTTGGTCTCTGTGGAGAGTCTCTAAAGGAGAATTGTAAACAACAGTACAAGAGGCTGGAAACAGAAGTTTATCTGTTCAAAGTCTGCACTGATGCTGCAGATCATCTTACATGTTAGTTCCTGTAGACACTCCCAGCAGATATTTCTTTGTTCCCGCCCCTCCACAGATCTCTCTACATCAGGATGGGTGTGAGCAACATGGTGGAACATGCAGCTGCTGGTAAGACTCATTTCCTGCTTCATGTGAGATCTGTTGTCCTTCAGAGCGCACAGATCCTTTCTGTTCAGGGAAAGTGAAACTGTTTGACAGTTACTGTGAAGAGGAAAATGGCGCAGCAGGAAAATCAGCTGGACCGAGAAAAATTCTGCTGTTCCATCTGTCTGGATCTGCTGAAGGATCCGGTGACTATTCCCTGTGGACACAGTTACTGTATGAACTGTATTAAAAGCTTCTGGGATGGAGAGGATCAGAGGAGAATCTACAGCTGCCCTCAATGCAGGAAAACCTTCAAACCGAGACCTGACCTGGTGAAAAGCATCATGTTAGCTGATTTATTAGAAGAGCTGAAGAAGACTGGACTCCAAGCTGCTCCTGCTGATCACTGCTATGCTGGACCTGAAGATGTGGCCTGTGATTTCTGCACTGGAAGAAAACTGAAAGCCATCAAGTCCTGTTTAGTCTGTCTGGCCTCTTACTGTGAGAAACACCTTCAGCCTCATTATGATGTGGCTCCATTAAAGAAACACAAGCTGGTGGAGCCCTCCAAGAACCTCCAGGAGAACATCTGCTCTCGTCATGATGAGGTGATAAAGATGTTCTGCCGTACTGATCAGAAGTGTATCTGTTATCTCTGCTCTGTGGATGAACATAAAGGCCACGACACAGTCTCAGCTGCAGCAGAAAGGACTGAGAGGCAGAGAGAGCTGGAGGTGAGTCGACAACAAATCCAGCAGAGAATCCAGGACAGAGAGAAAGATGTGAAGCTGCTTCAACAGGAGGTGGAGGCCATCAATCACTCTGCTGATAAAACAGTGGAGGACAGTGAGAAGATCTTCACTCAGCTGATCCGTCTCATCCAGAAAAGAAGCTCTGATGTGAAGCAGCAGATTAGATCCCAGCAGGAAACTGAAGTGAGTGGAGTCAAAGAGCTTCAGGAGAAGCTGGAGCAGGAGATCACTGAGCTGAAGAGGAAAGACGCTGAGCTGAAGCAGCTCTCACACACAGAGGATCACAACCAGTTTCTACACAACTACCACTCACTGTCAGCACTCAGTGAGTCTACACACTCATCCAGCATCAATATCCGTCCTCTCAGATACTTTGAGGATGTGACAGCAGCTGTGTCAGAGCTCAGAGATAAACTACAGGACATTCTGACAGACAGATGGACAAACATCTCACTGGCAGTCACTGATGTGGATGTTTTACTGTCACAACCAGAACCAAAGAGCAGAGCTGGATTCTTAAGATGTTCATGTGAAATCACACTGGATCCAAACACAGCACACACACATCTGTTACTGTCAGAGGGAAACAGAAAGGTGACATTTATGGATCAACATCAGTCTTATTCTAGTCATCCAGACAGATTCACTGTTTACTCTCAGGTTCTGAGTAGAGAGAGTCTGACTGGACGTTGTTACTGGGAGGTGGAGATGAGAGGAAACGTTTATGTAGCAGTCGCATACAAGAATATCAGCAGAGCAGGATGGGGAATGAATGTAGATTTGGATGTAATGACAAATCTTGGTCATTATATTGTGACCAAAACAGTTATATATTTTGGTACAACGGCATCAGAACCTCCATCTCAGGTCCTCTTTCCTCCAGAGTAGGAGTGTATCTGGATCACAGAGCAGGTATTCTGTCCTTCTACAGCGTCTCTGAAACCAGGACTCTCCTCCACAGAGTCCAGACCACATTCACTCAGCCACTCTATGCTGGATTTTTTCTTTTTTCTCCTGGATCCAGTGCTGAGTTGTGTAAAGTGAAGTAAACATGTTTTCTGTGTTTGTTGCTGAGAGTTCATTGTTGTGATGTCTCTGCTCTGCTGTTCTGTTGTTTATTTGACATTTTTTTATTTGCTGGTTTTTCCTGTTTGTTTCTTTTTGGAGGAAATCACTGCTAATGATGATTTTTATTTCCATCAATATTTCTCCACATGAAAATCTGAACTTCTCTGTTCTCTAAATATTTGTTGAATATTTGTATTGATGTATTTGTATGTTGTTGTTTTTCTTCCACTTCATGGAGCCAAACAGAGAAACCAGCAGACCTTCCTTCATCACATTATTTTACTCTCAACACTTTGGAAATGTAAAAATCATTATTAAGAACAAGATATTATTAATATTCTCATTTTCAGTGATTCTTGTGTAAACCAGAGACTGTATAAAGTGTAAACTGTGTTTTCATTATTGGGCTGATCTCGTTCATCTGATCACATCAGTTTGTTCTTGCAGTAATGACACTCCTGCAAATATGAAAACATTTAAGTTTCAAAGTAAAACTCTCAGTAAAAATCTCCTTGATAACCCAAAAGCAAAATGTTCTGATTGTTCAGACTAAACTTGTTGGATTTTTGCGGTAAAGAATAAATTCTGGATTCATCCTGAGCATGAAATGAGTTTGTGTGAGAAGTGAAGTGAGGCTGTAATACCAGCAGCATTCCTCATGGTGGCGCCACAAGGCTGCAGAAACTCAATAGTTTGTGTTTTAAACCCATCTGAGGCTGGAAGAGCTGCTTTGCTTCAGGATCACATTCTGGGTTTCACCAGTTTTATTACAAATACTCAAAACTTGTTTTTAATGTGTTCTGAGATGGAGAAGGAAAAAAAATTAAACTGAAATTCAAACCTCTAAATATTGTTTTTCTGTCAGTCATTAAGATGTAATTTAAACTAAGTGAGAAGAATTAGAAGAATAATTTATTTGGACTGAAGCTCCACAATCAGAACCACAGATGTTCTGTTTAAAGTAAAAAGTACACATAACTTTGGATTAAACTAAAGTGAAAGAAAATGGAATAAAAAATACTTGAAAGAGAAAAAATACGTCATATTTTATTATCTGATGAATTTATGTTTCTTCATAGTTTGAGAGTAAATCTGCTGAAATAATATGAGTACAATGGAGTAAAATACAGCCTCTTAATACTATAGAGTAGAATTAAATACCAGGAAATAAAAGTTCTCAGGTTAAAAAGACATTTAAAAACAGTAGTTCAGTATATCTGGTCAGGTTCTGCTGCTGTCATTGATGCTCTATAAGAAATCTGACTCTGACTGTTGATTAGAATATTATAAAGACTGTAAAATAAAGTCAAAGTTACAGCGGTGGGAACGAGAACTGAAGTATCTTTGTTCTGTTCCAGTATTGTGAGATTACAGGATCATCACAGGTACGAGTGTTGAGCAGGTCAAAGTAAAGAGGAGATTCCAACTTTATACTCAGAGAAATATTTCATCACATTTTACTCTGAAGAATCTTTACTGTCATTTTTCTGGATTTGAACCAAAAGAGAAACTTTGAGAAAAATGACGGAAATCTGGAGCCATGAAGTATTCACAATAAAATAAGGAAATGTTGAACTCAGTGTTTGTTTGTAAACATGGTTAAAGTCTATGTTTATAGACATTCTCCTTATAGAGGAAAATCATCCATCCATCCATCCATCCATCCATCCATCCATCCATCCATCCATCCATCCATCTTCATTCCTGAAAGCAACAAGGAAAAAGTCATGAAAACTGATTTCATTTGTTTCCACAGAGATGATTTTGGTCCTTTTTTCATGATATAGAGCAGAAACATAACTGCAGAGGAACACAGAGTCAGCTTTTATTAAAACTGATGCTTTAGTAAAATATGGCATCAAAATCTGCTCTAGATACTGAAATACACGACTTTTTATTGGACGATACTCGTGTGTTCAGCAGGAATTCAGAGTTCTCTGTTCTGTGAGTAGTTCAGGTTCTTCAGTAAAACACATCACTGATGGATCTGTTTCAACACACGTTTAAAAGCTCATTTCATTGCTGATTTGTAAGATGTATTCATTTAAACATTGCTTTGTTTTCACAATGTGGGTGTTCAGGTTTATGTTGCCAAGCAGATTTTCTTAAAGATCTAATTCATCTTTTATCTCTTCCAGTTGTTTTCTTCCAAGTGGAGGATTGATATAAGCCTGTTTAGGCTTTTTCTTTTCTTTTTTTGTCTCTATTCCTGCTCTGGATCATTGATCTTTTTCTCTGTTTTATCTACTGAATATTTTAATTGTGCAAAATGCAAAAATCAACTATGAACTTCTGGAAACAACAAAGTCCATCAAAAATCAGCCTCAGCATTTTCTTGAAACCCTGACAGCTTTGGATTATCTCGTGTGGGAGATGTTTCACCATCTTTCCACTTAAAAATGATGTATATATGTATATTTTAATCTTTTTTACGTTTAAATGTGTCAATAAGCAGATGGGCGAGTTATTCCTCCTCCTGTTGGTTTTACACTTAATTACAACTTTTCATACTTTTCTGCTAAAATCCACCTTGACTGCAGCAACAGTTAATAATGAAATGAAAACAGAAATCTCTGAACATCTTCCAGCAGTTTGCAGTTTAATCAGCTGTTTCTCAGCTGAACATCAATTATCTATCAGAAAATAAAGAGAAGCTGCAGCTCACTGATTCTGATGCAGCTTTTAGTGCTAACTGCATAAGAATCAATCAGATTGAGAACCTTTTCAAATCTGATAAATGTCAATAATGTGTGTTTGAAGTGTGTATTGATCAGAGTATTATCTGCCATGGGTTAGTTTGACAAAGTGACAAGTGCTTCATCAGAAATAAATAGATAAAAGTAAATGAAACTTTAAAAAACAACATGAAACAACCCACACTGAGCACTGTCTCTGAGCCTGATGGCAGAAGGAATAAAAGAATTTGCAGATTGATTTGTTTTCCTACTGGGAGCCAGATAGCGCCTCCCAGAGAGCATCAAGACAAACTGGTCTTTAAGGACATGATCTGAGGGATGGATGATATGCTTTGCTTTCTGGAGCACCTGCCTGCTCCATAGTGACTGTAGATCAAGGAGCTGCACCCCCACGATCCTGCTGCAAGTTCTCACAATGCTGCTCAAGCTATTTTTGTCCTTTACTGACAAACAAACCAACACATAAGAGAAAAAGTGAAATCACTCTCAATAAACCAGCGTTTAAACACATAAAATGGGTTTGGATACATTAAAAGAATTCAGTTTCAGCAGCAGGTAAATACGCTGTTGGCCTTTTTCTGGAATAGCCTCCATATTTTTATCAAAGTTTAGTTCAGAGTCAAATATTGGGCCCAAGTATTTATACGTGTCCACAATTTGCACCTTTTCACCGTGGATGATGCTGCTACCATGTTTTGGAGCTTTTTTCCTGAAATCAATGATCATTTCTTTAGTTTTTGTCCCGTTAAGGTCCAGGCCAGGTCATGTTCTCCACACCAGTAACAAAGTCAGACAAGGTTCTGCCATGGCCTGATTCAGGGCCTGGAAAAGGGTCAGCAGAGCGCTGTCGTCAGAGAACTTCACCAGGTAGCCCCCCCCCCCACCCCCGGCTCTGCAGGGGTCGGTAAGTAAAGTAAGTCAGATTTATTTATATAGCACTTTCACAGAGAAGACCCACAAAGTACTTCAGAGGAAAAAAGAAACAAATACAAATAATACATCAGACATCAAACAACAATTCATGTAAATGATCAGCAGCACAAAACTCAGACAAATTCAAACGTCTGCCTGAACAGATGTGTTTTTAACGGTTTTCAAAATGTTGACAGAAGAGGCTGCTCTTAATTCAAGAGGAAGTGACTTCCATAAGTTTGGTGCAATAGACTGAAAGGCTCGTTCACCTTTGGGTTTTAACCTGCTACGTGGTACACAAAGGTGTGTGTACATGATGTACAACAGGGGTGAGAGGACACAGCCCTGGGGTGTACCAGTGCTGGAAATGACACAATCAGACATATGAGCGTTCACTAAAACCCGCCGGATTCTATCAGTTAAAAAAGCAACAACAAAATCTGCTCAGAGAGCTTAAAAGAAGATGCTGATGTTCAGTTAGAAGATGAGGTTGCATCTTATTAAAAGCAGAAGAGAAATCAGCAAATGAAATCGTGGCATGGGCCCCGGGTGTTTCTAAATGCTGATATATATTATCCAAGATAAAAATCTTGGCATCATCCGCTCCCTTTCCTGTTTGGGATGCAAACTGTAGTGGATGGATATCACCCTCAATAAAGCCGAGGAGGATTTCTTTGAGGATTTTCTAGAAGTTTTTCATAACAAGAGATGTGAGGGTGATGGACCTGAATTCATTTCATTCTTTAGGCTGTTTAGATTTAGGCAAGGGGATGATGTTGGAGGTTTTCCACAATTTGGGAAGAAATCCACCATCCAGACACAGCTGAAAGAGTGTATCTGTGTGTATCTCTCCCTGCAGTGGGATTTTTCCACCACCTTCCTCACTTCACTCCCATCACGTCTCTTCACTCTCATCACGCTTACACACATCTTACACACCGAAGAACAACTGATACTCATAAATTAGCATGTAATTACATTGACTCCTCAGCAGAGGAATCAAACTTGTGTTAAAGATGATTATTATTTCATTGGCAGCAATCATGAATATATGTAGTTATCTATTTCCAGTCTATGACATGGTGCATTCAGGTCCTGTTGATACAGAGATGGATCAATAAATTCATCAATAAATACAATAAAGTCTTGATAAAATTAGTAAGAACTACTTTTGTTTACCATCAGATCAAGTTTGTTTACATTTCTGAAACTCATAAATCAGCAACTCTGAAACCCTGATTATTTAAAATGATTTAAAACTTCAGGATTAAAGTGATTGTTTTCATCATACAAAGAGTTAATCAGACATTATTGCTGTCAAACCACTCCTCCTGACATCACTTCCTGATTAACCTCCTCCTTCTTCCTGATCTCAGACAGCAGCTCAGACTAGTTTCATCTTTGAGGAAGTGAAACTCACACAGTCGCTGTTACTGAGAGGTGAAATGGCGGAAAAAGGAGTTGATCTGGACCGAGAAACCTTCTCTTGTTCCATCTGTCTGGATCTGCTGAAGGATCCGGTGACTATTCCCTGTGGACACAGTTACTGTATGAACTGTATTAAAAGCTTCTGGGATGAAAAGGAGGAGAAAATCTACAGCTGCCCTCAATGCAGGAAAACCTTCAAACCGAGACCTGACCTGGAGAAAAACACCATGTTAGCAGCTTTAGTGGAGCAGCTGAAGAAGACTGGACTCCAAGCTGCTCCTGCTGATCACTGCTATGCTGGACCTGAAGATGTGGCCTGTGATTTCTGCACTGGAAGAAAACTGAAAGCCATCAAGTCCTGTTTATTCTGTCTGGCCTCTTACTGTGAGAAACACCTTCAGCCTCATTATGAATCACCTACATTCAAGAAACACAAGCTGGTGGAGCCCTCCAAGAACCTCCAGGAGAACATCTGCTCTCGTCATGATGAGGTGATGAAGATGTTCTGCCGTACTGATCAGAAGTGTATCTGTCTGGTCTGCGTTATGGATGAACATAAAGGCCACGACACAGTCTCAGCTGCAGCAGAAAGGACTGAGAGGCAGAGAGAGCTGGAGGTGAGTCGACAACAAATCCAGCAGAGAATCCAGGACAGAGAGAAAGATGTGAAGCTGCTTCAACAGGAGGTGGAGGCCATCAATCACTCTGCTGATAAAACAGTGGAGGACAGTGAGAAGATCTTCACTCAGCTGATCCGTCTCATCCAGGAAAGAAGCTCTGATGTGAAGCAGCAGATCAGATCCCAGCAGGAAACTGAAGTGAGTGGAGTCAAAGAGCTTCAGGAGAAGCTGGAGCAGGAGATCACTGAGCTGAAGAGGAAAGACGCTGAGCTGAAGCAGCTCTCACACACAGAGGATCACAACCAGTTTCTACACAACTACCCCTCACTGTCAGCACTCAGTGAGTCTACACACTCATCCAGCATCAATATCCGTCCTCTCAGATACTTTGAGGATGTGACAGCAGCTGTGTCAGAGCTCAGAGATAAACTACAGCACATTCTGACAGACACATGGACAAACATCTCACTGACAGTCACTGATGTGGATGTTTTACTGTCACAACCAGAACCAAAGAGCAGAGCTGGATTCTTAAGATGTTCATGTGAAATCACACTGGATCCAAACACAGCACACACACATCTGTTACTGTCAGAGGGAAACAGAAAGGTGACATTAATGGATCAAGATCAGTCTTATTCTAGTCATCCAGACAGATTCACTGTATACTCTCAGGTTCTGAGTAGAGAGAGTCTGACTGGACGTTGTTACTGGGAGGTGGAGATGAGAGGAAACGTTTATGTAGCAGTTGCATACAAGAATATCAGCAGAGCAGGGTGGGGGAATGAAAGTGGATTTGGATTTAATGACAAATCTTGGTCATTATATTGTGACCAAAACAGTTACACATTTCAGTACAACAACATCAGTACCTCCATCTCAGGTCCTCTTTCCTCCAGAGTAGGAGTGTATCTGGATCACAGAGCAGGTATTCTGTCCTTCTACAGCGTCTCTGAAACCAGGACTCTCCTCCACAGAGTCCAGACCACATTCACTCAGCCGCTCTATGCTGGATTTTGGGTTTTGGTTCTGGATCCAGTGCTGAGTTGTGTAAAGTGAAGTAAAGATATTTTCTGTGTTTGTTGCTGAGAGTTCATTGTTGTGATGTCTCTGCTCTGCTGTTCTGTTGTTTATTTGACATTTTTTTATTTGCTGTTTTTTCCTGTTTGTTTCTTTTTGGAGGAAATCACTGCTAATGATGATTTTTATTTCCATCAATATTTCTCCACATGAAAATCTGAACTTCTCTGTTCTCTAAATATTTGTTGAATATTTGTATTGATGTATTTGTATGTTGTTGTTTTTCTTCCACTTCATGGAGCCAAACAGAGAAACCAGCAGACCTTCCTTCATCACATTATTTTACTCTCAACACTTTGGAAATGTAAAAATCATTTTCTACTTGCAATTACTTTTACTTGTTCTAGAGATCAGATGTTGTTGTTTTTCTAAATCAACAAACAAATAAGGTATCTAATGATGAGATGTTCAGAAACGCTCATTTCCAGGATCAGAATAAATGAGATCATTCATCATGTTTAATGTGAGAACAAAGTCACTTTTTCCAAACAAATAAACTTTGAAAGAATGAACAAAGTATTTTCTTTTGTCTTCATTTCAGTATTTCTGTGAAATCTGATGGAGAAAATGTCAAACTAATATGAGGGTATAACTGAGGCAGTTTTCCTGGAACAGCAGAAAGTAATAAATAAAGCATTTTTTCTTCTAGAATGATTTCCTTTATTCTACATCTAACATGAAGAAGTCAGAGTGTTTGGAAACTTCAATCTCACATCTACAAGTTCTACTTCCAGCCTGAAAGCTGATGTGAAGACTGTTTGTAAGCTGGAACGTCTTCTCTCCCATCTTTCCCAGCTTCCCTGAATGCAGCATCAGTGCTGCAGGTTGTGACTCCTGTGAACAAACTGACACAGTGTGATATTACAGATATTTCAGTCTCTCTTTACTGATGTTGTTGAAGCTGCCAAAGGCTCAGGGAAGTTTTTCCACGTCTTCCTGCAGGTTCACAACTGAAATCTGGAAACTGATGCACCACAAGAGGGAGCCTTCATCCTGCTAACAGGGAGGAAGAGGAGGGTGAAGCTCCTCAACTCACTTTGTCCACATGTTTTACATTCTGACAGCTTTTCTCTTTATTTACTTCCTCTTTATTTTATTCATCTATTACAACAAAGAGTGAGAAAAAGAACTTCAGCTCCTCAAATCACCAGTTTCATTTAATATTTTATTAATTTCAGAAATGTTTTACTGCAGATAAAAAAGAAAAATATCTCTCCTACTAAATTATATAAAACAGCAAACTGGTTACCAGTTACTTTCTGTCTGTTACCAGTTCAAAAAGGGAAAAATCTGTTAATCAACTTTTTTAGTAAAATTATCAGGAAAAGTTTCAGTTTCAGACTTCAACATTTAAACTCAGCCACTATTTTATTCTCTGCATGAAATCATGTTGTAATTATTTTAATCTGTCACATGTAATCTGGATTTTTCATCAGTGATTTTGCTGTTAATGAAATAAAATGACATCTTGTATGAGGCCTATATGCTGTGAAATGATTTGTGTTTGAATTATAATGAAATTTCTGAAATGTTGCATCATTTCTGATATTGTATATTTTACATTTTACCCAATGATTTCCTTTTATTTTGATCAAGATTTTGACAAATTAAAATATCATGAATGTTCTCAGATAAATATATTAAATGAAGAAAAGTTAAATCAGCTTCTGAGATAATTGCAGAAAGAGAAATAAAAGATGAAAATATGAGCTAATATTTGAATGAATGAAGTGAATGAAGCAACATTTCCTCTGGTCTTTAGATGTGTGGGGACCTGTTGCTGCAGACGTTACTGAAGAGAATGAAAATCTCTGTCAGACTGAAGAGAAACTTTCCTCTTCACACATTTCTGACTGAGAAAGGAAACCTGTTGGGAGGGCGCGTCAGAAAAGCTTTTAGAAACCAAACTGCAGCTTCTGGATCAGTTTGGTTTCCATCTTAAAATCTCCCTATAAAACACTGGTGCAAAGTTACCTTCATCTTTTATTTACAATTTCTCTGATTTTTATTTGAGATCAACGATAAATATCCAGTTTAAAGCTGCGTTTAACATCTTCTGACCACTAGAGGACAGAAAGATCCAGAAGGAAACTCAAAGCAGGGATCATCTACATCATCACAACGTCTCATGTCAATAACAGACAGTTGGAGCAACATTGTCCTCCTGACAGAGACTTTTTTGTGTCCAACTCTTGAACATGAGTGGAGTCTCAGCTGCATGTGCTGGTCCCAGCTGGCTACTTGTGCTTTCTGCTGCAGGTTTCCAGTGCTGATAGATCCTGCTCAGATGTTAGAGGCTTGATAAAAGACTCATTAAAGGTTCCTAGTTATCCTCAGCAACACACATTCAGCTCATTTTAACTGGAGCTCCGAGTCACCGGAAAGTCCACATGGATTCATTAGGAGACTTTCAGAACCAGAACCAGATCTGATCTGATCCAGTCCAAGTCCTGCTCATCATGATCCAGACTAACCCACTAAGACCTCTGCTCCTGCTCCTCAGCTTTCAGGATGATCCAGAGTTAAACCCACATAAAATGATGTTTAAATGGAAGTCAGATCATTCCAGATCAATGCTCCTTTGTAGGGAAGTCTGATGTGTCCAGCATCAGTTGTGGATCCACCAAGTCAACATAAAGGCTTTTTCTCAAACTGCCCTTCACATGAACTCACCTTGTTTCTACCATAAAGACACACAGCAGTGTATAAAGGATTGAATTTCTCATGTAATGCCTTGTATCTTGTTCAGATGAAAGATGTTTGGCAGTGCCTAAGAGGACTTTGTAGTGCCTGCAGTTAAAATCATGTGGTTGTGGGGAAAAGCAAAACTTATTAAAATGTAATTTGATGTCATTCAACTCAATAATATCAATAAAATGTTGTAAAGCAGGTCTGAAGGAGGATTTATTTCCTAGGACATTTTCACCTTTCTATCTAAGTGGCTTAAAGAGGAACGGAGTTGGAGAATTACGCAGCAATGTTTGTACGGACCGATACGGAAGAAACCGATACCGGTTAGCGGAGCTCAGCTGGTGATATTAAAAACACTCGGAGCAGCTTCAGGCTTCAGTCTGCAGACCTCTAGTTTACCAGACTCCAAGTCTTCTGATTTTCCTCATTTTCTCTATAAAATGTTCTCACATGATCTGGAGTCAGAGGTTTCCTCTTCAGAGCCGCGCCAACCAAACTGGTGACGTCAAAGCTAAGCTTTGCAAGCTGGGCTTTAAATAATAATGATAATAATAATAATGATTATTATTATTATCTTTGTATCAATAATAATACATCTGGGAGATTTTCTGATTGAAGGTGATGTTTGGTTAAAGCTGTAATCTAAACCATTAGACGTCTCTTTTACATCGTTAGCATGGCTAGTGCAGCTTTTCTTCCATGTAGTGAAACCAATAATGAGTTTCTGGGTTTTTATGAGAACTTCTGCAGTCATGAGAGCAGATATGGGGGGTCACAACACGGCAACTTCTCTCCATATTGCTATTAAGCAAAGATTAAATGAAGAGGTTAGCTGCTGCTGATAGTTAAGTAACTGCAGAAGAATACTCAGGGAACAGGTGTTATCGCCCCTTACAGTCTTAGGTTTTCATGGGTCACAGGTTTTGCTGTTACACCGGTTTGGTGCCCTTTTTAACATCAATGCATGATGTAAAGTCAACATCCATACCAAAGCTTACCTGACCCAGACCAACCCCACCCAGACCAAGTCCTGCTGTGGACTGCTGGATGGACAGCCAAGTGTGGCAGGAGACTGGACAACAAAAAACTGTAGGACAGGGAAGTTCTCTGTATTTAAAACTGTTTGTTTCTCGGTGTAATGCATCATTTGGCCTATTGCCTGGGCGAAGGTAATTATTACTATTACTATTTAAATGTGGCCCCCTCCCCCTCCCTGTCTGATTCAGCTGCGTGTATGGAGCTAGTAGTAACTTCTGTGCAGTCAGGTCTGGGTTTTCAAACAAATGGATTTAAAAGAAAACTTCTGCAGCAACACTGAGGGAGGCGACCACAACCTTGCAGAGGTGGGTAGAGTAGCCAAAAAATTGTACTCAAGTAAAAGTACTGTTACTTTAGAAAAATTCTACTCAAGTACAAGTAAAAAGAAGTCATCCAAATAATTACTCAAGTAAAAGTAAAAAAAAGGACTCGCTGAAAAAACTACTCAAGTACTGAGTACTTTATGGGTAACATCAGATTTATTTTAAATTACACAGGGAGAGCGGGGATGGTTGTAACACTCTTGTTTAACTATCTAGAAAGGAGCTGTCGTGACAACACAGTTTGTGCCCACTTGAAAATTTAGCTCACTGGCAAAGTCTGGTGTTTCTGAGTGAAAAGCTGTTCTGCAGCTAGAGATGTAACTATATGAACATTTCATGGTTATTGAGACCAAAATAATCACGGTAATCATTTTTATCACAGTATTATAGAAATATGCCCCCAGCATCTTTAAAAATATCCAAAATGGGTCTAAATGTCTACTTTGTCCTTTTTAAAGGGGAAAAAATCTCAAGAGAACTGTCCATGTGGGTGCCTTAGACGCCTACCACCATGTTTTCATAAATTAAACGTTGCAAACTGGGATTGCTGCTGCTTTTCCAGCCAATCACTGGGAGTTTTTGAAAGTGCAGTAATCAGTCACGGTTTTAACGATAATTCGATTTTGAAACAGTATTACTAATTGTTGGTAATTTTATCACAATTAACCATTTTGCCAGTAATCTTAACATCCCTATCTGGAGCCCCCCCCCCCAAAATAACATTTTTCAGGTATGAAACCAAACATTTTCATCACCAGTATTGTGTCCATTGTGTTGTAGATACAATTGTTTCACTTATATCAGCTAAAGTTGTTTATCCAGTTTAATTTGATGTGTTGCATCAGTGCTAGCTTTGAAGCTAAATACTAAAAAAGGTTAGCTTTTTAATGGCTGCCTGGCATGGGGATGGTTGTAACAAATGTCACAACATAATTTGCCACAACTGCCAAACCTAATTCGATAAATGTATTATGCCTTCGGCTATTTGCTTAGTTGATGATCATGAGTATTTTTAGTATTTCTATTTCTAGTATTTCTACACCTAAAATACACAGTTCAACTGTTCAGTTGATTGTTAGGCTACTTCGTGAGTAGCCACTCGGCACATTTGCACCTCTCAAAAGCGGCTTGTTGGTGGTTCATGGATCTCCAAAGTGTCCAAATGACATTTTCACATTAACCTGTTTCAAGCTACAAAATATAAACAGAACCCTGAGCACTTCATACTTCATTTTTCTTTATTTAATTTATTTTATGTCATACAAAGATTTTTCATATTATTGCATTTATTTTTCTGGTATTAAATTTATACGCTTTATTTAGTTCATCATTACTATTTTGCAGTTTCACAAGTGTACGGTTCCTTCTTTATTTTTCATTAAATGCTTCCATACATTCATTAGTGTTGATGTTTTTTTATCATAATAATTTGATTGTTACATCCATCCTCAAGTACTGTTACAACTCACCAAAGTGCTGGGGTAGGTTGCAGCAACACATCACTTTGTATTTGACATTAATTTAACTACTCTATGATGGTGTAGTAGAAGTCAAAGTATATGTCATTTATAGCAGACAAATATGGGATCACATGTCCAAATGTAAGAGCTCTAGCACAGAGGTCCACTGAGTAACACTTGCTCAAACAAAAAGTGTTACATCACCCCGGTCTCCCCTAAATGTCAATAAATGATTTTTTTTAAGTTATTTTTTTTAACAAATATAAATAAAGATCCACTACATTAAATAAAGTACTTTTTTATAACACTGTTTCTGGCTGTCATGGTCTTTTATGACAAAACGTCTGAGACCAGAGTCCAGACCAGTCTAGTAAAGCTGGGGACACACTACACACTTGGGGACACACTTAATTGTTCTTGCTTGTATTAAAATTATGTTATCATGTGAAGCACTTTGTGACTCCTGTCTGTGAAAAGTGCGACAAATAAAGTTTACTTACTTACTTACTACTACACAATTAAGTACACAATTAATTGCACCATCAAAAAGACAAAATATGAAAAATGTGTATGGCAGCCTTCCTCCGGCATTACACGCAAACAGAAGAGGGGTGAGTGGGAGAGTGTGACGCGCTGTCGCGTTAATGTAACGGAGTAAATGCAGCGCGTTACGATCTACCTCTGTTTAGGAGACAGTGGGAGCTTCTGCGCCATCTCACCTGCTCCGGTTCCTGCGCCACTGCTGCTGCTGGGTTCGCGTTGCCATGGAGACGACACAGCACAATGGCTGGAGCGTCTACTGTCTGACATTCAAATGAATGTTTTAATTAAATGACTTACTATTATTATTTTTATTGTTATTGTTCTTATCATTATTGTCTTTATTATTATTACTATTATTTTCTTCTTTGTTGAACAAATTCAAAAGAACAAAATAGGGCACAGGAAAAAATGAAATCTAACCCAAAAAAGGAGACTTCATGTCATTTAATTACATGTAAATTTTCCATCCAATATCATACATACCTTTTATCTAAACAGCTGCATTCAGCAAAACGTCTTTTTCTTGTGTTGACTTAATGTGAATACATTACATGAAGAGAAATTTGATTGAATGAAGGAAATGCAAAACTATACACACACTTTATGTATATCTGCGACCTAGTAGCCATATACATAAAGTGTATGTATAGTTTTACGTTTCCTTTGTTCAATCATATTTCACTTCATGTAATATATTATTCACATTAACTCAACCCAAAGAAAAAAACATTTAGCTGAATGCAGCGGTTTAAATAAAAAGGGAATAATATTGGATGTAGAATTTACATGTAATTAATTTCATAAAGCCAACCGTTTGGGTTTGATTATTTTCCTCAGTGACACTGCAGCTAGCTGGCTTTTCTTGAGTTGCGATCTGTCTGAAAAATCTGTTAAAAAGCAATTGTTCATTAAACCCTGCAGCACTCCTGTGCAGACGAGCTGCATCACGAGCTGCAGTCATTCCTGAGATTACTTTATTCATTCCTAAGATTACTTTATTCGTTCCTAAGATTATTTTATTCGTTCCTAAGATTACTTTATTCGTTCCTAAGATTACTTTATTTGTTCCTGAGATTATTTTATTCGTTCCTAAGATTACTTTATTCATTTTTTTCCAGATTTTCAGATTGCTTTATTTGTTCCTAAGATTACTTTATTCCTTACTGAGATTACTTTATTCGTTCCTAAGATTACTTTATTCAGTTCCTAAGATTGCTTTATTCGTTCCTAAGATTACTTTATTCCTTACTGAGATTGGGACTTTATTTGTTCCTAAGATTATTTTATTCGTTCCTAAGATTACTTTATTCATTCCTAAGATTGCTTTATTTGTTCCTAAGATTACTTTATTCATTACTGAGATTACTTTATTCATTCCTAAGATTACTTTATTCGTTCCTAAGATTACTTTATTCATTCCTAAGATTATTTTATTCGTTCCTAAGATTACTTTATTCATTCCTAAGATTGCTTTATTTGTTCCTAAGATTACTTTATTCATTACTGAGATTACTTTATTCATTCCTAAGATTACTTTATTCATTCCTAAGATTACTTTATTCGTTCCTAATATTATTTTATTCGTTCCTAAGATTGCTTTATTCATTCCTAAGATTGCTTTATTTGTTCCTAAGATTACTTTATTCATTACTGAGATTACTTTATTTGTTCCTAAGATTATTTTATTCGTTCCTAAGATTACTTTAATTCGTTCCTAAGATTACTTTATTCGTTCCTAAGATTACTTTATTCATTCCTAAGATTACTTTATTCATTCCTAAGATTACTTTATTCGTTCCTAAGATTGCTTTATTTGTTCCTAAGATTACTTTATTCGTTCTTAATATTACTTTTTATTCCTAAGATTAATTTATTTGTTCCTAAGATTACTTCATTCGTTCCTAAGATTACTTTATTCAGTCTTAGACTACATTATTTGTTCATATAATTACTTTACTTTTCCTAAGATTACTTTATTTGTTCCTAAGATTACTTTATTTGTTCCTGAGATTACTTTATTCGTTCTTAAGATTACTTTATTCATTTCTAAGATTACTTTAGTCGTTCCCCCCAAGATTACTTTATTCGTTCTTAAGATTACTTTATTCATTTCTAAGATTACTTTAGTCATTCTGAAGATTACTTTATTCGTTCTTAAGATTACTTTATTTGTTCCTGAGATTACTTTATTCGTTCTTAAGATTACTTTATTCATTCCTAAGATTACTTTAGTCGTTCCGAAGATTACTTTATTGGTTCCTGAGATTACTTTATTCATTAATATCATTTCTTAAGATTACTTTAGTCATTCCTAAGATTACTTTAGTCATTCCTTTATTCGTTCTTAAGATTACTTTATTTGTTCCTGAGATTATTTAATTCGTTCTTAAGATTACATTATTCATTCTTAAGATTACTTTAGTCGTTCCTAAGATTACTGTATTCGTTCCTGAGATTACTTTATTCATTTCTAAGATTACTTTATTCGTTCTTAAAGGAATCGTTCAACCACAGAACGATTTAACTTTATTTTCCACTTACCTTCATGGTGAGCAAGACTCTGGAACACTTTTTTAATATTTCAAGTGCAGCCGGAGATCAGGACGACTTCTCATCTTCCCCAACTTTCATATAATGGAGTTCGATTGAAGCAGAGCCAACAAGGTCCTTATAAGTCCACAAAAACTTGTCAATATTCCTCCATACTGCTCGTCCAATGTAATCCAAGTGTCCTGAGTGGGTAGCGTCCAAAATTTACTCGAAACAACGTCATTTACTATATTTTTAGAGCCTTTTAGAGCAACTTTCTCTAGTTTGGGATTAAACCAGGTAAAGATGACATCATCACTACGTTTGGAAAAGAGGTGATTTCAGCTGATAGGGACCAACACGCATTGCTGTCGGTAAGTTTCGCTGCTTGTGTAACGTTATTGTTTTGTATGAGATCGTGATAGACAGTAGACAGACTAGCTAACTGCGAACAAGCTAACGGTAGAAACTCAAACACCATCTGATGTAGGACCCCCGTACTTCGTATTAAATCTCCAGGATGCGTTGTTATGCCACGCGAATGTCTGTAAACGTCTCCACCATCAGGTTCTTCTTATTTATTTTCCTGTGTGAGCAGAGGACGGCTGTCACACGCAGCTACAGTGTTGTGATGCAGCCGATCGCGGCGGTGATGCATTAGTACCAGTCTCCCAACTACAACACGGGAATAACTTCTGCCACCACGGTGGCTTAATCCTACATGTGACCATGGTGAAAGACTAAATAAATCATGTAGTCTGAACCTGAATAAGTTATCTGAGAGGATTTTGTGAAGATCAGTCACGCCTACTGTCCTATTTTCACCATTTGCAACTGTTCACATGCATTAAGGTTTTGATTTTTGCAACCGAACAAATACCAGGACATAAACATTATATTTCCCCGACACTTTCACGTCATATCTCGACCTCATCTGCATTAAAAGTCGAGTCTTGTACATAAAACACACAACTTCTCATAGTTTGATAATGCTTTTTCTGAGTTTTCTTGCCCCCTGGTTGCGCGCGCATCCTATCTGTGACATTGCTCAGAAACCCATCTATATGTCTTCAGTATGTACATGTTTGCATAGTCTATAGGGCATTGTGGGTCTATGTGTGACATTAAAACATACATTTTAGCGCACACAGTGATGCGGTTAGCACCCCCGCAGCACCTGCAATAAACACAGGCTGGGACCACCATGGCTTTGGGTCCGTCTCCACGTCGTCTATCTCCTCGTCCAGTTGTTTCCTCTCCTGTTCTGAGAGATGTTTGTGCTCAAAAAATTTCTTTTTCTCCAACTGGAAGTCTTTTTTCTCCTGGTTGAGCTGAAATATACATTTTTCAAATTCAGTTCTTTTTCTTTCTTTGTGCGTCTCCCAGTCTTTTTTCTCCTGTTCGAGCTGATGTATACATTTGTCTAATTCAGTTCGTACTCTTTCTTTGTGCGTCTCCAAGTCTTTTTTATCCTTTTCCAGTTGTTCCTTCTTGGCCTCTAAAACTATTTTGTCTTGTAAAAAACTTTTTCTCTCAAGCTGAAGCTCATTTTTCTCCTTCTTCAGTTGTTTTTTATCATCCTCTAAAACATTTTTGTCCTGTAAAAGTTTATTTTTCTCCAACTGAAGCTCATCTTTCTCCTTTTTCAGTTTTATTTTCTGTTGTTCTAAAACATTTTTGTCGTGTAAAAGGTCATCTTTCCCCTCATTCAGAAAAAAGGTTTCCCTTTCAATACCTAATGTCTTTACCATTATCTCCCAGTGTTTTACCCTCTCTCTCTTTTCTTTAACGTCATCTACAAGATAGCTGTATTCAACAACTTTTTCATACTTCACTTGAGCTCTTCTATCGCCCGCTTCAATTTTTCCTTCTCCTCCCTCAAAACATTTTTGTCCTCTAAAAGTCTCCTTTTCTCCAACTGAACCTCAATTTTCTCCATGTTCATTTGTTTTTTCTCCTCCTCTAAAACATTTTTCTCCAACTGAAGCTCATTTTTCTCCGTGTTCACTTGTTTTTTCTCCTCCTCTAAAACATTTTTGTCCAGTAAAAGTCTCCTTTTCTCCAACTGAACCTCAATTTTCTCCTTGTTCATTTGTTTTTTCTCATCCTCTAAAACATTTTTCTCCAATCGAAGCTCATGTTTCTCCGTGTTCAGTTGTTTTTTCTCCTCCTCCAAAACATTTTTGTCCTGTAAAAGTCTCCTTTTCTCCAACTGAAGCTCATTTTTCTCCGTTATCAGTTTTTTTTTCTCCTCCTCTAAAACATTTTTGTCCTGTAAAAGTCTCCTTTTCTCCAACTGAACCTCATTTTTCTCCTGGTTTAGATGATTAATACTGGTTTCCCTTTCAGTTTGTACTCTCTTTATCTCCATCTCCCAGTATGTTACCTTCTCTTCCAGTCGTTTATTCACCTCTAAAAGAACTCTGTAATCTTGAAGTCTATTTTTCTCCAACTGAACCTCATTTTTCTCCTGTTCCACTTGTTTTTTCTCCTCCTCCAAAAGATTTTTGTTCTCTAAAAGTTTATTTTTCTCCAACTGGAGCACGTTTTTCTCCTGGTTGAGTTGATTAAAACTGGTTTCCATACCAGTTTGTGCTCTCTCTCTCTCCGTCTCCCAGTTTTTTTTCTCCAGTTCCAGTTGGGTTTTTTTCTCCTCCAGTAAATATTTCTCCCGTTCTACTGTGCTTATTTTATCTTCCAGTTCAAATATTTTCCTTTCATATTGAACTTTGTCTGTGTTTTCTGTCACTTGGTTGAGATGTTTCGTCTCAGAAATCGCATTTTCCTCCAACTGTGGCCTCTTTTCAAAGCTACAATGGGCTTTTAAAGTCTTTCTTCCAGCCTGAAGGTTCTCATCCGCCTCTTTCTCCGGCTCTTGTTGGGTGCAAAAGCTGAAAACATCAACATGGCTGCTTGATCTTTCCTGTGAGGTTTTGCTCTTACCTTCATGACAAGCGATATCTGTGTTTTCTGGTTTCGCTTGTTGATTTTCCTCCAACTGCGTCTTCTTGTCCAACCTACGACGGGCTTTTAAAGTCTTTCTTCCAGCCTGAAGGGGCTTGTCCGCCTCTTTCTCCGGCTCTTGTTGGGTGCAAAAGCTGAAAACATCAACAGGACTTGATCTTTCCTGTGAGGTTTGGCTTTCACCTTGATCAGAAGAGCTATTTCTGTTTTCTGATTCCATTGTAATCTAAATTCACTAAACTCTACCTTTGTAATAAACTCCAAAAATGCTGCGTTCTTGCCAACAGACTGTAAACGTCTCCCAAATCCTGTGTGCTTTCGCTCAGATATGAAAGAAGTGATCAAGATTAGAATTTTCCACAGCTGTACTGACTGTATTACATCATCAGTGATGTCACCAGCATCAAAGGACTCTAGAACTGCATCACGTTTCCATGGTGATCAAGTCCTCCTTTAAAGGTTGAGACGGCTAATTTACATAAATTAGCTCCGCCCACTTGCCTGCCAACTGTTCTAAGCTGCATTTAAATAAAGTTTTATTCAAACTGTAAACCCTGAGAAGTTCACAGGAAAATATCAAAAATTATCTTGTAACTGATTACACAACATTTGTTTAGTGATGTTTTTAAAAGTTTTAGGTTTACATTAAAATTCAATGTAAATTCAATTAAAAAATTTTTTTATGACACAATCATATGTGTCATTGCCTTAAATTACCTCAATCTCGTCATCTCATAAATATTGATACGCCGCAACTTATAATTAGGGATCAGTTTATTAAAATTATTCTTCATTTCATCTGTGTTGTATTGCGAACATGAAACATATCTGACAATAAAGTTGACTTAAACTTTGACTAAAACTCAAATTATCTTAATGTTATCTTATAAATATTTATATTTCACAGGCATGGTACACCCTGAACAGGTCACCAGTCTGTCACCGGGGCCAACAGAGAGAGACAGACAACCATTCACACTAACATTCACTTCTAGGGACAATTTAGGATGACAAATTTACCTAACACAACTTATAATCAACTAAAGTTATCTAAATATATATATATATATATATATATATATATATATATATATATATGTGTGTGTGTGTGTATTCTTCAAATCAAGAAATCAAAATGTTATCTTATAAAATTAATATTCCAAAACTTAGAATTAGGTATTAATTAAATTATTATTTTTGAAATATTCTTCAACTCAAATTATGTAAATTTAACCTTGTAAATATTTATATTCCACAACTTACAATTAGGTATTATTATTTTAACTCAAATTATCTAAATGTTACCTTTATAAATATTGATATTCCACAACTTATAATTAGGAATTATTTGAATTATTATCTTTAAAATATTCTTCAACTCAAATTCCACAACTTACAATTATGTATTAATTAAATTAAAATTTGTTTCTTTTAAATTATTCTTCAACTCAAGTTATTTAAATGTTATCTCATGAATATTGATGCTTCCTAACTTATAATTAGGGATTAATCAAATTATCATTGTCAAAAATATTCTTCAACTCAAATTATCTATATGTTATATTATAAATATTGATACTTCACAACTTATAATTAGGTATTAATCATATCATTATTTTTAATATATATTTTTCAACTCAAATGATCTATATTATGTTATCTTATAAATATAGATTTTTCACAGCTATTTATTAATCAAATCAAACTTTATTTATAAAACGCTTTTCCTGCCAAAGAAAACCCAAAGTGCTTTTCAAGACAATAAAAACAAATGCATTTTTAAAATAAAAACAGGCCTTCAAACACCCAAGCACAAAACCCAGCACACATAACTATAAACATTTGCACACACACACATACACACAGGACCACCCCCCCACTTAACTGTGCGTATAACTTCCAACCCCTAAAATAAAGACACTAAGAGTAATAAACATCTGGCCTGACCTGCTGTGAGGAAGTGATATCTTCGGGATCCATTCACTCCAGGAGCCAGACATGGTCCCAGAGGGTATTTCTGCAAGGACCAACCAGATCAGGGCAGGCCGGGGTCCACACCACAGCGACAGGGCTGCAGTGCCGGGCCCCAGCCACCAGGACAAGGGCAGCCCCCCACCAGCTCCCTCCAGACCAAGTAGGCAAAGCTCCCAGAGTGAAGGATCCCCATGAGGAAACACTGGTGTTAAAGTGTTAAAACAGATAAAATAAGTGGAGAGATATGAGCAACATGGTGAAATAAACATATAGGAATTCATAAAATGAATGAAAAAAATATACTAAATAATGTCGTTTCAAGTAAATTCTGGACGCTACCCACTCAGGACACTTGGATTACATTGGACGAGCAGTATGGAGGAATACTGACAAGTTTTTGTGGACTTTTATGGACCTTTTTGGCTCGGACCCCAGCGAACTCCATTATAAGAAAGTTGGGGGAAAACAAGAAGCCGTCCTGATCGCCGGCTGAATTTGAGATATTAAAAAAGTGCTCCAGAGTCTTGCTCAGCATGAGGGGAAGTGGAAAATAAAGTTACATCATTCTGTGGGTGAATTATTCCTTTCATTCTCAACTCCACCACAGCTGTCCTGTTAGCATTAGCTAGCATGATAACGTTATGTGGTGCGTCATTTTTGGGAGCATAGATGCATGAAATAAAGTGTCAGATTAATGAGTGTTAACCAGAATATACCGTGTTTGCTCCTCTGCTCTGTGTCTGATATTCCTTGCCGATACGAACACACTGGCATCAGTGGACTGAGCTACAGCACCGTCCAGTTTTGTCACAGACAGCAGAAATCTTCATGAAATAAAGCTCAGTGATCTTGTTATTCGCTTCTTACCACATTAAAGTTTTCCTTCGCTGTTCCAACAACCAGGAATGTGACGTCCTTCCAGATTTCCTCCATGTTGTTAAGAAAAAGTCTGATTCTCATCTGTTCTCATTACACATGTACAGAAACGCTCCCTCAGCAATGGCGGACGGTCTAGTTGTAGCATTTGGCCGGATTAGTCTATAGGGACTGCCCATTTAAAAGGGAGATTCCAGTTGCCAGAAGATGATAAAATAGCGAATGAGTGTATTTCACCTAATCACTCAAGTTTAAAAAACTGAACTGGAGCGTTTTACACACGACAACAATACGAGCCCCGCCATTGAAAATGAATGAGACATGATGTGAACGGACCGGCGTTCTGCAGCTCGCTGCTCTCTTCCATAGTAAGAAGAGGAAAAGCGCTTTTCACTGATAAAATCACAAAGTGCTGCACACAAAAGCGGTAGAATAACACCATAAATTTAGGACTGAAAACCCGGTCAGACAAAACCTCATTAACCAAAAGCTGCAGGAGGGATGTAATGATATCAGGTAAAATGGTTAACCGTGAAAAAATTACCATCGATTAGTAATATCATTTCAGATTCTAATTATCATTAAAACTAGGGATGATCGAGTACACCACGATCTGTATCTGTATCTGTATCTGTTCAACCATCTAAATTATCTGTATCTGTACTTAGGGTGGGCGGGGCTTAAAACGGACGTGGGTGTGGTTTGAGCGGATCTGGGTGGGGCTTAAATCAGCACATTATTTTAAGTCTGAAATTAATATGAATTGATGAGAAGTTTCTTGATTTGTTGTTTATTTGGTAACTATTTACAGAACAGCCTCAGAGTTGAAATTCAATGTTTTTGATCACAATAGCAAAAAAAACTATTTACAGTTTTTTTGGTTTTTTGGTTTTTTTATAAAATCATAAGATGAATATTTTTGAGTGCATACAATGCATCCAGTTGGAAATTATGAACTACTAAGTAAGCATGAACAAGATTTAATACTCAAAACAACTTTATTTTTTTGTTCTATTTTCTGTTTTGTTTCATGCTTAAACTGTGATTTTTTTTTCTCAATTTAATTTTAATTCATTATTTATTTAAATACCTAACATTCTGTTTTTTTTTTCCCCCACACAAACTTAAATAATGATTAAGGAGTGTGTGTATCACTCATTGTATAGAGAGAGAGAGAGAGAGAGAGAGAGAGAGAGAGAGTGTGTGTGTGTGTGTGTGGCGCTGTGTAACAGTTAAAAATATCTATCGTACTCAATGCCTATAAAAAGCCTACATACAGTATATAAAGCTTGATTTATAATATTTATAATACACTTATTTTTATAAAATAGCCTACAATATAAAACGTTAATAACTGCTAATTTGTGTGGTCAGCTGTGTGTGTGTGTGTAACTGGTCTTATGGCTGTTTATGTTTTAATGATCTGTGTGAACTTGCTGATTCGTGTGAACATCCAGTCATAACAAACGGTGAAATATATCAGCCTTGTTCACTGTTTCCTTCTCAAAAACCGCGTTCAGAACGAGTTCAGAAGTTTTTACATCACAGCCAAACTGCAGGCAGACGGTAAAGGAGAGAGAGGGGGGGCGGCCGGAGTGGAGGCAGTGACCGACGCGACTCAAGACTCAAGCTGTTTAAGCTCAAAAGCGCCGCGTACGTTATGAAAGAAGTTCGTTAAGTAACTTTAAATATCATACAAACAGAAATAAAGACGAGTTGAAGAAAATCTGAGTATCAAAGAAAGCAACGTGAGCACGAGCCGAGCCAAGCAGAGATCAATCATTGTTCTGTGTGTGCGTGAGTGCGCAGCCCAGCAGAGATGTGTGTCTGTAGGAGGCGGGCGCTGTGTGTGACTGGCCAATCACAGAGCGTGCAGCCAGTCAGTTATCAAATAAGGGTTCTCCTTCAGCACGAGCACGGATATTGATGAGTTTTACTCGTATCATGCTCGTACTCGTCAAATATGCATTATCCGTCCCAGATACTCGTCTGAAACGATGTTCTGCCGTACTGATCAGAAGTGTATCTGTTATCTCTGCTTTATGGATGAACATAAAGGCCATGAAACAGTCTCAGCTGCAGCAGAAAGGACTGAGAGGCAGAGAGAGCTGGAGGTGAGTCGACAACAAATCCAGCAGAGAATCCAGGACAGAGAGAAAGATGTGAAGCTGCTTCAACAGGAGGTGGAGGCCATCAATCACTCTGCTGATAAAACAGTGGAGGACAGTGAGAAGATCTTCACTCAGCTGATCCGTCTCATCCAGAAAAGAAGCTCTGATGTGAAGCAGCAGATCAGATCCCAGCAGGAAACTGAAGTGAGTGGAGTCAAAGAGCTTCAGGAGAAGCTGGAGCAGGAGATCACTGAGCTGAAGAGGAAAGACGCTGAGCTGAAGCAGCTCTCACACACAGAGGATCACACCCAGTTTCTACACAACTACCCCTCACTGTCAGCACTCAGTGAGTCTACACACTCATCCAGCATCAATATCCGTCCTCTCAGATACTTTGAGGATGTGACAGCAGCTGTGTCAGAGCTCAGAGATAAACTACAGCACATTCTGACAGACACATGGACAAACATCTCACTGACAGTCACTGATGTGGATGTTTTAGTGTCACAACCAGAACCAAAGAGCAGAGCTGGATTCTTAAGATGTTCATGTGAAATCACACTGGATCCAAACACAGCACACACACATCTGTTACTGTCAGAGGGAAACAGAAAAGTGACGTTTAGTCATCAAGATCAGCCTTATTCTAGTCATCCAGACAGATTCACTGGATGGAGGCAAGTTCTGAATAAAGAGAGTCTGACTGGACGTTGTTACTGGGAGGTGGAGACGAGAGGAGACGTTTCTGTAGCAGTCGCATACAAGAATATCAGCAGAGCAGGATATGAAAGTAGACTGGGATCTAATGACAAATCTTGGTCATTATATTGTGACCAAAACAGTTCTACATTTTGGTACAACAACATCAGTACCTCCATCTCAGGTCCTCTTTCATGAATCCCATCCTGATTGCCTGAGCTGATTACCTCATCAGCTTCACCTGTGCATAATCAGCCTTCCTCACTTGAGGGCAGTATATATACCACCTTCTCCCCCCGGGTTTTCCCAGATCTTCTCAGTCACTCCCCTCAGACCCCCCATTCCCGATCTAACCAAAAAAACCTTTTTATCTCCAACAACCTGGGCCTGCATCTGGGTTCTTCTTCCCCCCCCGTCCTCCTCCAGAGTAGGAGTGTATCTGGATCACAGAGCAGGTATTCTGTCCTTCTACAGCGTCTCTGAAACCAGGACTCTCCTCCACAGAGTCCAGACCACATTCACTCAGCCGCTCTATGCTGGATTTTGGATTAGAGGTGTGTTTGTGTTCGATGTTGGAACAAGTGTTGAGATCTGTAAACTGACAGAAACAGAATCACCTAAAAGTGTGCTGATTTAGTCTTTTTCTCCATTTTTATTTACTTCAAAATCTGGCGGAGGCGGTTCTGGCTACAGGTAAAGTGGGCAAGCACCCAGGGCGTAACCTGCAGGCGAAGGGGCGCACAGTACACAAAACGAAAAAGAAAATATTTTTAAATTGTATATGTGTAATCGCAAACCTGGACACAACAGTGAAAAAACAACAAAAAACATGTTCAATTTCGGCTCATTTTCACCTCAAGTTATGGAGAGGCCGCTCCTACGTCTGTGGAGGTGCACACATCATCTGCTGCTGAGAAAGTCAGCAGCAGTTTGGCCACAATGCAATTACAGAATGCACATGTGAATTTGACTAAATGTCTGAAACACACTGAAAATAAACGTCGTAGCTGCAACAAACTCAGGAGAAAAGTGAAGAGTTGTTACGATGCAAACACATCCATTATTAATAGATTGGATCGTTACAAGCTGCTGATCAATCAATGAAGTTCGGGTTTAGATGTTTCCACTAGGGCTGAAAGATATATCGTTATCGTATTTATATTGAGATATGAATATTGAAGATATTAATAATGAGAAAGAAAAAATATAAAAGATATAGATTTTTCCGGGTTTTGCTTGTAAATAAATGTAAAGAAGAAACAAAAAAAAAAAAAAAATAAAAAAAAAATTTTTATTTTTTTATAAACAAAATGTAATTATATTATATTATAATTTTGAGATGTAGAATGAGAAAAAAAAAATATAAATATACCCCATTCCCCCCCCGTTTCCACCTGTTTCAGTCTCAGACATCGGTGTTTGTCTCGTGTTTTTTAGAAGCAACACCTTTCATCGATTTATAAATTACTGATCATTAAATGTTCATGCAACAACCGGGACGAATTATCAGGGAAAGTTACTGGGGCTTTAGAGAAGCCCTTTTATCGTGCATGTACCACAACTTTGCAAACGAGGTTATTCGCCCAGGGCATAAAACGCCAGAACTGTCACGGAAACTTGGTCATTATTTTTATATTTAGAAAGCAGAGAACTTTATTATACCAGCGGTGATTATTGATATTAAATATTAGATTTTATTCAGTTGATGATTCTTTTGGTGGTTTTCTCTCAACTTTGAATAAAATGAGGTGATGAAATTTGGGAGTAAATATATCCTGTTAACACATGAAACAACAGATATGGTATCATGATGGAGTCAAGCTGATTTCTTGTTTTGTTTCTTTGTTTTTTTCATGATGATAAACATCAGAATAAACATGTCATACTGATTCAGTCTGTCTTTGTTGTTGCATTTTCAACTGTTGTTAAAATAATAAATATTTATTGCTTTTAAACCTAAAGTCTGCTAACTTTGTGAGTAGTGTATTTCATATTTTATATCATTTTTTGCTGTGAATATAGATAATAAAACGTTTTGTGAGCAGTTGTCATGGAATCCTGCGGATCCCATGAGGATAAGCCTGTAGTAAGAGAGGTATCAGCCTATAAAACCACAAAAGGGAACACGTTATAGATGTTTTGGATCTTTAATGTGATAAAGCTGTATAAAAATATTGCTATGGATCAGCACCTGCATCCGGGAAACATTGCTTCGCTGCATCGGGGAGCCATTGTCCGTGTATGCCTGAGCAAAGATGGATGCGACACAGTTAAAGCTGAAGAAGTAATCGATCTGGTGTTGTCCACGTTCCCTCATGCTGTAGCGCGATTGTCGGGGAGCACGTCGGCGTCATCAGCGCGCGCGTTTATCCGCTCGCGCGTCCACCTGGAAGCCTCTTCCAGCTTCTCCTACTCTCCATCCTCCAGCCTTTTCTCCTGCATCTCTACGATCCACCACCTGGCAAAAATATACTGATGCATGACATATCATTTGGGGTGCAACAATCATCAATTTTGATGTTTATAGAGGGAAAAATGTCGTTTCACAATTAACACAAGTTTAGATGTATAAAATCACATTTGTTTATTGCATTTTTCCCTTTTAATAATACCAACCACAAGAAAAGCACTTTGAGAGACAGACCTCCACCAAGCAGCAGGACTCCCTTATTTTTGTGTGTTCTGGATCATAGTATCCAGTCTTGTACAAGACCAGAATTTTCTCTGGATCCAGATCAACTTTCAAAACATTAAAGAACTCATTGAGATCCTTTCTTGCTTTTTTTTTTTTTTTTTTTTTTTAACAAACATTCGGGCCATTTGTATAGTTGCATAGTAAAATTTCCCAAAATTTCCAGGGCTAGTTAAGGTGAATGCCTGGATGGAAGTAAGTGTTACAATAACTGGCATGTAGCAGGTCAGCTAGCTTAATAGCATAAAAAGGCACATGGTGAATGGAGGAACTCTTCTGAATAAGCAAAACAGCTAAATAACATTAAAGGCTAAATAAACAACCTGTTCAGGTAGAAATACAACTAGTTACTTACAGTTCTTCAAAGATGCACAGTTCACCATATTCAACCGGCTAGAAGTCTGTCCAACAGTCTTCTTGCCTCATGCTCACACGTGCTCCCAAGTTTCATTTCTGCTTCTTGACATTATGTGCAGCTGCACACTTCTACCACAAGGGGGCACTCACGCCTCATCAAGAGTCTTCCCAACATGGCCGATCTCACAATGACAAAGAATCCTTCAAAACATTCCTGGATGGATCCAGAAGGTGATCCGGATCACCACCAAAATGTAATGGGTTCGTCGTCCTTGGGCTGGGGAAAATTTCAGGTCAATCCGTACAGTACTTTTCCCGTAACGTTGCTGACAGACGGACGGATGGACAAACCAACCGGTCCCCGGAAGTCAGGGACCGGTATGTGAAGAAGATTAACCTTATTTATGATTTGGACAAAATTCCTGATAAAGAGTGGAGCAAATTGCATTACTTCTTTCTTTATTTGTAACCATTTACCTTGAAGCTTCCCACCTGCACTACGTTCTGTGTTCTTAAGCTCCACTACTTGCAAATAAACACTATAAAGCATCTAAGTGTGACACTTCTTCCTTTGGCCCATCAAATGGTCATATTTGTCTTGTAACGGCTCATTTCAAGTTTATTATCACATAAAATATCAGTACAAAACGTATGTGCAGTCTCCCTCTTGTGGTCATTATGTGTAACTACACATAAAACCCAAAGCAGAGTTATAAAGATGGAAAACAGTGTTGCTGTGTGCAATCCAGGCAGAATTTGCTCTGATTAATTTAACCAGACCTTAAAGTATTTTTAGTGCGTTTTTATAGATAAAGTTAAAAGGAAAAAATAAAAATCTGCATTTAAAAAAAAGAACGGAACATGTAAGTACCTTATTGAATTATTGCCTGATATTGGTATTATGCTGCCCTCTAGCGGCCAAAGTCTGTGATTGCAAAAAGTACTTCCGGTTAGTGCTTTCAAAATAAATCATTGCTGAATATTCGTACATGGCTCTGCAGACACGTGCTTTTGTTGCTAAGACGCATTTTAGGTGTATTAAGTAGCGGTCCGTTTATAAAAAGCGTGGAAATGGCGCACATCTGATCATATAAAGATCTTATTATTGTAGCCACGTGTGATTATGTCCTTTCTGACAAACATCGTACGTAGACCTCCTCATCCAGCTGCTTCTTCCTGAAGAGCAGTGCAGACAGGCGGAGGCTGGTCCAAGCCTGACCCGGACTGTCGGATCTGAGCCTGACCCGCACGGACAGAAGAAAAAATAACTTTATTAGCTAAGCTAAGAAAAGTCTGCTGACTAAGCACTTATAGACTATATTTAGGGTACAGATTACTTAATAGAAACGACGGTCGCCTCCTGTCTTCTGTCTCCAGGAGCTGCAGGTGTCATACCAGCCAGATGATCTTAACAGCAGAGTGTTATAACTTCTGATGAAGGCGACAACTGATCGCCAACAATTTCAAGATAAATCAGACTTTATTATCTCACTGTTGATGTCTGAATAAAGGAAAGAAAGCTCGGCTGCTTGTAAGAAGACGGACAGTCGGGCTGCAGAAAGGCGCAGGTGCATCGGACCAGCGGAAACGCTGCTTTAGACTCAGAGAAAGTTTGCAACACAACCCTGACCTGTGTGGATCTGTACAGCGATGCTGGAACTTGTCAAGACTTTATTGACAAGTTAAATAACAGAAATAATAGTTTATAAACATTATGCGCAGCCGGAAGGGCAGACGCGCTGGTAACTGCAGCTCCCAGGAGACACGGAGTTGAGTGGAGGAGATCCGTTTCTATAAATTAATCTGTACATTAACGTTGTGCAAGTGTTCATTCGGTAGACTGTTTCTTAGATTAACTAATGAATGTCATCGTTTATGTTCCTGTCCGGGTCAGGCTCAGGTCCGACCAGCCCCCATCTGTCAGCGCTGCTGCTGCTTCAGGAGAAACAGCTGGATGACGGTGCATTTCTGACCATATTCTGTTGTTTGGTCAGACACGAACATTTTATAAATCACACATGGATTCAGTCTTAAGATCATTTTTATGATCAGATGTGCGCTCATTTCCACGCCGGTTTGACCACTGACAGTTTTACGCCTGAAATGGCGTCAAGCGCTGGTTACTGCTGGTTAAGCAACAAATGTTACGTCACTCGGCGGAGACCGATAGCATTGCGTAATATAATACGTCCAAGAAAAATGACAGTATAAACGAACGAATCGATGGACGACTGTGACTGAATAAATGGGGAATGAGCAACTGAAGGAACTGTGTTTTCTTTAAGAAGGCGGGTATATTAAAAAGCTTCAATAGCTTTCCTCCTTATAGCAATCAATCGTGTGAGTTAATGTTTGCTGAAATAATAACCATTCTAAATGGAAAAAATAGAACAAATGAATTAATTAACTAATTTAAAAAAAAATAAATAAATACCGAAGGTGAACTCTAAGCCAGTGATTCCCAGCCGGAGGTACTTGTACCCCGAATGGTGAGCACATTATAGTGGGAGCTAAGAATGATGAAAATAAAACTGATATAGCTATTTCTTCAGTGTTTTGTTACTGATTTACTAAGTATAAATTTCTGTTTAAGGTGTACTTAAATGAATACTCAGTTGTTGTTTGTTTGGTTGTTTTTTTTAAAGGAGATTTATTTAATTTTTTATGTAATATTTATTTTAGTTGCTCATTCGCTTTCATGCAACATACTTATATTCATGTTTAATTTGAATTAAAAACACTAAAATTCCTAAGAATTAAACAGTTGTAAGTTTACAACAGTTTAAAAACAAAAAACAGTTGTAAGTTTTACTTTTGAAGGGTCATCAATACATTTGACAAAGGGGGTAGCCTACTTGTGGTATGAATGGTTCAGGGTGTAGGCCTACACAAGTTAAAAAATGTCGGGAAACACTCTAAGTTGTATTTCCCAGCAGATCTTCTTAAATCTGACCTGCTGTCAAGTCAGTGAATTACAGACAGAAGATGCAGTCGTGAGTTATTTGTCCTGGAACTGGACAGGGACCTGTTATGTCTTCTAGTTAAACTCCAACACACGGATCTTCTGCAGTCGTCCTCAAAATTATTCATACCCTCCAATTAAAGATTGAAAAAAAAAATCAGCTGTCAGTGAAATAAGCTGAAATTGACAAAAGTATAATGGATAAAAGTTCAGTCAAAATCATGACATTGATTTTGAAACGTAGTTCAGGTGAACTTTTAAAAGCAAACACAGAAAAAGTAAAACAAGTGGGCTAAACAAGCAGATAAACAAGGGCTCCGAAGCTAAAAAAATTATTTTTGAGCAACCCTTTGAGACGATCGCTGCAATCGGGTGTTTTTTCTGCACCTGTTGAGTTATTTTGGTCCTTTCTGTTCATGGGAAAGGTCCTCTGATGTGTCTGGGACAGTTTGCTTGTTATTTTCAAACACATTTCAAAAGCAACAATTTGTTTAACTAAATTATAATTTTATAAATATATTTTTTATTAGTTTCTTGTTATTTTTGAATTATTATGGTCAATTTAATCTTTTTTTAATTGGATTGTATGAATAATATCAAGGACGACTGCAGCCTATTTGTGTCTACGGTGTATACCGACAGCTCTGGCGAGAGGATAAATTTAATGAGTATTATTGAAACGTTTTATTGCTCACGAGTACTCCCCCCCCCCCCCCCCCTGGTATAATTGAGTGTAAAATGTATTTGCCTTAATTTTTGTTGTACTTCCTGGAGGGGGAACAGAAATGGGCGGAACGCTGGAATGCCGTCTGTCGCGACTCGCGAGGAGAAACCGGAAGTGCGGTTCAGCAGACACATGCTTCTACTTGGCGATTACACACAAGGCTTCATCCCATCTCTTGTTATGAATGCAGTTTTAGAAATTATAGAAGGTGTTCCTTTTTTCGTCCCCTAAAGTTTTGTTCAAGAAAATTAAATCGTTTGAAAGTTACAATGAAGAGGAAAACGTCGGAGCGGGAAGATCAGCTGGACCAAGTACAGATCTGCTGTCCCATCTGTCTGGATCTGCTAAAGGACCCGGTGACTATTCCCTGTGGACACAGCTACTGTATGAACTGTATTAAAGCCCACAGGGAGGGAGAGGATCGGAAGAGAGTCCACAGCTGCCCTCAATGCAAGAAAACCTTCAGACGTGGACTTGCCCTGGAGAAAAACACCATGTTAGCAGCTTTAGTGGAGCAGATGAAGGAGACTGGACTCCAAGCTGCTCCTGATGATCACTGCTATGCTGGACCTGAAGATGTGGCCTGTGATTTCTGCACTGGAAGAAAACTGAAAGCCATCAAGTCCTGTTTATCCTGTCTGGTTTCTTATTGTGAGGAACACCTTCAGCCTCATTATGATGTGGCTCCATTCAAGAAACACAAGCTGGTGGAGCCCTCCAAGAACCTCCAGGAGAGCTTCTGCTCTGAGCATGATGAGGTGATGAAGATGTTCTGCCGTACTGATCAGAAGTGTATCTGTTATCTCTGCTTCATGGATGAGCATAAAGACCACGACACAGTCTCAGCTGCAGCAGAAAGGACTGAGAGGCAGAGAGAGCTGGAGGTGAGTCGACAACAAATCCAGCAGAGAATCCAGGACAGAGAGAAAGATGTGAAGCTGCTTCAACAGGAGGTGGAGGCCATCAATCACTCTGCTGATAAAACAGTGGAGGACAGTGAGAAGATCTTCACTCAGCTGATCCGTCTCATCCAGAAAAGAAGCTCTGATGTGAAGCATCAGATCAGATCCCAGCAGGAAACTGAAGTGAGTGGAGTCAAAGAGCTTCAGGAGAAGCTGGAGCAGGAGATCACTGAGATGAAGAGGAAAGACGCTGAGCTGAAGCAGCTCTCACACACAGAGGATCACAACCAGTTTCTACACAACTACCCCTCACTGTCAGCACTCAGTGAGTCTCCACACTCATCCAGCATCAATATCCGTCCTCTCAGATACTTTGAGGATGTGACAGCAGCTGTGTCAGAGCTCAGAGATAAACTACAGGACATTCTGACAGACACATGGACAAATATCTCACTGACAGTCACTGATGTGGATGTTTTACTGTCAAAACCAAAAACCAGCGCTGAATTCTTAGAATGTTCATGTGAAATCACACTGGATCCAAACACAGCACACACACATCTGTTACTGTCAGAGGGAAACAAGAAGGTGACATTTACTTTTCAAAATCATTTTGATTCTAGAAATCCAGACAGATTCACTGACTGGAGGCAGGTTCTGAGCAGAGAGAGTCTGACTGGACGTTGTTACTGGGAGGTGGAGATGAGAGGAAACATTTCTGTAGCAGTCGCATACAAGAATATCAGCAGAGATGGGAATGAAAGTGGGTTTGGATGGAATGACAACTCTTGGTCATTATTTTGTGACCAAAACAGTTATGAGTTTTCCTACAACAACATCAGAACCTCCATCTCAGGTCCTCTTTCCTCCAGAGTAGGAGTGTACCTGGATCACGGAGCAGGTATTCTGTCCTTCTACAGCGTCTCTGAAACCAGGACTCTCCTCCACAGAGTCCAGACCACATTCACTCAGCCGCTCTATGCTGGAGTTGGGATTTGGGATCCTGGATGTTGTGCTGAGTTTTGTAAAATGAACTAAAACTACTTTATTTGTTGCAGAGTTCATTGTTGTGATCTCTCTGCTCTGCTGCTCTGTTGTTCATTTGATATTGTTTTTATTTGCTGGTTTTTCCTGTTTTTTTTGGAGGAAATCACTGCTAATGATGATTTTTATTTCCATTAATATTTCTCCACCTGAAAATCTGAACTTTCTGTTCTCTAAATAGTTATTGAATGTTTGTATTGATGTATTTGCAGATTTTTGTTCGTTTTCCAGTTCATGGAGCTAAACCAACAAATCTAATTATTTCTCTGTTAATTTTTCTGGAAATGTAAAAACCATTTTCTGTTTTCAGTTACTTTTACTTGGTCTCGAGATCACATGTTATTTTTCTAAATCAACATGCAACCCTAACCCAACTTGGGGTGATCTAATACCAAGGACCTTGAGCGTTCAGTGCAGGGATTGCCTTGGAAATCCCCCACAGCCCACCGGGCCCAGCGGGCTTTTCACCCATTCTCCCTGCAGGACTTAGCAAGCTGTGTGCAATGAGAGGAAATAATGAGAAATTGTGTTGCACGACATTGTTTTTGTTTTCCTTTTACCCTTTTAACGAATACATTTTAAAAGGACAAACAGTATCTTTTATTGTCTTTATTTCATTTATGAAATAGAAAAACTTCCCGAAGCTGTAAGTCTCTAAATGGCCAGCAGGGGGTGCCATTAGGCCACAGCAGCCACAGGCCTGCGCATCTTTGTACTACATATCCCAGAATCCTTAGCGTGGATGTGCCACTACCTCCATGTCCATCATCCTACCAGAGCAGACGAAGCAAACGGGGAAACAGATGACTCTTCTGCCTCTGTACGGTTAACATTTTCGTCTAGACGTCCTCCCGGTGTAGATTTAGACAATTAAATCACTCGACGGAGCGACTTGACGAGGTAAGGCCAAGAACCGAGTCTAAGAAACTAGATTAATGTTTTACTTTAAGCTAGCTAGCTGGCTAGGTTGTTGTCAAATGAACTTAGCGATGCAGTCAAACGCCTCAGCTGGCCCCTTTAACGGCGTCACACCTGCTCCGTGATTATTTGGGTCGTTTTATTATAATATCCTCTTGTGGTTCGGCTAACATTCAACAGGTTAAGCGGCTGAAGTTTGCGCTAATCAATGTTTTTGGAGCATTTTTGCGATCCTTGTTGGCCTCCTCTACTGTACCTCAGCCAGTTGTTGAATTTCTCTTGGCTGGTTGTAGCCTCTGTTGTTTAAAGCTGCTAAAATGATGCAGGCGAACTTCCTCCACTGTAACATTTTGACAGGTATAACAGTGTGACCGTGTATAACACTGTGTCATAAGTTTGAAAGCTATTTCCAAGCTTATAAACAAGCAACGGAGGCATGTTTACATGTGCACCAGGAACCTAGTTGTGAGATTTGAACCAGTTTCGTCACACTTACCCTAACAATATCCTCATGTTTACCACGTTTGAGGTTTAGCTTTGTGTAAGTGTGTCATCCTTGCAACTATGACATTCCTGCATCCTGCAGGTGAGGGTGGATATCGCTCTGTATTTACCAGTATGCTGCATGTGGATGTATGGTCTCATGTGTGACATCCTCTAGGCACATTCTTTGTAACCATCATTTAAAATCTATATTCATAAATACATCAGCTAGATGGGCATTAAGATAGTTTGCATTTATTTATTTATGATTCAATCTCTTACAGTATGTCACATCCCCTTATGATGATGCGGTTTCTAAAGTCACTTTTGCAAAGAATATTCAGGTTAATCCTCATTTAAAGTTCCTCCAGGAAACATCTTGAGTTTTCCAAGCATCAAAATGTCCTACAAAATACCTTGAGATTGATATCTGGGTCACAGGCAGTGGATAGAGGATAAGTGGAAGGAGGATACTTCCATTGCACAAATTAGACAAGAGATGAGTCTTAGACCTGCAGTCTTTATTCATTATGTTTACTATAATGTACTTTGGCTGGTTATCAGTCTTTAGCTGTGCACTATCTGATCAGCCACAAATGGCCATTACAGTGAGATGCAAGCTGATAAAATCAGTGGAGCCTTAATTAGAAACACAGGGATTTTACTTCAGGGTTTATTGGCCACTGAGTGAATACCTCCCCTGGTTGCAGCCAACTAAAATCAAAGCTTATGTTAAAGGCATTTGGTTGTCTTATCCCGGCCTCTATGAATCTGGCTTTCACTAGTTTCTGTCATTTTCTAAATATATTTAACTTACTAATAGTTATTTTTAGTCATTCCTTCCTCTTCCTGTGTGAAGGTAGACTCTCAGTCTAGTTTTATTCACATGGCATTCTAGTAGCTGCGCGATGGAACCAGTCAGACCTGTGCTCCCAACAGCCTGCCAGCTGGTACAACTACATATAAAACTAGTTCTACCTCACCCATCAAGGGCTTAGTGGAGTTTGGATGTGAGAGAAACGCTGTTATAAAACACCTGCCAAAGGTTTGGACACATCTTCTTATGTAAAATGAAGGAGTGGGTGTTACTGTATAACTACACAACAGGAAATGCATAAAAATTAATTGTGAAAGCAGCGGTTTACTGTTGGAGCTCCTGATGATGCAGAAAGCTACAAGTATTTGAATTGTGAGGTTGTTTTTGGCACCTTAACAAAGGTTTTAACACATCTGAATCACCACTTAAACTTGTGGGGTTGTGGCATGACTTAAAAATATCGGAAGATAGAGAAAAAATATGTTTAGATGAGCATATTTGGGCCAAGTTCAGTAGTGAAAAGAAAATATGCAAGAGATGTTGAGGTAATGCACATTGGTCCTTCTTTTTGGTGTGAATGGTAACACCTCAGAGACATTTGAAACAGGGTAAGTGTCAGCTAGTGGAGACACTGCTTTTGTGAGGCAAAGAAGCTCACGACCACTAGTTTACACTTTCAGCAGTGCATTGCATTTCTAAATGTCTCTGTCTGATTTCCTGAGAGCTTTCAGAACTTTTTCCGTACGTTAAGGTACTGTGTACTGAAGGAAAATGCAAGTAACTATAGACTCAGTAATGGCAGGGACAAAATTTCAAATGAGTTAGGAAAAACTCTATGTAAGGAAGTAATTGGTGAAAAGTTCAATATTTCCCTATAAAATGATGAGAATTAAAAGCACAAAATATTTGACTACTTCATAAGCAAACTTAATCTCTGTTGCACATTCAAAAGCAGCCACAGCTGACCCAAGGGTCTGCACAAACTTGGTAAAGAATATTACCATAAACAATCCCTATTACGGCAATGACTACAAGTTAAAGTAAATGAGAAGATTAAAAACCAATGTTTGCATGTTAAAACCAAGATGTGCACTTAACCAGGTCTAAAGCTCGTGAGAAGAAATGAGTTTTAGCCAAGCTTTACATTTATGGAGGGTCTGAGCTGCCTTGATATGAAGAAGCTGGCCGTTCCTGAGGTTAGGAGCCACCATTGAAGAGGATCTATCACCGCCACCTTTTAGCCTGGATGTGGGAACATCCAAAAGTAACTAAAGACCTCAGTGCTCTGGATGGATTACTAAGCTGTAAAAGTTCAGACTGATGAGGGGCTCTTAAAAAACAGGTAACACGACTTTGAACTGGACCCTGTAAAAAAGGGGGGGCTAGTATAAAGAGGTCAGCACAGGTGTGATGTCATCACGCCACCTTTTCCCTGTTAGGAGTTGAGCTGCTGCCTTTTCTACAATCTGCTGTAGGGTCGCACAATATTAGGAAAACTCAGGATATATGATAAGACTGTTAAGACTTGCAATGATGATATGATTTGCGATAAATAAAATACTTGAACATGCAATCTTTCACACACCAAGTAGTTGGTAGCCTGTCGAGATAACAGCAAACAAATGCATTATTTCCATTACAACATTGTTTTATCAGAAAAGTCCATCTGATTGGCCATTGATACACACAGGTCAAGAATGTACAGCTGCGACTAGAAAATCACGTCACTTCCTGAAAATATGCAAACAGACTCTGTATATGTTGTGGGCTAATCATGCGATGACAATAAATTTGCAACATATTATGCAGCCCTAGTCTGCAGGCACAAAAAGGTCACAATAATCTAATCAAGAAGTAATAAAAGTTTTTAAAAAGATTTTAAGCAGTATTTCATGTGCAATCTGCAGTAAATCTTCAGTATAATATCTGCTATAATGATCGGTGGTTTTAATCTGTGTGACCCACAAACAACTTAAAAGTTAATAAATTTACAGCAACACTGTTACATATTTATTTATGCAGTTATGGTAACTTTTAGAAAAGGTTGCATCTCAGAGTTAAACCACTTGGCACTTCCAGTCTGGTCAAACTGAAAGCCTTCTGGTATGTGAAGAGGAAGCTGCGTGCAAATAGAGGAGGATTTTGGTTTCAGGGGAAATAATAGTGTGACAGTACGTGACTTTTAGGTTTCATTTTTAAATTAAATTGCAAAATTTTTTGCATTATATCACAGTTGCATGAAGCCGAATTATTGGACTTTCACTACTTTTTCCGTCTTGCTTTGTATTTTATCTAATTTCTTCATTTTCTTGTTAAAAGTCATTTCAGCCTGATTTTTTTTTTTTTAATTTTGCATGATTGTGAGTTTAAAAGGTCACAAATGTGTTGCTCATGAGGAATGTGGGAATCATGAGCCAGCAGGCGGCTGCATAAACAGAGAAAGTCTGCTGGTGCTCAACGGCTTGAACAGCGTTTCTGCTGTGTTGCTCTATATCAGCATGACTGACGGTTAAAACAGGAAAACAAACAGTTTCACTTCCCCAAAGCACCGACATTATGGACAGTAACTGAGGTCAAATGTACACGTTGCTCATACTGTAATGGGAATGTTATTTTTTGAGTCATATAACAAAGATTTCAGCTGTTAGTGTGAACAGAAACAAATGAAAGCTCGGTGAAATCGTGGTTTTAGGTTTCATCTAAGAGTTGCTAAAAGATCACTGCCTGCTTGTTGATGTTGTAAACACGTCTGAGGGCTTTTTACCACAGTGTGTTCATTTTTAGAAAGCAAGTTTGGCTTGAGCTAAAACGTCAGACATTTCTTCTTCCCTGTAATGTTGCCAGTAAAAACAAATTTGGCATTTTAAGTAACAAGTTTGGCTAAAAGTGTAAACTGATGCATTTCTGAAGATTTCTACTTGCATGAAAGCAGATTAGAGGTTTTACTTTTGTAATGAAGGAACAACATTTAATTGCTTTAAGTTCATTATTTGACAAAAATGCAAACTCTCGTCTGCTACCAGCTTCTAATTATAAACTTCGGAGTCTTTGCATTTGCAGCTTTGTTCAGACAAAACAAGATAGCTGCTGTTATTTAACCAAATTAGGAATCTGTTTCTACATCATGCATTTACTCTGCTTCCGGAGACATTTAACCACAGCAAGCTGCGGTTTTCCGATATTACTGATCTGAAAATGAAAGATGTATTTTTAGATGCATCTCCTGGTGGAAGGTGACTGCATTGACATTTAGCTTCACTCCTCCTGCAGACGCAGTCATGGATCTGAACATCACAGACTGAGTTCGCTTCCATAAAACCATCCTGGCTTCCTGCTCCGGGACTCCACATTCCAGGCATTGAGAAGTGGGCGGGGCCTACCCGGTTCAGGGGGCGTGGCCAGCGATGGACAGCCGATGCAGCAGCGTTGATTCTCGGCTGACCGGCAGGGGGATGGGGTCTGTCAGCACCACACCCATGTCTGCCAGGGTGGAGTCATACGAAGCAGCAGAGAAGAAGTGCATCTCTGACGTGAGGAGGACCTTCTGCCTCTTCGTCACCTTTGACCTCTTGTTCATCACCCTGCTCTGGATCATCGAGCTCAACGTAGGACAACTTTATTTATATTGTGGTGTATTCTTTGAAATGATCAGTGAGTTTGTATTTTTAAAAACCCTTCCGCAGATGTATCTATGGTAGATTTTTTAGGGATGCACGATATAATCGGCCCCCTATCGGTATCGGCCTTAAAACTGAGTATCGGACATCAGCCACCCCACTGATGTCAAACTGATGTCAAAATAAACCAATATTTAACCGACCAATGCCCCTACTTCTAAAGTCTAAAAAAACAACAAAAAAACTTCTTCAAAAACTTCTTTTTTACAGACTTTAAAACTTCTAAAGACCAGGGGTGGGAAAAAAATACACTGAAATATTGTGATATTTTCATATGCTGATGTCATATTGACATTTAAAAATACAGTATCGATCTACTTTATTAATGAAATTTTGTGATATTTCACCGTTCTGTTACAAAATCTTGCAAGAACTTCACAAACGTTTTGCGATATTTTTATGTTAATATCATGTTGACATTTAAAAACATGTTATTGATCTATTCTACTAACGAAATCTCGTGATATTTCATCATTCTGTTATGAAATCTCGTGAGAATTCATGAAATATTGTGAGGTTTTGTAACAGAACGATGAAATATTTCAAGATTTTGTAAGTAAAATAGATCGATGCAGCGTTTTTAGATATCGATTTGATATCGGCATATGAAAATATTGCGATATTTCAGTGGATCAATATTTTTTCCCACCCCTATTTATCAAAGTGTCGGAAAAAAAGGATTGCAAAACTGCTATTTGAAATGACTGCTTATTTATTTCAGCTTAAATATCGGAATCGATATCGGTTATCGGCCACGTGAGTTTTAAAATATCGGCATATTGGATATTGGCCAAAATTCCAATATCGTGCATCCCTTCAAGAGTACAGTCTGGAGATCGGGTTAAAGGGTTTCTAAACGTCCACAGCAATGACGGGTAAAACACTGAATCATGAACACTAGCTGATGTGTAACCCCGTTGCTTCGCTCTTTCCTCCATCTTTGAGTTTGTACTGCAACTGTTTTTAAAAGGCTTTGCTGTTTTGGTGGTTTAAGTATGTTGATTCACTTATTGGGATTATGTTTTAATGCTGTAGTGTGCAAAAGTCCTGTGCAACCTTTCCAAACTTTCCCAAGGAGCCTGACTTCCATGTGATCTTTGAGCAATAGTACTCTTTTATTTGACTCATTTTTAATCCTGTACTTTCTGAGGAGATGAAATCTCTCAGCTGGGAGCTCTGGAAAGTCCTTCAAGAAGCCTCAAGGCTAATTTTCTGATGATACAGTAACACCTAGAGAAATGACAGGAAAGTCCGTCTTAGGGTTCAGACCGTGCTGAAGATTATAGATGGCTCAATTTTCAGCCTTTTTGTTGTTGTTGCTGAAGATATGGATGGTTAAAGATTTCTGCACAGTACTGAACGTACAACTAAAAACAGTTCCAGATGTAAACATAAGTTGATTTGTTGTTTCAAAGATGGAAAAAAATTCTAGTTTTTTTTGTTTTTTTTTTTATAAAGGAAAAAATTAGTTAATTTTTCAGTGACCTAAGCTTCTTTTAAAGATCTAAAGTTTTTAAATAACCTGATAACTAAAAGCCGTTTAGTTAAGAACATTTAGTTTAAAGAGTTTTATAATTTTACCTCTCGATGAATGCAAAAAGTTTAAGAGGACATGTCTGAAATATAAAACACAGATAATTGCATAGCTGTAATCTTCTTTACTCCATGTTTTTATGATTCCGTTTTATTCAACTTATACAACAGTAGCATTGACACAGTTCTGTTAACCATTAACTTTAAACACATCAAACATTTCTACATGCTGTCATCATTGTGAATTAAGCTGACTCCCATTTATTTTTCTAATGTAAGTTATTGTTTATACGTTTCTGCATTTTATGTCGCAGTTTAATCTTGTTTAGAGCTGCAAACACATCTCTGGATGTCATCAAGGCCACACAGAAGGAGGCCAGGTGCTAAAGGAGGAGCGGCTCAAAGTCATGCTGCTGTAAAACTTTGTACCAGATTGAGGAAATGGACTTGCTGTGACACAATTTCCCTGAATAAGTGACAGCAAAGGCAATCACAAACACTTAAATGCCTGTTTTCACACAGCGACTCATTTATTTTCTTTTGTGTATCAGAGAGGACTCCTCTAACACATTCACGTATTCTGTGGTTTTAACTCGACTGCACTTTTTTAGACTCAAATGAAAGCTCGTTGCAGCTGCTTGGGAAATGTTCCTTCCTCTTCTGAAAGAATAAATGTAAACAGTTTGGTGGTTTAACCATCTTAGAGAGTAATCTTTTTTTAAAAAAAAGGTCTTTTCATCAGCATAATCAGCTTCATTAGCGCTTACACCATGATTTTATGAAACGTTATTTTTGATAAATTTGTATTTATTCAGCACGTCTTGTTGCAAAGTGGTATAATATCCAAATGATTGGCATTTTTCTACATTTTTCTACAAACGTGCTGCAAGATTCCTGTTTATGACTAAAGATTTATTTGACTTATGTAATATTATTGTAAAATATATCATTTGAATCACTTTCTCCAACACTTAACATGACAAAATAACTTATTTCCCGATTGCCTCGCTTCCCTTTCTTTCACAACCGAGACTATTCGTTATGTGTTTTCTTCCATGAAGGTTTGATCCTGTTATCGGACCATAACTGGTTTTATTGTCGTCTACCACTTCCTGATAACATAATACAGCCAGTATGTGCCCCAGTGAATGGGAATGTCCCTGATGTGCATTTTCAACATTATCAGAAGTTTTCTCTCGGTTTCCCAGTGAGACTTCATGTTGACGCGCTGCAGGCTGCAGGATAATCAGCACTAATGAACAGAAAACAGCTGCAACAGTACATGAGCTTTTCTGTTCATTTATCTATTTAATAAAAAGTGAGTTTTTTAGTGTCAATGGCGTTCTTTAATTAGGCATCTCATCTTGTTACAAGGCTCAATCTGAATTTGTGATGAAAGAAATCATGGTGCTAAATGAAAGGTCACAAGATCCCCGGTCTCAGGTTTCCTCCTGTGAGAATCCTAAAAATGTGTTCAGGGTTTAACCTGAAGGGATTTATTGATTACTGAAGTATTCAAGTGCTTGAAGACTAATCTTCATTCATCTAGGTGGTGTGTCGTGTCACACTGGTTTTGGCTGCATTTAGAGGTTTCACTGGTTTTCTTCAACATGCAACATTTTAAACACTGAAAATTCTTCAGATTCCTGCTTTGACCAGACTTAACAAGCAATTTCAGAGATTTTATTTGCAATTTTTAAGCTATAATCACATTTTATCACAAATATCCGACCATAAGATATCCTAGCAAGCCATCCTATCAGTATCATGGGTTTTTTTTTTTTAGGGATGCACGATATAATCGGCCACCTATCGGTATCGGCCTTAAAACTAAGTATCGGACATCGGCCACCCCACCAATATTTAACAGATATTTAACCGATCAGCCCGCTGTTTCTAAACTTCTAAACTCCAAAAACTTCTTTTTTACAGACTTTAAAACTTCTAAAGACTGGGGGTGGGAAAAAATATTGATACACTGCACTGAAAGATCGCAATATTTTCATACGTTGATATAATATTGACATTTGGGGGGGGGAATTAAAAAAAAAAAAGAAGTCTTTTTTTTATAAGGGGAAGGAAAAAAAAAAAAAAATACATTTTTTGGGGGGGGGGGGGGGGGGGAAAAAAGAGAAAGAAGAAGAAAAAAAAAAAAAAAAAAAGAAAGGAATATGTGAGAAAAAAAAAAAAAAAAAAAAAAAAAAAAAAAAAAAAAAAAAAAAAAAAAAAAAAAAAAAAAAAAATTAGGGGGGGAGGAAGAAAAACATAAAAAAGGGGAAAAAAAAAAAAAAAGAAAGGAATGAATATAAAAGAAAAAGAAAAAAAAAAAAAAAAAAAAAAAAAGGGGAAAGGAGGGAAGGGAGGAAAGATAGTGTGGCCGGGGGGGTGGGGGGGTGAGTAAGGGAGTGGGCAGGAGGTTTTGTTTATTATCTCCCCCCTTTAAAAATGCGGTATCGATCTGTTTTCCTAATGAAATCTTGCGATATTTCATCGCTATGTAATGAAATCTCACAAGAATTCACAACAAATTTTGCGATATTTTCACATGCTGATATATTGACATTTAAAAATGTGTCAATCTATTTTACTGACAAAATCTTGCGATAATTCATCGTTCTGTTACAAAATGTCGCGAGAATTCACGAAATATTGTGAGATTTTTTACACAGAACGATGAAATCTCATGAGATTTTGTAAATAAAATTGATTGATTCTGAGTTTTAAATATCAATTTGATATTGGCATATGAAAATATCGCGATATTTCAGTGTATCAAGTTTTTCCCACTGCTATTTTTCAAAGTGTCAGAAACGGATAACAGAACTGCTATTTGCAAAGACTGCTTTTTTTTTCAGCTTCAATATCGGTATTGATATTGGTTGTCGCCCAAAACTCCATCATGCATCCCTAGTATTTTCTTCTGGACCAAGTGAATAAGTCAGTAGGAATAAGTTTTTAACGGTATCATCCTAGACTGTTACAGCACTGGCCTGTTGTGGAGAAAAACCTCTTAAGGAAGGTACAGAGGGTTGTATGGATCCCTTAAGATACCATTAACGTTTGATTACAGCAGGGGGGTTAATACCAAATCTAAGTCAACACAATGGTTTCCATCAAATGTTTCATTGCACTCATGCCGTTGGTATCACTGTTGCTGATGATGCAGCTAAAAAAAAAACAAAGATTCAGTCAATTTCTGCAATGACTTCTGCAACCTCCAATATAAAGGCTGTTTGAAAAGAGATCTGATAAACTTGATGATCCTATTTTAAACTCTTTCACCCTGAAATAATTTGCTTTGAAGTTAAAGTGACTTGCTGAATTACTTGGGTTCTCTGCTTTTTCTCTGAGGTCTATAGTCCAGTGAAGATGAGGAGCTACAGTAGACTTTTGAACTGTGAGGAAACATCTTTTGTTCATGCTCTGTGGTAGATCTGTGGGACTAACTGCAGCTGATTGATGTGGACATAAATGGCTCAGTGTGGAGATTAACTTTGACATGAAAGGCAGGAACACAAAGATGAGTTAGCCAATCAGAAGTCTTCAACACTAAGCCTCTCCCTGCAAGCACTGGATATTTTCTAGAATACTACATAACTATCAGTGGTGTTTTTTGGGGAGGAAAATATTTCCCCGGGTTTAGTTTAGTTTAGTTTCTTGTTGGGACTTCAGGAAAAATCCATCATGCTTTGGGGAAGTTGCTGCAGTCCAAACAGAGAATTGAATCCTGTAGTAATCCATATCAAGGCTCAGGTGATGGATGCATTGATCATTCAGCAGCAGGATGGCCTCTGTCTTCAAGATAAGATCATCTCAGCCTTCTTTTCTAGTTTGGCAAATATCACTCAGAACATCACAATGCTCATTAAAATAATCATTTATCCCTTTTAATGCTCACAGAACCAACATCCATGTCCACATTTCACCTCCTAGGGAGAATAACAAATGGTTTATAACAGTTAATAATAGGGATGCACGATATTGGAATTTTGGACAACATCCGATATGTCGATATTTTAAAACTCATGGACAATAACCGATATCGATAAAAAAATGAGCAGTCATCGCAAATAGCATTTTTGTTATCCGATCCGACACTTTGAAAAATAGGAGAGGGAAAACTGAAATATTGTGATATTTTTATATGCCGATATCAAATTGATATTTAAAAACGCGGTATCGATCTATTTTACTTACAAAATCTAGGGAAATTTTATCATTCTGTTACAAGCTCTCACGATATTTCGTGAATTCTTGCGAGATTTTGTTAGTAAAATACATTGATACTGTGTTTTTAAATATCAATATAATAGCATATGAAAATATCGTGACATTTTTGTGAATTCTCGCAAGATTTCATAATAGAACAATGAGATATCGCAAGATTCCGTTGTTACAGTAAGATAGATCAATACCGCGTTTTTAAATGTCCATATGATATCAGCATATAAAACAATCGCAATATTTTTCCCACCCCTAGTCTTAAGAAGTTTTAACATCTGTAAAAAAGAAGTTTTTAAAGAAGTTTTGTGAGTTTTTTGGTTGTTTTTTTTTTTTTTTACTCTAGAAACAGCGACCTAATCATTTAAATATCGACGGGGTGGCCAATGTCCGATATTCAGTTTTAAGGCCGATATAGGCCGATACCGATCGGGAGCCGATTATATCATGCATCCCTACTTAATAATCTAGTAACAATAGCTGAATGATCAAAATCTGAAACATTAATGGGAAAACAAACACTTTTGGTATTATATACCCTGAAAGTACTTCTTCATCTGCACTACTTTCTGGTTTTAGTGACACCTCCCTGAAGGAGTGCACATGCCGTTATTTAGGTTAGCCCTGTTAGGGACGCAGATCTGTTTGTCTCTTTGAAGACAAAAATCGTGGGTTACCATCAAATTTCAGTAAAATTGACAAAAAAATCTTTTTTATTTTAGTCTTACAAAAATAAAAAGCCCCCCCTGTTCTTCTGGACCTCAGCCAGGGAGAAATGCAGCTCTGGTTCTCTTACCTGGCTGATCCAGATTACAGGAAGCTGACCTGCAGCTTTCCATGTACAACGACAAACCTATGGCTGATCTGGTTTTGGGTGTGAGGGAGCAAAGACCTAAGAAACCAAAAGTAAAGTCGTAGAGAACATTTCTGAGGACGGAAAACCAGTTTGGGCCCTTTAACGCGCTGCAGCAGAGGAAAACTTTTAAACGAAGCGTTCCAATAATCAGTCATGACAACACAAAGTGTGTTGAGATAAAAGTAGCACTCTTAAGTTCAAGTAGAGGTCTCTGCGCGTGTGTTCAAAGGCACCAAAAATACCTCTGATAATACAAATAGATAATAGGTCAGGAGTGGTCACAAGATGATGCTTGAAGGAATATTTAAATTTAGCAGCAACACTCAGCTTTCGTGTCAGGCTTCGTGTCATAATGCAGGTTTCTGTTTCCAGAGAGGCAGACTCTTCAGCGAATATGATCTGATCAATATGATGATAAGTAACCCAGCAGGCGGTTTTCATTCAGTGTCTGTCGTGATTTTGTTTTCCAGGTGAACGGTGGCATCCAGAAGCAGCTGGAAAAAGAAGTCCTGCAGTACGACTTCCGCGCCTCCTTCTTCGACATCTTCGTAAGATATCTCTGATATTAATTAGCAGAATGATTATGTATAATGAGGTTGTTAACAAAAAGCGGCCTGCCAGCAGGTTCAGTCTGCCTAAAGGTTCAACTTTAACAAAAGTGAATATGACATAAAAGACAAAAACTGTCATTCTTTAATAACAGTAACTTGTAACTTCTCTAAACAAGGTTTCATTTTTTATATTTAATTGTGAAACATTTCTAAAACAGGATAATCTTTTATCCATCAATCATCTTTCTGCCTTAAACCTGACTTCAGTTTATGTGGCGGTTCAGTTCAGGTGGTCAGGATTACTGCACACATGTGGAGATGTACACATTTGTGTATTTAGAATAACTTCCAGAATTTGAAAAGCTACACGAGTCATGATGTGAAGTACTTCTCACAAAATGATTAAATATATTTTGCAGTCTGAAATACCCAAGATTAAATATTGCTGATTTTATAGATCCATTGTGATCTAAAAAGGTGCATTGCATATGTAAATGTGTACATATTAGGGATACACGATATTGGAATTTTGGCAGATATCCGATATGCCGATATTTTGAAACTCATGTGGCTGATAACCAATATCAATACCGATATTAAAACTGAAAAAAAAATAAGCAGTCACTTCAAATAGCAGTTTTATTATCCATTTCTGACACTTTATAAAATAGGGGTGGGAAAAAATATCGATACACTGAAATATCGCAATATTTTCATATGCCAATATCAAATTGGTATCTAAAAGCACAGGATCGATCTATTTTACTTACAAAATCTTGCGAGATTTCATCGTTCTGTTACAAAATCTCATGATATTTCATAAATTCCAGCAAGATTTTGTAACAGAACGATGAAATATCACAAGATTTCATTAGTAAAATAGATCGATGCCGCATTTTTAAATGTCAATATGATATCAGCATATGAAAATAACGCAAACTTTTGTGAATTCTCGTGAGATTTCATAACAGAACGATGAAATATCACAAGATTTCATTCGTAAAATAGATCCATACCGCATTTTTAAATGTCAATATGATATCAGCCTATGGAAATATTGCAATATTTCAGTGTATCGATATTTTTTCCCACCCCTAGTTTTTAGAAGTTTTAAAGTCTGTAAAAAAAGAGGATTTTGAAGAGGAAGAATCTTTTTTTTTTTTTTTTTTTTAAGAATTTAGAAACAGCAGGCTGATCGGTTAAATATCGCTTAAATATCGGTGGGGTGGCCGATGTCCGATACTCAGTTTTAAGGCAGATATAGGCCGATACCAAAAGGGGGCCAATTATTTTGTGCATCCCTAGTACATATGTCCAATAGAATAATATTTTGTTGGAAATATGTACACATAAAATAAAAATAAGGCTGTAAATGAAAATTTGTCAAATATTTTTCTTTTGCGAAGTTTAAAGAATTTATAAATTCAACCGATAGAATGTTACAGAACAATATAAGTAGAAATGTAATTAATATTTTGATAAAATATGAAATGTATTACATTGATATAAACATAGCTAAAATATAAAATAATTATATTGTGTACTAAGCAACTTGTATAATTGAAATAATACATTTATTTTCTCAAATTTAATATGCTCATGATATTTTCTTAATTGCTAGTTTATTAAATAAACAGTTTATTTACTAAAGAGAAGGGAAAATTGAAAGTTTTCTTTATTTATAAGTTATTATACTTTATTTATAAGTTATTATTATTATATATAATTAATAAGTTAAACACCCTTCTTATCAATATATAACATCATGATACCTTATTTTTCTCCTTCCATTTTTATTCTCCTATCATTTGCTCCTGAACATCACCTCATTTCCCTCCTCGTCCTCCAGCTGCTGGCTGTTTTCAGGTTTGCAGCTCTCATCCTGGCCTACGCCGTCTGTAAGCTCCGACACTGGTGGGCCATCGCGGTAAGTACACCTATTTTTTTTTTTTTTTTTACATAGTTCAGGTTTACAGCCACTAAGTCTAGACACACTGAACTCCTCTACTGATGAAGATCAGTGATGTCACCTTTACCCTGCAGCGAGTTTGAAGGTGTGTTTCCTGCTTGTATAGATCACCACTGCAGCCAGCTGTGCTTTCCTGATCGTTAAAGTCCTTTTATCAAAGGTAAGAATGAATGGATGTTAAAATAAAGCAAAAATACCAGCTTTCCTTCACAAGTTGCTCCAGTTTTTTTTGCATATTTATTGTGTAGAAACGGTTGAATTAGGCGTTGATGTTATTGTGCATGTAGCTGCTGTCTCAGGGGGCGTTCGGGTACCTGCTGCCCATCATCTCCTTTGTGTTGGCCTGGATAGAAACGTGGCTGCTCGACTTCAAGGTCCTGCCTCAGGAGGCCGAAGACGAAAGCAGTGAGTCTCTGATGCAGCGACTAAGTCTATAATCATCTCAGCTGCAGTTAAATTCAGATGTTTCTCCCCAGAAACAAAAAGTAAACCGCAAAAAAGTTCTTTATACGTTTTTTTCTTCATTTTTTTTTCTTTTTTCTTTTTTTGTTGGTCTTTATGGTGCTATATATATATTGATACATTAATTTTACATCATTTACATACATTTTGTTTGACAGCACAAGAACCGAAGGACACTTACCAGCCTAATTTTAGCCTCATAATCTTGATCACTGAGGCTGTCCTGAAAAATTTCTGGAGTTTTAAGCGTAAATGTGCTATTTTAACAAGAACACTATGGATCCTCCTACTACTAAGTCTGGTAGTACTGCTAAAACTGTAGTAGTACTGCTTTGTTAATGAATAACTGCTATTGCTTTCCTGTGAGTACTTGCATGGCTACTTTCACTTTTAATTAAATCTTTAATGTAATACTGTAACATGACCTGCATCGCTCCTACAACTCTGTAAGAGCGATGCGAGCCATGTTTTTAGTATTATATCATTACTTACTCGTGTAGTTTTATCACGCACAGTCCTCCTGTTCCAGGTTTTTCTGCTGTCTGTGTTCCAGGATATCAGTCCATCATGGACGCCACGGAGCGAGCTCCTCTCATTGGTCCCGGTCCTTTATCTGACGGGCAGTTTTACTCTCCACCAGAGTCTCTGGCAGGTCAGCCACAAACACCAAACTCATCACACACTCACCTTTATTTTTCCTCTGATCCCTCCGGTCTGAACATCCGTCCGACTGCAGAAGCGCTTCTGTGTCTGCTGAAGCTCAGAGAGCATTCACTGTTTTTTTTTCTCATATTTTTCTCTGTCTTGATGTCCACAAAAACATCCACCACAATGAGGAAGTTATCTGCTGTACCAGAGACGGCTGCTTTAAATTATGAGTGATGAAGAGTTTATGTACTGTGAGAAAACAACTCTAGCTTGTACTTTCCATCCATCTGTGTATGTTTACTTCTGAAAATGTGAAGAAATGATCCTTGAAAAGTAACTTTGAAAATGAGGGTCCTGAGGCTGCAGCTATTTCTTGCTTATGTGAGTAGGGTGAAAGGATGATGAGTGTGTCACGGCTGAAAGATCGTCCTGTAAGATGCTAAACAACATTCCTCATGTATGTTTGAAGTGTTGCATGAATTCAGAAAAACACAGCAAAAGTAGTTTTACAATTTAAAAAAAGTGTAATTGTTAAGAAAAACAAAAACATTTTAAAGAAAAACATAAAAAATAAAGAAAAATGTAATATCGATAAAATGTACTGGTGTAAAGCAGTTTTCCCACTAGACGTCACCACTGTTCATCCTGTCACAGCTGACGTTTTTGCTTCTTCTCTCCTTTAATCCCATTTTCAGTCCGGTATGAACCTGTTTGGTGGTTAAGTTGAGACAAACTGCTTATGTGATGTAAAATTTGCAGTTATATTTTCGTTTTTGTCTTTTTTTTTCCCCCTCATATGTTCAGACTCTGATGAGGAACTGGATGATAAACATGACCCAGAGAAAGGACTCATTCAGCAGCTGACTTAACAGGTAAAACACCCCGACTCCTTACAGACAGCAGATGCCAGTACCGACCACTTTATGAGGTGCGCCTGGCTAGTCTTTAATTCTCTATCATAGATTTAACAAGGTGTTGGGAGATTTTGCTCCATGTTGACATGACAGCATCGCACAGTTGCTGCAGATTTGTTGGCTGCACATCCATGATGTGAATCTCCCGTTCCTAAAAAAAGCTGAGACTCTGTGCTGAACCATGAAAACAGTTCAGATAACGGTGAAAAGAGATGGATCCACGCACTAGCTGTAGCTCCCAAATTGGTTTATTTACCAAGCAAAAAATGACGTTTTGGGCCAGGAAGACTCTTCAGACCAATCTCCCGTTCCACCACATCCCAAAGCTGCTCTGTTGGATTGAGATCTGGTGGCTGTGAAGGCTCGTCGTCATGCTCCAGAAAGCAGTTGAAGATGATCTGAGCTTCGTGATATGGTGCATTTTCCTGCTGGAAGTAGCATCAGAAGATGCTCTACTGTAGTCAGAAAGGGATGGACATGGTCAGCAGCAATACTCAGGTAGGCTGCGGTGGTTAAACCGCCACGTTGGTGCTAAGGAGCCCAAAGTGGGCAAAGTTTCTAAGATCCCATGTGTTTATGATGTTCCCACCTAATTCTGAGCCGTGCATCTGAATGTGGATCTGAAACAGAGACTCATCAGACCAGCAACGTTCCAGTCTGTCCATTTTCCTCTGACATCAACCAGACATTCTGGTCCAGACAGCTGCTGCTCCCTGGATATTTTCTCTCCTTCAGACCATCTCTGGAAACCCTACAGATGGTTGTGTGTGAAAACCCCAAAAAAATCAGCCAACCAACAACCATGCCATATTCAAACCCCATAAAAGATAAACTTAAACTTGAATTTTTTAATTTTTATTTTTTGTTTTTAGTTTCTGCATCACTTTGAGTCCTTCAGAAGATATAACTTACGTTACCCTTCGGTGTACATCCAGTAGTAATGGTGGAAATGGGGCAGCAACTACATAAGACATTATCTGCAGTGAAACTCCTTGATTTTCGCCAATATTTTAAGTAGAATGAAAAACTGAACGAGTACTATTGTCCTGTGAGTTCAGATTTAGCTTTCCGTTAGTTATCAGGGTGTTAAACACACTTTTCGGGGCTGGGCATTTACGATGCACGCTTCCGTAGAACAGCTGAGAAGAGCAGCTTGTTACCCAGACAACAACAAAAAAAAAAACGATTTGCGAAACTCTGAACTCACAGGACGATAGTACTCATTCATTCGTTTATTCTACTTAAAGAATTGATTAAATCAAGAAGTTTTGCTCTAAATAATGTCTTATATAGTGGCTGCCCCATCTCTGCCATTATTACTGGATGTACACCGAAGGGCAACTCAAGTTATATCTTCTGAAGGACTCAAAGTGATGCAGAAACTTTACCGGTGAGTAAATGCACGTATATACTCCTAGAAATAAGGTCCAGGTTGAAAAAAAAGGAAAGTTATCCTTTAAATCCTCTTTCCTCCTCATTCTGATGCTGTTTGAACTTCAGCAAGTCGTCTTCATCATGTCTACATAACTAAATGTGTTGACTTGCTGCCGTATGATTGATTACATATTTGTGTTAACAAGAACAGGTGTACCTAATAAAGTGGCCGGTGAGTGTGTGTTTCTGGGTCTGAACTTGTTATATTTCCACCTGTAAAGTTACAGATGTAACTCCTCATGTGATGCAGTAAAACTCCGGACCTCTGCTTCTCAGTCATCTGTCTTCGTTCTCCTCAGGGTCTCCTCTCCTGAAGATGGAAGTTTTCTCCCGCTCCTGTCTACTGAGGAAACGTTCTGCCTTACACATTCTATTTTAGTTTTTTATTCATCCCAAAGACGTTTCTGTATGTTCATACCCACGACTGCAGCTCACTTTTATACCATCAGCCTCCTGCAAACACACAGACTGAGAAAGTGCTGCTTTAAAAACAGTTTCTGTGGTAAGTTTTAGTTTGTTTTCCACATTTATGGACCTTCTAAGGGAATTCATTTTTATATAAAATGCACTTGTTTGGTTGAATGAAATGAAATCAAGACTTTTAGATCATTATCAGTATTCAACTGGGATTTAAATAATTGCTTTCTCTTTTTTTTTGACAGATTATTGTCTTGTATTTCCATCATCATGTTTACTTTTACTTTGATGATTTTCACAAACTTGATTCTGAATTCACTGAAGCTCTCTGCACATTGTGTAGCCATAACTGAGCTAATGGACCAGTTTGAACTCAGAAACGTCCTTGACTGCTTTAAAAGTCTTAAAACGCACGACAGCATCTTGCATGGAACATGTCAGATATGAAGAGTTGTGTTTGCTTCAAAGAAGAAAAAAGGAAAATGTATTTAAGGCTGAATGAGCCATAAATGTGCTGCATTTACACATGAGGGTTCCTGCACTGTGAAATGGAAACTGCTCTAAAGCTGCTCTGACGGGGGAAAAAGTTGAAATGGAAGTGTACATATCTTCATGCATGCCTTGTAAACCCACAGGTCTTCTTTTCATGAAACGCTTGTCTGTAAAATAGAATAATTAAAATGTTAAACCTCTGTTTGTTTTTACTTTATTTCTCATTAAACAAAATGAAATCTTCATTTGGAAAGGCCTTAAAATTTAGACCTGCAAGTAAATTTCAGCTTATTATATCCCAAAGTAATTATTTATCCCAAAGGTCATTTTTATTTTTCAGTTTTGATTAAAAGTCTGTATGAAAAGACTTGAAGGGGAATTTTGAGAAAGAAAAATAGATTAAGATTTTAATTTGGAAATATTAAATATTCAACCTTAATGTAATTATAAACATGGTAAAGATGAGACATTTTGGTGTTCAGTTAAGGAAAAAAAAAAAGATTTAAACTAATCCTAGGAAAAATTACAACATAAATAGATAAAGAGAATAAATGCAACACTTCCTCTCTTCTTTCTTAATTGGAGAGCTGAACAAAGACATCTTGTGATTTTACCTCCCCTTCAGGTTGATGGATAGAAATTGTTCCACATACATATTTAGACGTGCATTTTACAACAGTTTTATCATATGTTTAAGTAAATAAGTGCTTTATCAAACAACTGATGCACAAGTTAAATATCTAAGTGGGGAAAAAAAGTTTAATCATTTATTCAGCTGGAAAAGGCTGATGGTGATCTTTACTTGAACTCTTTCAGGTGCTAATTTGCAGCATGTACTGACATCTGGTGGTCAAGTTGGAGATAGCAACCATGTTAAACTCCATTTACTAACAACTGTAACCAAAATGAAAAGAAAACAACTTCATAACTTAAGAGAATTTAGTCTTTGAATCATTTCATTCTCGGGAAATTTAAATAAAATATTGTCTTAATGATTTTGCTTCTATAATATGAGGTGAAGCCACACACCTGCTCTTGCATCACATAAGTAATAATAATACATCTTGTTTGAAAACGGCTTCTCAAAGCACCCAGAGTGATCCTCTTTTTCTCACAGTCTGACCTTGGACTAAACTCGATGGGGTGTCCACTCCTGGGATGATTGTCAGCTGTCTCGAATGTTTAATCTGACTTTTATTTAACCAGGAACAGCCTTGTTGACATTACAAATCTATCTTCCAGGAGTGTCCTGGCCAAGACAGCTGCAGCACAGTTAGAAATGTACAAGTACACAAACTAAATAAAGTTACAGGGAAAGTTCAGGATTTTTGACATAGGGCCTCATTTTCGAGTGAGCCAGGATCCTACTGATCCATGAAGACAGTTTCAACATTTTTCATTCCGTTATTCAGATTTATGTCAGATTTTGAAGAAAATTTTGAATTTTTTTCATCAAACTGTCACCATCTCTCTATGAACCAGAATACACTGACAAAGGTTGTAACACTACCACCCAAAAGCAAAATATATAATTCCGCAGCTGGTAAGAAACTAGTTCCTCAATATGGAATACAATATTTGTCACACAAGGCTAGTTTTACTTGTTTAACACACGAGTTTACTAGTTTAACACAGCATTCACTCAGTTAGGCTTGCTGATTTGCCTTGGATGTTCTGTGGAGTGGATAAGATTGGTTTTAATGACAGGCTAACAGATTCCTACTGACTCACACTAGCATTAGCATCAGCAATCTCCTGGAACTAGAATAACGGGATGACACATGTTGAAACTGTCTTCAGTGATAAGTAGGATCCTGGCTCACTTGTAAATGAGGCCCTATGTCAAAAATTCTGACCTTCCCCTTTAATTATTTTTCTTTTCCAAAGTCTTACTCATTTATCCATGAGGTTATTAGAAAACTGAACTTGTCCAGTCTGGAATCTCTAATATACAGAAGTCTAATGAACCAAACCATCCTGATGGTCTCAGGTTCTGTCAAGTTTCGCAGTTAATGACTCGATTAATTTAATTTTGGTCCTATGAACATGTTTCTGTCACTAGTTTGCCAAATTTAACTCATAAATCAAGAACTTTGAACCCATCTAACATTGTGTTTTCATTTGTTCACAGTAGGATAATACCTCAAATACCTACATACAGCTGCATAAACAGATAATGAAAACTTAAAATACAGAACATGAATATTCTAATGGGAGTAACCAACAGAAATGTATTTGTCTAGTTAGATAACCCATCATTCATGAAATTCAGTTATCACAGTAAACATAAAAAAGCCACAGACCAGTTCTTTTCTGGAATACTGTTTTATTCTTTTTTCACATTTTTATTGACAGAAGTCAAGTATCCAAGGCAACTGTAAACAGTGTGTCCACCAATCTACATCTTGCCTCTCATCAGTGCGGCCTTTCAGTCAAAAACACTGTTTTAAAATAAATACAATACTGATAAAAAGAAGTGCTAACCTACGTCTGCCTGGAGCTCGTACAGATTCAGTCTGTCTGGAAATGATGCCACACTACTACATGAAACACGTGGAGGTAAACACTGAAAAAGATCAACACCGTTTTCTCATTTTAAGTCTCCTGACTGCGGTTCTGAGTGTTGACGTGGAAAAAAGAAGTATTTCTGAGGTCTGTATGTTCATAAGTTTTTAACAAACATGACACGGCTGTGATTTCTACGTGAAGATGGAGAAGTGAGTTTCTATTTCATCCCGAACTGAAACCGCCGTTAATCTTTATGAGCTGATCCCCGACTAGATTCCTGTTTTCCTGTTATATGTCACACATTTTTCCCCTGTTTCATTTAGAAATTTCCATGAAATGACCATCTTACTGCATCAAACGTGCTCTGATCTGCATCTGTGAACCTTTAGATTCCTTTTACTTGAATTAAATCTTTGATTAGGTGAGAAAAATTAGCTGCAGCTTGTGCCTGTTGATTCTTTTTCTTTTAACAAAAGTTGCTCAACAGTGACAAGGAACAAAATATCCTGCAGAACAAAACATGACAAAAAAAAAAAAAAAAAAAAAGAGTCAAACAGCTGTGGACAGAAACAAATCGGACGTGTTCTGATGCTTGTGCGTTAACATTTCACGTATTACCAGGTCAAAGTTTCAAAATGGGTTAAATTCTTGTCCTTTTATTTAAATAGTTTCCTAATTAAATCAGTGAATCAGAAATCTGATCTGGTTTTAACATTTTTAGATGCTTTATTAAGCTCAAACTAGGGAAGCTGATTTAGGTCTCATCAGATTTTGTTAAACTGAAGGAAATTAATACTGTAATAAAAAAGTACTTTTGCACAGTGGCCGTTGAGTGTACATCACCTCATAAATCCTATCAACTGGACCAAATAATAAACTTCTGTTTTCCTCCTTTTTAAAACTTTGCTTTTATCAAAGGTTTCAGATCTTCTCATAGAATATGTTTACCGCTATTTATTAATTTTAAGATATCTAAACTCAATTTCATGTACAAGACTTTTTTGTAGTCTGTCAATTGTTGCTTTTCACTAAAAAAAAAAAAGCTCATTTTCTGAGACAAATGTCACCAAGAGTGGGATGAATTAGTTTATGTGAAGTACTCTGCAGTCTGGTTAATATCTAGCATGTTTATATGACCACAGACTCTAGTTGTGGCCGTAAACACATTGTTCAGATATTGCATCAGTTGGGAAGGTTGACAGTTTTAGACGAGTGAGCAGAAGTTAATACACAATTAGACATTTCATACGGCAGATTGTACTACAGCTGGGAAAACCTTTTCTCCTCCTTCTGTAAAACAGAAAATCAATCATTTTCTGTAATAACAAACTAAAATTGGATTCTTCTCACTGATATTCCTCCTCATATCGGCCCCAGCTGTGTGTTTGGTTACTGCATGTGAAAATGTCTGAGAGGAACTGAGACTAAAACCCTGCTGTCCATCCTTTGTTCTCCCCGATTAGCGCAGTTTTGGTTGTGTATTTTGTTTCAGTGACGTCCAACAAATATTTGTCCCTGTGTTGGTCTGAGACATGCTGTTGCATCTCTGCATGCTGTTCCCTGTCCACCCAGCAGGTGTCCTCAGAGGACAGCGGCTGGCTCTGTAAACAAATGAATTCAAATTGTCCAACAAGGACAACATGACTGTCCCTCAGCAGTTTAACAAAGGTCCAAAGATTCAGGAGAAATATAGAAAAGCGAGATTGCCTGTCATGAGTTGTCCTACAGGAAGGTTTGGTGTCTGACAGATACATGGTGATATAGTTACAGCTCAGAAATGCCTCATTATAAGAAAAATTCATCATTCAATTGCAATCAATAATCATTAGATACTAAAGTGGAACAATCCTAATTTTAAACGCTGAAATTCGAAAACTTAATTTATGTGGTTTGAATCCTCAATCCAACAATTATACAACAAATTTACAGAAAACCTAATTAAGGACAGTAATCCTGTTAAAGACAATAAGTGTTGGATGCTGACAAATTCATCTAAGTATTAAAGCATGTTTGGCCAAAAGTACCAGAAATGTCAGTATTTAGTCAAATTAATCTCAATCAGACCAGATCTATCAAGACTTTGTGTTTTAAATTTGTAAGAAAAACAGAGTTTATAGCATATATTTAAACAGATTAAAATAAAACACATCAGTAAATGAGAAAATTCCACAATTTTAGCTGCTTATTGAGTAAAATTCACTTTATTCCTGCACTGATTTGAGTCACTCGTTTCTGAACAGGAGTACTTTTCCTCTAACATTTTTATGTCCAATGTGAGTTTTTGGGTTGCATAATAATAACAATAATAATAATAATAATAAAAATAATATAAAGTTTCTAAAGCAAATGGTTATTTCTGTTGGATGTTGAGAACACATTATTTTAAAAGCTGGTCTGATGAGGTGATTTCAACATATCATCTGTTTTCAAATCATTTTCTCATGATTTTAAAGCTGCTTTTGCCATTTTCCCTAATCAGACCCGGCTGAGGAAAAGGTTGAAAATGAGGCGACTGGCTGAGCCTGAAAGCTTTTAATCACAGCTTGATTCCTTCTTGTGATCCATTGATCAAATTTAAAGTTTGTATGGCAATGTTCATTTAAATTTTTCCTTTTTCTCAGAGCAGTGAAACAGGACGGGAGATTTCTGCTGATGAAGATCATGTAAAATGACAAACACCAGAGATAGCTGAGCACTCTTACTGGAAATACTCCGGAGTGTCTGGATGGAAAAGCAGGACATGAGGTGCTGTGATAATGGTATTTTCCATCAGGTTTTACACAATAACTGGCTTTATAAGCTCTACAAAAAACGTGGCAGACATTTGCGTCCTCACATGCAGCCCTTCCGGAGCAGGTCTAGATAAAGAACATGAACTGAATGGCATTTGTTCAGGCTGCACCTGCTGATGAAGACTGCTTTGCATGGTTAAAGTCTCCAGAGGTTTGCTGTATGGGAAACCATCCACCGGCAGATGTGTTTTATAGATATAACAACTTCAATTGATCCTAAACCTAAAAAAGACTAAATGTACATGTAGATCAGCTGCTATTCAGCTGAATTAAACAGTTTTTATAGAACTGAGTGAACATTTAGCTGCTCCTGATGTGTGGCCTCGAACTGTAGCTTTACTTCACATATAAATGAAAATGTTTGTTTTGACATTTTTGCTGAAATTAAAAAAAAAAAAAAACGATTTTTTTGACCCGGTGTCATACCTATGGCCCACTAGAAGGTCCAATCCGGCCCGCAGGATGAATTTGGTCAATGCGAAAGTTTATAAAAGACATTAGCTTTACTTTTACAATAAAAGTAACATCCTAATTTTTTTCTATGTTTAATATATTACATTTCTAAGGCAAGAGGTTCTATCTTTCCATCTTTCTGACTTCAGTTTTTATCATAGGTGAGTCAGTTTAGCTTAGGGGTGTCCAAAGTTGACCCTTAAGAGCCACTGTCCTGCAGGTTTTCCACATTTCCCTGCTCCAACACACCTGATTCAAATTAATGAGTCATTGTGCAGAACTGCATTGGCTGCTGGATCCATTTCATTTGATTTAGGTGTGTTGAAGCTGGGAAACAATGAAAACCTGCAGGACAGTGGCCCTCGAGGATCGACTATGGACACCCTGATAGGTGGTCAGGACTACTACATGTGGAAATGCACACATATGCACGTTAAAATCAACTTCTAGATCTTTAAATGTTACTCTAATCATAAAGTGAAATGCTGCAGATACCTGGGATTAAATGTTTGGTGGTTTTGTAGATTAGTTGTGATCTGGAATTAGTAAAGCATATAAATGATAAACTGAGGCAAAATATTGTTAAAACTTTACATATTTTTCCACAAAATTTCAGATTGTTGATGTTTTTCCTCAAAGAATAGCTTGTTAAATGTAAAAATCTTTCAAATGTTCTTCTTTACCATACCGCACCAACTTTATTTTTACAGTAAAGCTGAACCAAAGTGCTGCACATTAGTAATGAAGTACACTAAAACAAAGGGAGATTTTACATTATTTATGTTATTTAGTTGGTCAGAACCACTGCGCTGAGTTTGACACCCCTCCCTAAAGTTTACTTTTAGTCGATTTTTGTTCTTTATTTCCGTCTATCAGAAGGCTTTTTAAAACTTTTGAGAAAACCGTTTCCCTCGTCCCACCTTTAACCTGCTTGCATGTCTGTCATGTTGCAGATAAACGACTGCTGAACAGTAAACCAACACGGTGCAGAGTAATAACCTGTAAATTCAGACACATGTTCGCATTTCACAGCCCACAATGAAGAGATGGCTTCAGCATGACCTCTACGTGATAGCCAACTACTCGTCTTCTCGTGTGATCAGTATAAAGTCGCCGTTCTTTCAAAGCACTCTTTCCTCTCCATGTTCTTCCGTTAGTTCGAAGGATCCCCGGCAACTATTCAGGCCAGGAATGTGGTTAGTAAGAAAATGCTGATCCTGTTCTGTTCAGGTTAAACCACTTATCAGGCTGCCTGTCGGGGTGTAGGGGGGGGGGACACATGTATGGATGCTTTGTATGGAGCTGGCAAAAGCGAAACAATCCAACTTCCAGCGGTAATACTGCATGTCATTGTGTCAGGGGAGCAACAAAAGGCCTTAAATCGGACCGGAATGCGTTCGGCGTGAGCCAAGCTGCTTAGCCCAGTGACCTGTTGTCCAGTTGGGTTCTTTTCAAGTGTTTTAACCCCAAAAAAAAAAAAAAGGACGCTAAACATTGTTTTTTTTCACATAGCACCATGCCATCGGTTTCCAGTTCTTAACACTTGATTGGAGTGTGTCACATTTCCACAGGGTTTAGATTTGCTGATATGCAGAGTCCAGAGAACAAAAATCGCCTGCATGAAGAAGCACGCTGACATGAGGTGAAGGAGGGGGGGTTGGCGAAGCTGAGGTATCTGTTCAGTTCCTTCAGTCCGTCTGAGGGGCGTCCAGTGTGTCAGAGCGTGTGGAGTCTGTGTTGTCCTGTACATGTGAGGACCGTGGTGACAGAAGGCACGTATTGCCGAGGTGAGGTGAGGGAGGGGCGTTGCAGGTGGAGTTTATGAGCGGTGAGCTGTCCTCCATCCAAAGCGTGGAAACTGAGCCTTTGTCTGTTCGCAGCACCAGCTGGTGGATCACAAAGAAAACTGCTTTCAACAGTTTCACCAACCAAGCAGATTTTGTTTTTGTTGTTTTTTCCTGCCAGAAGGGGGTCCGCAGGCTGCCCGGCCCCCGAATCAATCGACTTCCACGTCAGTCTGGGCCTCCAGCTGATGGTTTTTGACCCAGGTGGGTCAGCGGTGCAGGCGGGCGTTGCGAGATGAGGACAGGACGCAGTTTGATGAAGAGGAGGCGAGGATGACTCCTGCTTCCCCTTCCTCTGCATCTCAAACTCGGATTGAGACGTGTTCCAGCGAACGGGCCGGCGTGGGGGCCGGTGTCGCTGCAGGCGAAGCCGCCGCAGCAGGAGGAGGCGGAGTTATTGCTTTTAGCTCGTTGCCAGGGCAACTCTGGGTGCTAACGCCACGGTTGAGGGCGCCGGCTCGCGGCGGGGCATTCGCGGGCAGGGCGCTGGGGTCGGTTCGGGGGATGTTGACGGGGCAGGAGCGGGTGCGGGCGTGGCCTTTGTGGCCACCCGGGTGGCAAACCAGGCTGCCCACTGTGTCGACGGGCGACAGGTGGCGCTTGAGCCAGCGCTCCACCCGCTCTTCCTTGTACTTGATGGAGTACCAGGTGAGGAAGATGAAGAGGAAGCCGAGGAACTTGAGGCTGGCTGCCAGGCCGAAGTAGACGAAGCGCAAGGAGGTGACGTCGTACTCCCAGCAGGAGCCGTGGACCCCGCAGTCCTGCTGCCACAGCATGCAGGTGGTGTCGATGACGGCGCCGAAGTAAATGGGTGTCGGGATGTAGGCTGGGTGGAGAAAATATGGAGGAGAGGGATGACGGAGGGAGAGGAGGGGAAAAGAGAAAAGGAGGAAAATAGTTGGAAAATGGGTTCAAGAGATGAGGGGAAGAGAAAAAAGAAAAAATAAAAAGTCAGAGAGGAAGAACAGTCATTAATGAGCAGAAAAATAACAGAATTTAACCTGAAAGAGAAAATGTGTCACAGTGAGAACTTCATGGAGACGACTCGACAAGCAGAAAGCAGATTTAACCCCCCTAATACTGCGGGTATCATATTTTATAAATGCATGATGTTACACTGCATCATTTTATGGTAAAAACTTTACTCAGAACCTGATTGTACACAGTCTGACACGTGTTTTTAGCTCCCTGGTGGAGACATTCTGCACAACATTAATTCTCACATATCACAAGGAAATAAATGGCACATATGTGCAAATTATTTTGTTCCCTTTTAATTTTTGTTCAGGGCCAAATAAACATTTCAAACAAAAAAAGAAAAAAAATTGAGAAATTTCCCTCCATTTTATCTTGGTTCAGGATTTAAAGCGTTTGAATCTTGACTTAAAAACTCTGGATTTGACATAAAACTAACAGCAGCTTTCTGAATATGGAGACAATTCAGATCAGAAACAAACTCTACATCACCTTCTGTTTAAATTTATCTGATTATAAATAATGAATAAATAGAAATTCAGAGAAAAGAACAGAGTATGAGGTTTGTCTCGACTCACCAAGAGTCCTGAGGAGAACAAACTGCATTCCAAGAGCAAACGGCCTCTCCTGCTCTGCAACAGACCTGCAACATACAAAACCAGTCAGAACGGTAAGGCGCCAACAAGTTAACAAGATGAAAACACACAAGTTTCTCATCTTACATAAACAGCAGAGAGCATCAATTCATCTACATTCAAAATTAAGTTTGTAATAAAGTAATATACAGCACACACAGTCATGATTAACATTCACAACATTATGCTAGACTCCACGATCACCAAAAGTACCAACACAACCATAATGAAGCTTCCAGATGTGCACAATGTACAGTCCTGTGCAAAAGTCTTGAAACAATCCTCAGTTATATGTTGGCAGGAAAACAGAAAAGCGTTGCAGAGATTTACTGTATGAAGACACAAACAGGGTTTCATTCTAACAACCGGAAAGTCTATGTGAGTTTGGTCAAAGCAGCTTTAAGCTTCAGTACAGCCTCTTAGACAAATTTTCCATCACGTCTTCAAGCAGTTTGCAGGAAAAGTTCTCTAAATTTTTTGAAGGATTTTCCAAAGTTTATTTATTTATTTATTTGTCCATCTATTTTTAACTTATTTTATGTGTTTCCTACAGGCTCTTAATACCCTGCGGCGCTATGGCACTTCCCAGTTACTTCTTATTTCTTTCTTATCCTGTTTTATTGATTTTTCTGTTTTATGTATTGATGTACTTTTATGGCTTAATTGTGAAGCACTTTGAGTACCATTCTGGTTATTGTAAAGGGCTATACAAATAAAAGTTGATTGATTGATTGATTGATTGATTGAAAGTTCTTCTTTGGATGTTTCTGCTTTTTGTGCTGTTCTCTGTCCAGATGATCCAACACTGCTTCAGCAATGTTGAGGTCCTGGTTCTGGGGAGGATCCATCCCTCCATCAGACCTGATGAGGTTTGGATTTTGCGATGTTTTCATATGCTGATATCATATTAACATTCAAAAACGCAGTCTTGATTTATTCTACTAATGAAATCTCGCAACATTTCATCATTCTGTTATGAAATCTCGCAAGAATTCATAAAATATCGTGAGTTTTTGTAACAGAATGATGAAATCTTGTGAGATTTTGTAAGTAAAATAGATCGATACTGCGTTTTTAAACATCAATTTGATATTGGCATGTGAAAACATTGCGATATTCCAGAGCATTGATATTTTTTCCCAACCCTATTTTTCAAAGTGTCGGAAACGGATAACAAAACTGCTATTTGCAATGACTGCTTATTTTTTTCAGCTTTAATATCATTATCAATATCGGTTATCGCCCACATGAGTTTTAAAGTATCAGCTTATCGGATATCGGCCCAAATTCCAATATCGTGCATCCCTAGTTTCAAACTCATCTTGATCATCTCGTGATCCCAAGAAAATGAAAATTATTATCTGGTGATAACCGGTGAGAGTAGGTGTTATTGTGAGAAAACGAAAGGCAGATTTCTCAAGATAATGAGAAAAAGTGACTTCTTATCACGTGAAAACGAGCTTGAAATAATAGGTCATCATAAGTACTGCATCAGTACTTACGCACAGAAGGCAATATCGACCCGCTTGATCTTACAGTTTTAATAATTCTGTCTCCATTTTGGTCTCAACTCTTCTTCAATCGTCACTTCTTTGGACGAGCAACCATGAAAGTTGTATTATGGGTTCTCTAGAAAAACAGTGATTGACAAAGTGTCTCGTACCTGAGGGTGACGATGATGGCAGACGGCTGGGCGCAGGCAGTGATGAGCGTAACGATGAAGAGGAAGATGAGGAATGGGATGAGGGTGTTGCAGGTGCGGTCACACTTCCCAGACACGGCGTAGCCGTTCTCGTTCAGGTAGGTCTTGACGATGACGAGCTGCAGCTGGTTGCCGCCCTGACCGCTAGACGACGGCGTGATGACCTGCCGGCTCTGGACGCAGGCGCAGTCCGAGTAGTTACGAATCTGGAAGGAAACATCATGGACATTTATATGAAGATCACAACCAATAAAATGGACGACCTCTGCCCGCTCTAGCTTTTTAAGTTTTGTCACAACTACGTTCTGGATCTCACCCCGGTGCTGTCGTTGGCCACGCTGCTGCAGCCGGCCAGGCAGGGGTTAAAGTATGTGATGCCATCAGAACCGCAAACCGGGGCGTACTCGTGGATCTTACAGCCACAGTTCACGTTACAACCTCCGGTCAGGTTTCTCTGCGTCATCGTCAGCGTAGGTCTGAGGAGAGAAGAAACACGATCAGCCAAAACATTAAAACCACCGACAGGTGATGAGTCACATCCATCACATCCTTACAAAGCTGATCTGAACAAACAAACAGCAAAAACCGACTGAAACGGTTCAAGGAAAACATGAAGAAGCTCAAGCCAGATGTTCCAGAACCAGCTCCATCCACAGCTGCACCAGACAACCGGACACCGAGTCCTGGATCGGAGCTGTTTGGAGAACCAGCACAACACGGCAGATGGCTTAATGATGCAACTATAAACAAAAGTTAAATATGTGTTACACCTTTTGTTTTTTTCCAAGACATTATTTTTGTGTTTGGGAGGGCAGAAGGTCAAAGTTGAAACAGGAAGTGGGTGTTAAATCTGACTCAGACAAACTGTGTTGGAGCACTTTGACTGTTTGTATAGAAAAGAAAGCACTCTCCATTAGAAATATCTTAGGAAGCATCTTTTTCTACGGCACAGTCACACTGACTTCTAAAACACAAACATGTTTCAGCCCACTGGCCTTCCTCACAGAGTCAAACAGGTTTAATGGAGTTCAGTATAACTTTCTAGTGGAATTCCACCAGCAGCTGTTCTCCCTCCTGATGAGGGAGTTCATTAATCTGAAGCAGGTGTGTTGGAGTAGGAACACATCTAAAGGCCCATGGAATTTGGTTCATTTTCAAGGGGCTTGTTGGTCCGTCACTCAACGCAGAGGACGGAGTCAGTGTTGAGCTGTGTAGCTGATATGTAGCCAGCGAAAGGAACAAACCAGAGAAGAAGAAAAGGAACCGGAAGACAACAATACAAAAACCGCAGATGTCAAATAGCCCTGAGAAAGACGACGCCAAACAAACAGAGAGGAGCATCTGTGGACATGGATGGAGCTTTTGAGGAGAAGCTGCGTGAGTGTGTCTGAAAATACACTCATATGTACGTTACCGACAGCAAGCGGTGTAAACTGCCATCAAAACAGGGAAATTCACGGCACTGCCGCCTCGTGGACAAACTGATATATGAACCATCGAAACGCAGAAGACGCATGGAAGTATGAACACGTCGATGCATGGCAGCGCATGAAACGGACGTCGCCATTTACGTACGTAAAGGAGCATAAATGAAGCCTCATGCAGGGCAGTGGGTCCTGAGGACCAGATGTCTTGGACTTTCTAGTCAATAGATGACAAAGTTTTACAGTTTGTGAAACGTCTCCTTGAGGGAGGCTCACTGGCTAAAATTCATTGGTGAAAAACAGTGACATTACTGTGACTGCGCCATTAAAAACAAAGAATTTGTAGTTATCTTTGATAAAGAGTAGCTTAAAGTGTTTGTCATACAGAAAATGTGTTTAGCATATTCATCAAGTCATTTATTTATTTTTTTTCTATTAAATTGTCTGATTTGAGAATATTGGGCAAAGAAAGGGAAATGGTCCACATTATAATAAACCAAAATTAAGACTTTGTAGAAAAAAGAAACTACAACAACAAAAGAAGAACAAAGATGAATATTAATATCTTTACCAACACACTCCAAGTCTTGAAACACTTTCATAAAGATGAACATGAAAGATGTGAGCATAAATTTTCATCATACAAAAATAAAATACTTTTGTTATAATAGAATTTATACAGAGTCAAAGACCGTGATTTGCACATCCCTGTAATAAAATATGAAAACTGCAAACTAAAGAGGGGAAAGACAAGTCAGAAAAAACAGGAAAAGAGTTAGAAAGATAAAAGCTGAATATTTAGAGATGATTAGATATACAAAAGTAAACTTTTAGGCGCAGAGAACAAAAAGGAAATTAGATTAAAACATTTAAAATTCAGACGATGAAGACGAGGGTACAAAGGACACAGACAGAGAGAAAGAGGGAAATGAAAAAAGGCTAGAAAAAAATGAAATGGTCGGGCAGTCAGCCAGAGATCCTCTCCTCCAAGCTGTCCTTGGACACTCTCCATCGCTGCCATGTAATCGCTCTCAGGGACACTCCGTCCAAAAGAAAACGCCTCCGTTTACTGGCTCATTATCTGTTATCCTGCTCCGATCTGCACACTTGCTTCCTCCCTGGCTTTACAGATGGGCCGATAAAAAAGAAAAAAATTACCACTGACTCCGTCGTGCCAGGAGATTATTTGATACGAAAAAGGCCAAGCAGCAGTCAGCAAACAGCTGCCTCTGGTCTAAGTAAAAGCTTTTAAAACTCCCATTTTCCCCTGAACTTAATAAGTGAGGGGTACAACCGCAAAGGAGGTGTTTAAAGATGTCCGAAGCATAAAAATGTCTGCTTTCAGATACTAAAAGTATGCAGAGGCTGTTTTGATAAATGGATAATCACCAGAGGCTGTGTGTGGCTTTTAGCGGGAGTGAGGCCATTCATCGCAGGAGGAACACGAGGTGTCAGCAAAAAGAGGAAAATCCTGACTAAACTATAAACATGAAAGTAATGAAAAGGAATAATGTGATGAACTTCACCACTCAGCCGCTACGTCGTGATCGCTGACAGGGGAAGTGAAAAACGCAGATTATCTCGTTACAGTGACACCTGACGGTAGGTGGGACATATTAGGAATATATTGGAGAGGAAAAAATGGGATGCTCCCAGTCTGCAGAGGGAGGTGGTTAAAGAGCAAGAAATTCTCAATGTGCAATAAAAAAAAAAAGGAAAAACTAACCAAAGGAACCAGTGCGACTCAACACAACAATGGTCTAACCCAGTGGTTCCCAAACCTTTATTTTGCAGGGCCCCCTTTTCATCGGAAATTATAATGTCAAGCCCCCAATCCCCCACCACCACTACCGCACGCACCCAAACATTTACCATGAGATACATGAAAAAATGCACTGCATTTGGGACGGGGGGGGGCAATGCCTTTTGAGTCATCATCATTTGTTCATTAGTACTTTAAAGAACTGGGGCCCGCCCCCCAGTTTGGGAACCACTGGTCTAACCTAAAGTATTTTGGATTTCTCTTACAGTCAAGTTTCTCTTACAGGGCCAAGTTTCACAGATATTTCCGGTTTACTTCTGCAGTCGATCAATTTCTGCTGAGCGTTTCTGGTCGAGAAAGATCTGCGTTCATTTACACTGAATAGAGACGTCTCTAAAACGGTAATATTTTCATTTATTTCTCATAAAGGAAGTTGTTTTATTATTTCCCCACACTGAACTGGGAGGATAGTGTGATAAAATGGCCTAAAGTTACAACTAGCAAAATATTCTCATACTTTGTTGAGTCCATGGTGGCAAACAGAAATGCAATAAACTTGCATAGCGACACAAACACTGCAGTTTAGTGGACATGCGAAGGCGGATGTTCCACCATGCCAGTGTCTGAATGATTCCTGTCAGACTCAGGTTGGGTGGAGATTATGGAGGATGGAGAGGTGGAGACTGCTGATAGCTGAGCCCAGTCAGTCATGCAGCCGCACAACTGCCATCCTATGGTAAGTTCGCTTACTTTACAATATCATCATCATCGTTGTCTGTACCGCTTATCCAGTTCAGGGTCGCAGGGGTTGCTGGAGCCTATCCCAGCTATTATCAGGCGAGAGGCGGGGTACACCCTGGACAGGTCGCCAGTCTGTCGCAGGGCCAACACAGAGAGACAGACAACCATGCACACTCACATTCATTCCTAGGGGCATTTTAGAGTGATCAATTAACCTAGCATGCATGTCTTTGGACTGTGGGAGGAAGCCGGAGAACCCGGAGAGAACCCACGCATACACAGGGAGAACATGCAAACTCCACACAGGAAGGCCACGGTTGGAATTGTTCGAACCCCCTCCCCAGCCGGGAATCGAACCAGTGACCTTCTTACTGTGAGGCTGCGGTGCTAATGCTGCGTTCCATTTTCATCGGAACTGGGAAGTGGGAACTGGGGGGTGACGTCACACCCGACCAACTTGCGTTCCAGCTCACTGGTCGGAAAACCAGTTAGCAACCTAGCAAAACAACGTGTTTGCTAAGGCTATTGTTATTAGCCGTTGTTGGCACAGCTGGTGTTGTAGTTCACATATACGACATGAAAAATGTGAATTACACAACAGCAGCTTCCCCGTACATCTGTATAAACCAATACTACGTGTACGATTGATTTATGCAACAAAATATAAGTAAGAAGTGTAAATAAATGTAACATTACAGAAGCTTCTAAAACTGCTAACACTGGGCGCGGCCATCTTTAAATCTGAACTTGGAGCTGCGAGAGTTGTCCGACTTTCCGAGTGGGAAATCCGACTTCAGGGGGGCGTTCCAGTTGAAACTTCCTACTTGGAACTGGGAATTTCCGACTTCCGAGTTCAAATGGAACGCAGCATAACCACCACGCCACCGTGCAGCCCACTTTACAATATACATATTTATTTGTTTTCACAAGCTGTTGCAACCACGTATGGCGCAATATGTCCCAGAACCCTTTTTGGCTTTAAAATATCCATTTTTCAATCATCGAGTTTGGGAGCTCTTCGTATGTGTGTTTTTAATTTGCGAATGTCGTCAGAGTAAAATACTGTAAAGTCCTTAGCAGAAATAACAGTCGCAGACATGCCGATTCTGGTCATGAAACTAGTTTATATGCAAAAAGCACCTCAAACTTGATACAAACTCCGTGAGAACAGAGAAATGTATTTTTGTAAAGGCCATGAAAAAAAATCACTAACTTTCTCGTCATTAGCCTGGTTTAGGAGTTCTCGCAGGCGTTTTCTTCTGACTGATGCGACCTAAAATGCCTGATTTGTAGCAGCTCTCTGTGAAAAGTTGAGACAAAATTTGCAGTGGTTTTAAGGACTTTCATCGTCCAAAACAGTTTGTTTTTGCTTTCATGCAAAACTCTGGGAATGTATTCTAGACTCTTGGGTCTTAGACAGTTAAGTGAGGGAAAACGGGTCAAAGACAAAGAAGGGGAGAATGGTAAGGGGACATGCAGAAACATAACGTGTTCAGTGTTAACGCACAAAAGCTACAGTAGAACAATGATAAAGTGTCATGCACAGTGGTTTGCACTGATTCAGTGTATTTATGTGACACATGACTGCATGTTAATAAGAAGCAAGTCCGACACACGGAGGTCCCCCTCATGACTCATAGGACTTAAAGGATTGACAACTTGGTGCCAGATACCGCAACAGACCCTCAGAGGTCTTGTGGACCACATGTCTTGATGGGTTAGCGCTGTTTCGGTTGAAAAATGGGGAGCCTGTGAGTAGCTGTGTAGTTATGGCTGATAGGCTTAAATATGGAATGTGATTTCATTTCAAACATACGACAGAAATGCCTCAGACTTCCTCCAGGTACTTCTGAATTTCTGTTTATCACTTCAAGAGGTGATGTCAGCAAGAACTGGGATTCAACCAGTAAAACAGATGGTTTACATTATCAATACCATTACCAAACTTGATAACTTACGGTTTTAATGATACGCTGTAATGACAGCTTGTTCATTTGTCAACTCTCACCAAGAGATCTCATGACCATCTGATGATCAAATAACAGACTGACTTTGTTCAGTCCTCATAAAGTCAGTTTCAATTAATTTATCAATATAACTTTTAATTTTTAATCCACAGGTTTGTGTTTATTTTCTCTGAATATCTTTTTAGAAATCAAAGTAACTGTTTGGAATAATTTATCTAATTATCTAATAATTTCCTTTAATAATACGAAGATGATAGTTTTTGAGTAGGATGTAAAAAAGAGAAGCAGCAGACAGATTCTGTATATGTGTACGAGATGATGCTTTTTATTTATCCTCTTTCATAACTGTGTTTCTCTCTGTGGGTGTTTTTAACTCTTCCTTTACAGTCTAGTTATCTGCTCATCTTGTAACTGTCTGCCTCATCTGTCTACGTCTGTTTAACTTCTCTGCTTCAGCCTCTTCCCTACGTTCTCCATCCTCCACAATTACATCATTGTAGACATCCCAGCACAGGCCAAATCTTAAATTCAGATAAAAGCAGGCAGCCTCTGCGCTTCCCACCGTTTCACCCTCCCAGTGTCTCCCCAAGCACCTCACCCGGTGGTGTAGGGGATGTTGATTCCTCCGAGGTTGATGCTCTCGCAGCCCACGATGAAGAGCGTGGAGAAGCAGAGCAGGGACACTCCGCTGCAGATCATCGCCAGCTTGGCCGACTCACGAGCTCCCAGCTTCAGCTTCTTGATGATGTAGCCGCCGAGGACGATGCCGACGCCGGCACTGGGCACGATGATCACACCTGAGGAGAGACAGACGCTCATATTAGACCTCTGAGCTCACTAATCATGTACAGTAGTGTGAAGTAATTTGCAGATAGCCTGGTGGGCTAATTTTCGCTTTAAATCAATGCTGCAGAAACATGAAACCAGTCTGAAACTGAAGTTTATCATGATTAAGCTAGTTAAACATTCTAAACCCATTTCCATTCCAGGAAAATAGTCCATCAGGGGCATACCCAAAGTAAAAGAGGAGTTTGAAAACCAAATGGGGTAAAAATCTATTGAAAACCAAATCTCTATATTTTCTTTATTTTCCCCCCAAAGTGCTTTATTTTCTTTTGTTCATTTGATAAAGGTAGCACAACAAAGAACAGCTTTTTTAAAAAAATAAAGGTATAAAGCAACTTCTCAACGTTGAGAAACTGCTTTACAACTTTCTGTTCCAGCTCCTGGCATCACATGACAGCTGAGTTTTACTTTAAATCATCACATCACACGGCAGCAACTAGATATCAGCACTGGCTATGTTGGATGTGCACCGTGGATAATTTAGCAAAGAAAGGCAAAAGGACCATCAGAAGAAGCACAGAGAAGAGGGAGAGAATGAGACAAAGCAGGAGATAAGAAAAGAGTCAACATCAGACTGACTTTTACTGGTTGGAGAGAACTCAGAGAAGAGACAGGATGCAACACAGATCCTGAGTTAGTCATCATTGAGGGGAGCTACAGTGCAAAAACATGCTAAAGTTCAGCAGAGCTGCTTTAAAATTTCATTCCCAGGTTTCCCATTGTAAAACAAGTGCACATCTCCAACATGCCCAGAAGATTTAATCTAAGACTTAAATTATTGTCCATTATGACACATTTGATCCACAGAAACTGTTATAAAACAGCCCAGGATGCAGCTCAAGCTTTTTATGCATTAACCTTCAGGCTGCTTCATGTAGAACTTTTCCTTTTGGACATTTAAAGTTGCATATGCAAACTTCATATCCTCATTTTCAGAGTTTAATTGGTCATTCAATGCATCAGTTCCTAGAAAACGCATTTACAGCAAGCTCAACGTATGAAAGAGCCAGGCACCTTCTTTAAACGTGAACTCTCAGGGGCTAATGTAACCTATCAATCATTCCGGCATGATTAATAATCTTTACATAAAAATGTGTATCCAAGTCATCTTGTGAAGATTTTGGTGTTTGTTAATATCTTAATGTATTGAGTAAAAAAATCAAAGATTTCATTGTCACCTTTTCCAATTAGCAGACATTTCCAGATAAACACCTTTATTTCCATAATGAGAAATAAATGGAGGTCTCTCTAAACAATATAAACCCAAAGTATTGTTTAATGACTCAAAACAACCATGACTAATTCAGCAAAAAAAGCTGAGGGGGAAATGTTCTTTGTGGTTAAAAACCAAAAACCTGCCTTTTTAAGTGGAAGAAATAAATGCGTTTGCACCAGTCAAGCTCAGTTTGTGGGACATTTAATAACTTTGGCGCAAATAAAATGAACTTAGAAACCAGCTGTCAAAAAATGCATCTTCCTCTCCTCTAAAGTCATTAATCACTGTCGAGTTGGGATTTTACAAATTGAATTGGCTGTAAATTTAAAACCGCATGACCATGGCTGTTGCATCCATCACTCTCTCTTCAGTGACAAGTCAAATCGTTCAGAAAATGCAGCAATCACAACATCAGCCGCCTCCGGGCAGCCTCGCATTACCATGACAGCACACATTTTTAATGTGGGTGGGCTCACAGGGAGATGAGCGTCCAACCCAGGCAGAGACGGAGACAGCGTCTCTCAGTAGGTGGATGATGTTTGTCCCGTCCTGTGCATCTCTCTGTCAGGGCAGCTCCACTGGCATTACACACACACTGAACACATCTTTATGCATGATATTAGTGTTTCCATAGGATTTTAGGGGATGGGGGGGGGGGGGTCTCAGATTCTCCATCCGCATTTTCAAGCCAAGCGAATTTTTTAGTGAATTTTTTTTTGTTTTAAAAAGGGGAAAAAAAAATATTATATTTTTTTATAATATAGTTTTTTTTTTTCATTACACCAACAAATCCTCAACTACACTGACCAACTTCCTCTTTCTCTTAGTGTTCACAATACCAAAATCAAGAACAATAACAAAACAAAAATTCCCCGGGTACTCAATTCAAAATAATACATGTTCTCCCCCAAAAAAACAAAAAATCCAACTTTAAAAAAATATTTCGTCTTTAAAGAAAAAAAAAAAGCAAAGAAAAAAAAATCCTCCGAGGGGCATTTCTAAAAAATATACAAAAAAGGTTTTTAAATATAAGAAAAAAGATTTAATCACAAAAAAAAAAAAAGAAAACTATAAAAATCAAAAAAAAAGAGAAAAATAGAAAAAAAAATATATTATAAAAGAAAAAAAAAAAAAAAAAAAAAAAAAAAAAAAGAAAAAAAAAAAAAAAAAGAGAGGAAAAAAAAAAAAAAAAAAAAAAAAAAAAAACAAAAAAAAATAAAAAACTTGAAGAAGAGAGAGGAAAAAAAAAAAAAAAGAAAAAACTTAGGAAAAAAAAAAAAAAGAAGAAAAGAACTAACGGAAAAAAAAAGAAAGAAAGAAAAAAGAAAAAAAAAAATTTTAAAAAAAAAAGAATTTTTTTATGATATTCTTAAAGCATTAAATTCATACTAAACTGTATGATACAGTGTCATAAAGGCAGCATGAGTCTGAGGGCAGAGCCTGTTCAGTGCGTCATTTTACCCCCTTATGAATTGAAAACTACGCAGAAAGACTAAAAGCTGAATATTCCCTCTGGCTACTGATACATAGTTCAGGAAAAACACTGAACAAAAGGTCAGAACTCTCAAACAGATGGACAGAAATGATTTTATAACAGTTCATTTGACCGCAAACAGTGGCACTGGTGCCTGCTGCCTCGCTAAACTAGTGGGGTACTGGGACCACCTTAAATCTTCAAGCAGGTTTTTCATACATACTTCGAATTTACTCACAAGAGAATGACATAATAAGAAAAAGCACAAGTGGCAGTTTAAATCACGACTTCTCAACCCACTCCTCCTACGACTGAGACGGTTATGCAAGCAAACACTTAAAGATCTCTGATAACAGAAGTCTTATAAGATGGAATTTCATGTCATGGGGGTAAAAAAAAACCTAAATAAATAATGAACTAAAGCTTTCTGCAAAAAAGAAGAATAAAAAAAACAAAAGATAAAAAAAAAGAATAAAAATAAATAAATAGTATTAATAAATTCCACTGGTTCCCAGTGTTTGTGTACGTCTAATAATATTCTCTATTCTGACAAAAAAAAAAAGGATCAAACAGAAACATTTTAACTATTAAAACTTTCTCTTAAATAAAGAACCAAAGGAAAAAAAGTTGCAGGTTTCAAAATTAAAATAAAACTTTACTCGATGTAATGTGGGTGAAAAAGGTCACTAAAATTTTAAACTGCGCTCCTGATTAAATACAAACACTTTTTAGTAAATCATCTTTGACACTGTGTCTACAAACATCTACTGTTAGAAACAAGGAAAGACGCCACTGAAACTGCCAAAACGTGGGAATAGATGTGCTGAGAACAGCCAGAATTCACCAAAATAACCAAAGTCAGTAAGAAGGTCATCAGCTGTGAGCAGAGTCGGAGAGTTGGCAGCTCGTTCCTCTCGGCTACGGTCTTATCAGCGCCGCAGAGCCGTGGCTTTCGGTACTCTGTGGGCTTATGATATGCTTCTGAGGAGACGCTGCACTCCTCTCAGTCTCTCTGAGTGTTTTGACTTATAGAAAGCAAAGATGTTCAAGTCTTCAGAACAATCACTAACATTTAAAGGAGAAGCTACTTATGCTGTTTTATAAAAATGTCAACAAAAAAAAAGCTATTTTTTCTGATATCAGCAAGGCTGTTGGATCCGCTGTGTGGAAATACTGAAGACTGGATAACGATTTGCACATTTTCTGAGGAGGAAAAGCTTTATCCAATATTACCAATTTGATAAGACACACAAAGCTTAAATACTTTGCTGAATACAATGAGCCTCACTCGGCTTAGTGAGGCTCACTGACGAGAGACGGCCCTCAAGCAGATACTAAAAAAACAGGAAATAATGTGTGGCATTACAAGAAATATGAAAGCCGCAAAAATAATTATTCTCTTTTTTTTTTTTACAATGTTTATAATAAAAAATAACTCAAGGAACGGCGGTTTTTGTTGCTTCAGTACTTAGGCATCAAGACATGCAAGGCATGTATTTGAATAACTTTATCATACTTACAGTGTGAAGTTAATTTCCAACTTTGTGCTGTTTGAAATCTAAAACTATTATGACTAGACTCAATATCACCAACTCAATATCAAACTGAAATGGCTGGAATTGTTCTATTAAAAGCTTTATTTGTCAGCTGGTCTATTAGTCGTTATAGGGTTAAGGTTATTAAGCGAGTCAACTTAATGGTTGTTTTGTTGTCAGTGCAAACCTCATGAAAGTTTAAAAGCTTACTTTTCCCCGTTTTATTAATAAACTTAATAAACAGAGTATGTGAAAATTGAGTATTCAAAAGTACCCGGATGACGTACTCAAACCTGTCAGGATTTTTGACTAGGTGACTGTGGACACTCACCGCACTCTCTCGTCCTGAATTCAGTTCAGTAGGTGGCGGTAATGCTCCCTTAAATGGGTAACAAACTGCCATAAAACTCAAGAGAAGAAGAAGACACTCGCCGCACTCTTCACGAGCAGAAAAATGGCAGCATGCGCAGCCTCAGCTGTGCAGCTTCAGCCAATAGCAGGACATCAATTTGCCGGCGCAAATTTCAGCGCGAGGCTTCACAAAGGATGGTCATGTTTTCGTGATGAGAAATAACACTCAAAGGTGAAAAGCAGCGGCAGAAGATGGCGGCAGTGTGCTGTGGCTGCAAGCCGGTCAAAAGTATGCGATTTGGGACACGTATTGAGCCACTGAGTACATAGTATGGTTAGTGTACTCAGTTTGGGATTTTGAATATTGAGTATGGAAGTAGGTGATTTGGGACACAGCAGTAGACTCCATATTTGAATATCACCACATATTTGAATATCCCTCTGCCATTTCACTCATTTTTCCACTGTGGCTCTTTAAAATGGACAGAAACACTTCAAATGTCTGGGAAGACCAGGTAACATGTGTAACAGAGTTGGTAATCCTACTCAGAAACACTTTTTATTACACTGGGTGAAATGGTCCTTCCATCCTGACAGTATCAATACGTCATGTATTCATAAAAAGGAAGGAAAAAGTCAGACCTCTGTGAGAGCTGCAGTTCTGGAAAAACTCTGACCAACCGCTGCCATTCGTGCCAAAAGGCAGGAACTGGTCATTCGCAACTTATAGAGCGAACGAATCAATGCCTTTATGTCTCGTTTCTGACCCTCTCCGTTCCCCACCTGGCCCCCACGTGACCCCCCCCCTGTGTGCTGCTCACTGTAAACAAATACAGCTAATGGACTGCTAACTGCTGCTGCGCTAAAAAAACAAAACAACAGATAAGGATTAAGTCTTGGAGGTGTTGACATTTGCAGAGTGGACTTCTTACACCGCAGAAGGAGTTGGAGGGGAGTGGATTAAAGCTTTAAAAAACGTGGTTTGTCAGCTGTTTACGATCAAGCTAACGAGCTATCAAATCAAATCAAAGATACTTCATTAATCCCCGAGAGGAAATTCATGTTTCAGTGTAACCCGTCCAAGACACACAAAAAAAGAGATACAGTATAAACGAGACGGGATCAGGCAGACTGTGGCCACGCAGCCCCACGCAGAGGCGCACCTTTGCAGATATGGAAAACGACAATGTGAGGAAAGGTGGGTTGGTGGTAAAAAAAAAAAGAGGTCTCCGAACTCTCCACATACACAGGTGAAGAACTTGGAGACAAAAAAAAGACACACCATACAGATAAGCACAAACTCAGGCAATCACAACATTAAAGACACAGCTGTTATCAATAACCTGTTCATAAAACATCTGCGCACACGTCCCTGCGCTCTGAAGGCGTGGTTTCAGGTGGTATGTTTTTTCAAAATGTCGCTTGCTCAAACCATTTTTCCAACATTGCTAACCTTAGTTTTAAGACAAACATGATGCATTACAAAAAGCATTCAAATCTTTTTATTTTTTCTATTGATTCAGTAATTATAAATTCCCTTGCATTAAAAAAAGACAAAAACAATTCAGTACTAAAACTAATATCAAGAGATTTTTATAAGGGAAACTGAGAGAAAAACTTTAAACTGTTAAAAAAAAAAGGAGTTTTCATGGGATTTGTAGTTTAATCCTCACGCATCACCACTTGTACTGTAGCTGTCTGAGCCGTACAGAATCAACATCTGATTACTGCATTTTAGCGTTTGTGACCAACACTTCTTGGGAATTAATACAAGTAAAAAATGAAGACTACAGGTAGTCTAAATCAAATTTAAGACCTTGGATGACAAGCTGACTGTTTTAAGATATTTTAAGGCTTTAAATTTGAAGTTAAGAGTTTTAGACATTTTTAGTTTTTTTAAGCAAGAACCTGCAAGAACCCTGTTATAAACATCTTTTTTTTTTTTTTCCACGCAAAGCCCAGATATGAGTTTTACACTGTCGCAGTTGTTAAGTTTTACTCTGTCTGATGGATTTTATCTACTTCAGCTGTCAGGAAAGCCATTAAGTAACCAAGCTGTTAACTACTGGATGGTAATATGCTGAGGTTTGTCATTTATTTTGAACATTTTAGAATATCTGCAACATTAGCAGGTTGCAAAGCCCACATTTAGCAGCCTACTGTAAATGTCTTCCTTGCTGTTATGTTGCCAACATGCATACATGTGTGTAAGCGTTTCATGTGTGTGCTTACAGGCCTGTGAAAGCAAAGCATTACTGAGCTTTTGTGTGTGTTTCTGAATATTTTGAGTGAAGTGCACTAAGTGCGCCAGCTCAACGTCCCAGGTGCCCCCTTCATCTGAAGACCAGCTGTTCCTTTATTATTAATGTTGGCTTCAGCTCTGGGCTGGCGGCTGCTGCTCTGCTCTCAGATAAAACCAGCAGTGAGTTGACAGACACTGAAGTCCAGACTGGTATTTGAATATTCTGCTCTGTCTGAATGCTGTCTGAGCTACAGACGCATAATGAGGAGGGAAAAAAATCAGTCTCCGTATGGCTGAAAATCCTTCCAATGCTGAGCAGAGATTTTTTTTTTTTTTTTTTTTAATTTGTGAAACAAAAAAAGGGCACACATCAGAAAAAACAATGAGATCATGAGTAACTGCTCACCAGTGTAGATGCTGGCATTGGATGCTGGGATCCCAAACTGGGACTCAATGAATTTGGGGATGAAAGTGATGAAAGCAGTGACGATGGCGCTCTCTGCCGTGTAAGACAGGCTGACGAACAGGAAGGTCACGTTGCTGAGGATCCTCACTGCAGCTTTGGGAAGGTCTGGAAGAAGGTGAGAAAAAAAAGGAAGATGAGGAGAAATGTTTCATTATTTTGTTAGGTTAGGATGTTAAAAAGGTTTGTCTTTAAACTGAAGGTTACAAAACTAAACTAATTTGGCGATATGGTTGCACAAGTGGCAGTTCCTATGAAAACAACTTCTCAAACTCACATTAAGCCTTGAAAAAGCTGAAAAATGTACAGGTTTACCCTCCAAACTGCACATAAAATCCAACCATGCAGCAGCTTCCCAGAGTTGTGTGGAGGTGATGAGATGTTTGTGTCTCAGTTTGCAGCCACAATGAAAAAAAACCTATAAATTAGGTTTTATTTCTCTGGTTTCTCAATACTGTTCCACAGTTTATATGATTTCTACCCAAAGGACACAGTACAACTTTTTCATCACTAAAGTTTACATACAGCAGCAAACAAAATACTTTTCAACAATCTTCTGACATTGTTAAAAAGGAAGATACTTTAGTATTTGTATCACCTGTAATTCCTTTAAAGAGCTTCCGATCCCAAGCAAAAGACTAAACTAAATATGAGCATTCAGGTTTTCCAATTCCCTTTTTCTTCTTACAAGGAATTAAACTAACAATTCTTTAAAACCTTGATTTTAGTGGATTATACTTCCCGTATCTTTTTTTTTTTTTTTAACAAATACCAGAAAACAGCTAAATGCACCAAAACTTATTTTTTAAAATACATATTCAAAAGTTGGTGTGGTTTAATAGATAACTTTAAACCCAAAGATATTCTGCTACCAATCGACTCTAGAGATAAATTTAGATATAATTTTGAGCGTTTTATGCTTTTTAAGAGGAGATTTGTGTTCATAGATAACTAGTACTCATCTAAACGCAGCCTCTCTTTCATGACTAGTTTGTGAATGCATTGCTCAGTATTTCTCTTCGACCAGAAGCAAATGCAACAAACGAAGAGGAGATGGTACCTTTGATGTCCTTGCCGAAGCCCATGGAGGAGGAGACCGTCTGGTTCTTGGTGTTGTTGTTGTTGCTCTTCTCTTTGAGCACGTCATCGTCGCTGGACAGGTCATCAAGGCTCAGCTTTTTCCTCCTCTTCTTCTTCTTCTTGTGTCGGGGAGGCAGCTTCTTGGGGAAGGTGAACATGGGGAATATGACTAGCAGCATGGCCACGGCACACAAGAGGAACCCGCTCCACCTGCGACACACAGAGTTATAGTTAACCAACACGATGGAAACGGCCAGGTTCGGAAATCAAAAGCACTTTTGAATATAGTTCAAGTTGAGGTTTATTTCTATAGCACGCTTACAACAACCACAGTTGCGCAAAGTGCTGCACAAATATTTGAAAATACCTAAATAGATATACAGTATAAGTGTAAAAGAACAGACAGACACTGATGTATGCACATACAAACATATGGATACTTACACATACACACGTATGATGTGGTTATATGTGTTTACATACACAAATACACACAAGAATACACAAAATAGGAATAATAAGATACTCAATATTGCGTATCCATTGAAGAGTTTGGATTCTTCCTATTGATTCCTGAGTAAACCTACATGTCCTGAAGGAGACCTATGCAGGTTCTAGTATCCCGCGCTGCTCGAACTTCACAATTAAAGGACAAAACTGCTGTAATAATTATTTTAGGCGTGTGTGCATGATTACATCACACATCAATGTAAATAGCTGATGATTTATTTGAGGAAGAGCCCTATAAATTAGGAACTCCATGTCTGTAAAGCATGCAATATGTGATGCTGCTAAAGAGTAATGTGACTTTTGATACAGAGACAAATATGCCAAAATATCAATTTCTGCACCTTTGCAGAAATGTTAGTTGTAGAGCAGGTAACAAAAGCCAAATTTGCAAAAGTTAAATGCAGCTTTTATTAATACACTTAAACTTGTTCTATTTCAAGTCTAATTGTCTGCGATACTGTAATATTCTTTAAGATATGGATTTTCATAATACTGCTCAGCCAAATAATAATAATAATAATAATGATAATAACAACTTGGAACAGGTTTGAGCCACATTTAACTAAAATTTTGTATCGGTGCGAATGTGTCCTGGGCTTCACTAAAGGAGTCCACAATCTTGTTAATCTCAAGCAGAATATGTTATTCCGCAGGGATCTGTTTTGGTTGCATTTTCCTTTGGACATATCTAGAAAAATGGTCAGGCAAAGCCAGGGAGGTTTATTTGTAAACACATTTTATGTACACGACAATCTAAAGTACAGCAGGTCCCAGGCCAAAACAAGTAAAAGAAAAAAAAAAAGGCATGATTTGAAATTAAGGATAAAAAACAAAGCAAATGCATGGTGTTTAATTTTACTCTGTTGATGACACTGATCCACACAATCTATGCAGTTGTATAGTTGATCAGTTAAGAATTATTTACAAAATATAATCTAGTCTTTTAAAGACACAGAAATCATTTTGCACACTCTCTTCTCACACATCAACTATTTCAACATCCTCTTTACTAGTTCCAACCAAATAATCCACTCCAGGTTGTTCAGAATTAAGCCACTACTTTTAACAAGACCCAAAGGGGAAAAAAAGAGCATATTACTCCTCAGTTTGCCTCCTTGCATGCATTTGAAAATTTATTTAAGACTCTGACCTGACTATTGAATTTTGAAGCTGTTTGTGGCTTTACAAACAACCGTTCATAATTCAAAGTTGATAATCATCAGTTTCCATGCTTTAAGTCAGCAGAGATGCACTCACACAGACCCCTGTAACATTCCAAATCTGGCAATTAAAGTCTGAATTTATAATGACTAAATGTTATTCATGACTTTGCAGGAGCATCCGTAGAGCCACAGATGTCCTGTTTGTTGCCCACAGCTGGGGGGTGTCTGACTCTTGTATGTGTTTTCTTGCATTTAGAGCAGGAAAGCAAGAGCAAGATCACAAGTGGCCACTTGTGATGCATGTGGAGACACATTCTGATACAAGGTGTGAGGGGACAAACTTCAAGCTGTCCACTTGTGATATTACCTAAGAAACATGTTGATCCTGGGAATGAAACCTGCCAAAGACGCAATCTGGAACCTGCATCATTACATCCTAGAACCTCATTATTGTGCACATAAATAAATAAACTGGTACACTCATGCATTCTCCTTCTGCTATCAGCACCTATAATTCATGTAGGAAGCCAGTGGCTGCCTGCTGGTGAGTCACTGGTTATGCTGTCAGCGAATGGCATCACTGAGGGCTAGAAATAGATGACTAATCACGTCTCGCAAACTGCAACAAATGAAGGTAAGATACGGTCAAAAATGTGACATGGTGCATAAATATACACATAACAGTGCATATTTAAGGTGATACATTTTTTTTTAAAGATTATTAGATTAATATAACTTATACAGCCCAAAATAATAAAACTTCTTGACTTGTATTTACTTTTGGGAAAGGAATGTGTTCATTCATGTTATATTCTCCTCTATTGATATGAGCTGCCGAGAAAGACAAGATGAGGCTGGAGATGTTTTACCTTTTCCGATCTAAGATGCAAAGTGATGCAAACAAGTTTTTAGGTAGACATGACTGCTTTTCAATTTCTTTTTTATGTATTTCAGTTTTTTTGTGGCCTTTAAGTTGTGCTGACTCACTAGCTTTTGGACCTGAAAGTTCTTTGCACTAAACATGTGCAAGTAACAAGCAAAATTATTGAAACCAAAGTTGTCTTTTTGCCTTTTAATAATAAAAACAAAAAATAACATACAAAGAAGAACTTGTCTCTGGACTTTTCTAGAAATCTAAACTAAAATGCAGTGTTGGCCATAAGACTGTGTTGCTCCAAGGTCCGGTGACTTCTGATCTCATTATTAAGAGATTTTACTCATATCAGTTTAATATTCAATCAGAATACTGTAAGCAACTATGTATCATTTGTCACTGGTCAAATATTCTCTACTGCAACACAACAAGTACATCAGCACAATAGAAGCACATTAACCACTTTAAATACTAAAATAACTAAAATTACATTATCATGGAAAAATGGCTACAACAGTGTAATTTACTCTGCTTGTTTTTTTCTGTGAAGCCCTTTGTGACAACAATCTGTGAAAGGTGCTAAATAAACTTTACTGACATACTTACAAGTGTGAAAGATTTTGCAACAATGCACTGACACATAATTAATCTGCAGCCTGCATAAAAGTACAGGTACAGACTATTTCTTGCTCTGAATCTGCAAGCTATATATAGTTCAGTTTCTGATTTCTGACCACTGAGTTTTTCATTACAAATATGTCAAATTTAGGTTTGCACACACACATAATTATAACATGTTTACTAGTTTATCAAAAGTATGTTTGAGGATGAAGAGTATCAAATAATGCTGTCACCTACAGCAATGAGATGCATGGAATAAATCAAATTGAAAAATAAAAAAAATATGTCAGACAGGGAGCTACAATCCTTTCCTGTGCAAATAAAACCATTTTGTGACACTGTTTGTGCACCTTTACTTAAACTTTGAGAGAGATTAACACATCAATATCTAGCAATATGAGAAAAGTCAATTTAAGATGTGATGTACATGCAAAAGAATTGTCTGTTGGACACCCAAATTTCCAGCTTCAAGAATGATTACCCCAGATCCTGAGCACATTTGTGGAGGATTTCCTCAAATTTGGGGGGTAAATAATATAAAATAAACCCTTAAGGTATCGTCAAAGTGTGAAAGATGGCGTGTGTAAAGTTTCAAATGTAAATCTGGCCATTTGTAAGACCCTGTGCAGTAGCAGAGTTTAGACACCCCAGGACGGCCTGATTTCCACTGAAGATTGATGGGCTTAAACAAGCAATATATCAAGTTAGGAAATTACTATGAGCAGCAGTAACTCAGACGAAAACAAACAGCCAAAACTGGGGGTAAAAACGAAGGTATAGCATTTCAAAGAGCCCATAAATCTCTGTCTTGGATAAAAGAGGCCAATTTGGACTCGGATTGTATTCCTCTATTTATGGGCATCCTTTTAGCCAAATAAAATACATTATTCACTGGAGAAACAGCAAGAACTTTTTGTTTTCTGAAGCATGCTCAGCCCGGCCAATCAGGAAAAAAGAAGGCTGACAGAAGAAAAGAGGCTGTACGCTCTGCATCAACACACTGCAACATGTTCACACAGGAAGTACCTGCTGGCTGATACAGTGTGTAAATGCTGATAATAACCTCAAATTGTTTTGTCATTTAGGCTAAAATTGCGCCATCTTTGCTTAAATAAACATCTTATAGAGCCGTGAAATCAGTACATATTCATTTCATTCCCAGCTGATTTGTCTCACCAGTTGCCGATGAAGCGAGGGTCGCTCTGGTCGATGTTGACGACAGTCTTGGGATCAACATAAAAGCCGATGAGGACTCCTCCCAGCAGGTAACCAGCCGCCGGGCCCAGTGCTCCCATCACGTACATGATTGCTGTGAAGAAAAGATGAAACACATGAAACTGATCAAGTCTTTAAAGGTGTAGATTGTTTTTTTTATTTGTTTGATATTTTGGCCACTAGGGGGCGTGCAAACACATTTACGGATTACTAAATTGCACAGTAAAACGTTTATCCATTAGCGCACATTATTCATCATATTTTTGCTTTGGCTTGGTTTCCAACAACCAGAGACAAATATCACGCTCTTTAATCAGTACATGTGTCTGCCGTTTGGTTTTGTCCCAAAGGAGTGAGAAAGTGATCACTTTAATCTCCATTTATACATTCAGGGAAAATTCAATTTCACTGATACATGCTGTAGAGGAATAGTTTTAATAAATTACGATTATAAAAAATTAAAAGAAAACACAAAGAAATTAACAAAAGGTGAACACAAAGGAAAATGGTCTTGTCAGTGATTTGATAAACAAAACGTTGTTGAAAGAAGAAAGAAAAAAATATTGAGCATATTAAGTTAAAGTACTCCTTATTTAGACCCATTTATTCCCGCATACTCTGACTGTTAACTATTTACATATAATAAAGTTAAATTAAGTACAGGGTGTCAGGAAGGAAACTTTGGCCACTTTCAGTCAGCTGTTTTCTAAAAATGTTCTTTTTTTGTCATCTGTAACCTTTTAAAACAACCAGTGATCTGATCTATCTGCACAACAGCTGCTCACTTCACAGTTTTATCATTAAAGAAGTCACTGTCAGTGATATTATATCCAGTCTGAAAGACTTAAAATAAATCAGTGTTAATGACAATGAACCCAATTGTTTAAACTTAATGGCATCTGCTTAACTTTGTGCCTTATGTAACACCTGAAACCACAACTAATCCAGCACTAAGAGGGGTATACAAAAGGCCATACGAGCTGGTCATGTGTGCAGATCATATGACCAAGCAATAAGGGTCCCTCTTGAGGATAAGAATAAGATTTCTCCAATTAGAGGGAATTAAAATCTTAAAATCTTTGGCTGGGGTTAAAAGCAAAGACAAAAATCTGGTGGCGTGACATAAAACTCTAAGCTGGGCCAGGCACAGGACCAGACTGGGGGTTATCTAACTGTCAGACTCTAGAGGACTCACTGCAAGCTCCTGGCCTCCTGTCAGGGACAGATACAAAAAAAAAATGTTCCATAAAGTAGAACATACGTGCAAAGGTTTATTATATACTTTTTAATCTTATTGGGGTTTTTTTCCCCCCATATAATTTCCTGCCTTTGCATTTGAGGGATACATTCTCATATACTCTGGTATTTATGGAGGGCTTTCTTGCTCCATTGCCACATAGTAGTTTTTCATTTGTATTCATGTTACTTCATTCTACTTTTTTGGAGATCCACGGGTAATTCAAACAAAGAACAAAGATTAAAACTTGTGATTTGTCTCACAGAAAAAAATGCTGTAAGGTAGGTTAGATTTCCTACAACACATAGGCCCGTCGCTCGAGTTAGAAAGGTTAATGATAATAATATAATAAATAAATTCTGATTAATAAGTCTGACAGAGAAGAGAGAAATGGCACATAACTGTAAGGCCATGTGTCTGCCACAGTTACTGGTGGAACCTCTCATTGTTCACTGAAATAAACTAACAGTTGTTAAAGCAACACCACAAAACTTTCTAACATTAAAACTCTGTGCTTGTGACTCATTTAGCTGGCACGCTGACATTCAGTATGTACATTCCTGAAGTCATCATTGCTTTGTAGCGCCCCAAGGTCGAGAAACCACACTTCACATTGTTTTTTTTTTTTCAGTCCAGAAAAACACAACCGCTCCGCATCACATGCCAGTAACCTCTCCTTGAGAACACGCTGGCCATTATAGATGCAAACCATGGCTGATTTAGCAAAGGAATGCAAGAGGACATTATTGGAGGAAGAGAGGAAAAAACAGAGAGAAAAAGGGACAAAGCAAGAGATAAGACAAGACTGCACATCATACCGACTTCTACTGGTTAAAGAGAGCTCAGAGAAGAGAGTAGATGCAAGACAAATGCACAATCAGCCTTCATTTAAGGTGCTGAAGTGAGAAAATCTGCCAAATTTCAATAAAGTTGCTTTAAAACAGGCAAGAATCCCTGCAGTCTACTGTAAATGAGAAATAATGTCATGTGATAGCTCTGCTGTAACAGTTGTGTCCATTATGTAAAAGCATTTCTTTAGTGGTGCAGCTTTCTTAGCTACCAGAAGCTGCTTATGCAACACTAATATATATATATATATATATATATATATATATAATATATATATATATATATATATATATATATATATATATTTTTTTTTTTTTTTATTATTTAAATAAAAAAAGAAAAATTTGACAAAAAAAAAAAGAAAAAAAAAAAACTCTTAAAAAAAAAAAAAAAAAAAAAAAAACAAAGATAAAAAAAAAAATTACAGAAATACAGAACAAAAAAAAAAAAAAAAAAAAATGAGAAAAAAAAAAAAAAAAAATAAATAAAAAAATAAAAAAAAGAAAAAAAAAAGAAAAATAAAAAAAATAAAAAAAAAAAAAAAAAAAAAAAAAAAAAAAAAAAAAGAAAAAAAAAAAAAAAATAAAAAATAAAAAAATTTAAAAAAAAAAAAAAAAATAAAAAAAAAAAAAAAAAAAATAATAAAGAAATAAAAAAAAATATTTTTAAAAAAAAAAAAAAAAAAAAATAAAAAAGTTATAATATATAAAATTAAATAAAAAAAATAAAAAAATAAAAAAAAAAAAAATAAAAAAAATGAAAAAAATATATAATAATTGATTTTAAAAAAAAATAAAAAAAATTTTTAAATATATTTAAAAAAAAAGAAAAAAAAAAAAAAAAAAAAAAACTAAAAAATATCTTTTAAAAAAAAAATTTTTTTAAATAAAAATAAATTTAAAAAAAAAAAAAAAAAAAAATAAAAATTTCAAAAAAAACACTATGAACAATACAAAAAAAAATTTATTTCTTTTTCCCTTTTTTTTTCCTCTCTCTTATTTTAATTTAAAAAAAAAAAAAAAGGTTTAAAATTAGAGGAAAAAAAAAAAGAAAAATTAATATATAAAAAAAAAAATAAAAAAAAAATAAATAAAAAAATTAAAAAAATTAAAAATAAAAAAAAATAAACTATATTCAAAAATTGTTTAAATAAAAAAAAAAAAAATATTTATATATATATTATAATTAATATGAAAATATAAATTAAAATAAAAAAAAAAATAAATAAAAAAAAAAATAAAATTAAAAAAAAAAAAAAAAAAAAAATAAATAAAAAAAATAAAAAAAAAAAAAAAAAATAAAAAAAAAAAACCGATCAATCGGTGCACCCCTAATTTTCACTGCATCCCTTCCGCCGCAGGTATTTACCAGCACTGACTTCATGTAATGTAGTCCATATTGTCACTAGTGATGGTAAACTCAATTCTTTTTACTGAATCAAGTTTGTATGAGTCACCCACCAAAGAGAATCAGGCTTATGAGTCATTTGAGTCCCCCACAAATGCAGAGTTCCACCTCATAGATGTTATACAACTTCACTCTTCAGACACAAGGTAGTTTTATTCACTGTAAATTAAATGCAAACAATAAAACCAATTATTAGTGAATGCAAAACTTTCCTTGTATCTCCATCAATGTATTCCCTACACAGTTTCAACTTTTCAAGGTCATGGAGGGCTCCAGTCAAACACAGCTACATGGGGTGAAAGCTTAGACTCATCTACAGCAGATAACACTAAATGTACAGTTAAGTTCAAGTCACTGGTTAAACTTGGGGGAAAAAAATCCACATTATTGTTTGGTAACAGCTGCCTCCAACTTAGCAAACACATCTCACCTTTGCACATCTAGCTACAAGACATTTTCATCTGCTGCTTTGAGTGATTCAATGTTGTGCTATTGTCCAGGAGTATACCATAAAAACATGTTTGACTGCATTATTTTACTCCAACCCCAAAGCTTTCTAACATGCAACCTTTCCTTATTAAAACGCTAAGACAATCCGGAAACTCCTGCAGCATCACGAGTAGAGTTTCCTGATCCTGCATCCCTTCCCTGCACTGGACTATTACATCACCTAAAGAGCCCAGGATAATAAAACATAGGGATTGGTCCGACAGCTTCCAAAGGGACTCAGCAGTATCGTGGATAATCCCTTATATAGGCAGAAAAGAGGGAAAACCCTCGTCTGGCCTGCGACAATGTTACACAACACGATGCAGACCATCGATAGAGGGATAAAAGATGGCCGGGCTGCTGATCAGAAGGCAGAGAACGGGCAGGGCGAAGGCACGAGGAGAAGCATCAAAAATGAAAAACATGATGGAAAAAGATGAGGAGAGAAGATGCTGATAAATGGTACAGCGAAAGATAAAAGATAAGCAGAAAAAATTAAATGTCTAAGTAGCAAATATATGAATTTAAACTTCACATTGCTTATAACTGATAGCAAGGAAGTGATCAGGGATCAGTAACTGATGTACAGCTGCTTTATCTGATGTTCAGATGATGCTTTGCTTTTTAAATGACTTAAATGTTTCTGCACAATTAAACACTAAAATCTAAAGTATCAAAATTAGTACTGAACACCAGATTCACAGGCTTTTACTCATAAGCTGGTAAGATATCTATTCATTCTGTAATCATTTCCTGATTTAAATCATCATTTTTGGTACTTTTATAGCTTTTTTTTCTTTTACTTTGTTCAAATGTGTCCAAATAATTATGCAAGTAGGATTTTAGTGAAAGAAACATTTGGGTTTCAGTTTTTCTGTGGAGGATTTAGCTTGTGTTGTTTCTCCTGTCTGTATAGTTAGTTTAACTGACGGGAAACGACTGAAGGAGGCTGTTCCATAATATAAAGCAAGTATCAGTTTCCATGCAGATGGATGAAAAGAAGGATCTGCTTGCAAATGACAAGCATGTGCCTTTTGAAAGTAGACCTCCAAACAGCAACTTTGGGAGGTCAAATGAGATCCGGTCAGAAAGTATCAACGGACTTCCAGGTTCAATGGATGAGAGAGTTGTTAAGGTGAAACAGGGGCTCCTGTGGTAACATGGAACTAGATCTATTAAAAGATTTTTTGATAAGTTTGTAGAAAAATAATGAGGGATGTTCAAAATTGGCTTTTTTTTTTTTTTTTTTAAGCGATTTCCGATATTGTCCAACTCTTAATTTCCGATATCAACTGATACTGATATATGTAGACAACTGTGAGGTTGTATGTCTCATATTTTGAGAAATACAGCTATATTCAGCTTTAAGAGGAAAGATCCCAAAATAGCCTTAACTCAGCCAGAGGAGTTCATTTTAGACATCTGGCTGCCAGATATCAGATACTTGCAGGTATTGCCAACATGTGGCTAATTACAAAGTTTATGATAACTTGGTACCTTAACCAACAACTTAAAACCAGACAAATTATAAGAAGCTGCACCGTGGTCACATGACTAAAAAGAATGCTGGGATATGAAGTTCTTCCACAATAACAGGGACTTTTCTACATGCTGAAGTGGTGCTGACGGAATGAAATCTCATGAGATCTCATCATTCTGTCACAAAATCTCTAAAATTTCGTTAGTAAAAATATCGGCCCGAAAAAAACGATACCAATACTTTCCAATATCCCATTTTATTACCAATATCGGCTGGCCAATAATATCGGACATCCCTAAAAAATAATCTATGTAATGCAAAAATATGACACGTGTCGTATTTTTGCATCTTTAATGCGTTAATTAATCAATGTTTTAAAACTGTTATGCAGAATAATCTGGAACACTGATTTTGAGCGACAGGCAAAATATGCTGATTTCAAACAAAATTCAGATTACTACAGAACTCAACATAATTGTTGACACCTCTTCTTTTAGGGTTTGTTCAAATAATGGATTTTTTGGTTATCAGCTCTCATATAATACAGAAATAACTCCACTCCCTGGTAATTAAAACTACAAAAAAAACAAACCATGAAGGTTTTCTTTAGTTAGATTCATGCTAAGCTGTTGCCCAAGAAGCAGTAACTAATACTTAGTTTGCAATTTACTGCTGTAATTTACCAAAGGCTGAAATTTTTCTTTTAAAAATTATGCATCTTTGCATCCAAAATGTTGGTAATAACAGATAAGATAATAAAAACAAGCACAATTCTGAACCACGTGACTTTGTTGTGCTCCTCTCTGTTCTGGAAAAAGAACCACATGTTCTACTTTAATCTAAAAAAAAGAAAAGAAACCAGACCTGATGATGGACCACAAATGCTCCAGTGAATTTCTCTTTTTTTTTTTTTTTAAAGGATTTTTTGGGCACTAGTGGCCTTTATATGACAGTGTATAGCGACAGGAAAGGGGCAGAGAGAGTGGGGAGTGACATGCAGCAAAGGGACCTGGACCGGGAATTGAACCGGGGCCGACTGCGCTGAGGAACTGTAGCCTCTGTTCATGGGGCGGCTGCTCAACCAACTGAGCTAATCACCGCCCCAATTTCTCTTTTGCCTTTTTTATGATTCTTCAGATTTTCTTTAATGCGCCCCAGACTAAAGATGTACATGAAAAAATGCATGAAAACACTGCCAACACGTCAAGGACAGTAAAGTCAAACAAGAGACAAAGACACAGTAGGAGGAAGAAAAATGCAATGGCAAGAATAAAAATCAAAACAAAGAAGATGAAGTACATGCAGAGGTTGGACAGGATGAAGACGGGGAGCAGAAAGAGGAGGAGATGGAGCATGTGGATGCGAGCCGGCTGCTGTTGAGGCAGCACAGTTTGTGCTGATGGAACAAAACCTTCTAATGGTTTCAAAGCCAACTGATTTTCAGCCTCGTCGTTCCTGTCCATCACCGCTCTCTTACTTCGCCCTGAATACAGGACGATACTTTGACTCCTCCGGAAAAGCCACCCCTGCAGCCTGAGGCAACCCCTCTGCTTTTCCTGGAAGCTTGACTTGCATGAATAGTACATGATGCACTGATTAAATTATGTGGAGAGAAACACTGACAATAACCTCGTCATCACACTCTTCAGCGCTATTTAGGTCAAAGTTAGCAACAGTGGAATAAATGGAGCCTGAGCAATATATCGGTCAACCGATAGAATTTGCCTTTCACAGATGGATTCAACGGCTACTTTATTAGCTGCTAGAACTTTGTTGGACCATCTTTGGTTATCAGAACTGTCTTAATTATTCACAGCATAGACTCAAGGTGTTGGAAACACTCCTTACAGATTTTGCTGCATATTGATATGATAGCATCACACAACAACAATAAGAATCTCCTGTTTCACCACATCCCTGTGCTTTTTTATGGTGACAGTGGAGGCCATTGGAGTACAGCAAACTCATTATCATGTTCAAGGAACCAGTTGGAGATGATGGGAGCTTTGTGACATGGTGCATTATCCTGCTGGAAGCAGCATCAGAAGATGCTCCACTGTGGTCATAAATGGATGGACATGGTCAGCAACAATACTGAGTGGGCTTTATCAGATAATGGTGGTTATCTGATTATGAGAAATCAGATTAGCACACCTAAATTTCTCCCCAACACTGACGTCTTTGTGCGTGCTGGTTTTTATTGCAAAAACCTGCATCACTTCTGACTTTTCAACATCTGCTTTTAAAAAGACGAGGGCAGCCACAAACGATTATTTTCATAATCGACTAATCACTGATTATTTTGTCAATTAGTCGACTAATCAGATCACATGAAAATTAAAGCATATTTACAGTACCAGTCAAACATCTGGACACTTTCTCATTGAATCTAATGGAAAAATGTGTCCAATTTTTTGACTGGTAGTGTGTATGTTTATTTATGTCAAACAACTGAAGAAAAGCTGACCTGATAGCTACGATTACGCACAGAAAAGGACAGAAAAGCAGACAAGTCAGCGGAAAGTACAGTGGCAACTTTGTGAGGAAAAACAAAACTTAAAAACAATAAATTAGTCGATTATGAAATTAGTCACGAATATTTTGATACTGACGATTTGTCGATTAATCGACGAATCGTGGCAGCCCTAAAAAAAGACAGAGAAGCAGCAAGTCTAAGTATAAGCCAAGTAAAACATTCATGTTCAGCCCATTTTGCAGACTTAACTCCCACATTTTTTTTTTTTTTTGTTGTGCCATTTAGATCCCAGAGGGGAAATTAAGGCTCTGCATTTCACCCATCTCTGTAAATTAGTACCAGAGAGCAGTGGGCTGGTACTTAAAGCGCCCGGGGAGCAGTTGGGGGGTTAAGGACCTTGCTCAGGGGTCCACAGTGGTTCACCTAGGGGTCGTGTTGGGGACGCAAACCCAGGTCCTCTGCGCCAAAGCCCACGACGCTACCACTAGGCTACCCACTCCCCCATTAGCAGCTAAAGCCAAAACAGTTGGTCAAAGATTGTACGTTTTCAAAATAACAGGAAGTTATGCTGTCATGTACTTGGAAAAAATCTGATAACGGTTTGGAAAAGGTAGGAAAGAGTTTTTATTACAATTATCCCATATTTTGGATTTTGATGGTCATATAAGCCGGCTCAATCATAAATTGGCACTAGGGGAGAAAGTCTGCTAAGAAACTACCCCCCCCCCCCCCCACACACACACACACACACTATTTCACCACAAACAGCCTGAACCAATGATCCAAGGCAGGATCCACCAAAGATCCCCCCCCATCTGAATGTGGAGCTGAAATCAAAACTTGTGAAGCTGCAGGTTGCTGCAACTGAGTTTCAATAATCTGCATTGGCACATTTATACTGGTATAAAAACCTTTTTTCCTCTTTTTTTTTTTTTTTGTAACAGAAAAGTAATAAGTTACTACACTCAGTTCTGTCTGCAGCACATGTAGCAGAGAAGACATAATTCCTGCGGTTTTCAATGTGGTTTTGATTCATTTGTGAATTACTTCACTGAATGACCCCGTCATTAATCCTTTTCATAATGACAAGCATATAAATCCATTTTTCTTCTTAAAATCTGAATCAGCGTCGAGCAATGACAATCTAGTTTTGCCCAGGCCATACAAATAAACTTTGCAATCATTCTGACACGAGACAAACGAGGCCAAAATTCTCATTTGGGTCCCTTGAAGCAGCACATAGATCTTTCAGTCTCTGGAAAACCAGAGCAAGCCTGACTCTGATCTTATCCTTTTTATGGGCGCCATATATCTCTAAAATGTGGTTTATTCACAAGAGAAAAGCCTGAAATCTAACTCTGTAAGTATTACACAGCAGGGACAGGCATGTACTCAAAATAAAAGCTAAATTAAAGTGCTGGTTCACTTAATATATTAGTCAAATCTACTAAAAGTTACATTAGTGTAATGTTTCTAGCTTTTAAAAACAAACCTCAGGTTTCTGGTTTTGGAGGGTTAAACCATCTCAATAACTGAAAAGTGGAGGTTGAACAACAAATTATTGAATTTTCCCCCTTTTTTTACTTATTACTCTGTCCAAGTAAAATAAAAAAAAGAAGATATCCAAAAATACATAACCATTTTCATGCCAAAAATAACATTTTAACAGTTTACAAACACTAAAAGAACCAGATTAAACTCTTTTTGACTTGCTGACCTGATTTCTAAGTAAATGCTTTCCCATTAGACATTAGCAGGTGCTACTGTGTTTTTGAACCAGTGTAAAAAGGGCTTATGTTGTGTTTTATTAATCAGAGTCAGATAAAAAAAGGAAGGATAACAGGGGAACATCTGCACCAGATGTAAAAAAAAAAAAGTCTGTGTTGCGATTACATTTCATTTTAAAACATGTTGAAAATGCTGCCAGTCGTCTCTGTGTTGATATCAGCACAACATGTATCTGAACATATCCACAGTAATGACGAGTGAGTGGAGAAAAACAGCATGTTTCCTGTTATACAACAGGTATGTTCAGCTGAGCAGTTGGATCTGATCTGATCTGGTTTCACAACACCGTTATGAATCATGTTTTTCCAGCTATAAAACCCGAGCAAGCAGCCAATTATTCATCTTTCAGTTTACACATCTTCTTCTCTGTTTGAATGGCTGAGTTTCAGCATTTTTCTAATGCACACAACAGTAGATTATTCTGCATCTAATATCCCATAATATCTCAGCAGGGCTCTCTCCGGTAATTGTAGCTACTCTGGTGCTGCCAATGTGTTGCATCACCATCATACAATATGAGAGTACAGAGAGCCCCCTCAGGTGTTGCTGCATCACTTACAAAGGCTGCATCTGTAGTCTAGCTGTCTACAACACCGGCTGCATGAGCCTGAGCCTGCTGGGCCAGAGACACACCAGTGTATAAAACAGATTGATGGTAGCTGTAAATTAAAGTTAAAGGCATGCAAGAGTCACAGCTGCTAATGCGTATAAAATGTCATTTTGAAATTACTGTGTATTTTTTACATATTTCAGGTCTCAGAGAGATATGAATCCCAATCAAGCTTGTAAGCTTTCAATCCTCTAATGTTTTATTGGATGTTTGCCAGTCCCGGTCGATGGTTGGGTTATTTATGACGGACGACATGGGACAAGCTTTTTTCTCTCTGTGTTTTTTTTTTTTTTGCTCCCAGCACACGACGGTGGGAGTAAACGCTGAGTAAAAGAGCCACGTGATGCAGTGTTAGCGGAGACAGACAGGGCAAGCTGAGGCCAGGCTGGCCGGGGCAGGGATGTTATGGGTGGGGGCATGACTGTGTTGTCATGGCAACCTGCTGACACAGCACTGTCTGGTTACAACTTCCCAATGGGTTTGCTGCAACATCATCAAACTCCCTGCAACCATAAAGTTTAGCAAAGAGGTATTGTGCATCTTTTACCTCAGAATGTGTTCCTGTTGTCTGGTTTGCTTCCTGAAACCTACAGACCATTTTTTCTGCTTCCATTCCTATTGTAAGTCATCAATATTGTGGTTTTCATAGCGGTATGAAAGTGTCTCTCACAGGACGACCTGCTTAATCTAAATCAGTTTAAAAGGTAGAGCACTCCACTGCAGCAGCTCTGCTCTCTCTGGAAGCAGCGTTAAAGGCAGCCAGAGCTGCAACACAGTTTTCACTTCCTACAGCTTTTAACAAGGTGAGTTTCCATCCTGTTATCTGCACTTTCACAGATGGGAATTTCCATCATAGCACACACTTGGTTTGAATACTTTAGTGGGTGTTCTTTCCAAGGACCTGAACATATTTGTATGTCGTGCTTCTCAACAGCACCCACAGACGATAAACTTGTTTAGCTCCATATGGGAGCAGTGCTCAAAATGTAGCACAGCTTGACCTAAAGGTGACTCTTGGTTTTTTTTGTCCTGTTTTTGGTATTTTCTCTGACAGGAAAGTGCTCATTCTCTTTTGTAAAGAAAATACACATTGCACTTACAAGTATGGATCCCAGCCGGTACTTTTGAGGGCAATATGAAATCATGGAAAGAAATTTTTTAGCCAATCAGCATTCACTCAAGATGTTGCATCAGCTTGGCAGGCTCTGTATTGCATAAATAAAGTTATTGTTCAAATATATGCCTGAATTATTTCTTTTGTGACTAAAAAGAAAGAAAATATGGCGCACCACCTGTGGCGCAGGGAAGTGTTTGAACAAGCAAGATGAAGAACTGAAGAGACAAAGACAGCCTGCATCCGCATCGCGCACCTCCGCAGAAAAATAAGAAGGGAAAAGAGACGCATGGTGTAATTAAGAGTTTAATATTCGTTCCTCAGTTGCACAGATCAAAGGGCTACGCAGACATGGTGCTCCACCAGAAACATTTAAGTAGCCGACACAGTAGAGCGCAGTTCTAGAGATTTTTTTCTTTAACATCTTATGGCAGGAAATTAATTAAAGATCGCCTTAAAGATTGTTATTTTAAAGAAGATCATGATCATCCCCTTCAATCACTGATAGATGATCCGATCGAAAATCACTCCATCCCTAAAGCAAGTCAGAAACTCATATTATGCATTTTAGCTTTTTTAAACCACTAATGACAATTAAAAGGAGAAAAAGATGAATGACAACAAAGACATACCAGTAGGGTCGAGTTTTGATTTGGGCTCTGGCCCGAGCACGCCATGTGAAAAGGGTCTTAAATTGTTTTAGCACAGGTGTAGTCAGAGGACACTCGCTGTGTTCGAAATCGCTCCCTATCACGGATGTAGTGCACTTTATAGTGAGCACGCCATTTTGTAGTATTGTTCGAATTCTGTTCACTACTTTTCATCCAGTACAAAATACCCACAATGCACTGCGAATGTAAGTAAGATTAGGCTCGTTCGACTTTGGCTATCTGCAGCGCAACTCGGCTGGAAGTGAGGGATTGTGGTCCTGGAATGTTGCATGCTGGTTAGAAACTTTGTCCGACTTCAGACTGCGCCTGCACTGCACCGGAAAACGTGACCAGACCACATGATCATCAAACATCGCGGGAGCCGTCCGTCTGCAGTCGGAGCGTGCAGTTCCTCCTCAGCAACTGCAGCTTTTGGACCTGCCTCCGCCGCCGCCGGAACCTGGTTCTGATTGGTTTCACCTCTCACTGACGCAAGCTCCGATTGTTGGACGGGACTGTCCCCCAGTAATAAATCCATTTAGGTGTTTTAAACAGTCTACAAAATCAGCCTTGGTGTTTCATATTGTAGTTAGGCTGATGTTCACAAACCTGGACAGGCTGATATCTGACTGCTGCAACAGAGGAACACAAACGTGTTGCAGCCACAAGTTATTCTACTCAGATAAATATAAAGCTTAACTAAGTTATACCAAAACTTTCACAAATCCTCTTCATAATTTGGATTTGATGGACTTATTGGTGTGTATCCACCTTTCCACATGCTCCCCCTTATGTTATCCATGAGTAGGCTACCCAAATCCTTAATAAAAATAAAATAAAAAATATATAATATATAATATTTATTTCCAGCCCCATATAGAAAAAAATAAGTTTCTATTTCTTTATTTGTTTTAAATTTATTCTTCAAGGCAAAGCATTTATGGTTTTTATATTTGAGCCTGGACATTTACCAGATTACTGTCCTCTGTGTTTCACCTTAACAGGTAAACAACATTCAGTCTACTACAGTCCAGTACAAGTTTATGCAATCAGCGTCAACAACACGCTGTTTCAATACTCTGAAATCAGACTTGATCACATCTGCACAGCGTTCAGTAACTTTGAGCTCAATAAAGGCAAATGCCGCGAGATCCTCCGTTATTGCAGTCTTCACGTTGGCGAACTTGTCCAGCTGAGATGCGCTGCGTTTATGGTCCGCCCCCGAGACTCACGCAGCTCTCGTCTGACCATGAAGTCAGACGGTAGACAGACGCAGTCAATCCGAACGAGCCTAATGTAAGCAATGTACCCTACATTTTACTCCCGTATACCACAATGCAATGCTGCCGTGTTTTGTGACAGCAGAAGAAGAAAAATGGCGCAGCAGCAGCGGGAACTGGGAGAGGAGCGTAACCGCTCTTTCGTACATAAATGCTTTAGTGGTGTTGTTGTGTAGCTTTTAACAATAATGGTATTTCGTAGCAGAAAAGCTGTCCATTGTTCATAACTGTTCGCTAACGCTAACGTATCGCAGCAATACCTGGCGCATCTGCTGACATCACCCCATGTAGTGTCCGAAATCTCCTCTAGTCATTCCCTACATACTGGAGTGTACATGATATAGTGGACTGCATCATATACACTATGTAGAGAGTAGGTGATTTCGAACGCAGCTTCTGTCTGTCCAGTTATCTTGATCAAAGATTAGATGCAGGCTAAGCTGGCGCTGACTGATAAGATGACTTCTGTTCTTCTGTCAAGTTGTGAAACCACCACCCTCCAGCTAGCGAAAGTATATCTACCAAGGATGAGGAAGAAAGGTCAGACTCGCTTAGCGGATTTGTCTCCTGAGTGACCTCACTTTTTTCTTGTGCTGCAGCACTGAATAAAACTTTGTTAAACTTCTCATCTTTGTGCCTTTATTAAAGAAAATTCCTCAACAATACCTTCATACCTTGACCTTGAATGAACTTCAATCTGTCTTTTAAAACACACGGAAGGAGTGCAAGTCATGTGTACGCCGCCTGTCCTGACACACACTCACAGTTGGTGGCAGTAAATTGATGTCGCTTGCCAAAGTCAACACCAGCGCCATTAAAGATCAAAGGAAGAAGTACAGATGTTCCAATAAAGGGCATTGTTCAACCAAAATAAGTTGTTTTTATTTACACAGAAACTTAAAAACAACATCTAAGAGCATAGTCATGATACAATGGTCTACCGTGAAACCGTGATATTCTAGCACGAGGTTATCATGCCATCAGAATATCATACCGGCACATGCCTAGCACACAATAGTAAAAATGAACTGATGGAGTCATGGCAAGGACTAAAATCTGCAAATAATCCCTCTCTGTTGGGGTGCAGCAGAGCTCAGTACCGGGACCTCTTGTGGTGTTTGTTTGTCTGTTAGTTAGCAAAAGGTTATAAATGTATTTGGATAAAATTTTCAGGGAATGTTGATAGTGGCACAAGGAAGCACAAATTAAATTTTGCTGTTGATCCAGATCACCGTCTGGATCCAGCGAAGTTTTGTAGGATTCTTTAACATTGCGAAAGAGGGCCATAAGAGGGGGGGGGGGACTGAGCTGCTTGGCAGAGATTTGCGCTCCCCAAGTGCTTTTCTACTCATTTATGAATCGTTCCACCCATAAGATGCCACAAACAGGTTCAGAATAAGAGCGTTGCTCTGAGAGCTCGTCTTTGAAACACATTTCTCATGTCACACCTGATAAAACCTCTTAGAATTCAATAAACTTGTGCTTCTCAATTCTGGTCCTGAAGTACCACTGCCCTGCAGGTTTTAGAAGTATTCCTACTCCAACGCACCTGAGTCAGATTAATGGACCTCCCTGTCAAGTTCTTTGCAAGCCTGTTGATGAACCATTCACAGCAGCCAGGGGGGAGGTTAACATTTGAACTGAGAAACACTGGATTTCCTCTCACACTCCCACTGCTTGCAGTGACTCAAACTGTTCTTGATAAACATGAAAACGAGACTTCACAGGAAGAACGAGGGTTGCATGCAAACCTCTAGTTTGAAACTAAGTTTCATTTAAGCCGCAGCCTTTTTATACATACTGAAGCGAGTCCTGCACCACTGCCACAAGAATTGGGGTTAGTCTTAGTAAAAACTGGTTTTGATGTGGTTTTTCAACTCCTTTGCCCAAACAGGAACCTTACATCTTAAAAAAAAAAAACACTTTTTTTTAATCCTTCCTCTAAATTCCTGTTGAGTACCAGAGTGCGGGAAGACAGCAGCTAACAAGATTTACTGTCCCTGCAAACTGAACTGAAAGTGAGGAATATGTCACAAGTCCATTTTATAAACAGCAGGCGGTGTTTCATAGCAATACCAACCATCCAAATCCTGACTGCTATTAATGAACTACAGAAACCATTATCCACACACACACTTTTCCAAGCTGGATCTGTCATCTCAGGCTACTGATCTTAGAATAACAGAAAATGTTTATGAATAACGATGAAAACGCTGTTCACAAACATGGCTGAAACATTGATTTTGTTGTACAATAAGGGAGACAGATCACATGTTCTATGACTGATGTTGAAGCTCATTTTTGCTGTTTGTTATGTTTTTGCTCTGACAGAAAAGTGCTCATTAACTTTTACGGAGAAAGTACAGTACAAATTGTATTTAAAAGTGTGTTTCTCACATGGAAATAGCAACAATAAAACACAATAGGGAACATGGATTACGCTCTATGACTGATGCCACACATGTTGGAGATCATTTTATCATATAGTTTTTGTCATGAATTGGGCAGATAAGCTGCACTGGCCCCTGATTTTTAAGTTCTTATTGGTTTTGTTGGTGACCACCCCCACCCCACCCTCAAACCCTCAGATAAGCTGTTTTAGCACCAAGTTTGACTTGATGTACAACAGAAAAATCTCGTTCTAAATTTGACTCCGACTCCAACCACGATCACTATAGTGGAAAAAAGCCTTGATCGTTTGAACTGTTTGGCCTAAAATCTGCTCACGCTGGTTTGTTCTCAGTTTACTGCTTGTTGTTGAGGGCAAAAAGCAACACACAAGTCACATTGACGCAAAAAGCTCGATATCCTGCTTTAATCTCTGAAGCACTGAGCATTCTTTCAAAGAATTTAAGGGCATAAAAATCTAATTTCTCACATTTTCAAAATCATCCAGACTCAGAGAAGTCTGTGCATTAAAAAATGATATGGAAAATAAGCATGAGATGAAGCACAAAGTGGTTCACACATGTCCGATGGATGGCCTGTTTAAACATTTAAACATAATATATACTGGCCTAGTTTCAGGATCACAACCATCTGACCCGCAACACTGGCTGGAAAGCAGTGTGTGACTTACTACTGGATCTCAGCAAAATTAAAACAATAATAGTCAAATTGCTCTTGTTAAATTGTCTCGGACTGTTTTACTTTAAAGTCTTTGTTATGCTTTACATAAAAGTGGTAAGAGTTCAGTTGATCTTTGTAGTTTAAACAAAAAAGGCCACGTGCAGTTAAGCAGACCTTTTTGTCTCCCCTGGCAGGGATGTACCAAAGTCACGTCAAGATACAAAAGCTTATTTAATCCACTTCGAACTTAAATCCAATTAGACCGTTACATCATATAGCGTTCATCCCCGATTACTATCACTAATAATACTGTAGAAATATACACTGCCAGTTTGTCCCTATAAAGAAGAAGATTAGTCATGAAACCGATCCTCCCACAGGTCTGAGGTCACATGGACAGCGCCTGTGAGATGACACAGCATGCCAAACACTGCAGTTCTGTTAAACCCAGTAAGGAACACACTGCATCACTGAGCTGGCACATTAAAATTTCAAGTGGCTGCAGCGTGGCCCTTTGCCTCTCATGGCGGCCAAACAGAACACCTCTTATTGGGGTTACAAGGCAATACTGTGCTGAATTATTCTAATGGATGTCTGTTGCGCCTTTGGGCATGATCTCATATGTAGGCTAAAGGAAAGCAGAGCCAAAATGGACCAGAATGTTTGTCCTGCAGCAGAAGGCATGTGTGTTGCACCCAGTACAAAACAGTTGGAGGGATGGAAACATATAGTTTCTGCTTTTTATCTGCTGGATTTAATGGTTTTATCATATACATGACTTCATTATCTTGCTGTCAGGAAAATAAATAAAATCATGACATTTCTGTACATTATGTGCAATATAAGACAGCATGATTTAATACTTCTTCTTCTTAAACTGGCGTCTTGCATGGTTAAGGGCTAATTGGGTGATGTTTTTAATTAAGGACATTTTTTACATTAGTGATTTAATTGCATTGCCATTACTCATGATAACATACAGTAGGTACTACTACTACCTTATTTCCTTATTAACTCATTTCTTTGGCTTTTTTTTAATAACAACAACAATAATAATAGTCATAATAATAATAATAATAATACTATAAATGTAAATATGATTCCTGCTATGTGCCAATGTGTATAAAACATTCAGTTAGCAATAAAATTATTTTTTTGAACCAGGCTGTAAACATGTTATTTTCTACTGTAAGGTTGGCCTTTTTAATACAGGGGGGCAGCCAGTCTAAAAAGTATAGTTTTTGCACTTCTAACAAAAAATGGGCATGTGCTTTAAAGTACTGATGAACAAATGATGATGATTCAACAAAAGGCATTGCGCTGCCTTGCTCTCTTTCTGATTGGCTAATATAAAGGTTCTGTCCATACTGTTTGGATGGGAGCAACCTCTGAAATGAGATTAGATTGAGAAGCACAAACAGACCCACAACAAAACACATCGATCTGATTCTGTCATTTTTCCAGTTGCCGGAAATCCATGGTATTGGCAGAAAACTTCCTGGAAACCTCAACATTATTCCACACAATAGTTTTCATTTTCCATACTTTTCCAGACCTGGAAATTTAAAAAAATCCTATTCCATATTTTCCATACTTGTGTACAGGAACCTTGCCATTGATTTGATTCTAAGGCTGTCCAGAATCAAATCCATGTAATGGCGCACCTGGATTTGCCAATCCAGGTGCGCCATTACGTTAAATCCATTCCAGCATTTCTTTCAAGCACTTCTTCTTGACTGGGTCTTAATTTTTTTGTAACTATTTTATATATTATTATGTTTCTAAGTTTAAAATTCATCATATCTATTGGTGAATAATTAATGGATCAGTTTTCCCTCATTCTTACTGTCATGAACTCATTCATTAACCTGTTAAACCATGTTTTTTAGAGGTGAGGTTCCACAAAACAGACATACCTAACATTAACCAAGAATTAAATCAATTATTAGCTCACTTTATATAATCCTTGACCTAAAACATAGCTAAGTATCTATATCAGCCATTAGCTAATACTTGACCTGTGGTATTGGTATCAGTAAAAGTGAAAAAGTGAGATCAGGACAGCACTATTTGATTCAGGTGAGCTGAAACCTGCAGGACTGCAGCCCTCTAAGACCGACTTTGCTCATCCCTGTTTCAGGCTTGGTGCTGGCAATGCTTTGCCAGCTGAATGCAGAGACAAAAAAATAAGTAGAAACGCCCACTATGGTGTCAAAATCATGGATATTCCAGCTACACACCAAAAAGATAAAACACTGATGTACAGTAATGCTCCAGACATTCCCACTGGCTGATGGTCTGACTGCTGTATGAGGGTTTTAAGGACCAAAGGGGTCTTTTAGTTATGTAGACCATAAGCTTTAAGTTACTTTAATTTACAGAAACAACTATACTTCCTATACTGAAGCTAAGTGAGTGGAATATGTGGACTTTAGAGGCAACTAACACATATAACATGTAGTGTTTACAGTAATGAGAAAAGTACAGGCACTAACGTATATAAAGGATGCAATCTTTTATATTTTAAACAGTAGGTTTGATTTTTCAAGTATTAAACAGAGGGATTCCTTACTGATCTGCTTGTATTTATTTATGAAAGAGCTGTTATGCACCGTTATAGTCAGTTAAAGATATAGTGAGTCATGAAGAGATGACTCATGATCTAATCCAATTGTAAGTCGAGTAAAAAAAAAAAAAAAAATCACAGCTCTAACCAAAAAGGCCTTTAAAGCTTTAAGGTTCTGGGCGGATGTCCAAGCTGAAGATGCTGAGCTGTGAGAGCATCAGTACTTCAGGAAAAGACTTGCATCATCAATTTATTGACTTCATCAATTAAATGCTTTTGTAAAAGCAGGACCAACCCTGCCAATGCTTACCACTACTGATTACAGTCACAGTTTTAAAGCAGTTGTGTCATGTGAACTTGCCTCCAGCTGGATTCCCCTTCTTAAATAACAAAATTAGCTATATTAAACTCCACCTTTGTCCCAGTGAGATATTCGAGGCAGCCCTTAAAAGAAAATGTTGCATTGTGTTACTGCTGGCTCCGTTCCCAGCGAGCACGACCATGTGACTTGAGATTTAGTTGAAACTTTACTCTCCTTCGCACTGGGAGAGCCAGAAGACACCTTTGATCCAACAAAAAACATTAAACAAATGGTTTAAAGCAGATCTGTGAAAATGGGCATCTAATGGCTAGAATTGATTTTGTATTTAGTGATGAAGCAATGAGCCTCATGAAGATGGTAGTGGTCTACATCAGTGGCATTCCTGCTGAATTTACAGTATGGCTTCAGATTAAGTAAATACATAATCTGTGTCCACTCATCTAATGTTCTGTAACTAATATAATAACCTAAGTAGGCTAAGTAGCATAAGAGGCCTATGTGTGTACAGTCAGCCTTTTGTACAGAGTTAACTACGAATCTGGCACAGTGTAGATCTCAACTAATGTTAGAGGAAATAATTAGTTTAAGCAGACTGTGTTAGTGTTGAGACTTAGATGAAGATCAGAACACATTTTATGACTAATTCATGCAGAAATACAAGTAATCCCAAACCTTTCAAACTTTTTTTTTGCAATGATATGCATGTGTGTATGTATATTTATTAAGGGTGCAACAATACATGCATTCATATTGAACCGTTCAATGCGAGTGTGTATTGAACCGTGACCACTATGTATCGAATGTCAAACAATACAGAATTTCTAATAAATTTTATCAACTTGTGTTCTGACGATGAGCTCTGTGTTGAAAACTCAGATCATCTGTGTTCAACTACATTCAGATCTGGCATTTGGAACTACTTTGGTCTTCGTGTTATGGCCCAAGCCCATTGTGGACAAAAGCACAACAGTTTAAATTAAAGGCCTGAAAATTTTTTGTATCAAGAAAATATCGAACCTTAAGTATCAAACCAAACCAAACCATGAATTTTTTGTATTGCACCCTTAATATATACATATAGATATATATAAATTAAATATTAATGTTGTCTCAATAGCATATACAACACTTGTACAACACTTGTAATAAAGAGATACAAAACAGATGACCCCATCTTTTGTTTACAAACCCTGGAAAATGATTGTCTGATGCAGATTATCTCAAAATAGCAAACAATCAGCCCAATTAATCAGTGAACTGATTAATCCAACCATCATTAATCTGATGGTTGGGAGCAGGATGCCTGGTGAACAACATTTGAGTGAGCTGATAAAAAAAAATGTTTATCGTTTCAACACTAAAAGTAAAACAATAAAACAACCAGAATCTTTCACCAGACTTCAGTAGCTTTCTATTAAGAGCAGATAACATCAGATTCACACAACTACCGCCAGCCTCCGACCAGCAGCACCCTGTTAGTTTGGGGTTTTTTTTAGGTGTGAGACTGGGAATAAATACTGCTTGTAAAAAATTGCGTCCTCATTTTAATAACTAGCTGCCATTAACCCAACCAACCACAGCTGATGTGTTTCTGTGGTCACACTGTGTTCTGCTCTCAGGGTTACTGGGCTCTGCTCCGTCCTGCCTGGCCGTAAACTAAAAATGAACACTCTCATTCAGCACTATAAAGACAAAATCAGCAGAACACCAGTGGTTACTGGTCCAGGGGATCTAATCAGACAAATGCTTTCTGGTCCATCAATGTGTTTGCTAGAGCAGTTTATGCAAACCAACGTGGAAATCTATCCATTAAAAGATGTAGTTATTAAGGAAACAACATGAGTATTAGGAATGACCATTATTTCTTTCACCGGGTTCAACACTGAATTACAAACGATTTACTTGCCGTTGCCGAGTGTATTACATTATCAAACTCACTGATCTACACAAAAAATATCTACGAGTTCATGTTCATTTAGTCTTTTAAAGTGCTTTAAAACTAGACTAATTAAAATCAATGGACAATCATTTTTAATTTTATCATTTTAAAGCCTGGAGGACAAAAAAAAAAATTTACAGCAACCCCTCTGTTCAATCACATTTATGTTTGCTCTTTAGTTTGAGTACAGAGTAACTGCAAGTCAGAGCTTCATCTGATAAAATGAGACTGTAAAAATGCACCTGCAGCAAGGTAATTTAATAAAATGTGAAATCATATAACATCAGATATATATCAGTGTGCTTTAATTATGTGGGACGGATAATGATCAAGATTAATTTATGCTTCACAAAGCTGAATTTTTTCTTTTTTGTGTGAGTTTCTCCTGTGGCTTTTCAGCCTGCAAGCTATGAATTACATCATTATAATTGGTCATCTGGTAACAGCTTTTTCTCATTTTACATGCACAGTTTATACACAGAGGTGGAAAACCTGGGTTGGCTTACCAAGTTTGTAACTAGTATTATAGTACAGCTCAGCAAGATCTATAGTCAGGGTTGATTGACCAAGAAATGATGAAATTAAATGAAGCATAAGCTCCACACCACCTCAGAAAAGCTTCGTTCTCAACGTCCGCTACCTTTTCACTTTAACTTGCAGTTCGTGAGGTTAAAGGTCCAATGTAGAAGAATTACTGCCATCTAGTGGTAAAGATGAATATAGAAATGACTTCTAATGCAAAGCTGTGAATGGATGGTAGCCATGAGAAACCAAACTTCTTCCAGGCGTGAAGATATTTTATCTAGTAGATCCAGTGGCGTCAGGTGCAGCGATGACTGCACTACAGGTAACTACTTCAGCATTTGTCTTCTTCTATGGTTCTTGTAAGGCGTTCTCAGAAACACTACTATAGCTCAGTGGTTCTCAAACTTTCTGAGCTGCAACCCCTAAATGGATTATGGTTGATGGTTGACAGCTGTGGAAAAAGAACCCAAATGCCTAAATTTAGTTTTTATCATCAAGAGACAATGCCAAATTTAGATTTTTAATATAGCACCTGTAATAACTTTGTTTCTGGACACGCGATGATAAAAATTGAAGGGAAAAGCTTGAAAACTATCAGAAACTTCATAAATAAGGAGGATCAATGTTTTTGGTAGATTCGGTTCACCGCTGTTTAAAAAGGCACCTACATGCCCAAAATCAGTTTCTCTCACTCTTGGAAAGAAATGATGTGATATAAAACAGTTTGCGTTTGTTGTTTTATATCAAGTTTGATTGCGCTAAATGCTAATGTTAGCATGGACTTGGTCACGCTAGGATTTAAATATCATTATGTATTATATATGGTGTAAGGACAGACTCGGTCAGACCACCAGAGATAGAGTTGATACTTAAGGAGAAAGCGACTGAAAACACAGTCTAGGAGGACTATAGCTAGTTTCAAGTCCACATTTAGACCAAGGCGGTCCGCAACACTCGACCTCGATGTACGGAGATTTACACGAGCTTTGTTTTTTCTTTGGTCACTCTTGCACTTCAAGTCTCTCTTCTTTTCCTCAGTTTGTATTCTTTTAGGTCAGTTTGTTGTGTGTGCAGTGACAGCCAGTGGAGGTCTCCTGACTTTCCCTTCGGTGGCAGCCGTACTGTTAAATTCTGTTTTCCGCACGCTAGCGGAGTCATGGCAACTTCCTCTTCAGTAATTGGCTGAGAAAAACCATCATGGTAAATTTAGAGGCTAGTTAGCATTAGCAAAGGCTTGGATTGCGCTGTTTTTTTATCATATGTGCGAACAATTAGTTTTATTTTTTTAATCAAAGTATAATTATTAAAGTATTAAAAAAGGTACCGGACCCAAAAAAAACCAAACCCAAAACTCAATACACTCAATATAAGACATTTCAGTTGCATATAGGAACTTGTTTTTAGACTATGCATCTTAAATATCTTAAGTCATATCTCAGATGAAACAAACTCATTAGGAGACAAAAAACTTCACAATACTAGTAAAATATAGATAAAAAATAGTTTTTCCAGCTTATTTCAAGAGTTTGTAAGGCTGAAATATAGTCTTATTTTAAGAATATTTTCATTTGTTCCACTGGGAGACTTTTTGCTTATCACAAGCAAAAGGAAAACATGTTTTTCTTCTTTCTTTTCTTTTTTTTTTTTTTTAAAAGTGATTTAAAGAGTGGCCCTTTTTCCAGTGTATTTCTGCTTTCCAAAACCATTTCAGATGTTCAACCCGGACATTGTCCGACCCGGTTCTCCCCTCTCCATGCGGCGCTGCACCACCACCAACCTGCTCCACTGAGCAAAGCTTCTCCTTTTTGCTACTCAGGTCATTTTCAAAAAGGAACAAAGTGTTCGAACCAAAGCCAAGTCTGTGTGGGGATTTCACCCCCCCAACCTACAGGAATGCACCCCCCCTTTCCCTCCAACTCCCTCACCCTGTTTTATAAACCCTGCTCTCATTTGCTGATTTAATTACTGTAGGCTTTACCCTGTTCAAGGCTACTGGGGCGAGAATTTCTGGGAAAGGATGCAAAAGGAACCAAGAGGCAGCAGCTCTAGGGTCACATAGCTGATCTGGCTGCAGAACTTTCTAGAGTAAGTCTCTGACACTTATGTAGGTCATGGTGGTTGCAACTGTGGGGACCCCAAAGCACTCAGTGCCACTGTTTTGGGTAAGGGAACAGCCCTGGTCTGCTTAAATGGCAGTGAGTTGCACTAACATGCTGCTGTATGTATTCTGACCAGTGCATCTATGCAGTCCCATTTATCATGCTGCAGACAACAATGTTCCTCCAGCTCTGGAGTAACAGTGAAGGGAAAACCCTTTCCAGTTTCCACATGGTAATAAACCAAATAATAAAAGGAGCACTCCCAGTTTAGTGTTGAAAAACTTAATTAAACTGACTTTCACCTCATCAGAAACCAAGGGAATTAACTGAAAAGCAAACTGTGAGCTATAATTATCATCCAGCATCAGCAATGGAATTCACTAATGCTCTTCCAGCTAAATAAGAGCAAATCCCTCCAGCCATGTCCAGATGTGCGGGATAGCTTTCCTTTCAGACTGTAAGCTGTTACAGCAGCTCAGACCCATGCCTTTGCAATGGCCTGTAAGACTCGCATATGCACATGATGTCCATGTATACACACAGTTCTGGCAATACAGCATGGCTATAATCAACACATTACAAGCTTAGCTAAAGGGGGTATAGAAAATGGATGGGTAGATGGTTGAAAATGGGTTTTTAATCATAAAACTTCTGGATTGTCGAACCAAGCAGCTGTGTGTTAAATAAAACACCTCACAATTTTAGGATTGAAAAAGGCTCTGAGAAGGGATGAACCTCGGAGGACTGCAGCAGCTGCACGTAAGCTTTAAAAATAGACTAAATGTTAAGAACCGCAATCTGCTTTTTGCCTGGATCCTCAGTGTCCATCATTTCAGCCTTTTACACAACAATCGACGCAAAGTCATTGCTGATCTCTGCTTTTTAAATGTGAAGCTTTGCTGCTTTTCTTTGTCGTAAATGACAGGACATTTCATGTGTAAGTGGTTTATTTCTTTTCACTGTTGGTTGCACAAGAACACAGATAAGAAAATGTCATTTTCAAAGCTGGATAAGTGGGTTTTCTTCAAGTTTTTGTGCCAAACAGTATTCAACAAACCAATAAAACTAGTCAAAGGCAAATTCTGGTTTGGGTTTTTGTGTTTACTTGCAGTTGTAAACTCAAATCCTTGACCAGGAAGTCCTTCCATACAACCTCCATGGGTGGTCAGGTATGTCTCATACACACAATTCAACATGAAGCCAGTCTCTTGACCTGCAAGAGGAAGAGCTGCTTTCTTTGTCATGTTTGGTTTTATGGATGTACAGAACAAGCAGCCAGTTTGCTTTCTAGGCTCATACACAGTTTGCGCACCAGCTGAGCAGATGGTCCCTCAGGTGGTCCAGGACCCTCGCAGACATGGGCAGATGACTACATATGCATCATACAGAACCTTGGCCTTGAAAATAAAACTCTGAACCAGCAGATTTCTATAAATATGGCAGTGAACCAGAACAGCAATGATTAGTAGATCAATCAGCTGGTTTCTAATGTGTTGGAGGTCATTTTTAGCATGCTAGGTTAGCTGAATTCTCAAGAAATTCCTGAAAGAGAATCCAAATGTCAAGGTTGTTTGGTTTTGGCAGCAACAGATACGTTTTATGAGTGAATGGTGGTTGCAATTCTGACTGGCGCCACTTTGAGTCTTTTGTTTTAATCTGATTGGTTACAATTCATTCACACTGGGAATGCAGAGATGCTTTATCCAATAATCTGCCAAGTGCCTGCCTTTTCCATATGGTTTATTTAAAGGACTTCCTTGGTTAAGGTCAATCACTCAGGAAAATAACTACCAGCCAAAGTTGACAGATAACATGAGAAGAAGTTTCTTATCCAATAAAGGCAACGCATTAAGTCCATAGGACAGTATCCGGACAGACCGGCGACCTGTCCAGGCTGTACCCTGCTGGGATAGGCTCCAGTGACCCCACGACCCCGAACTGGATTTTTTATTTAATATGTGATGCAGGTCTATCTATATTACAGGAGCATTTACCTCCCTAACTCTTGGGTTCCACATTGTAGCTGATCATTTCAGACATTTGGCACATCATGTGCTAAAACTTAGACCTCCATTTCTGGTTTAAGGGTACAAAAACACCTTCTCTGTTGGCATCAGGGATGTAACAACATGGAAATTTCATATCACGGTTATTGTGACCAAAATGATCACGGCTATCATTGTATTTGCTGTATTATTGAAATCGCCTCCTAGTATCAGTAAAAATATCCAAAATGGGTCTAGACGTCTACTTTGTCCTTTTTAAAGGGGGAAAAATCTCGAGTACAAGTCTGCTTTTGATTTCCCAGTGTGGTTTGGATATTGTTTAATGTAACGGGCCAAACCAGCATTTATAACTGGAGTCCCACAGGCTCACCAGTAACTCAGCGCTGAATCAAACCAACATTGATTCATTGGTTTTGTACCTTCCACTTGTTTTTACCAATAAGAAATCTACCTCCAGACTGCGTGCCCTTACTTTTGGACTTTCTGCACAGATTTCTTCATACCTCACCCACATAATTGAAAGTAATCGGTAACTTGTCGGCATCTTACCCAGATACAACGAGGCGTTCTCCTTCTTGACGTTGTCATCCAGGTAGGTGGGTCCCAGCGTGTATATGGGCGTGGACCCCATGCCCACCAGGATCTGCGCGATGATGAACAGCGCCACGTACAGGTTGTGTTCGTTGCCCTCCTGGTCTCTGGGACAGGAAGTGATGTCAACACGATCCCTGCCGCTGGCATTGCTGTTCATGCACAGGCCCTCATTGGCCGAGGACGAGTTGACTTCCTGGATCTGGTAGGCTGGGGAGATGAAATGAGGTAAGGAGAAAAGGGCGGCACCCACAGCGATTAAAATCCCTCCCACCGCCAGCCAGCGTGGCCTCTGACCCCGCCCTCCGAAGTAGCTGATGAAGACGACCACCAGGAGGCTCCCGATGTCAAAACAGCTGACAAGGAGGCCCGACTCCGAGCTCCTCAGGCTGTATCTTTTCTCTATGGTGGTGATGACGCTGCTGAGGTAGCCGGACACCATGAGCGACTGGATGAACGTCAGGTAGCACATGCAGAACAGGAAGCAGCGAGAGTCCTGCAAGATAACGCTCAGGTACTTCCTGCTGGGCAGTTTCATTTGGGCTAGTCTTGAAGCGAAAAAGCCCGGTGTCTTCCTCCTGGCCACGTTTTTACTCCTACGGATCTCAGTGTTCTCCATGTACGAGCTCGGCCTGTTCAGTGCCGCCTTGCCCGTCTTTGGCAGGTAGTTTGTTCTGGTTGGAGACTCAGCCTGGAAGGATTCGCTCTTGGCAGGGAGCTGGATGAACTCCGTGCTTTCCTCTGCCGTTATCGACATACGCACTGAACTGGCCAGTAAAGTTTTCTCTTGAGGCCTTTCTTCATTTAAAATGGGCAAACTTTTAGATTTGAAGTTTGTGCCCGGTTCCTCCAGCTCGCTGGAAAATCCTTCCTCCTTCTGAAGAGACTCTGACAGCTCTGCTTCCTCGTGGTCAGCCATTATTTTCAGTTGAGCCCACTTCTGTTTAGTGGTAAGAAAAACCCAGCCCAGTCCAAGATTACATTTACAATTCAGGGGCTTCTGCCCATCATATTCATTATTAATAGATACATCTACTCACACAAAACGTCTGTGGAGCCCAAAGAGGCCCAAAAAAGCAACAATGACAGCCACAGGGAAAAAATACTTGCAGTTTCTGCTTATCTGCAGCACAAGCTCTGGGTTTGTTTATCTTCTCATGCACACTTGCCGTCTGACACCATCTAATCTGGAGGTGAGGACCGGTCAGGCCTCCCCAACTCGACCGGCGTAGCTCCAGGGCTCCCTGCAGATGCCTCCCTCAGCTGCAGGACGCTGCAGCTCCGCGGCCGGCTGAGACGAAAGGACTATGCAGAGCCCTCGCCGCATCCCGGACTGCCCTGCCAATGGAGATCACACGGTCACAATGTCACTTCTATCAGCTCAGAGCATGATCGTGCCCCCCTTTTTCCAAACTCCTCCCCGAGTCAAGGGCAACCCCGACTCCGCTCTTATCACCGCAGCAGCTGTCCTCCCAGCGGGCGACAGAAGCTGTCATTTACAGATGGTCATCCTGAGGAAATTCACGGAGAAAAAATAGAAAAAAATAAAAAATCAGGAGAGGAGAAGAGTCGAGGAAACCGATAGATGAGCGAGAGGGCAGCAGAACTGCAGCTCACTGCAGTGCTGCTCAGCTGCTCTGTGTCGCTGTTTTCAAAACAACTAGTCAAGTTACGTCAATAACCAACCGGAAACGGGAGCAGTCCACTTCAAAATAACAGCATTACAAGGGATTTTACTTTTCTTTTTAAATGTATATAGACAACTTAAAGTTAGTTACTGGACTAACAAATGCATTTATTAAGAACAGGAGTACCACTAACCAAGTATTGCTTAATTAGTAAGATTAACATAACCTTATTGTTGAAGAGAATGTCATCTAATGATTTGAACTTCTGGCAAAATATGATATTTGACCGACCTGCTCTACCGTTTGGGAGAGTAAAGTTTTCATATTATGATTAATTTTGTTTAAAAGAAAATGTGGAAATACACCTGTCTGGTAACACTTGATTTGGAGAAATGATACCGAATGTGGGGCGTACTTCATTACTGCTCCAAATTTGAACCATTTTAATTATGTTACTGTAGGCCAGTGGTTCTCAAGGCTCAGGGCTCTGTCAGGGGGGGGGGGGGGCCCAGCCAGGCCTATATTTTTGTACTTCTAACAAAAAGTGGGCATATTCTTTAAAGTACTAATGAACAAATAATGATGACTCAAAAGGCATTGTTGTTGTTTCCCCCCATTTCTTAAAGACATCCATTTCAGGTAATGTTCATCTGATGTAGACAGTGTTCACTTTTGCCAAAAGTTGCATTGAATTAGCTAAGTGAACAAATAAAAAAAGAAAAGCTCATTATCGTGAAAATGGACTAGACTAAATGTGAAAGAAATAATCAAATTGACAAGCAATCTAAATGCTTATTTCAAATCCATTGCTCAAGACCACAAAAGAAAGTCTAGCTCTTTGGACACAAAATATAAAGATATGTCTCAAGACTTTGGCACAACACTTTAAATAATATGCTCATAGCTCTTTGACACAAAAGCACCAATTTTCAAAGCTGTTAGGGGGAAAAAACTGAGCATTTCACCTGCAAACAAACATGAAATTAATTCAAGGTTTCGCTTCACACACTACTATATGAAAATATTAAGCAAACTATTAATCAACGTGTTTTTATTTTGACACAGGAATCATGAAACGGCTACATCCGCTAATAGCGACGCTACTGTCCCACAAATGTAATATTCACAGTAATAAACACAGCAAAGACACTGCGTATCACTAACCTCCCACTCTGAACGGCGAGGAGTCTTTTAGTCCTCCTTGTCTGAGTTATCACATAATTTCAGAAGTCACAAGAGAGGAAAGAAAACAAAATCTTCTCGTGTCTTAAATAGACAGGATGTTCCCATTGAATGCCGTCAAATAGACAGCAATTAGCAGCAATTACCGGAAAGACATTTTTACTTCAAAATAAACGCAGTTTATCGGCAAAGAAACCGGAAGTTTTAAGTTTTCTTTATGGCCAAAAAAAAAAAAAAAAAAAAAAAAAAAAACAACTTGAACAACAAAATGTTTGGTCTTTAGGATTTTAATTGAGCTTGATTGATTGATTGATCGATGGCAGGATTTCAGAAAAGCAGTCCAAATACGAAAGTAACTTGTTTCCATCATGGCCCTTGGTGTTAACTCAGAAAAAAAGCAAGAGTATGTCACTCAGAAACATACAAAATATTTTTAAGAATTGCATATACTCAATATACAAGTCACAAGTAATAACTTAGCTGTTCGTGGTATTCACCAATAAATACCCTAAATGTGATGCCACCACAGATGCCAAGACTGGCCGTGTTTAAAAAAAAATTTTGACATCACAATAAATAGTATAATAATAATGGCAACGGTGTTAACTATCATAAAACATACAAGTTTGCCATCAAGCTCACAGAGTAACACATCATGCCTGAACTTGTCATTAATTCTGACCAACTCCCAGAATAAGCAATTAATTTGGATGCTCTGCACTCATTGATCTTAACAAAACAACACTTGTTATCTTGCGCTAGCTAGTAAGTTATCTTAAGAAAAAAGATTTCCCAAGACGAAGAAGAAAAATATACTCATCACCTGACCGTGAGCCAGCATCAAAGAAAGTAATTACCAATATGGCCATGCTTATCTTCAACCCAGTACGTATTAAAATACATTTAAGCTAAACAATAATAGAAATAAATGAATATCATATGAAATGATGAATTACTGAATTGAAGGTTACAGCACACTTGCATATATGAATAAATATTCATGCACTCAATTTAAAAAAAAAAAAAAAAACCTACACAGAGGCAACTGAAACATTTGTTTTGTTTTACAGGCATCTTGCCATACAAACCATAAATGTTGTTCTTGTACATTGTGATAGATTTTATCACATTAATCAGAATCAATCTTGTTAAATTATTTTAAATTTAGCAAGATTGATTTCCATTAAGAATGTTGTAAATGGTTATCTGACTTCAAGACAATGATTAAATTTATAACTCAACTTCAAAGAAATTAACTTAATCAGCTGTAAGCGGTGAAGATAATATAAGTGATAAAACACGACAATGTTTTCAATGTTTCTGTCTTTGATGACTAATAAAGAAACATAGTCTGTCAACTATTTGATCGACACTGCTTCAACATCCTAAACATGTTCAGGTCTCACCTCACTCTCATGTTGAACCTGAACGCAGGAATGTTTTCATGTAGAATCAGATTTAGGATCTTCTCTAAATTGTGACTATCTCTGTTGACCAAAATACCAGTGCATGCATTTATTAAAATTCTCTTTTATTAAAACTAAAAAAACAAACAAACAAAAAAAGAAAACTAAGCTATGGATAACACCAGCAATCCTGAGGAGCAGGAAAGATGGTTGACATGTGACATATCTGTCTCTTGACTTGCTGGCAGAAGAGTGTGTGATGGCAAAATACACAAGGAAACAGCGACCTCTAGTGGTAAAAATAATACTAGGATACTTTTGAAAGATGTTTAAAATGCAAGCAAGATCAAACAATACTCCAAAAATTGTTAAACATGTAAAAATCTGCAATGTTATAAATAAAACTTCTTTTTTAAATGACTTAAGCTGAAGTCTACTTAATCTTACAGAACTCTGCGGTGGCTCCAACGGGTCCATAGAGCCGAACTCCAGCATAGAGCGGTTGAGTGAATGTGGTCTGGACTCTGTGGAGGAGAGTCATGGTTTCAGAGACGCTGTAGAAGGACAGAATACCTGCTCTGTGATCCAGATACACTCCTACTCTGGAGGACCGAGGACCTGAGATGAGGGTGATGATGCCATTATGTCTGAATTCAAAACCACGTTTGAAAACACACAATGCCCAAGATTTAGAGTTTTCTCCGAAGATTTTCTTTACGGTGTCATCATCCTTGTATGCAACCACCACTGAAACTCCTCCCAAACCTTTCTCCACCTCCCAGTAACAACGTCCCATCAGCTTCTCTCTGCTGAGGACCTGACCTCTGGCTGCACATCTGTCCGGGTGTAGAGGATAGCATTGTTTTTCTTTTGTTACTTTTACTTTTGTGTTTTCATCGGATATAAACAGATGCACGTTTGCTGTGTTTGGATCCAAAGTGATTTTCTGTGAATATTCGAAGAATTCAGCTCTGGTCTTCGGCTCTTGAGACAGTAAAACATCAACTTTACTGACTTGCAGGGAGATGTTCATCCATTCTTCACTTAGAATTTCCTGCACTTTATCTCTCATCTGCAAGAAAGCTTTCTGCACCCGGTCAAAATGTTGCAGATAAAAAGAGTGCACTGCAAGAAAGTAGACAGATTTCCTGAAGCATGCAGGTGCAGAGTAATTTTGTATGAACTCCTTGTGATCCTCTGTGTGCGAGAGCTGCTTCAGCTCAGCGTCTTTCCTCTTCAGCTCAGTGATCTCCTGCTCCAGCTTCTCCTGAAGCTCTTTGACTCCACTCACTTCAGTTTCCTGCTGGGATCTGATCTGCTGCTTCACATCAGAGCTTCTTTTCTGGATGAGACGGATCAGCTGAGTGAAGATCTTCTCACTGTCCTCCACTGTTTTATCAGCAGAGTGATTGATGGCCTCCACCTCCTGTTGAAGCAGCTTCACATCTTTCTCTCTGTCCTGGATTCTCTGCTGGATTTGTTGTCGGCTCACCTCCAGCTCTCTCTGCCTCTCAGTCCTTTCTGCTGCAGCTGAGACTGTGTCGTGGCCTTTATGTTCATCCACAGAGCAGAGATAACAGATACACTTCTGATCAGTACGGCAGAACATCTTCATCACCTCATCATGCTGAGAGCAGATGTTCTCCTGGAGGTTCTTGGAGGGCTCCACCAGCTTGTGTCTCTTTAATGGAGCCACATCATAATGAGGCTGAAGGTGTTTCTCACAGTAAGAGGCCAGACAGAATAAACAGGACTTGATGGCTTTCAGTTTTCTTCCAGTGCAGAAATCACAGGCCACATCTTCAGGTCCAGCATAGCAGTGATCAGCAGGAGCAGCTTGGAGTCCAGTCTTCTTCAGCTCTTCTGATAACTCTGCTAACATGGTGCTTTTCTCCAGGTCAGGTCTCGCTATGAAGGTTTTCCTGCATTGAGGGCAGCTGTAGATTCCCTTCTCATCCTCTCCATCCCAGAAGCTTTTAACGCAGTTCAGACAGTAGCTGTGTCCACAGGGAATAGTCACCGGATCCTTCAGTAGATCCAGACAGATGGAACAAGAGAAGATTTCTGGGTCCAGCTGAACTCCATTCTCTTCTGTTTCACCTCTCAGAAAGGCCAATATTGGTTCAATTTTTCGCCACATAGCTTCTACTTTAATCCAAAAGATGTCCATGTTTGTTTATTAAACACTTCTCTGTAAATGAGGCTTATCAGCTGTCACACTTGAACATTGAGCTGTTGCGCCCATCTAAAACTTGGCAGACTTTTAAAGGGGAGGGGCATCAATATATCTTGACGCATTTACTCCCCTTATATTAGTATCTTGGCAATAAATGTGTGGATAGGAAGTCCGGGATGTAAATTAGAACGTCTGATTAGGCAATATGCCTCTTCTATCTGTTCTTCTTCCTGCGTCATAAATGACAGAGCCCAGTATGGACACTGTGACTCTGCAGTGCTCATTAGCAGCATCATAAATAGCAAGCTGAGATGCACAATGTGACCTGACACCTTTGTATCACAACTAGAATGAAGTTTTTTTCATAATTTTTTCATTATCATTTGAATTAGACCACACAGGCCAATGACTGATCACTGTGCACAGTATGATACCTTCACACAGAGACTCATTTGCTCATATGGCAACCGCTTTACACTTTCAATTAATCATATCAGTAAAACATGCTATCAGTCAAGCTCAGGAAGATGAAGGAAGCCATAGATGCAACAGGGTGTTGGAAACACTCCTCAGATGTTGACACAAATGCATACAGTCGCTGCACCAGCACCTGTGGTGTTAATCTATGACAGTTACCTGGTAGGTGGGGGTTCAAACCCTGCCATGGCCCTCCACCATCCTGCCATGCTAAGGTCTTTGCACCAGTTGTTATCTCACATAGCTGTGCTAATTTGCACTTCCCCTTTTAGACTTGAAATAAATAAATGTTAACTTTTCTCATTGGAGCGGAGTCTGACTTTGTATCTAAAGTGGACAAAATGGAAGACAACTTTCTGTCATTTACTGAGTCCATTCAGTGTGTCGACAGTTATGACTGTTTGGAGTCCTGGTAGCACACAGCTGTGATGGCCGAGAGGTTAAGGCGTTGGACTCGAAATCCAATGGGGTTTCCCCTCGTAGGTTCGAATCCTACTCACAGCGGTAAATGTGGATTAACTGAATGTTCATCTTCCTTCTTAAGCTGAGGAGATGATTAAAACTTACAGTATATTGCCCAAAAGTATTCACTCACTCGTCTGTCTCACACATGAATTAACCCACATCCCTCATTCATAGGGTTCAGTATGACGTTGGTCCATCTTTGCAGCTAGAACAGCTTCATCTTCTGGGAAGGCTGTCCACAAGGTTTAGGAGTGTTTATGGGAATTTTTGACCAGTCTTCCAGAAGCGCATTTGTGAGGTCACACTGATGTTGGACCAGAAGGCCTGGCTCTCAGTCTCAGCTCTAATTCATCCCAAAGGTGTTCTATGGGGTTGAGGTCAGGACTCTGTGTAGTCCAGTCCAGTTCCTCCACACCAGACTCTGCATCCAGGTCTTTGTGGACCTGCTTTGTGCACTGGTGCACAGTCATGTTGGAAGAGGAAGGGGCCAGCTCCAAACTGGTCCCACAAAGTTGGGAGCATGAAATTGTCCAAAATGTCTTGGTATGCTGAAGCATTCAGAGTTCCTTTCACTGGAACTAAGGGACCAGAGCCCAGCTCCTGAAAAACAACCCCACACCATAATCTCTCCTCCACCAAACTTTACACTTGGCACAATGCAGTCAGACAAGTACCGTTGTCCTGGCAACCGTATAACCCAGACTCCTCCATTACATTGCCAGATGGAGAAGCACTATTCGTCCCTCCAGAGAACACCTCCACTGCTCTAGAGTCCAGTGGCGGCTGCTTTACACCACTGCATCCACGCTTTGCATTGCACTTGGTGATGTATGGATGGATGCAGCTGATCGCCATGGAAACCCATTCCACGAAGCTCTTTGCTACTGTTGTTGAACTGATCTGAAGGTCACATGAAGTTTGGAGGTCTGGAGTGATTGACACTGCAGAAAGTTGGCCACCTCTTTGCACTATGCACTTCAGCATCCGCTGACCCGCTCCGTCAGTTTACGTGGTCGACCACTTCATGGCTGAGTAGCTGTCGCTCCCAAACACTTCCATTTTCTTATATTATGGTTGACAGTTGATTGTGGAATATTTAGGAGTGAAGAAATTTCACGACTGGATTTGTTGCAGGTGGCATCCTATCACAGTTCCACGCTGGAGTTCACTGAGCTCCTGAGAGCGACACATTCTTTCACAAATGTTTGTAGAAACAGTCTGCATGCCGAGCTGCTTCATTTATACACCTGTGACCATGGAAGTGATGGAACACCTGATTTCCATAATTTGGATGGGTGAGCAAATACTTTGGCAATATAGTGTATGTCTGAACCAGCCAGGCACCAAGAACACTGATGATATCCTGATTTAAAAAAAGAAAATAATCATCCATAAATTAAATTTATTTTTGCTTGTATGTATCCTATCAAGCAATCGAGACCTGCTAGAGTCTCAGGCTGCCTCAGCAAGATTCATGCTAAGGTTTTAAATTACAGCAGCCTGAAGTCTTGATCCAAAGCAGGATGGATCCATGCTTTCATGATGTTTCAAATTCTGAGCCTAGCATCTGAATGTGGAGAAAAATGGAGACTCATCAGACCAGCAACAATTTTCTCCATCTTCTTTTTCCAGTTTTGGTGAGTCTGTGTGAATTACAGCCTCAGTTTCTTGTTCTTCTGCTGTCATTAAGATAATTTTAATCACCCTCATTCTGCAGACCAGCTGTTCATTAGAAGATATATTTTTTTAAATGTGTGTGAGGAGGTGATAGGGGATGGCTGCAGTCAACAACTACTATTTATAATTTTGCAAATTCGATTTAGAACAGTGGTAGTGTCAAAATTGATAGTGTGTTTTGAGATCTGCTTCTTCATCTGGATTCATTAGGACTCAGTGAAAGTTGTGGACATCCAAATCATCAGCTTCTCTGCTGATTTATTTTGCAATTGGACGAGCAGTATGAAGGAATATTGCCAAGTTTTTGTGGACTTTTATGGACCCTTTTGGCTCAGAACTCCATTATATGAAAGTCGGTGGATAACGAAACCCCTCCTCGGATCTCCAGCTGCATTTGAGATATTAAAAAAGTGCTCCAGCGTCTTGCTCAGCATGAGGGTGAGTAGAAAATGAAGGGACATCATTTTGTGGGTGATGTATCTCTTTAAGGGAATTTTTAGGGGTTAAACATTATAGATATTTCAGTCTCTCTTTGCTGATGTTGTTGAAGCTGCCAAAGGTTCAGTGAAGTTTTTCTCGTCTTCCTGCAGGTTCACAACTGAAATCTGGAAACTTATGCACCACAAGAGGGAGCCTTCATCTTACTAACAGGGAGGAAGAGGAGGGGAAAGCCCCTCAACTCACTTTGACCACATGCTTTACATTCTGACTTGTTTTCTCTTTATTTACCTCCTCTTTATTTTATCTATCTATTACAACAAAGAGCTAGATAAAGAACTTTGTTCCTTCAAATCACCAGTTTAATTTAGTATTTTATTTATTCCAGAAATGTTTCACTGCAGATAAAAAGAAAGACGTCTCTCCTACGAAATTATAAAACAGAACAGTGGTTACCAGTTACTTTCTGTTACCATTTTAAGCTAAAGCTCAACTGAAATCAGTTCATGCAACAGGAAAAAGATCACAAAAGCAGCAGCAGATCTGCAGCAGAGGATCTGAAAAGACTTGTGATTAAATACACTCTGCAAATCTCAATGAACTGAAGCACAGTTGTGAAGTGAAACAAAATTCTTCCACAACCATGTCAGAGACTGATGATGTCATACAGTAAATGATTTAGTTAGCAGGTGCTTCCACAAGCTGCTGAATCAGGGGGTCTCTTACCTTTTTATTTCATTATTTTCATTATTTTCTACATTGTTTCTGAATTTTGTGACTTCCTCCTGATGCCACTTGGTGTCACTAATCTTCCACATGTCCGGTGAAGAGGAACTTTGGAGTAAAAAAAAAAGGGGGGGGGGGGGAGGGGGGGCCACTCCTCTTCTAGACACCAGGGGAAGGGTAAGAAGAGGGGGGTAACAGCAGAAAAAAAAACTCCACCATACTTGTCATATTAGAGTTACTGACTTATATTAAAAAATAAACGGTAATCCATAATATACAATGTTATAATTTGTGAATTTTCTTCATTAGTGCAATCAATGTGAACAGTATGTTTAGTGTTAAAATCCAATACTAACATGACAAACTGAAGATTTGTGTGTTTTTTTCTGTATATATTACTCACTGCATCTTTTCAGTGGATATTTTATGTGCAAACACTGACAGAAGTCACATCACGACCGTAAACTGAGACTTTTTAACTTTTTAACTCCTACTAGATCTCTTAGGTCTTCTTCACAGCTGCTTTTGGAGATTCCTCGAATCAGATGTGTCTCTGGAGGTGATAGAGCTTCTCTGTGACCCTGAAATCATAACAGGTTGCTGTAACATATTTGAAGTTACCCGGTTATCCCGGTGAGAGATTAGTTTGCATCAGTGTATGTGAATCCTTGTGTTTATTTGTGTATACACACACTGTATGACCACATGATAGGTGTGGATGTGTATGTATACATATGTGTTTATGTGCATATATCAGTGTATATATGTGTATGTTTGTTTGTTTTTTTAGATATACTGTTTACACAGTTGTCTTCAAAATTATTCATACCCTCAAATTAAAGAGAAAGCCAAATTTAAATTAGTAATTCAAATAAAAAGAAACTAAAGAAACTTGTAATAAACAAAAATTTACAAAATTATAATTCAATGAAATCAAATGTTGCTTTTAAATTGTGGTTGGAAATATAACAATTAATTAAAACTGTCTGAGACACATAAGAGCACCTTTCCCATGAACAGTGGACCAACATACCTGTCAACAGGTGTAGAAGTCTTGTTGATCATTAGAGAAAACACCTGATTGTAGTGATTGTCTCAAAGTGTAGCTTCAGAGCCCCATCATGCTTGTTTACTTGGTTTTTTTTTCATGTGTGTGTTTGTTTTTAATATTTCTTTGAAACCACAACTCAAAATCTATGCCATGGTTTTCAAAGAATTTTTATTCATTTTTACTTTTGTAAATTTCATTATTTCGCTGACAGTTTTGAGGACATTTTGAGGTCGTTTTGAGCGTGATATACAAACAAACCTGAACTGAACAGAACTAAAAGTTAGAAAAAGCATTTTTAGAGATTTTTCAGTTAGTAATCAAAAGTTTATGAAATCAGTGAGGAACTTGTTGCTTTTATAATGTTAGGTTTTATCTGCTTTAGTCTTTAACATGGAGAAGAGAAAACCCTCCATTTTATCCATGAATGTTTATCTTCTAGATCCTGTCAGAGCACTATGCGTGAAGGTGCTGCATGCAGCAACTGGAAGTGTGTTTGCATGCACATGTTTTGCATGTTTCTGGAAGCAGGGTAAAGCATGTGCATGCAGCACTAAAATTACTCCTACTTTGTACTAATTGTTTGCCAGCAACTGATAAATGAGAAATAAATACATCGGGAGCAGTTTGCTTACTCAGCAAATTCAGTCTTGTGAGTAAGACTGTTTCACTTTTTTGTGCAATAACCTCAGCTTGCTCCCAATTTTTCCTCCTTGAATAAAATCTCAATGTACAGGCATAAAAGACACAAGTAACAGTCTAAAAATAAACTGCAGTGAAATTGACAGCCCCTGATTAACAGTGTTTTGATGGAATGAAGTTCTGAAGGCTCTCCAGTACCGTACAGTAAGCCATTTGGGAGATGTGATATGATCTTCCAGTCTGTCAGAAAGGAAACCATCAGTAAATATTTAATCAGCAATTCGGTTCGCTTTTCAAATATTCATGAAATCTAATCAACTTAATCACGGTTTGATCGTTATTTCACGGCATAATGAAACTCCCCGCGTGTTCAGTCAAGTGTGGCCAAGGTGGCTGACTTTACGGTGCTGTGCTCTAAAACAAAATGTACCCACCACACACACACCACACACACACATACACACAATGTAGTTTACTATAAGTTGATAAAAGAAATCAGAAAGCAAAGAACAGAAAGAATACACACAAGTTTTATCATTTGTCATAAGTTTAGATATTTGCATTGAATACATTCAAATGAATAAATGATGAAAGAAGAGGGAAAAAGGGAAAAAGAAACAGCAAAAAGAAAATTTATGTTTTCTCCCACCTTCGCCTGCCTCCCAGCTCACAAGTATGACCTTGAAAATCCCTGCAGATGACACCTTTGTCCCAGGTGCTGAGGCTAGCAGGTGCTCATCTGCCTCTTGAGGAGCCCTGGTTTCCTTTTTCTGTTTATAATATCTTTATTGAGCGGCCTCCGTTGAACATGACAGAGATTGGCATGAAATTACTTCCTTTTTACATTCTATACTGTAAACACGCATGATCAAATAACCAAAAACACCCAAAAAAAAGACGAGGGCATTAAGGATAACATTCCCTCTTCCTCCTTTATAATTACTGTTGCACTTTACTGTTTTTAATAAGCTGTACTGTCCTATTTTTCTATAATTTATGTCCATATTTAACACATTTATTCTTGTTACCAGCTGTAGATGGAGAATCTAATTATGTTTCTTATTTACTTTAACTTCTTGTATGATATCAGTCTTACACTGTTGGTTCATTATGTTGCTATTTTGATCATTTATCCATTAACCATCCATCCATCTCTCCCTCAGGACTTGAGCAGGACTTGATGATTGGGTTTACCATCTAGCCTGATAGCAGCTGGGATTAGCTCCAACTGGCAATGGATAACTAACTTTATTATTTCTATTACTTTTCAAATCAAATCTTTGCAAAATTGCTCCAAAAAGTACTACATAATCTCTGTTTAATCCTAACTCCCTTAAATATTATGACACATTAACATGTTAAAATTTGCAAGAAGTAGTAAAATACCAACAGGAGTCATTTGTTTTTAGGCTTACAGTATATAACTTTTGTTGCTGACTTTTTAATGTTACGGTGGACAAAATTAAATTAAGAGTCATGGCATCAATTAAGAGTATTTATTGAAAAAGCCGGCTTATTAATAACAATAATTGTCACATATCATTGTGGACCAGTGTAGTGGACGTCTCATTCCATTGAAAGAGGACTTAAAACACCATTATCTGTGCCCCGCTGGACCTAAAAAGCTTATCTTAATCCATAGCTCAGATATTAAACAGTCACAGAAATAAAGAGTATAAAAATGCAAACAAAGATCATGTCATGCTCCCATATGCCCTACCCACAAACATGCAGGAGCTGATACTGGTGCAGCCATGAGAACAAAATCCCTCACTGGCATTGCTTTAACTGGAGATCACAAACAATAACAATCCAGAATAGCAAGTCCATCATATAAATTAATATTAGAATAGTTTCAGTGCTATTTTGTGATTGATCAGATGAATGCAAGGCTGAACCAACTGTACTGGGATTCCTTCATCTTTCTACAAACAAAAACATCATTACAATAATTTGAAAAACAATCAGTTAAAGCAACATTAACTCTGATAAAAATGCCGTTTAAAACCTTACAAATTGTGAACTGAAAGGCAGAAAGAGCTGAGACAGAGCGGAGACAGATGGGAAAACATGTCGTAAATCTGCTAATTCGATAATATGAAAAGTTTCTAGCGGATTCAGAAATGCATCTTCATTTATTCTGTGCATGCTGCCAAATCCTCCTTGCAGCTAATGCTGTCTGAAGAAGCTGCAGAAAGTGTGGCTTGAGGCTGCAGCACCTTTTTACAGAGGAACACTGAGATGGATCTAATGTACAGTATAATGCCTGGCCTGAGGAGCGCACGGGGGAACCGCTGCGTCCTATTTGCTGGGATGTTGAGCTCATTTTGGAGAGCACTTCATTCTCCCTGCCCTGTGGGATCTTAGCCACAGGCTGAAATACAGTACAATCTGTAAAATCTGTTTTTCATCAGACACAGTAATAGCCTCTCTGTTGTGTCTGCTTGCTGCTAAAGTATCACATCTACTTTATCTCACCTTATCAGCTTGAATGTCTGAGAACGGCAGGAGGAGATGCAATACATGTTATTATTTTTGCCACATTACATCAAATGGTTGTGGACATCAGGAAGCTGCAGGTGCTTCTTTTTCACAGATGTGTGGACACTTCATAACGTTATTATCAGCGCTCCCCCATCCCTTTGGCATAGTATCTCGTTGCACATGTTAGTGCTTTCAGGCTGTCTTTTTATATTTTACCGTTCCCTTGAGTCCTGAAACTGCAGAAAAGTTAACTAGTTTGAGACAAATGTAACAATAACTTGGAGAAGTTTTTAAAAATGAATGCTTAAAGGATATTAAAATGGAAGAACCACATTCATCAGTATGCCTCTAGTCTTTTGTAGCCTCAAGTGTAGAGGTTTTTTTTTTTCCCCAGTGTTGAGAATTAAGGAGGACAATTTGAGCTGGAAGCTTAGAAAAACTGGAATCATACATCTCTAATGCCATCCTGCCAAGCAGAGGAAAACTGCTGGCCTGATCCAAAAGAGTCTTACTGACAGTATCCCCGTATTTTGGTACAAAAAAAGAAAGAAAAAAAGGTATACCCTAAATCCACAAACTTTCCCTTTAAAACACAACTCTGTTCATATTTAATGGCTCTCTTTACTATGAATTTGAATGAATTTCTTTCAAAAATTCATTTTTGATTTTTGGTGTCTGGAATTGATGCAGCTGCAGGGTCACTTTAAATGCTGTCAAGATGTTTTTTGTTTGTTTGTTTTTTTCTCTTTACGTATATGGTAAACACATTGTTGTTTGCATTGATTAGAGTAAATACTTCAGTTTCTACCATCTCCTCTAAAGAAAATCTGAGTCTTCCATGTGGATGCTTCTCCTGTTCCCTCAGACAGAAAACATTTGGACCACTTCCCATAGTGAACAGATGCACGACTGGTCCTGCTCAGTTGCATCTAGTTTCTGGTCTGGGCCAGAAAACAAATAGAGACTAAAAAGTTTAGTTAAATGACATAATATGGAGCTGAAAAATTAAAGCAGTTACTGGTGCAGCTAACAGAGCTGCTACTGATGCTGGATGCTCCTTTGCATCTGCTTTCATTAAAGTAATAAGGTTAAACTACTCCCTTTAAATCAAAATTCACATTTATGTGTTTGTTTAGCAGACAGGTTAAAACTACATTACTCAACCAATAGTTTTGAGGAATCTCTGACCAGAAAAACAATTTAATAAGCTCTTTCAATTTTCCATAAAGGCAGCTTTAATTGCTAAATCCCTCCCTATATTTTCCACCATACAGGGTGGACATGGTCGGACAGCTTCCAGGTACTTTGAAAATGTCTGTCCCAGTCATGTTACAGCTATGGGCTTGGTGGAGAGGGGAGGTGGAGGTGGTTGAAATAGGGAATTGGTTTGGAATGGATTATATTTTGCTGTTTCCATCCTTTCATCTGCCTTGTTTTATACATTAATACTAGTTAGTACTAGTTTAAGATTTGTCAATCTGCTGCATTGGCTGATGAAACATCAATATGCTATTTGGTTTTAAAACAAAAAAATCAATTGTGTTGTAACAAAACACTGACAAACCAGCAGATTATGACACTTAAGTTTGGGTTGAATATGAACAAGCATTTAAACAAGCTAGTCAAGCTTAATACAGTCTGGTAATTATAGTTAGAAAAGCTGCTGGTGATGTGGTGACATTGTGAAGCAGGGAAACATTAGTATGTGTTTCATCTTATGAGAGTAAGAAATGTTCACCAAAATTTATCATCTCTGAGATATTACTATGTACAAACATGGAAAAATGGAACATGGTGGAAAATTGTGGTGAAAGGTGCATTAGCATGAAAGAGGCTTACCTTTGATTAGCTCATCTGCCATGCAATAGCAAAATTTAATCCTAAAGCGATCATTGGCTACTTAAGAAGAAGTAACACTCTGAGATGGCAAAATACTCATTTAGATTAAATAATATCAGCGAGTGAAAGAGAAAATGATGGGAGAACATGATGGCGGTCCAAAAATATCTCACTCAAACCATGAATCAGCCAAATGGACATGATCAGAGTTTATGAATCGAGAGTCAGTTGGATTCATGAACTCTAAAGGGTAAGGAAGATTAAGAAAGAAAAGGGAGGGAGGGAGGGGAGGAAAGGGAGAGAGAAAGGGGGGGGGGGGGAAAAAAAAAAAAAAAAAAATTTTTTTTTCTTTTTTTTTTGGAAAAATTTTTTGTTTCTTGTATGGGATTTTGGGAGGGAAAAAAAACAAAAAAAAAAGTAAATTCGGGGGGGGTAAAAAAAAAAGGGGAGAAGGAAGGGGGGGGGGGGGAGAAGAAAAAAAAAAATTTTAAAAATTTTTTTAAATATTATTTTGATAGGAAATAAAAAAAAAAAAAAAAAAATAAATAGGTTTTTATATTTTCTAAAAAAAAGGGAAAGGAGATAAAGGGGGAGGGGGGGGAGGGGAAAGAAAGGAAGGAATTGAAAAAAAACGGGAAAGAAGGAGAGGAAAAAGGGAGAAAAAGGAGAGAAAGTATTTATAGTTATATAACCCATAATAATAAAAAAAAGGAAAAAAAAAAAAATTTTTTTTTTTTTTTTTCTTCCTCACTTTAAATGTGATGATAGGAAGAGTAAAATAATAGTAGGAAGAAAAGAGGTGATGATTTCAATCTTAGCCTGCATGTAACCCAATCAGATTATCAGTTTGGAGGATGTGATTGGCAGGGATTAACTGGAAGGAAAGGAACGGTACATGGGAAGATTATTATAATAATGCAATTTGCATGAAGTGAACTGAAGACCAACGGGCCTAGCATCAGATATTTGTTCAAATCTTGCAGAATAACAAAATCTGTTTTCTATAGATTAGATTTGCTGTTGTTTACAGTCCATTATTGATGCTTTTAAATCAAAATGTACATTTTTATCACCCTTATCTCTTCTTTTCTCTTCTCTTTACTTACATCAGGTTTGTTTTGTTTCTTACATTTTTCAATATGCATTTCCACGAGATTCAGTGCAGTAATTTTTCCCCAGATTTTCTCCAAGAATTAAGAAATAGCAAGAGAAGCAGATGAGGAGGATTACTTTGATAAAGAGAAAAATATATTTGTGTTATAAAGGCAACTTCTAAAAGACACAATTGCATTGTCATGATTTAGTTTTTGTTGCAGTCGCTGAATAAAGGCTGAAAAAACGTGAAACTACTAGTTTATGTTCTATAATATTTTTACATGTTTATGCCTCTCTTTTAAAATGCTAACATGCATTCTCCAGAATTGAAAAAATAATGTGTATATATATATGTATATAATGCTATGCATTGTAATGGGATTTGCCAACGATGTGCAATTTCTTTTAGTGATTGTCTTTTATTGTGGCTGCCTTCTGTATGCAGTATTTGAGTTCAATAAAATGTTCCTTAAGGGGGTAATAAAGTGTTTTGTTTCATATTAGAACCCATCATGTTGGAAAAAAAAACATTGTATTACATTACATCCCGTTGTATCATGCTGTAAATAACTTCTTGTGCAAATTTTGCATTGGGGAATAGTTCAACTGATGCATGTTTAACACAGAAGGAGATGGGAAAATAACTGAAGACACGATAACACTATTTAATTTTTAAAAAATCAATTAGACTCATTGTCATTACATTTTAAATTCCAGATTAATGGATTTCTGCATACAAGATTAGTTTATCGAATGCTTTGTTCATTAACCCCATTGCATTTTGTCAGCCGGGTCATTTTCCCACCATTTTGTGATGCCTTAAAAACACTTTGCATTCAGTTTAAGCAGGTAAATCCACACTGAAGTGTAAATATGATTTTATTGACGTTGCTTTTAAGTCTAATTAAGACAAAGTCGGCTGCTTCTTTCTGTTTTCCATAGTTGTTTGGCAGCTTACAGAGTGGAAGCAGGTAAGTTCAGACAGAAAGTCATTCACCTTGTGTCCTGCTGTTGCTGAAATAACACAGCAGGAGCATCTTTCTAACATTTATTTTAATTCTTTATTGTTTTATTTCTCTCTTAATAAATGCATGTATTCATAACTACCACATGTGTGGTATATTTTACTCTGGCAGAGTTTTGCAAGCATTCATTAAAATTAATAATGTGTTTGGATGATTAATTTTACCATAGATGACAGACCACAAGTTAACACGTTTAAATGTTTCCTTGAATTTCAGTTAGATGGAGTTCTTTGATGGAGGACCTGTCAGACCATCAATCAACTGATCAATGTTATTTGTAGTGTAAAGAAGCACCATGCAACAGAAAAAAGCAAAGCAACATACAGTACCTGTAAGCAAAAGTTTAACACATCCACTTCCAGGTAACAGACCTTATCTTCTCTGTGTTAGTTCCCTTTTTGTTCCTCTCTGTAGTCTGTGGAAGTGTATTTGTGTCTGTGACTCTTGTCTTTTTCATCATCTTTTCTGGTTTGGTAGCCCTACTGTGAGACCAGCTGTTCTACAAATCGTTCTTAAGAAACACTGGATTTGAGACTCGGAGTTTGTCTGATCATCGTCTGCTATGAGAGCAGGACAGATTTTCCTTTAAAACAAAAACACCATCATTTTTTAATGTTTATAAAATGCATATGCAGACTAAATAGGTTTAAAAATGCAGAATTGGTTGTTTTTCACTTCTACTGCAATAAATGAATTCAGTGCTTTGACAATGCTGCTCTCTTAGTTTTAAGTCAGGAGTAGAAATGTCCACATTAGATGGAGTTTTCCAAACGGAAAGAAGAAATAACGGATGATTATTTCAGGCTGATTTTCAAGAGAATTTTTAAAGCTAAAGGTGTTACTTTAACTGGTCTGGTTCCAGATTGTGGAACAACTTGCCTCTGTCCTGCCATGTAGTCGACTGTGTGGTCAATTTTAAAAGGCAACTAAAAACTTTGTTGTTTAAGAAAACCTTTGTAGTAGATTTTTCACCTTTGAAGTTTTCTGTATGTAATTATTTCCCATGTGTTTTATGTTATGTACAGCACTTTGTGATTTTATGTGTGAAAAGGGCTTTATAAATAAATTTTACTTACTTGTTCAGTACTTACTTACTAATACCAGTAAGTATTAGTAAAACTAAGCCAAAATGTAGCAGCTATTTGTGAAAAAACTAAGAGCGCCCTTGGATTGAGAAGCTTGTAGAAGCTTGTAGAAGCTCAGCGACAAGGCAATGGCTTTCTGTATGACATTAGTTTCTCACATGGCTGTGCAGGAAATTTGGTTCACTTTTCTGTTTCTGCAGCTCTCTGAGGGTCCCAGCACTTCAGTCTGGTTGAGGTCTCGACTTTGTCTGATCCAACACCTTTTTTTGGTCATTCTGTGGTAGACTTGCTGGTTCTGTTTGGGATTATTTTCTGTGTGGATATACGGAAGTAGGAGGAGGCGACAGTTTATGTGGATCTGACTGTCTGCTGGCAGGAAGCAGGACGCTCTCACACCAACTTATGAGAATGGAGAAAAATCCAAGAGCAAAAGCGTGGACACAACAGAAGAGTGTTTGATAGCAGGTGCTAATATGTTCAGTTTGGCTTTCTCCAACTGTGCTGCTGTTTTATGGCCAAACTTCTCTACTTCTATCTCAACTTTGGCAAACCTAAGCCATGCTGATCCTTTCAGAAAGATGAAGGTGTCTCCTGCAACCCTTTTGAATGTGCCAAACTTGTTCAGTCTTTTTCTAACTGGACTCTCATGAACTTAAACATGCACAGTGGTGGACATCCCTGGTCCTGAAAGTAAACATACTGTCTCCCATTTGTTCCTGTCAATCCCCAAACCAGCTGAATTTAAGGAGCGCAGCTCCTCTGCCAGGTAGATGAGCTCGTTAGTGAAAACACCTTTCTAAATGTCCAGGGAAATCCAAAAACATGGCAGGATTTTTACTTTCTGGCACCTGAACTGTCCACCTCTGAGCATGTAACTGATGCCTGGCATGTACACAACCGGTTAAAAGTTTGGGATCACTTTAATGGGAAAGTCTACCTCAAATTGATAATTTCACAATGTTTCTTCAAATAAGAAGGAAACAAACAAAAAAAAATTACTAAACTATAATTTAGTTGAATTAAATATTGTTTTTGAGTTGTGGTTGAAAAGAATGATTAAAAAACAAACAAAAAAAAACTGTCCCAGACAAATTAGAGCGCCTTGCTCATGAACGGAGGACTAAAATACCTGCCAACAGGTGCAGAGGTGTAGTCGAACATTACAGAAATCACTTTTTTTTTTTCTTGTCCTGCAGCATTTTAGCAAGCAGAATGATGAACTGGTTGCTTTATTGTGTTGAACAGATTTGCTTTGCCAAGGGGAGCTTTACAGAAATCACTTGATTGCTGTGATTTTCTCAAAGTGTTCAACAAAATTCCCATTTAGAAGCCCCATTATGCTTGTTTTATTCTTTGTTTGATTTGTTTAAAAAATTTCTGTTGGAAAACAATCCAAAATCATTGTCAGGATTTTCAATTTTTTTTTTTTTTATTTATTATCATTTTTGTGAAGTTTGGGATCACTGCCCTGTTGGATTTCGTGGGAAAGTGATCCCAAACTCTTGGCCAGTAGTGCAGCTCTGGAGTTTGTTGCAGTTTCTCTGAGCACTGATCTGACTCGTACTGAGCTTGCTGAGACGTCCACTCCTGAGAGGATTGTCAGCTGTTTTCTCTCTGTAGAATAATGGACTGCGGATAGTTTGGAAATGGCCTTATAAACCTCTCCTATTGCAACAGTTGCTTTTTCTCAGATCACTGCTGATGTCTTTCCTCCTTGGCATTGTGTTAACACACCTGAATACTGCAACCTGATGAAACCTTTGCTTCTATAGAGGTGATCACACTGATGATTAACCCATTAATTAAGTGCACTGGATTCAAAGGACCTGGCTGCTACTTATCCTCTTAATTCTAATGAAAACAGGAGGACAGAATTAGTTATCCACATGCTACTTCTGCATTTTGTCTGTCAACTAAAAGAAGTAATTATCCATAACTCCTGCAGATATTTATGTTAAGTCGTGCGGTTCCGATTTTAATTCAGTACCTCAGCACAATTTTTTGCACATTAAGTGTTATATTTTGGGAAAAAGAATGTAGTTTGGATTGTGGAGCTGATGCTAAATCCCAGCCTGAACTCAGAAAAGCTCTTCCCCTCTTCATGATGTCACAGCCTCAGCAGCTGCCTGCCTCCTAAAGCCAGCAGCAGGGGGGAGAAGTCAGTCACTGTGTGGGGCTTACTGCTGCTGAACTGCACTCAGTCTTTCCTGAGCGCTTGCTTCACACAGGCTGAGAGGCGCAACAGGGAAAACTACTGGAAAATCTCTTAATGTCACCAGTTTACGGGAGCTGCAGCCGAAACATGGAGCGGTCGGAGTGTGACACGAAGGGAAAGTCCAAGAGGAAGAGGAGGAGAAGGTGTAAAGGCAAAGGTGAGTGCAGCAGTTGTTGAAGAATCAGTGGCAACACCAGACAGGCTGTTGCTGTGACATCGAAATTGGCTGGTTTTTATTAACTTTATTACTTCATGAGTTATTTTATGTATTGTGTGGGAAATGTGCCTCGTCTGTCTTCAGAGATCTTCTTCATTGCACAAATGATATTTATTTGTAGAGTTGGTTTGAAGTTGTATTACCATTGAATTGCATCACTACAACAGCATTGAAGAGCAAAAAGAATTTGTTTGCACTTTGGTGTCTTTCGTAGCAGCTTTATTGTAATTAGGAGACAGAAATAACCTCAGCGCAAACTGATAATAGTGTAACTTTAGCCTGAACTTCAGAGGAACACAAAGAAAAATTAAAAAATGAATAGTTTATCAGCCTTTTATCAAAACAACTAGCTTCTCTCATGAATTTAGCGATTGATGCTAAACTCAGCCATTAAATATTTCACCCCTGGAGTATTTGTAGTATCAGAGAGTCACATGTGGTCAGATCGCTTCATTTCACTGAGTGCACTGAAACTCAGGTTGGGTCTCTTCAGCTGGTGTGATGCAGTCTTTGCTTTGCATCTTAGTTGGTTTTGACACGTTTCACATATTTAGTTGTTTATCTTTGCAGGTAATATTAGTAGATAAAACCGATCTAGATTAATTAATGGACAAATCTTAACACAGTGGGCCAGACGTAATAAATCTAGCTTCATATGTTTACATGAGCAAAACATACAAATAAATAGGAAAATTCAGAGTGAGAAAATGAAAAAAGTCATTAAATGTTACACGTGCACGCTCAAGTCAGCATAACTGAACTGAGAGGAAGATTTGATGCAGCCGCTTGGTTCTCAGACAGCTTTTGTGACTGGCTCATATAAGCATAGTTGGACTATATGGATCATGAACTGCATTGTTTTAATTAGATTATAACTGGATTGTATTTGACGTGACTTGGTGCTGACTTGAATTGGTGCTGTACAAATAAAGCTGAATAAAATGCGTAAAAGGACAACATGCTCTTTGTGTGACCTTTTGTTTAAGGGGGTGCACAGTCTATGATGTTATGGTTTATACTAATATATTTCTAAGTGAGCTCTTTTATAATGTTCTATCGATGCAACATGTTCTTACTCCCAACTCGCCACATATATGACGCTTTCAGACAGACGCCGTTCTGATTCTGGTTCCGTTCTGGAGTCTCAGAGCCATGTGCAATCTGGTGAACTACTTCTCAGAGACTTAACTTCAGAGACAAAGTTGAGTGGTTAGGACTTTATCAGGCTCCATTATGCCTATAGTTTAGCAAAATAAACCATATGTGCAGGTGACTGAGCAACTTTTGTTGGTTATTTGGATGTCAACACGAGCATTACCATGAATCTAGGCAACTAAACAAGCCTTCGGCTTTTAGGTTCTGCAAATGAAAGACTCAACAGGTTCTCAGATCTGGACTTCTTCAGTTCTGGTTGATGTGGCATCTTTCCAGAGCTGTAAAGATGGACATGTCCATCTTTTGCCCATAGTCTTTTATAGCATCAAGGGATAAACCATATTTGCAGGTGTCTGAAGCTCATTGATTATTTTGTTGGTTATTTGGATGTCAGTTTGTTCTGTTTAGTTTTTCTTACTTGAATCTAAGGCAACATTAACAACATTGGGCTTTTAGGTTAAGCAGTGAATCAGGTTTCATCCAGAGTTTTCTTATTTTTGTCTTAAACAATGCAGCAGTTTGGTGTTAAGGTGAGCCCAGCCTAAACCCTCTGATGACATCACAGTACACAAAAGAAGAACCACCTATTTTTTTTGTTGTTGAGAACCAACTTTTTTCAGTCTGAATGCAATTTGTTTGTTGTTTCACAAACTAGTGGGCTGCAGCCGATGCATCACTTCATACTGCATCATCTGGCAAAAAGCAACTAGAACAGTTCCCTGTTCATCAGGTACAAATAAAATCCCACATTCAGCTGAAATACTCACTTTCACATCTGTTGACAATTTAAAGTTCATCAAACTTCCGTGTCTTTAGGAGGAAACTCACACCAGCCAATGGGAAACAAGAAAACTGTGCACAGAAATACTCTTGCAGCAGTTTGAATCCTCTTCATGTGAGACAGCCTTGCAGACTTTTGTGGTTAAACATGACATTAGAAATATTAGAACCGCATTTTCCAGATTATAAGTCACACATATTTTCATAGTTTGGCAGCTTGTGCGACTTATATATCAAAATATATACAATTTTGTATATTTTTAAATCTCAATTCATATTGAATGACATGAGCCAAGGAGTAAATATTACCGTCTAATGTCTAAAGAAGGCGCTCTAAGCTTGTGACGACTATATTCTGCTCCAAAGGCAAAAATCTCCAAAAAGCCTCATCTCAGTGAGAGGAGTTTATTTTAGACATCTGTCTGTCCTGCCTGTACGGTGGAACAAATCCTCAAAAAACATGTTTATCCTTCTTTGTTATGATGTTTATGATCATTTACAGGCATTAACTTTGGAGTTGAACTGATTGGGTCATTTTTAGCAGTTACAAGTAGGATATGAAAAATTAGAAAACCACCCTATTTTAAATAAAGAAATACGACTTATATATGTTTTTTTTTCCTGTTCATGATGCCTTTTTTGACTGATGCCACATATAATCCGGAACATATGGTAAATATTTTTCACAGTATGAACTTGTCTCTGATTCTGATGTGTTTATTTTAAAGGGGAGCATGAATTTCAACATTTTGTCCAAGATTTTTCTTCCAAATCTAAACACATGGCAGCACTGAAATACTCAGAGGTTAATCAAAGACCTTTGGGTATATTGTCTGGGGAACACGACCGTCTGCTCAACAGTTTGTCTAAATCCGTTTTATAGCTGCCGAGATGTTTTAATATGGATCAGAAGCGAGTTTTCCACAGACTCCTTCTGCTAACAAGGTTAAACGTGGGAGAAGCCTCAGAAAATAAACAGAAACAGTTTTGAAACTTAAATCTTGGATCATAATGTCAAGTTAGGCTGTCATGTAAAGACTATATTTATAAAATTATGTATTGAGAAGATCAAACTTTCTGTGAAAAGCCAGAACACAAGAAGTTCAGAGGTTCAGCAAATGTCTGACAAATCTAAAAATGTTAAATGTTTTTTCTCTATTTACTGTCTGTCGTGCATCATAACTATACAAGCCCTAGTAATCATAATTACAGTCATCCGGGCAACAGGTCAGGCTGCCAGGATTAAACAGGCATTGTTCTGCAAATGTTAATCCTCCGTAAATGCTGCAGATTACTCCATGATGACTTCGGTATTAAATCTAGTGGTTATTCAAAGTGCGCTAAGCCTATTCTACTTCCCTTAATGACACATTGGTCTTTTTGTACATGAGTGCTGGACTGAAAACATGTCCTCTTTGGAAAATAAATGCCTCTAGAAAATCACAGCTCAGCATAGCCCCTCAAATCCAACGTCTAGTTTACTTTTTTATTTTATTTTTTGGGCCAACAAGTACTCAGCTAATGCTCCAAAAGTATCCAACAACTGGTTGTGCTTTAATACCAGTTGTCATTTTAGAAATAGGAGGTGGCATCTTTTCTTTTTTAGCTCAAATTGAAATGTTTGTCTACAGCAGAGCTCTGTTGATGCGATCCCGTTAACTCAACAGTGTTTGAGTTTCTCTGTTGTTCTGAGAGAGAGAAGATCAAATGAACTTTCACTCAATCAAGAGATGCTTAATTCCAGTCATCTGTATAACTGAATACTTGGTAACAAGAACAGTGATTTTCTTTGCATTTTAGTGAAAATAAGTGTAGAAGGTTCTATAACTGAGGAGAATTTCATTCATTGTCTCTGACTAACAATAATATGGGTTAATGCAACAGTTTGAGCAGAATGTGAAATTATCTGTTTGCCACCATGATAGATGCAGTGTGTGATGTGATACCTTAGATCAAATCATATATTCTGTAACTGATCCCAAAACTTGAACTTTCCCTAAAGCTAAACAAATAGTTTAATTGCCTGAACTTAACCAATTCTAGTCTGGGAAAAATAACTTTATTCTTTAAAGATGCACTTTGTAACTTTTATTAACAATGTTTGTGATTCATATGCCGACACAGAGACATTCATTATGTTCATTTCTGGAGCTGTCCTTATCCAGCAGCATCCTGAGGTTAAAAAACAAACAAACAAACAAAAAACACTTCACAACTTTTGTTTCTGGCATGTGGCACGATAATAGAGCTGAGTTTTGCTTTACAGACTTTGTTGCACGTTAGCAAGCGAATGTAAACAGAAGAGTCAACCTAGGTCTGACTTTTACTGGCAGGTGTGAGCTGACGTTAAGGTCGTCTTAGGGAGAAAATATGCGATATTCATAGTGTCTTAAACTGAACTAAAGGCATTTAAAGTAACACTTCTGAACTTTGGTAGATTTTTTGTTGATGGCTAATTCAGCATCCGTCCTTTTTGCATCCTGTCTCGTCTCTGAGCCCTCCAGCTGGTAAAAGTCAGTCCTTTGTTGACTCTTGTCTTATCTCAAGCTCTGTCTCAGTCTCCTTTTTGTTTCCTCACTTCCTCTCCTCCTGCATTTCTTTGCTAAAATCCGCTATGGTGGACAGCCAAAGTTGACAGTTCATATATTTTGTAGGGGTGTAAGGATTTGGTTTAACAGCGATTGATTCACATCACAATTCATGGTTTCTGATTTGATTCATGGACGACATTGGTTCATTTAGAAAAATATGATCCTATTCGATTCAGTGACTTGAAAATCAAATCAAAACCCTGAATTGTGATATGAATCAAATCGTTATTAAACCAAATTGTTACGTCCCTGATACTTCGGTGTGTGACCCAGCTTTCATGTGATCCTCGGGTGGAATACAAACTTGTGCAGAGCAGTTTCTGAGTCTGGGGATGCTGCGGGGCAGTGATGACTTGAGGGACATGCATAATGAAAGTCATTGTGCCATTAAAACAAGTCAAAACTGTTTTTAAAACAGAGTTTTAAGGTTGGAAAAGTTACGTAATTGCTTTAAGTCCAGAACAGCATGAATTATGTGGGTGGCTACAATTAAACTGCAATAGAAATAAAGAAGGGATTTGGGGCTTAAGAGTCACATTTAATGCTGTTAGTCCATCATGTTGCCACAATGCAATCGAATTATGTCAGATTTTATTAAAATAGGTCATTTAAATCTTTTGTGCTTACACGATCAATCTGTTTTATCAAAATATCATATCACACTGGTTATTCTGTCTTACAATAAAACCCCATCCTGCCACAGACATGATTGGATGGGAAAAAGCATAATTTAATAACATCTTTTAATATGTTTTTTAAATATCTCTTTTAGTGTTGAGTAACATAAGATATTTGCAAGCCAAAAAGTGAATGAAAAGTAAAAGGAGTTTACTGTTTTACACAGTTTTATAGTCTTCATCATACAATACTAAAATATTTTAACTTCTTGACGCCTGTTTTTGCAAATTTGTGACAAACCAAACCTGGTCTTTTTCTATTCTATTTCTTTTGATTTCTTTCTATTCTATTTATTTGATTTATCCATTTTCATTTATTTGATATCTTTTATGTATTTTTATATTATTTATTATTCATTTTAATTATTCATTGTCATTAATTTACTTTGTTTGATATTTCCTTGAGGTTTTTGTTTCACTCTTTTTCCTTTTTCATTACTGTATTTATTTTCTTTTTAATCTTTAATTCAGGCATAAAGGGGGTTAAACATTTCACATAATCTTTAGTTTTCTTCTCAATTCAACAGATTACTAGAAAAATGTGGCAGAAAAATGACAGCATGAGTTGTGTTGATGAAAAGTGTGAACTTTATGGGAAACTGACAGAAGCTTCTGGACAGACTGAAATCATTTTGTTCATAAGGATTTTGCTCTGTGTAAAGATAAGGAGATAAACTTGTGTTGCTTTCAGTCAAAATAAATTGCCATTTGGCTGTAAAAATCCCCTTCTGTTGGCTTTTCGGTCAAATTAACAAACTGTCATTTGTTGGCTGCAAAGTCTCAGAGAAATGATTTGATTGTCCTGCTTTGAGTGAGGATTATGATTCTCCAGCATGGAGCAAACAGCTGCTGTCTGTGGTGGCTCAGTCAGTTTTTTTTTTTTTCATCTTTCTGTGCTTGGACATATTTGTATATTGGATGCATTTTGGATAAGCGAGCTCCATTGTGCCGTCAAACCTAGTGGGGCATGTCAGTGCGCAATTTCATTGATGGATTCTACAATCGCCACACTTCTCAGGGGCTCTGGCTGCATGAAAACATTAGCAATATGGTTTGTGTGCCCATTTAACTTAATTGCAGGGATGCTCAATGGAAGAGTGAGGGCTCTTATTTTATCTGCAGCTCAGAGAGGAAATGCTGCTGCAGAGATTTGATCCTGCTGGGGTTGATGATGCTGTAAAAAGTTTGCATCAAGAAGTGATATCTCTCTAGTTTGGGATAGCAGTTGAATGAAATTAAGATTTCACATGCAACAATTACAGGTCTTTGTGCTCAAATAACTTAGCAAAACTTTTTTAAAAGGAAAAAAACAAGCAGTAATGTTTTTAATTCAGTCAGTTATTCTAAGAAACTCTCCACACTGTGGTTGCAAATAAGTTACAGCAGCAAAGCTTGTATTTATACCATATACACTCTTCTGCCAATTTATTACAATCATTCAACTGCTTGTTAAAATAAATATCTCATCAGCCAATCATATGGCAGCAACTCAACACAACTAGTCACGTAAGCTGTGCCTCATGTTGCAGTCTGCACACTACGTAGGCTACGGACTGTGCTACGAAGTCACACTCTGAAGCAGAGCAGCCTCCTGAAACAGTAGGCTGCTGAAATGGGACATCGTAGCCAACGAGAATTTCCCATACTGCTAAAGTCTCGTTGCATAGCAACTGCAGACTCCACAGCTGTCTAGTGACGGCATTCCTTCAGATACGTTGTACAAACTAAACTGGAACCGGACATTTTATTCCTTTTCATTTATCTGTCGTTACCTGAAGATTAACACCCAATTAACTGCTTGTAAACACCTGAATAATGTCAAACAAATGCATTTTCTGAGGCAAAAACTCTCTTTTTAAGCTTGTCAGCATATTCTAAATTTTCCACAGAGACTCTGTTGTTTCTAATGGGGAAACACTTCATTTAACGCTTAAAAATCCACGAATATATCCAAATATTACACTCGTAGCTCTGCTGCTTATTTCCTTCCATCTTGTGTGTGCATGAATTCTGGGATAGGAGAGGCCACGAAGGATACATCGCATGTATCCTTTGTTTCAGGCCAGGGTGGATTCAGAGGCTCCTTCAGGCGTTTTTGAAATGGGACAGTACCTGACGCGCCACTGTGACGTATGCAGCTGACGAATCCACACTTCACAGTGTGCAGACTGCAACATGAGACAAAGCTGTAGACATGGTCAAGACAACTTGCTGAAGTTCCAACTGAGCATCAGAATGAGTAAGAAATGGGATGTGACTTTGAACAAGGCATGGTTGTTGGTCTAAATATTTCAGAAACTGCTGATCTACAGGGATTTTCACACACAAACATCTCTAGGGTTTACAGAGAATGGTCTGAAGAAGAGAAAATATCCAATGAGACGCAGCTGTCTGGACCAGAATGTCTTGTTGATGTCTGAACATAGAACATGTCCAACCTTGAAACAAATGGGCTACAGTAGCAGAAGATCACACCAGATGTCACTCCTGTCAGCTAAGAACAAGAAACTGAGGCTACAATTCACACACACCCACCAAAACTGGACAACTGAAGATGGAGAAACGTTGCTGGTCTGATGAGTCTCCATTTCAGCTCTGCATTCAGATGGTAGACTCAGAATTTGGTGGAAACATCATGAAAGCATGGATCCATCCTGTCGTCATTTTCTGAGAGCAAGGTCGGCCAGAGCCTTTACGGGGCCTCAGGCAGAATTCAATGGGCTATAAGCACAACTCCACTACTTTCTGAACTTAGCAAACCAGACAAACTGATTAATCCAGGTGTGTCTTGCCATTGTTGGCGTGGTTACTGAGGTCAGGTACACCTGGATTCATCAGTTTGTCCAATAATAAAAGACAGGAAACAACGGAGCACTAATAAGTTAAGGAAGTAGCAGACTTACACATGTAATCGATTGTTTGAGAATATTTCATGGAACTTTTGTCATTTTAATCAGCCCCCTTAATAGCAGTAGTGTGGAGACCCCCAGCAGCATCATAGGCTATCATAAATTTGCTTATGACAGGACTGTGTGAAAGTCTTAAACAAGGTCTTATTGGTCATATTCATCTTGTTATTTGTCGCTGTGAGTAGGATTTGAACCTACGAGGGGAAACCCCATTGGATTTCGAGTCCAACGCCTTAACCTCTCGGCCATCACAGCTACACATCACACAGTGGTCTAAATAGTGAGAAGTTTTGACATACACTGAATGGACCCAGTGAATGAGAGAATGCTGTCTCCCATGTTGTACTCCATGTCCACTTTGGACGCAAAGTCAGACTCTTCAACGACAAAAGTTAACATTTATTTATTTTAAGCCTATCTTGCAAGGGCAGCACATATAAGTATTATGTCATAAAGCAAACCCAAAGAACTTGGTGGAGGAGGAAGAAGGGCTTGAACCCCAGTTGCCTAGGTAACCACCAACCAGTCATACTCCCTGCCTACTTGACCACAAATGCAGTCAAGCATGGAAAAGAGATATAACCAACATGGTCTCACATGCAGCTCAATCTAATAGATTAGAAGTTAGAGCTCCACTGACCATAGACACACACACTTACTCCCATTTCTTTTGTTCAATGCATTTAAGTAGTTTAACAGTGACATTGTGAATAATTATGTAGCAAGCAGAATAAGAAAGCATTTTTCCAATGATTTGACAATAAAAATACCAAATCAAAAGTTGGAAATCAAGCCCACACTCTGAGGTTCTGCATCATGAATGTGATGTTTTACGTAGCAGTGACCTAAATGGCACGATGTGACGCCTTCGTTGCTCAGTGTAGTCGGTAGCTGACTGTATTTTTATATGCAAACGTGTAAAACAAGATTAGCAGCAGCTCAATTTTGGCAGCTTTATGCAAACAAAGGAGTTAACAGCACAGATTGTGATGAGAGCCACACAGATGGGGGCACCGAATCTGATACTGCAAGCCAACAACGCTGGTTATCCAGTCCACACATAAATGGGAGAACTGGATAATCTGAAAATCTCCACCCCAGGCAGCTTTCTCCTAAAAGTTTTATTTGAATTCCCCCAAAAATGTGTTTGCATGTGAATGAAAGACGCAAACACAAAGAAAAATCTGTGTTGTCTTTTCCCTCTCAGAAAAATACTTTTCTCAATAGCAAATGATCAAAGTTAGGGTTACGAATGATAACGATAATGGATTGGATTGATGTAGCACGTTTCAAGGACTCCATTATTCATTCAAACAGATGATAGTAGGCGAGGTTTCTAGCCACAGCTGACATGGCAGCCAGTCCGAACACCACCAAACATTTGAACAAGTAAAAAAAATGTATGTATTCACATTTTAAAATAGAATATTTTCAACCAGTGTCACCAGATGGGCTTATTGGCAGGTTAGAAAACACAAAACCCTGATTCATGATCAAAATTCAAACCAGATACATTTAACATGACATAACATCAGCATGATTCACCGACAGTTAACAACAATATAAAAACAAGAGCTAATCTCTCAAACTGATAAAGCAGAGCAGCAGGCGAGCACATTAGAAGTTAAAGTAAAGTCATTGTGAGCAGCCAACGGTCTGCCTAAGATTACAACTGTCATTGTTATTATCTCTCATTGCACATTACCATATGTTTCAGGCAATAATTTCATCACTCATTTCCAAATAATGATCATCTGCCTGTTGATCTGAAGGCAGACGCTCAGGCTTTGTTGCTTGAATGTGATTTGATGAGATGATGCGCTGAACTAAATTTAGAACTGAGGAAAGCTTTGTGGTCTGTTCTCACAGTGCAGGAAAGAAAATTGTATCTGATGCAATTTCCAGATCGCAAACACTTGACTGCTGCAGTTATGAATTATTAGACAATATATGCAAATGAATGAAGTTAGAAAAATTTATTAAAGTTTATCTCAACGTTTTAAAGTTTAGATGATGATGCCAATAAGACAATGGCTGCCTCTGCATCACAGCTAAAAATGGACAGAGATGATTGAAAACCTGTTTACAGTGAAGCCAACTTTAATCATAGGAACTACAATTAGGGTTTATTTAATCTCTTCTTCGGGGATCCTGAGAAAAGTGCCTAAATTATGTTGTTGTTTTTTATTATAATTTTTCTATTCTCACATGATAGGAGGCTCTAGTTGCAGGTATGACATCATCACTGAGTGTCTTGTAGTTTTAAGAGAAAACTACGGTGGCCGGGAAGTGCAAAACATTAATACATTTACCTGAAACACTTTGCAAGTTCAACAAAACACTTGTACAAGTTAAAAAAAAACACTTATACGAGTTCAACAAAACACGAATGCAAGTTAAAAATTCACAAATGCAAGTTAAAAAAACACGAATGCAAGTTCAACAAAACACGAATGCAAGTTAAAAAACACGAATACAAGTTCAACAAAACACAAATGCAAGTTAGAAAAACACGAATGCATGTTCAACAAAACACGAATGCAAGTTAAAAAACACGAATGCAAGTTAAAAAACACGAATGCAAGTTAAAAAAACACGAATGCAAGTTAAAAAAACACGAATGCAAGTTAAAAAAACACGAATGCATGTTCAACAAAACACGAATGCAAGTTAAAAAACACGAATGCAAGTTCAACAAAACACGAATGCAAGTTAAAAAAAAACACTTATACAAAGACACGACCCGGAAGTGATTGGTGGCCATTGCTGCACTGTCTGTTCTTTCTTTCCTTTTTCTTTCTTTCTTTCTTTCTTTCTTTCTTTCTTTCTTTCTTTCTTTCTTTCTTTCTATCTTTCTCTTTCTTTCTTTCTTATTAAATGGACAAAACTAATTGTACATGCATTGTATAATATTACAGAGATAAAAACATCTTCGTAATTTTGATGAGTAGGTATTTTTTGTTTCATTTCTTATTTTTAATTTTTAAGTTTAAAAGTCTTCCAGTAATTTTTAAAATCATTAGATTGAAAAACTAGAAAATAAGGGCATTTATCTATTTATTTTGCCAGATCATTTTGTGGATGTAATATTTTTGTAGGATAATGATAAAATTTAGATATGTAGGCCTATTTCTCATTTCAGGAAAAACAGTCTCTTTCTGCCTGTGGTAATATGAGTAATCGGTATCAATCGGTGATCAAAATCACATCAATACAATCACATGAATACAAACGGTTGCTATGCGATCAGCGCTTTATCTTTATCACTTGTCCCTGTGATAAATTGCTGTAAACCATGAGGAGTTGTGCGGCGGTGTTCTGCACAGCACTAACCTTCAAGTAGGTGGAAGCTGTCTTTCTTCAGGTTTCTGGCGTATAACGAGTCAGCTGAGCGCCGTGATCAGTGGACCGAATCAGTGAGGAAGGTGAACAGAGATGGCAGTGTGTGGAGCCAACGTTTAATAGCCTAATCATTGTACGTTTGTGTATATAACCTGATGCAGGTCGGAGAAAATTTCTGAATGGATATTGATTACAAAAATGTGTTCTCAATTGTAGTTATGTAATACCTTTATTGATAAATGTGTTTATTATTCACACTTGAGTTTTCAGTTGTTTGTTGTAATGTTGATAATGTTGGTTAAAAGTGTATTTTTTTAATTGTTACTTGTGTGCATACCTGGTCAAAATAAAATTTGAAAAAGAATGAAATTCACTTGACTTAGACCTACAGATTTTATTTTTCAATAGTACACAGTGAGCCATATGTTACCACAATATTTGCAGATGAATTTCCCCACACCTGAGTTCCCTATGCTGATTATAATGGCAATATGTTGATACAAATACTTCAAAACCACTTTCCCCTATATACCTGTCATAAACAACGTCGTATTTTGCCTCTTGACATTGGTTGGATTGTCTGACTGTCCGTATCGTTTAACGGCTGATGTTTGAGTGGATGATCCAACAAAATGTCTTGATTTGGAATACCCGGATCTCTTTAGTGAGCTCCCAAATAGGCACTTCTTAGATGGAAGTCTAAATCGTATTCATGTTTTATATTTATAATGTTAAATATCTGAAAATTACATTTAATAATTGGCTGGCATATATAGTTCCTCTCATGTGTCTGTATAATAAAGGATAGTTATTCCGTTAGTGTCCACATAAATATTTTGTGGAGTTAGCTATTTATATTGATGAAATTCCAAAGAAAATATGTAGTACAACAACATCAACCATATTATTATTATTATTATTATTATCGAGCAGAGCAACTGATATTGAATGTAAAGCTACAGGTGTTCAAATGGAGGCACTGCCTCAGTAATGACATATGGGTTGGTTATTTTATAACGTGTGATTTGATTATTTTTAGGGGGAAGGTGGTTATATAGAAAAACGTACAATGATTAATAAACATTTACATGGCTCCACACACTGCCATCTCTGTTCACCTTCCTCACTGATTCGGTCCACTGATCACGGCGGTCAGCTGACTCGTTATACACCAGAAACCTGAAGAAAGACAGCTGCCACCTACTTGAAGGTTGTGTGCTGTGCAGAACACCGCCGCACAACTCCTCATGGTTTACAGCAATTTATCACAGGGACAAGTGATAAAGATAAAGCGCTGATCCTGCATAGCAACCGTTTGTATTCAGCGCGCTCCTGGTTGCTAGGTGCCAGCGCATACCGGATGTGGGAAGTTTCGATCCCGAGAATTAAATTTCTGTTATGATGTGATTTTGATCACCGATTGATACCGATTACTCATATTACCACAAGCAGAAAGAGACTGTTTTTCCTGAAATGAGAAATAGGCCTACATATCTAAATTTTATCATTATCCTACAAAAATATTACATCCACAAAATGATCTGGAAAAATAAATAGATAAATGCCCTTATTTTCTAGTTTTTCAATCTAATGATTTTAAAAATTACTGGAAGACTTTTAAACTTAAAAATTAAAAATAAGAAATGAAACAAAAAATACCTACTCGTCAAAATTACGAAGATGTTTTTATCTCTGTAATATACAATGCATGTACAATTAATTTTGCCCATTTAATAAGAAAGAAAGAAAAAGAAAGAAAGAAAAAAGGAAAGAAAGAACAGACAGTGCAGCGATCGCCACCAATCACTTCCGGGTCGTGTCTTTGTATAAGTGTTTTTTTTTTAACTTGCATTCGTGTTTTGTTGAACTTGTATAAGTGTTTTGTTGAACTTGCATTCGTGTTTTGTTGAACTTGTATAAGTGTTTTGTTGAACTTGCATTCGTGTTTTTTAACTTGCATTCGTGTTTTGTTGAACATGCATTCGTGTTTTGTTGAACTTGCATTCGTGTTTTGTTGAACATGCATTCGTGTTTTTTTAACTTGCACTCGTGTTTTGTTGAACTTGCATTCGTGTTTGTTGAACTTGTATGTGTTTTTTAACTTGCATTCGTGTTTTATTGAACTTGCATTCGTGTTTTTTTTAACTTGCATTCGTGTTTTTTTTAACTTGCATTCGTGTTTTTTTACTTGCATTCGTGTTTTGTTGAACTTGTATAAGTGTTTTTTAACTTGCATTCGTGTTTTTTTAACTTGCATTCGTGTTTTGTTGAACTTGTATAAGTGTTTTTTAACTTGCATTCGTGTTTTTCTGAACTTGTATAAGTGTTTTTTAACTTGCATTCGTGTTTTTTTTAACTTGCATTCGTGTTTTGTTGAACTTGCATTCGTGTTTTGTTGAACTTGTATAAGTGTTTTTTAACTTGCATTCGTGTTTTTTTAACTTGCATTCGTGTTTTGTTGAACTTGTATAAGTGTTTTTTAACTTGCATTCGTGTTTTTTTTAACTTGTATTAGTGTTTTTTAACTTGCATTCGTGTTTTGTTGAACTTGCATTCGTGTTTTGTTGAACTTGTATTAGTGTTTTTTAACTTGCATTCGTGTTTTGTTGAACTTGCATTCGTGTTTTTTTAACTTGCATTTGTGAATTTTTAACTTGCATTCGTGTTTTGTTGAACTTGTATAAGTGTTTTTTTTTTTTAACTTGTATAAGTGTTTTGTTGAACTTGCAAAAGTGTTTCAGGTAAATGTATTAATGTTTTGCACTTCCCGGCCACCGTAGAAAACTGCCAGGTGGATTTTTAAGAAACTTTGTGGAGATTTGGAGCAAATTAAAAATGAAAAAAATCAGAGGTGAGAATTCTTTTAGACAATCTTACACATCTAGGTCCATAACTTAACATTAGATTTAGTTAATTATTTGTACAAAGAAGCGAAAAACAGGTTTTGGCAAAACTACTATGGAGAGACTTTTATATTGTCAGATATTCTCTATTTGCTGTGAGTAAGATTTGAATTTGCTTGGGGAAACCTCACTCATCATACCACCCTGGATTCTGACATTCTCAGTCATCATAGTAAATGCAATCCAAACAAAAAGCAAAGTTTAAATGTTAAATACTATTCTTTTCTTTACTCCACATGCTCTTACAATTGCCTGATGTGCAGAATGAGCTGATTTTTTTTTCACTGCGGTTGTCTTTTAATACTGTTTCTGAATTCTCAATGTGAGAAATTCGGGTGCAAGCCTCAAGGGGGCGCTTGTGGGGGAGACGAGGTGCCTCTTAAACCCCAACTCAGACTCCAGTAAGACAAAGAAGAAAGGTTTTGTCTTGTGAGATGAAGAGAACCAAACTGGAGTCTGACCGGTCCCCACGGCAGGGGGAACAGGGGGGACCTATGCGGAGAAACCCCATTTCTCGAGTCCAACGCCTTAACCTCTCAGCCATCACGGCTGAAGACTAGCTCTCATCATACCATGTTCAATTCTGCCATTTGTAGTCATTCGAGTCGTGAAAATCCAAACAAAAAGCGACTTCTTTTCATGAAGACGTTACCCATTTCAATTGTGGGGATCCTTCATAGCAGAAAGTAATATTTAAATACCAGTGAATACTTCACACCAGTACAAGACTGCCATTGAGAGACCTTCAGAGAGTTTAACTGCTCTACAGAAATGATGTCATTATATCGCTGTGAGTAGGATTCGAACCTACGAGGGGAAACCCCATTGGATTTCGAGTCCAACGCCTTAACCTCTCGGCCATCACAGCTTGACACTCTGAACAGACAGGAACTTTTTTTGGTGGGTTACAAAGACATCCCTCCTCTAAATTGTAAGGCTCCTTCAGCTGTAGATGTATGTTATAAGTTCCAGGGTTTTGAAATCTTAAAGGTGCCATGACATCAAATTTCACAGTTCTGTGGTTTTGGGGGTTTAATGTGATCTGTTTTGCACTGATAAGGCCATGTGGATAAGAATTCATTCACACTCTGGTATAAACCAAAGAAGCAAACTCTGGTGTGCTTGGTTTGCAGTCTGGAAGCAAACATACCAAAGATTGGATCAGCTGTTGTGACTGCATGATGTAGTCCAGGCAGTTTGGTCAGGTTAAGTGCTAGTTCCCATCCTATCAAACCAAACCCCCCAGACTATCCTGATGTAAATGTGCCACAAGTGTAATAAGGGCTCCTTAATCCCCTTGAGATGGCTGGAGGGATGCTGATGTATGTGGGGGAGATGTGACGTCTCACTCCTTGTCCTTTGTTAAGTGATTAACAAAGGTGGTTTCTCTACTTTGTCACTGATGACTCTCACTTCCTGCTCAAACTAGTTGTCTTCACCGCGGAGATGCAGAAAAGCAGCTGAGTCTTGGCCTAGTCTCGTCTAGCATACAGTTGTTTGGATTCCCGAATAAAAGTTAATTGCAGTCATCACCACACTGAACTCCATATACACCGCTGCTTTTTTGAGTGTGTGGAGTTGTTTCTTTACGATGAACCTGGTATGAAATAGTATGAAAGGAAACCCCATTGGATGCTGGTTACACACTCTGCAAGAAGCAAGAACTTTGTTCTTGTTCTCGAGCAAAACTATATAATTTGGTTCTTAACTTCATAACTGAATACACTAATAAACCCTAACAAAGTTAGAAACAAAACATCAGCTGATAAAAATATAGTAACTAATGATATTGAGGTATTTTGCAAAGGATTTAATCCAGAAAGTTTCAATATTTCTTTGCCCTTGAGGAAAGACTTTCCACATTACAAGTAAATGAAGCCACTTGCCATTAATTATGCTTAGCAAATGAGATTATCCACAGCTGTCAGACCACACATACTCTGGACAGTGAACGGGTGCTTCTTACTCCCCTTCCCTGCTATACCTTATTTCATTTCTCTATTCAATAGGTTCATTAACAGAAAAATGGAAATGAATAAACTTTTATTTTAAAGTCTGAAAAAACATGCATAGTGCAAAATTATACATTTTTTTTTTTTATTGTCCTTCTATATCTCCAGCTTTTCTTTAAACCAACTAAGGCAGCATTTTTGCACTCACTGAACAGTAAATTAACAAGCAACAAATGTAAGTGGAACTCTTAATAGTCTTTTTTTTCCTACAGTGGCTTACTAAATAATACCAATGTCAGCCAATGTCATGAAACAAAAGCCTTTAGAGGGCCTCAGCTGTGCCAGATGCTCACAGATCATCGTCTTCTGTCTCTCTCACTGGTGAACCGTCTGGGGTGTATTCTGCCTCTCACTCACACTGTTTACACTATTTACATCTAAGTGCAAATAGTGATGCTGCTGCAGTAAAGAAACCTGGGTGTAGACTGCTTGCATGACACTGCAAAAATAGCTGTGATGGCCGAGAGGTTAAGGCGTTGGATTTGAAATCCAATGGGGTTTCCCCGCGCAGGTTCAAATCCTGCTCACAGCGAATGAATGGACTTGTATTTTCTTCTGTGCACACCATGGATTGATTCCAAGTGCAAAGCAGTTAGATTGCACCTTGTAGCCCCTAATCAGTGAGAAAACTGCAGAAAAAGGGCTTTTGTTTGCTGGGGAGCATAAAGATCCTACCCAGCATCTTTGGGGAGCAATGAAAGCAAGGGTCTGATAAGTCCAGATCTAACTTGGTCACTACAGAATCCAGACCTGAGTCCAATGAGAATGTTTGGGATGTGCTGGAGAAGGCTTTGCACGGAAACTAATGCAACTCTGGATAGAAATTAATGTCACTTTCCAGAAGCTTATCTAAACAATGCAACAGAAAATGCTGCCGTAACTCAAATGCAGCCTATCAACTTGATCACATCTCTGTGAGCAGGATTTGAACCTACAAAGGGAGACCCCTTCGGGCTTCAAATCCAACACCTTAACCACTCAGCCATCCCAGCTTCAAACTCAAAGAAGAGTAAAAAGGTGAAGAAGGTGTTTATAAAGTTAACTTCGTCACAAAACAGTTAACATTCATGTTCATATTTTGAACAGAAAAGACAAGTGATTTGAGCGATATGTGGAATCCATCTTTGCTAAACCATCTCTCAAAAGAAGAGGTAGCCTTGACTCTCTGCTTGCTTTGTCAAGTAGATAAGCAGCTGTGATGGCCGCACTCTGCACCACTCTCTGGTGGATGTATTGGCCAACAACCATGCCAACATAAGAGACACATGGCAGCATGAAAGCACTGATGTTGGCTCTGTATAATGAAGCCGGAATGTGCTGAATTACATTCATAGCCCCTCCATCTAGGCCATGGAATTTCAAACAGAAGGTAACATATTTTTCATGGTTCATGAAGCCATTTCTCTTCTCAATCGTACGGCTCCTTCTGCTGTAGATGTATGATGATGAGTTCCAGGGCTTTAAAATTTTAAAGTGCATCTCCAGATTTACATGTTGACCCAGTGTTGGTTGATTAAAGTCAGCTCAGTCTCATACAAAAGAGATTCATCAGCTTTGATGCTGACTTCTAGTTTATTCTTTTTTTCACATGTTGTTGGAGGTATGTGGTGATCACTGAGTGTCTTGTAGGTTTTGAGGATTATAGAAAAACTGCTACTTATTTTCATGAAACCTTGTGGAGATTTACAGCAAATGGGAAATGATCAGGGACCAGAATGTTTTTTGTAAAGTTATTCACCTCAGTCCTCAACTTAAAACAGCATCAAATAATCAGTTAAAGGTGTAGTGTGTAAGAATTACTGACATCTAGTGGTAAAGATGGGTATTTGAAAGAAAAGATGTTTTCTTTCAAGTGACTTCATCTTCCAAGCACTGTTGTGAATGTATGGTGGCTGTTAGTTGCCAAAATTCTTCCCGACATAAAGATGTTTTCATCTGTAAGTGGATCCAGTTGTCTCAGGCATATCTATGACTGTACTACAGGTATCTACTTTTTATGCCCTTTAAGGTAATACTTAACCCAACCAGTGCTCTAACTCCCATTAAACAAAGCTGGTACAGCAGTTTTAAAGTTCAGAGGGTTCTTACTTCACACACGTTGTTTTGCCCATTCAGACACCATAATAAAAAATGGTGGAACAGCCTCCCCTGTATGCGCACCCCCAGCAAGTAGATATAAATGACTCATTCTCAGCACAAACCGGTTATTCTAGTACAGCAACTGCACATAGAAACACAGTTTTAAATTGTATGACACTTTTCTGCCATTGAATTTATTTATTTTTTTACACACTGTACCTTTAAATTTACAATAATTTTAGTATTGTACTTAAGACCAGACTGTTGAGAGATTGAGAGGAAGTCACATATATTAAACTTATCGCTGTGAGTAGGATTCGAACCTACGAGGGGAAACCCCATTGGATTTCAAGTCCAACGCCTTAACCTCTCGGCCATCACAGCTTGAATGTTGCTATGGAGACGTTCTTCTTCTCAGTTACAGTAAAAGACTTCTTCAGCTCCAGATGCATGACGGTGAGCTGCAGGGCTTTTTAATCTTATACGGTCACATGATTCAAAAACCAGGAAAAATGAAGTTCAGCTGCCTTTATTCAAGCTTTTATGATTATATCGTTAATGCAATAACGGGATCAATCATTTCATTTGTAAACTTTGGGACTTTTTTTTTCTTTTTGCAGATTTATGGATTCTAGCCACTCCGGTGGAGATGCATTCCCATTTTTAGTTTTCATCACCAGTATCTTGGAAAACAATTGCCCTGCAGTTTGCAAACAGGGGCAGTAGGTACAAATAAAAGTAAACCTATATGTCGATCATAAAAAGCAAAGCTACTTTATTAGTAATAAAAGCTTATTGTTTGTTATAAGCTTGGTCATTTATATATGGAGCTTGAAGACACCATTAGCCAGATATCTAAAATGTCACGCACTGCTCACCAGATTGCACATTACTATGTTGCATTTATAACAGTATAGTTTTCAAATTTACACACTAGCTCTACATACTGATTTTAAAAATGCTGCACAAACCCAGTTTGCAACCTTTTTGTCATATGAAAACATGGTTAACCTCTGCTTAAATCAAGAGCTAAGTGTGATACTTCAACTCAAGAAAGGGTGTGAGTTAATGGTGCGATGTGCAAATGAAGTGAAATCAAGTGAGAGATGACAGAATGATGAGCTCTACAAAGACAAAGAGTTGTAATCTTTTTCATCCTGAAATAAATTGACCTGTTAGCCACCGGGATCATTAAAACACATCCAACCTCCACCTGCCTTCAGCGACTCCAGACTCACATCATTACATTCACATCTCGTCTCACAGCTCCCCCTCATATCAACCCACAACCTTAATGGATCACACGCCTAATATACTGTAACTGCAAGGTGCAAGGTTAATGTAGAATAGTTTAGAGTGCACCCTTCATTATTCTAATGACTTATGTGCATTCTGCCCTCCAGAATTAGCAGTGACCAGGGCTCACGCCAAACAGTTTTATTATCCAAGAAAAACCTTTATATATCCAATTGTTTCAAGCTGTTTATTCCTATTTTTCTAACCCAGATGCTAAGTTTTACTAAATTTATTATTCAGCTATAATACCTGTAATCATGTTTACACTGGATGTTGTACTGATTGTTCATTTTAGATCTCCTAAAGTTAAATTAAAACAGTTTATTCCCAAATTGTTACCAAAAATGCCCATAATGCAAGTATAACATACAGCACAGGTGTGTGTTGAACAGTCTTAAAACTGAACAATATGTAACATATAGTTTTGTCAGGTGGACATTAATATTTCAAACACAACATAACATCTACTGCAGCTCATATTTCTGTGTTTATGTGTGTGTGGGGGGGGGTATTATGCTCCACAAGCAGAGTTCTTAAATGGTGGCAGGGAACCAGATAAATCTAAATGGAAATAAATGGGGTCACTGGTTGAGTGGGCAGCAGGTGATTCGGTGCTTGTGCTCTGGGCATTTCCCTGAGGAGAAATTCCAAAATCAAAAGTTGTAAATGGTGCAGCAGCATGAGCAGGTAAAAAAGTTATGCAGAGATACACAATTTAAAGATTTCTACATCAGCTTTCCACATTTTAACAAACAAAATTTAAAATACTTTAAAACTCTTGCCTTTTCAAGGACTAATATAATTTTCATGGCATTTTATTACAAGAAAAAAGTGAATACAATAGCATGTTATTGTAGGTTTAATACAATAATTGCTTAATTCTTTTTTTTTTTTTTTTGGTGCATTTTATATAAATTTACAATCTGTAAAAACATCGTGCATTAAATCAAAAAGTCTGGTTCACTATTACACATACACTCAAATATATTTTCACTTCATGAAAATTAAACCCACACAATAATATTTTCTAAAGTAAGAAAATGTATTTAATCGCAAATATAGAGGTGAAAATCTTTGGTAGAAAATTTAGATTTCTAGTTTTAAATTTAGTTTTACAGTTTGTGCTGGAGGTTAGTGTTCAGGAGTATATTTTAATTCAACTTCTGGAGGTCATTAGTAACTAATTCCTAGTCAATTATTCTAAACACAGCTGGAAAAGTAAAGGAAGTAATTTTGTAGTGAACATATAGCTGTAAATCATAATTATTTTCACATGAATAGTAAAATAGCTCTCAGAATTGGTGTGTTATTTACTAAATTGAGTCAGAAACAGCTCCATTCTCCACTCAGATTTCCCTCTCTCACCATAAGTGTTTTTACATCACTCCAGTTTATTACCTCTGTTGTTGGAAGAAAATATAAAAACATGCAGCTAAAAGACTCAGAAGTGAAACTAACTGGACTCATCTCATCTGTAGGTGGCAGGAACATGTAATCTTAGGTCTGTCTGTGATTACATGTGTTCTGCTGCTGTTTTTTCAGGATGGAGCAACACAATATCAACTTTCATCAGTCCCATACAATACTGGGATTCAGCAGCATCATCAGCTGAGGATGCAGACAATTCAAGTGAGCATTTCTTCTTCCTTTGACTGCATATAATATGCATTACAGCGATGGAATCATTTATTTGTTTTATTTTATTCTAGGTTTATTGTATTCACCATAATTTGCATTGCAGGGGTTTTACAGAGCTTCTCCACCTTACACTTCGCTCTCTTTCTGCACCAGAGTAATGTTTAAGGAACAAAACAGCAACAGAAGCTTGTGCAGCCATCATTTGAGATTGCCCCACAATTTTTTTTTTTTTAAAGTTTAGGGCTCCACCAACAATTATTTTGATAATTAAATAGTCATTGATTGGAAATTAGTCGACTGATTGGATCATATGAAAATTGTAGCATATTTACAGCACCATTCAAAAGTTTGGACACTTTCTCATTTAATTTAATGGAAAAACATGTCCAAACATTTGACTGGTAGTGTGTGTTTATTTACGTCATATACAATTCAAGAAAAGTTGAGACAGAAACGCAGACAAAACAGCGGAAGGTACTATATGGCAATTTTGAGTGGAAAAACAATAAACAATTAGTCGATTTTTAAATTAGTAACAGACAATTTTGATAATGGAAGATTAGTCGAATAATTGATTAATCATGGCAACCCTATTAAAGTCACTTCCAAGTGGCAGCAAAACATTGTAAAAGGAGATTGTGTGAATATGCACTTACAAGGTGCTATGTTTTGTTTTTTTATCTAAAAATGTTGCAGATATCCGGCTTCTTTACATATTAGTCATTACTTCAACGTAGTGCAAAATGCTTTTGAAATAAACCACAGCCACAAAACCATTTTTACCATTTAGAAACCTTAAGATGGTAGGAATATTATTATTTTTAGGACTTAACAATGGCATCACAAAATCGTTTTAATGTATCCAGCTTTCAGAATTATTGTTTATTTTGATAAGGTTCAGGTTAACATTTGCTTTTTGTTATAAAGCCTATTGGTATCGGCCTATAACGCCTTAAAACTGAATATCGGACATCGGCCACCCCACCAATATTTAAACGATCAGACTTTAAAACTTTTAAAGACTGTTCAACAAAATAAAGCAATCAGATTTCTATTCTGCTTGCTTCAATGCTGGACAGGACAAGTAAAAAAGAAGAAAAACAAAAAAAAAACAAAAAAAAAACTTCTAAAGACTAGGGGTGGGGAAAAAAATATTGATACACTGAAATATTGTGATATTTTCATATGCTGATATCATTATGAAATTTAAAACAGTATCGATCTATTTTACAAACAAAATCTCTCATCAATATTTCATCTTTCTGTTACGAAATCTCGCAATATTTTCATATGCTGATATCATATTGATATTTAAAAACACAGTATCAATCTATTTTACTAATAAAATCTCGCGAGAATTCACGAAATATCATGAGAGTTCATAACAGAATGGTGAAATCTCTCAAGATTTGGCAAGTAAAATAGATCAATACCGTGTTTTTAAATATCGATTTGGTATCGGCATTTGAAAATATCAGGATATTTCAGTGTATCAATATTCTTTCCCAACCTTATTTTTCAAAGTTTCGGAAACAGATGAAAAAAAACTGCTATTTGCAATGACTGCTTATTTTTTTCAGCTTTAATATTGGTATCAATATCAGTTATCGGCCACACAAATTTTAAAATATCGGCATATCGGATATTTCAACATTTCAATACAGAGCATCCCTACTTTTTGTGTAGTATTATTCCGAAAATACTAACAAGATAATAACAAAGACATACATAATAAGCCCTGTATATCTTTTAAAAGTAAGATCTTGTAGAGATCAATAGGTCATAGTGGCAGTCACAGACTACAACAACAGCCAAGTCAACATTAGGTGAGCAGCTTCCTGCAGGATCTGAAACCAGATATGTTATCAAAGAAGACAAGCGAACACAGCACCGAATCCGCTCCATGCTGATGACCAGTTTTTACGCCCGGTCGAGGCATTTTCTATTCAGCGGGTCATCAACATAGCAGATGCTAGTTGTTAGCCTCTCCAGTGCTAGCACACTCATTTGCCCCGTTTCCAAAGCAGGTTTGTTATTGGTCTGCAACTGTAGACGAATCCAAATACTGTACATGAGATGGACTGGGCATAAACACAAAAACACTTTTTACACCCTTGATTCTCAGTGTGCTGTCAGTAAAATTGTATTTTCTTCACTAACCCTTTGCATCATGTCCTGCATCCTGCATGTTAAATGTACAAACTTCTCCAGCATATTTGCTTATAATGTCTTAACTAGGAGAGTCTCTGTTATGAGATGTACATAAGTGCATGTGAGAAGAGACTACCTCTTGCATGGCTGCTTTATGAAATGTATTTAGCCAGGCTCTGCTTCTGTCCCTGACTTCAGGGGCCTTGCACTGGATCAAACAGAAATACCTGATTAGCCAAACTAAGACTCTTGTTATGATTTTCAGATTTCCTGTCATGATTTTGATCTTTCAACAGGTACCAGTAGTTTGGAGGTGAAAGAGAATCAGGATGAGAAAAACCACCTGGAGCATGACCTTCTACGAAAGTATCATCCGTCAACCTTTTGTGCAACTTTTCCCAGACACAGACCAAGAGCACTGAAGAGGAAGCAGCCACTGGTGGATGGAAATGACCGGCTGCTCTGCCAAAGTCATGTGGCTTGTAAGAGAACAGCCTGGGCAGTGACCCAGAAGAACGCACTGGTGCAGCTGAACGAGCTACGACCAGGTCTGCAATATGAGATTGTGTCAAAAACTGGTCCACTGCACGCCCCGGTGTTTTCTGTAGGCGTGGAGGTTAATGGTTTCCACTTTGAAGGCCGAGGACCTACAAAAAAGCAGGCAAAGATGAGGGCTGCGGAGCTGGCTCTGCAGTCATTCATCCAGTTCCCAAATGCCTCCCAGGTTCACACCACCATGGGGAACTTCACCAGCACACCTATGGATTTTACTGCAGATCACCTGGACCTCCCTGAAGCCATTTTCAAACAGTTTGAACCATCGCTGCATGAAAGCTGTGAGGTTTTCTCCAGCATCTACAACCACAGATGGCTTGTTCGATTCTCACTGGACTTGGTTTCCTCAACAAATCCAAAGAGACGAGCCCTCAGCACCTCGTTTTTAGAGCACCTCAATCCAGTGGCGCTGCTAAATGAGCTGCGACCGGGACTCAGGTACATGTGTCTGACAGAAAGAGTTCACGGCAGGCCGTTGAGGAATTTCATCATGGTGCTCAGACTGGAAGGAAGGGTGTTTGAAGGCTGTGGTCACAGTAAAAGACTGGCGAAGACACAGGCAGCAGCAACAGCCCTGGAGTCGCTTTACAACATAAGTCTGGGAGCAGAGAGGAAGATATTAGGCCTCCAGGGCAGCAGGACCAAAGATCAGCTACCTCAGGTGAGTTTCTTTTACTTCTGAAGCAAAAATAACTTTTTAGAAATTAATTTGAAACAAGTGGTTTGATGGCTCAAGCTGCTGCTCAACTGCAAAAAAAATAATGCCCAGAATGATTTAGTTTTTTTTTCATAATGGAAAGATCAGTTTAACTGAATTCAAAAAAAAAATTTCTGCTTTCAGATACAATGCCACTTGTGTAAAGGTCCCACTCTTTAGTTTGAGTCCTTGCTCTCAAGCTGAATCGTTCACTACAAAGAGTCTTTACGCAGGCTCATCCCGTGAGTTAGGGCCTTTTTTTGTGCTCAAATGATGTATGGAAGGTTTCCCGTGGGGCCTTAAAAAGTCCTAAAAGTCTGAGATTTACAAATCTGCATTTAATATCTTAAAAAGTCCTTAAAGGAATAGTTCACCCACAGAATGATGTAACTTCATTTTCCACCTACCCTCATGGTGAGCAACACTCTGGAGCACTTTTTTAATATGTCAAATGCAGCCGACGATCAGGAAGGCTTCTCGTTTCTCCCCAACTTTCATATAATGGAGTTTGCCGGGGCCCCGAGCCAAAAAGGTCCATAAAAGTCCGCTCGTCCAATGTGATCCAAGTGTCCTAGCATCCATAACTCGAAACAACATTTACTATATTTTTAGAGCCTAAACAGTACTACTTTCCGTTCAGTGGAAGCGTGACAGTAGGAAACCACAGAAACTCACCGGAGACGTTGGAGGTGTCAGCTCAGTTTGAGGTGATGCTTTTGAAAAGTCACCGCGGTGCCGTGAGGAGGAACCAGCGTTACACTGATGCTAGTTCACGGGCAGTTGAGCAGACGGCCGTCAGTAACAAACCAGATGTAATTTTAATCACAGAAGCCGAGAGAAAGACGGTAAAACATGGGTCAGAGAAAACATCGGTACGACAGTACAACATCGCCATGACAACAAATCAGATGTGGACTGAAGTCACTGACAGACCACGTCTTCACAAGAGTCTTGTTTATGCCTTTACATGCAGCGGCTGTCGTCCGTCTGCCCGTTTCACGCAAACGCAGCGTGAAAAGTACGAGGGAGCTGCTTACGATATACAATTGTTACACAATGTCTCTTTAAATTTTATATGGTAGTGTCATTACATTGCAATACAACAGATTTCTGTCACTTGCAGAATAAATGCCATGAATATAGGAAGTTTTCAGTCAAATTGATCTCTTTTGCATCAATCCCTGATTGCGTTAAAGTGTTTTAACACTGACACACACACCTACAGAGTGACGGTAGTTAACTAGTAGCCAATTTATCATTGACTTTGCAAGTAGAAATGATTGGGGAACATTTAACCCAACACATACACAGGAAGCCTTTATCTATGCATGAAAGAAAGCAACCTTACTGTGAGAATTTTGTGGATTTCAGAGTTTGGTTTTGTTTTGTTTTTTTTACAATATATGTGCATGAGGTTGTTGTTCAATTTATCTTTTATGGCATTATCTTAATTGTCGAGGGATCTGTGTTTTTGCCTGTGTGGCTGTGAAATGGGCATTAAATTCTGTTCTAAGTGGTCTTAAAAAGGTCTTAAAAAGTCTTAAATTTAACTATAAATCATGTAGGAACCCTGTATGCGTCAATCTCAGTGTTTGTTATGTTTTGCCCATAAAGCCACTATTTAAAATATATAACCATGACTAATCATCTTTCCTTTTTGTACCCATTTTTTTCCCCTTTATAGACTGCATGTTATATTTCATACCCATGAATACTGCTCATAAACAGCAGCCTCATATCTGACCTGAAGTCACTGATAATGTCAGATACTGAACTAAAACTGCAGACATTATATTTAGAATATTACCATTTAGAATATTATCTAACACTTTAAAAGAGGGTTTCTTTATTATAAATGAATGTAAAGAAAATATTATGGCAATTTTCATTTCATTTCATTCATTTCATTTATTTATTTTTGGACAAAACAGCACAGCTGTTATTTGCTTATATTTTATGGCATTTAACTGCAGAAATATGTTGTTTTTTTTGTTTTGTTTTTTTACACATTCAGGATTAAGATTTAAAACAATATAGAGAGGTAGAACATAAACCAGTCTACCACATTTACTGGAATGTTGAAGACAAATCTCTCTCAGCTGGAAACATCATGTCAGCTCCATGCCATGACACTGAGCTTGCCCCTCATCCCTTTAACGTTTACTAAATAAATGGGTCTGAGGTGCATGGCATGCTACCAAATGGATTGTGCTGTGCATCAGTATGGCCATCGTGTCCTGAGGCCTAAAAGCAGAGAGGTGTCCTGCATGATCATCTGTGGCATCTAAACAACTTCATTACATCTCAGAGCCTGCGAGAATTGTCCTCAGCGTCTTTCGCTGTCATGCTTTATGAATACAAGCAGATCTGCTTCCCCAGATCAGCTCCCCGGAGCTGAGGGGGGAATGTTGTTCAAATATGCAACGGATAATGGAGAAAGACAGACATGTAGATACTTTATTACACCCTGAGGGACATTTAAGACAGAAGTCGCAGACAGATGAAGTGATGAGAGTCAGAAAAGTAAGATTTTAATGCGCTGAGTTTGAACAGAAAGGTGATTTTTACGAAGCTGCAGGCTTTTACTCCAAAACATAATGAATGAATATTATGCGGAACCTTCCCTCCTCCTCCTTTGTGTGTGTGGAGGCAGATTTTTTTTTTTCACAGTAACTCCAACTCATCATTTAGCATCAGCTCCCCCTCTCCTCCTTCAGTATGAACTGTCTGTCAGGCTGTGCGACGCATTAATGAACATTATTACAGCACATTAGGGATGAAGGAGGAGCAGCAGCAGACCAAGGAGATGGAGGTGGAGCAGGAAGGTGGTGTGAAGAGCATAATAATCTGACAGATAATTGTTTAACACACTCATTACACACGACCTTGTGCCACTGTCATCCAGAAAACATTTAGCATGAGAGAGGATGAGTGATTGAGTCAGACACTGATATCACGGCAGGGTAATATTTAAAGTTTAGGTTTGTTAATTATGTAAAAAGATCAAGTTCATCACTTTGATTTCATCCAGACTCATGTATGTCGTTGCAGACGGCAAACAATCGTCTTCAGATTCCAATTTATGACGAATATGAGCTGAAAGTGCAGACGACAGCTTTATTTAACAGATAATTACATCCAAATTGGAGGAGAGGTTTAAAGGGTTTGAAGCTCGTTAATACACCGGACATTTTATTAAGACATGTTCAATTGCTTGTTAATATAAATACCAAATCAGCCAATCACATGGCAGCAACTCAATACATTCAATCATGCAGACATGGTGAAGACGACTAACTGAAATTCAAACTGAGCATCAGAATGAGGAAGAAAGGGGATTTAAGAGACCTTGATTGGTTGTTGGTCTGAGTATTTACTGGGATTTTCACACTCAACCATCTCCAGGGTTTCCAGAGAATGGTCTGAAGAGAAAATATCCAGTGAGCAACAGTTGTATGGACTAAAATGTCTAGTTGATGTCAGAGGTCAGAGGAGAATGGACAGACTGGTTGGAGATGATAAAAAGACAACAAGAAGTCAGATTAGCACTGGTTTAAACCAAGATATGCAGGATAACACCTATGTACACACATCACTGTACACCGCTGCCCGAATGAAGGTATAGAAGAGCGCAAACAGTTCTCACTTAAAACTACTATTCAAACAGAAATAACAGAAATAGAATAATTTCCTTTCATTTGAACTTATTTTAACCTCAGGTTTAGAAAGGATGGATGCTATGAAGATGTACATAAAAAGAACAGGTATGCATGAAAAACAAAGAATTGCATTCTAAATATCAGTGTTACATTGTGTCTTTATGCTATTCAGCTGAATATGAGTGTAGCAGGATCTCCACATCCCTCCTTTAGGAGTTTATTTGCTTTCCCACATCCCTCCGTTTTAGCTAGTAGCCTAGCTAACGTGAACTCATTAGGAAGATGGCAGCTGGTTGCCTCTATATGACAACAAACTACACCAACACGTACTCATAAGGTTTTATTTATGGCTAAAACTACACTATATGGATGAATGTAGGTGTGGGCATTACTGACCGTTGATGAAGTGTTCGCTGCTAATACGTGTGGGTGGGGGGCTGGTGGAGGGGCTGCCATGGTTTACTGTACCCGGGACCGAGGTGCGTTTGATAGAACTGATTCACAGATTTATCAGATTTATCTTTTTGTCTTCTTTATGGTCGGGATGCAGTAAAAACCAGGTGAAAACACAACCCCATCTTTTTTTTACCCCTGAACGCAAAAGAACTGGCTTATATTTTCTAGTACCGTAACTGTGTGTTTCTCTGGCTTGTTCTAAGCCTGCAGGCGGCGAGCTAGAGTGTTTTTGCCCGCCAGGGGGGTGTCCCCTACAGATTGTGACGTCACAAAATAATTATCAATAGAAGATGGAGAAACGTTGCTGGTCTGAGTCTCCATTTCAGCTCCACATTCAGATGCTAGGCTCAGAATTTGGTGGAAACATCATAAAAGCATGGATCCATCCTGCCTTGGATCAAGATTTCAGGCTGCTGAAATCTTATAGCATGAAACTTCTTGTTCTTCAAGAATTTGTATAAGTCTTTCTTCTACAACAGCAGGGCCAACATAAGCCTTTATGAGGCCTTCAGAAGAATTCATGATGTTTTTGGCTACGTTCACACGGCGACGATCAGAAGAGAAGACGCAAAAGTGGCGTCCGTCTTCATCTTTTTATCCGCGTTCACACAAGCATCGTCATGGAGAAATCCGCATGCATACGAGGACGCAAGTGTGTCCGCAATGTCCGCGCGCATGCGTACAATCGCTCGTCTCTGTTTGCTTCAAAGTCAAAACAACTATGGCGGCTGCAAGGAGGAACTTTGTGTGGACAGATGAGGAGGTAGAATGACTTCTCCAAACGACACTCAATTACAAGCTCGCAACGTGGAGATCCGCTGGGCTTAGGTAGACCGACATTGTTGTTTTTCCTGTATTGTGTGACGTCACGCACATGCAACGTGAGCACGGCGTCAGTAGTTCTGCGGGTCCACCATCATTTCTGCGTTTTGGACCGTGAAGACGAGGGCGCAACAGCGTTGCGTCCACAGGAATTCCACTTTGGAATGAGTCTTCCGATTTTTGCGTCTTCAACCCAGAATAACGCCGTTGCCGTGTGAACGAAAGGCACTTCTGATGAAATATTTAGCCGTTTTTACCCGCAATCGTCCTCGTGTGAACGGCCCCTTAGGCGCCACAACGGCCCCATTTTAACCAGCCTCCCTTTAGCAGTAGTACAGAGACATATGACAATTCTGTCTGTGTCTCTGTCTCTGTCTGTGTGAAAATCTTAAATTTCACATCACCTGAATGGCCATTTCTCGCTGTGAGTAGGATTCGAACCTACGAGGGGAAACCCCATTGGATTTCGAGTCCAACGCCTTAACCTCTCGGCCATCACAGCTGCACATCACTCCTGAAGTTCTGACAGATTTTTAATGGATCACACAAAAGATGGAAAGTTATTTCCTTACTGACCACTTTAGACACTAAGTTATCTCCAAAAGGAAAAGTTAACACATACATTTATATTTTATGTAGTATTCACTGTACTTTTATTTTCTGCTCTCCTTTCTGCACTAGTTTAAAGTATATTTTGTCTTTAAGTTTGAATTTTGAGCATGTGTTTGCACAAGAATTCCTATGCACAAAGGTTGTAAATAATGGAAAGCAAATAAATTATCTGAACCTGAATCTAATTACATGAGAAAGGTGCAAAAGAACCAAGACTGTAATTTAATTTATTTGTGGAATATGACTCATAAATGAGTATAAAGGTTTAGGGGGAGCCACATCTTCTGATGTGGCTGAGCTTCTCCCAGCAGGAAAACGCACCCTCACCTGGATTGTTTTATTGTGTTTCTTGCATTATTTTCATTTTATTCTCTTAGATGTTTTATTGTTTTAGATACTGTATTGCTATTTATTGTTGTGCTGGCTCCATTGGTCTTATTGTGCAGCAACGTCCTTTCTCCCAAGAAAGACATATAAAGAAATCTTAAAAAGTGCTTCTCATCTGTGGTAAACTCTTGCGGTTGGACAGAAATCTTTCACTGCACATGTCACATTTGTCTTGCTGAGGTAATAACTTCAACTCAGTGGTTTTGGTGGTATTAATCAGTGGAAGCTGGGAGAGGGCAGAGCTTATGTGCACATATGGATTCCTGTGGCTGCATGTTGTAACAAAGGTTTTCTGTTATCATCTCACACTACAGTTGATTTCAGAGTGCGCCTGTGATTTCTTGACAAAGGATTTGGGAAATATCTAATCAGAAAAAGGATTGTACATGCTCAGTCCAGATCAAATCAGTCTGACATCCATGGATATTCATTACTATTTTTTACCGCTTTTAAAGGCACCCACACAATGATTTTTAAAAAGTTAGTCCCATGGCAACGTTGTAAAAAAGAAAGATAAGTTAAGAAATGAAAACAAAAAGATCCACTGACTCACTGGATGTTAATTAATATCCCTCAAATTAAACAAAAGACTTTAATTAGAAAGGCAGACTTTTATTATACATCCTGCTGAGTCTAGTGTTTCTTCTTCTGCAGTTTTTTGCTGAATCGATCTACCACTTGGTGAGAGAGAAATACACACAGCTGACAGACATCTGTTGCTCTACCTCGCTCGCCCGTCACAAGGTCCTGGCAGGGATTGTCATGACCAGAGGTGAGTGGGCGAAACACAACATTCAAAACTCGGATTAAATGAGACAGAGAGATGATCACTGAAACATTTGTTGTCCATCTCTCAGGGAAAAACTAATCTGATTCTGGGATCTATTAAGCTCACACACTAACCAGAGAGAACTGGACTTTCTATGTAGTACTGAGCTGTTTTTTTTTTATTTATTTTTTTTACTAAATATATTATTTTGTTGAATGTTTGGCCAAAATTCACCACAGCAAAATGATTGGTCTTTTTTTTTTTCTATTAAGAAGGATAAACATGTTTTCGAGAATTTGTTCCACTGTACCGGTAGTACAGCCAGATGTCCAAAATTAACTCCTCTCGTTGAGTTAAGGCTATTTTGGGATTTTTGCCCTCTGGAAAATATGGTACTTTAAAAAAAAAAAAGACCAAGTGTGTTGTTATGGTGTGAAATGACTGTAAAGTGATACAACAGGGTTCAGCAGATGTATGTTAAATACGAGACACGGCATTAAAGATGAACTGTGCTGTCAAACTATTGTTAAAATATTCATTTACTTCCTTTTGAATAACGGTACACATACCAAATTATTTTCAAATTTTCTCTAACTTTGTGTCTCTGACTTAAATCCTCCCCTTTTTTTCATTTGCCTCCCTCTAGGATTTGACCTCAGATCAGCCCAGGTTGTGTCTCTTGCAACAGGCACTAAGTGTTTGGACCTGCACAATATAAGTGACCATGAATGTTCGCTCATCGACTGCCATGCCGAGGTCATCAGCCGAAGAGCGCTGGTTCGATTCCTTTATTCTCAGCTGGAGCTGCTGCTTTGGTACAGTTAACCATTTTTCTCTTTTGCTGAGCTTTTATATATGAATGTAAACATGTATCCTTTCGTTTAAAATCCAAAAGTTATTGTTTAAGGTTGGTTTTTGAAGAAAGTAAGCCTTAGATGGAATGATTCTGGGTAAATTATGAGTTTTTTTTCAAATAGTTTTGGGAAGATTTGTCTCTGAGAATTTTATTTATTCTTTTTTAAGTCATTTAAATTCCAGGTAAATTTTTCCTTTTAAAAGTTAATCCTCAAGTTTTCCATTCAATAGAGATTTTGGTTCAGAACTGATTGTTTAAAATGTTTCCAGTGAATTTTACAACCAATTATATAGTTTCTGTTTAGGATTTTGCCTTAAAGACAATCGTTTTTGTAAAGTCTTCAGAACAATTTGGGCAATATAAATTACATTTTTAAAGGTTTATGACTACAAATTGGCATTAAATACCATTTTTAATTTCCATTTTATTTTGTCCAAAAAATCACTTCATATAGCTTTTGACGAGTTTTACTATTAAAGTCAAACTTTTCCTATTTCTGAAATTAATATTCATCTAGATTTCTAATATTTTGAGTTAATTTGGTTTTCCGGCATTAAATATGTTTAAAGGTACAGTGTGTAAGAAGTACTGACATCTTGTGGCAAAGATGAGTATAGCAATAACATCATATGTCAAGCACTTTTGTGAATGTATGGTGGCCGTCAGTGGCCAAAATTCCCCTGGACATAAAGATGCTGTCATATTTTAGTAGATCCAGTACAGGTACTTGCTTTTAATGCCTTTTAAGGCATTACTTATCCCAAACAGAGCTCTAACTCTCATTAAACAAAGCTTGAACAGTAGTTTTAAAGTTTAGAGGATGCTCATGTCACACTACAGTGTCCATTTAGGGACATTGTAGTAAAAATGGTGGCACAAATATGGCAGCCTCCCTGTATGTAGATCCTGCACAAGTAGATATAAATGGCTCATTTTAAGAAAATAAACATAACAGCTATTCTAGTGAATCAATTACGCATCAATAGAAACACAGTTTTGGATTATACATTACATTTTTCTAACATTGACCTTTGATTTTGTCACACACTACACCTTTAAGTGTTATTATGAGGAATCTTGTTAATGAAACTGGAAATTTGATGAGTTGACATGAAAATCAGAGATGCTTTTATGTCACATTTAAAAATCATCTCTGTTGTTTGTATCACGCAATGGAAATAGTGTTTCTTATGTCTCTTACATCTCTGAAGTAAACCAGCAGAGTGCGGAGACCAGTCCATCTTTGTACCACGTGAAGGCTGCAGCGGTGGCTTTCGGCTGCAGGACGACATTTTCTTCCACATGTACGTCAGCTCGTCGCCGTGTGGAGACGCTCGGCTCAACTGCCCCTATGAGACCACAGCTGCATGTGAGACAAACATATTTAAAAGCCAGTGGTTGTATCGATGAAAGTAATTTCTGGACATGTTTGATGGACATGGGAGTAAAGTAATTCCCAGTGGTGAACTGGTCTTCCTTTTCTGTCAGATCCCAGCAGGAGGTTTCGCTGTCACCTCAGGATGAAGGTGAACGGTGGCGAAGGGACACTGCCTGTCCTGACGCAGAGGGCCAGTGAGAAGTTGGACAGTGTGTCGCCGACTAATCCTTTTGTCACCATGTCCTGCACTGATAAACTAGCAAAGTAAGTTTGTCGTGTTTACGGTCTGTGGCTGCTGTACAAACATTTCCAACGAAGTAGGAGATTTTCTATAATCAGAAGAAAACTTTCATTTGACATTTTGACTCTTTGGTTGACAATCCACTCATTTCAATGAAGAAAAGATTGTAGCTTTGTTGTTATGGGCATCAGTCCCTGGTAAGGTCTCCCAGGACATAAATCCAGCAGCCGTGGAGATTATGTGGATTCGTGGATGTAGACCATTCACATATATTTTGGACTTGCCAAAAAATAAAACTATACTGGGACAAAATATGCATCTTAAAGAAAATAATAGGATATGAGATACCGAAGTCTTGTAAGGTACTGTATTTGGGATATTTGACAGGTGATGTAATATTAGAAGAGGATCATTATTTAATCAAAATACTGTTTTCTGCAAGCAAGAAGTCAATAACTACAGTAGACTGTGGTACAAACCAACACCCCGACCGTGGATCAGTGGATGTGCACTGTCAATAAAATGTATGTAATGGAGGGAGTTACACACAAACTGAGATTGCAAGAGCCACAATTTAAAAGCAAATGGGCGAAATGGACAAATAGAAAAAGAAAAAGAAAGAAAAGAAGAAAAATTATGAGGGGAAATAGATAAATTTTTTTTTTTTTTTTTTTTTAAAAAAAAGGGCCGGGGGGGGAAATTATAGGAGACAGGAAGAGGATGCCACCACCACCTTTTTTACTAGACAACATGGACATGTTGATTCATCTCATTGTTGAATACTTGTGAATGTTATACTTTTCCACTGTAACTGCTAAAGAAAACCTTGATAAAAAATAAGTAGGAAAAAAAAAAAAAAGGTCTCCCAGAACAAAGTGCTCTCAGAGGAGGGGTCAGACTTCTCAGAGCAATCCATAGACCTCATCAACAACTCTATGGTCTGGAAAACTCGCCCAGAGAAAGAAACCAGGGCACCTTCGTGGAGCCAGGTCTGGGCGGGGAGCTTACAAGCAAGTGCCTGGTGGTCAAACTTTGGCATCTGGGGCTTAACTGGTCCAGCAAAGTCCCCATTTAGTGAGCTGGTCGCATTTGATGAGGGTTAGCTCCTGGTCGTTGCCTTAAGAGGTTTTTTTGGAATTGCCCAACTGGGATGTGATCCACTGGAAGGTTTTTATATCCTCTCTGGTCTGGGATTGCTTCAGAGTGTCATTAGGAATGGTGCAACTGGGTCTTCCTCTTGAATCTATTCTGTTCCCCAATCCTTACTTACTTACTTACTTACTGACTGAGTCAGTCAGTCAGTCAGTCAGTCAGACAGACAGACAGACAGACAGACATACATACAATACATGGATGGATGGATGGATGGATGGATGGATGGATGGATGGAGAGGGAAATCTCTACAAAGCAGCAGGAAGCAAAACTACCAACAAACGGTACCAATGAACACAGAACACAAACAAAACAGAAAAGATAAGCCATGAAAAGCACAGAAACCCCAACTGAGAACCAGAGAATAAACATTACAAGACATAAAATAGAAATTTAACAAAAAAAAAAAAAAAAAAAAATTACAGGAAGGAATTGCAGTGAGGAGAAATCCATGTTTCAGTCTGCAAACATCATCTCCTGCAGTTTACTACATGTCTGCAACTTTGGTCGTTTTCGCTGAAGAGCCATCAAACTCCCATCACAACTTCTCCCATTTAATTTAAAACCGTTTGTCTCGACAGGTGGAGCACAGTTGGCGTCCAGGGAGCCCTCCTGTCTCACCTGGTGGAACCGGTTTACCTGCACAGCCTGACAGTAGGAACACTCAGCCACACGGGTCACCTGGGAAGAGCCATGGCACGCCGCCTGGCTTCTGTCAAGCACCTGCCTTTTCCTTACCGACGTCACCAGCTGCTGCTCGGCTGTAGGTCCAAATGCAGCTCTGATATAATGACTGCAATCAGGGAATAGCCAGAAACAGGGGGATTTGGCACTTTTACAACAAAAAGTGTATAAAAATTACATTTAAAGACTTAAATCGAATCATTGTTAGCAGTGTTAGCTCACCTGAGTTTTTCCTGCTGTGAAAAATACAGACATATATCACTTAGGGGGAATATATTATATATATGAAAAAACACTAATTCATCTTAAATCCAATTATTTCAATTATAAACACAAAGTAAAGCTGTCAAATGACCAAATATATGTCAATGACGGCAACAGGAGTTACAGCTGAGGATGTTTTCTTCAAAAAGATTATTTGCACATGGGGAAAAAAATAGTTTAATTTGGCAATGTAGTCTTTATGCTGCTATTTAAATATTAATGTGCTCCTAATCTTTAGTGTAATGTGGAGTATAGAAAGGAAAACCAATCAGTCTGACAGTTTATGTATCAGTGACAACACACCAAAGCTTTTCCTCGCCCCCACACAGGTCTGAGCAGCAGGGAGGTTCGGCCAGCAGGGAAGGCACCCAGCGTGAGCTTGAACTGGAGCTGTGGTGACGGAGGCCTGGAGGAGGTCTGCACCGCCACAGGAAGAAGGAAGGACTCAGGGACGCCGTCCAGGCTCTGCAGGCGCTCCCTGTTCGCCCGCTGGCTGAAGCTGCAGAAGCAGGTGAGGCTTACACGCAACATCACACATTTTACAGCTTCATCCACGGCATTCTTTCACCTAAATCTTTATGTAGATTTACAAAAAAAACTTTTAATATAAGGTTAGCTGTTTCATGATATAATTAATCAATTTAGCTGTATTACGCCTACCAATTACTGTCCCATCACATTGTCCCATTGTGCGGGACAATGTGACAGGCCTGTTCATCAGGTCCTGGTTCACCACTCATCCAAGGATAGTCATGAGCCGTGTCTCAAACCGCGCTCTTGCCTGAGTGCACTGGAACTCACTGCACAGTGTGCACAGTGTGCACTGTGTACTTCGTCTGTAGCGCACACTATTGTCACTAAATACTGACCCAAACAGAGCACTGCACTTACCAGAAGTGATGGACTAGCTTTGACCGCTAACATGAGCTAATTCTACTGAGCCGGTATAACCACAGCCTCAAACAAATGACCAGATCATAACTGTCATCAGGGGGTGAACAGCTTGGTAGCATGCTACATATACATTAGTGATTATGTCTAAATAATTTCATTAATGTTACTTAAATCAGTGCAATACCACCTCCGGTGCAGCAGGGGTCGCCACCGCTTTGTTCACCTCCATTATTCGGCTCTAAAAACAGTTCAAAAGTCCCACCTCTTCCGCTACGTCAACAAGGTGGTGTCTGTTTAGTGCGAGTAGTGGGCTTTATTTTGCTCTTTGTTTTTGGCTGTTTGTAGGGCAACATCCGGGTATTTTAGTGCACTGAATTTTCGCTTAAATGACACCATGAACACACTACACACTCAAAAATAGTGTTTGAAGTGCTCAAGTGTGCGGTTTGAGAGCCATGGTGTTCCTCCCACTTTACTGTCCTTTCCTCGGTCCTGTTGGGGTTTTTTTCCACCTGGGGGTGGAGTGTATGAGCACCAGGCTCAGAATCAGAGGCCCCTGCTCCATGCATGAATGCTGCTTGTGAAGATATTACAGGACATCAGTGTAGAGGATGGTTGTGACATGCATGTAGTTTCTTTCTTTGTTGTGTTGCAAGGGAGAATATAAGCTGATGTGGACAAGAAACTGTGCCACAAAATCAGGAATGATACGTTTTCGGGAACCTGTCTGTCTGTCACAGCTGTCTGTTTACATTTAGATATTTAGCCATTCTGCAGCAAGTTTGTTTCAAACCAAAAATTAAATAAATGACTGAACAACACATTATTTAGGGTCCCAGATAGCAGCAGTAAGAAGAGAACATGAACTCGGGACACAATTTTTTTTTAATCATCATACAAAGAGTTAAGCAGACAGTGAAAAACACTCCTCCTTCTCCGGAAATCACTTTCTGTTTAACCCCCTCCTCCTTCCTGATCTGCAACGCAGCAAATCCACTCTGTCCACATATTTCCTTGTCCCCTCCTCTTCAGATCTGCAGTTGGATGGTGGGTGGAAGCAACATGTGCTGAAGTGGAGGAGCAGACAGACTCTGTCCTCTGAACAAACAGATGATTTGTAAATCAGAGTTCAGACTAGTTTAGCTTTGAGGAAGTGAAACTTGTAATCATTGTTACCGAGAGGTGAAATGGCAGAGAAAAGAGATCAGCTAGACCGAGAAACTTTCTCTTGTTCCGTCTGTCTGGATCTACTGAAAGGATCCAGTGACTATTCCCTGTGGACACAGTTACTGTATGAACTGTATTAAAGTCCACTGGGATGGAGAGGATCAAAGGGGAATCTACAGCTGCCCTCAATGCAGGAAAACCTTCACACCGAGACCTGTCCTGGTGAAAAACACCATGTTAGCAGCTTTAATGGAGCAGATGAAGAAGACTGGACTCCAAGCTGCTCCTGCTGATCACTGCTATGCTGGACCTGAAGATGTGGCCTGTGATTTCTGCACTGGAAGAAAACTGAAAGCCATCAAGTCCTGTTTATTCTGTCTGGCCTCTTACTGTGAGAAACACCTTCAGCCTCATTATGAATCACCTACATTCAAAAAACACAAGCTGGTGGAGCCCTCCAAGAACCTCCATGAGAACATCTGCTCTCAGCATGATGAGGTAATGAAGATGTTCTGCCGTACTGATCAGAAGTGTATCTGTTATCTCTGCTCTGTGGATGAACATAAAGGCCACGACACAGTCTCAGCTGCAGCAGAAAGGACTGAGAGGCAGAGAGAGCTGGAGGTGAGTCGACAACAAATCCAGCAGAGAATCCAGGACAGAGAGAAAGATGTGAAGCTGCTTCAACAGGAGGTGGAGGCCATCAATCACTCTGCTGATAAAACAGTGGAGGACAGTGAGAAGATCTTCACTCAGCTGATCCGTCTCATCCAGAAAAGAAGCTCTGATGTGAAGCAGCAGATCAGATCCCAGCAGGAAACTGAAGTGAGTGGAGTCAAAGAGCTTCAGGAGAAGCTGGAGCAGGAGATCACTGCGCTGAAGAGGAAAGACGCTGAGCTGAAGCAGCTCTCACACACAGAGGATCACAACCAGTTTCTACACAACTACCCCTCACTGTCAGCACTCAGTGAGTCTACACACTCATCCAGCATCAATATCCATCCTCTCAGATACTTTGAGGATGTGACAGCAGCTGTGTCAGAGCTCAGAGATAAACTACAGCACATTCTGACAGACACATGGACAAACATCTCACTGACAGTCGCACATGTGGATGTTTTACTGTCACCACCAGAACCAAAGAGCAGAACTGGATTCTTAAGATGTTCATGTGAAATCACACTGGATCCAAACACAGCACACACACATCTGTTACTGTCAGAGGGAAACAAGAAGGTGACATTTATGGATCAACATCAGTCTTATTCTAGACATCCAGACAGATTCACTGAATACTCTCAGGTTCTGAGTAGAGAGAGTCTGACTGGACGTTGTTACTGGGAGGTGGAGATGAGAGGAGATGTTTCTGTAGCAGTCGCATACAAGAATATCAGCAGAAATGGAAATGGAAGTAGATTTGGGTTTAATGACAAATCTTGGTCGTTATATTGTTACCAAGACAGTTATAGATTTTACAACAACAAAATCAAAACCTCCATCTCAGGTCCTCTTTCCTCCAGAGTAGGAGTGTACCCGGATCACAGAGCAGGTATTCTGTCCTTCTACAGCGTCTCTGGAACCAGGACTCTCCTCCACAGAGTCCAGACCACATTCACTCAGCCGCTCTATGCTGGAGTTAGGATCGTTTCTTATCCTGGAAGTGTCAAGTTTTGTAAGCTTAATTAGACAAAAGGGATTTTGATCTTCTGATGTCAACTCATTTTTCTTCTCAATTATTTTTCTGTTATTTGAGCTTTTTTTTTAACTTTAAAAGGAAAAGAAATAATCCTCTTCTCTGCTTTTTTTTTCTTTTAATTTTTTTTTAAGATTAAGTGTATAGACTCAGTGAAGACAATTGATTAAATGGATGAAAAAACGATTTCATGCTTGAAGACATTTAGTTGAGTCCTGACATGTTAAATGTGTCAGTGTGAGCTTGAGCTGATTTCATGGCTTGTATCTTCTTCATCTTCTTCTGAAGCTTGTGTTTATTCACATTAAGGCTCATCACATGTAAAGTTTGAATTTTCATAATTTTGTCTGAGGTGTAATCTTTCAGTTTGACAAAAAAAACATGTTGACTTGTTTTAAGCATCTATACATTATAACTGGTGGTTGATGGAGATTCAGATTGAGAACCTGTCTTTGAAATGATGCTCTCTGTCAGATCATGTGTGAGATGCTGAACATAAAACTTTATGTCATGTCATGTTTCATGTTTTATTTTGTAGGATCATAGCTTTCTGTATGTATTATCACTTCCCGTTTATCACATGCGCTGCTTTTGTTGTAACTGGCTCCCTGACTGTAAAGGCTGTTGGTTTGACTCGACCGCTGCTGAATCGTTTCTATATCACTCCCTGTCCTTCTGTTTTCTTTCTGTGAATAAACTTTCTAATTTCAGTTTAAGACTCCAGATACCTTTGCTTTCCTGTCTCTTCCTTGATCCCTCTGCAGTCGGGTCTAGTTCTCTATCTCTATCTTGGATTTGACAGTGATTGATTTATTTTGGGCTCATTGCGTGATCAGTTTGGATAAACTGTTTAATTTGTCTTTAGATTCAAATACATGAATTTCTAGTTCTCATTCTCTTTTTCCATCTAACTTAAAACCTCTAGATACTTTAAAGGTCATAGCTACAACTTTTTCATCAAAACTTTAACTTTTCAAAAATAATACATCCACACCACATTTAGAGGGGTGCAGAATAAAACTATTCATTTTACTAAAAGAATTATAGCATATACACAATTATGTCATCAGTTTTGACGGGTCTAAAGTACATAAATTTTTACATCTGATTAAGATGCTAAAGTCTAATGTCTAAAGTCTAAATGATACTTTGCTGTTAGCATTAGCTTGGGAGTTAGTACCTTGATGGCTCTGTGTATAAATAGCATCTTCCTTGTGTTACATTTCTCAAATTCAAACAGACAAAAAAAACAAAGCAGGGTGGGAGTGAAGGTAGGTGAGGGGCTCAAAAGTCCCATGAAGGTTGCCACTTTCCTACTGGACTTGTAAGTTAAACATTAGCTAATGCTAATTAATGGTTAGTTGGTTCTGCTAGTGCTAATCGAATCAGCGAGTGTTAGTGCGACACCTACTGGTGAGGAGGAATCAAGCTTGTAGCCATCAACTTTAAAAATGGCCCCCAATGTTTGGAGGATTTCTCTCATTTATCAGTTTTTTTTCTGTGATGTGAATGTTTGAACCTGCTTCAATGACACGAGTGCAACACTCAGAGAGAAGAGAAATGTAAAGTCTGAGCCAGAATGTTCTTTATTCTGTAGTTTTCACGGTGCTAAGTGAAAAGAGACAATAAATAGACAATAAAACATCAGTAAAAGGCGTGGCCATTATTTCCTTAGACATGCTGCTACATCATGCTTTATTTATCTTTAAATTGAATCACAATGAGGTGCCAAAACAGTTGAGATGTCACAGAATAATGCTAGAATACTCAAGGAAAACAAAGGAGGTTTTTCTCCTTTTTTCTTCCCATAAACCCTGTTCTGCCTTTCTTCCTCAGACAAATGGACACATTTCAGGTGCAGAGGCCACATCAGTGACGTATCCTGTTTCCAAGATGGCTGCTGGACGGTACCAGAGGGCGGTGCAGCAGTTTGGCAGCGCTCTGCAGGGTGGAGGTCTGGGAATGTGGCTCAGGAAACCTCAACAGCTCAGTCACTTCAGCATCAGCCAGTGAAGAACTGGGTGTGAAAGGCTGGATGCAGATGGTCAGAGTGGATTTTATGTTGTTTTTCTTCTTCAGGAATGTGTGTGGACGTTGTGTTTCAATGAGCAGGTGAGCATCAGGCATGTGGAAATCAATCAGTCATCAATCAGCAAAAGATCAACTTGTCCTCCTTTTGTTTCGATTGACAAACTCTACAGTCCCACATGAAGACACCACTGATCTGTTAACAAAAGCAAAGAGTCAGTTAATGCTTTAGCTGCTTCTGTGTAAACAGCATTAGGTCATGAGGTTATTGATCCTTTATTTCTTTTATTTATTGACCCATGTAGCCTTTAACTTTAAAACTGAGTCATTTGTGGTGATACAGAAAGGACGAAGTATTCCCACCTTCCCAGAGTGTCCTCATTATGTCTAAAGTCTGAATCCAACCTGGACCTTCCAACACAAACTCTGACCTTCGCCAGAACTAACAACCTGAAACAGGCTGCTTTATTTTAAGGGAAGCTGCTTTTTATCTCTACATTGTAACGTGAGCAGAATTGTGTGTTTGTTCTCCTAAAAACTTTGTTTTTAAGTTAAATCCTCCATGTTAAACGTTCCTGCTCCTCATGTATTGATGAACAGTGAGTGTGTGAGGCTCAGGAGTGATGACACGCTGCCACCTACAGGAAGATTGTGGTTTTACAGCTTTGACTGAGGAAAGATTTGTCGATTCCTCCCTTCATACTACCACCATCTACATCTAGATTTATTCTTTTATCATCTTCAGTTATTTAAAAGTATCCCTGATGGGTTTTTTTCTCATGGTGTGTTTAATTACTTACAAAATGAGTAAGTAAATGTTCATTGTTCAGTGTTCAGATTGAATGTACTCTATACTGTTCACCTCTATTTTTAAATCACGTTAAATAAAGTTTTTATTTGTGTTACTTAATTTGCTGTTAGTGTTTTCTGAAAGCTTAAATCTGATTATCCTCCTGGATCTCCTCAGTGTTCATACAACATATAAACATGGAGAAAAATGATGGTTCCCTTAAATTAATATTTAGTTCCACAACCTTTTGTTTCAATCACTGTAATCAGGTGATTTCTGTGAGACTTCTGTACCTGTCCACAGGTATTTTGACCCAGTTCTCGTGAGCAAGCTGCTCCAGATGTCTCAGGTTTGAAGGGTTTCTTCTACAGACTGAGTGTTTCAGCTCCTTTCTCAGGATGCTCAACAGGAACTATTTCAGGGCTCATGGAAGGTCACTTCAGAATCGTCAAGTGTTTCTTAGCCAGTCTTGGCTGGTTCTATCTGTGTTTTGGGTCAATACTCTGTTAGTGGACAAATGACCAGCAACTGAGTCCAGTTTTACTGACTCTGGGCAGCACATTTAGCTCCAGAAAATCAATTGATAGTCTTGAAACTTAATTCTGTCCTGAACAGATTCAAGACACCCAGAAGCAGCAAAGTAGCCCTCATCAGAGCTGAGTCTCCTCCTTGTTTTGTATTAGCTACTTTCTTCTTTTCGTTATATGAATAATGTTTGTGTCTGTGAACACAGAGATGCTGCTGCCCCCAACAGATGCAAAACTGAGACTGAGAGAAGATATGAAACATCTTGGTGCAAATGCTGAAGATCTTATCTTCCTCCAAAAGGAGAGTTTGCTCTGTCCTTTCCTTTAGAGGTATTTGATGCATTTCCAGTCTAGCCTGTTGTTCAGATAACCTCCAATGTGTTTGTATTCCTCCACCACTTCCACCTCTTTTCCCAGGATATAAACAGTTATTTGTTTACTTCTGTTCCCCCTGAAGTCAACAATCATCTCTTTTGTTTCATGTTTAAGATGAGGTGATTGTTTCTGTACCATCTCACAAACTGACTGACCAGTTGTCTGTACTCGGCTTCTTGTCTATCACTGATACTCACAGCTGCAGAGTAATCAGAGTATTTCTGCAGATGACAGGACTCAGAGCTGCTCTAGAAGTCTGAAGTGTACAGTGTGAAAAGCAATGGTGAGAGTACAGTTCCTTGTGGTGCTCCAGTGCTGCTGACCACCATCTCAAACACACAACCTTTCAGTCCCACAAACTGTGGTCTGTTTGTTAGATAGTCATAAATCCAAGTGATTGTGAAAGAATCCAGTGCAATAATGGAAAATTCTTCACATCTTCTACACAACACAGTGTGTGTTCAGAGAGTTCCCTGCAAACCATAAATGTATAGGAGAACATTTCTGCCAGCAGCCATCACCTTCAAAACAAGGCATTATTATCTTCTCATAGATTATTATTGTATTTGTTTGAAAAAAAAAAAAAATAAACGCAATTTATTTATTTATTTATTAATTTATTTTAGCGGTGGGAATAGCCTCCCTGGCCAGCTGGATGCAGTGGGATGAGGTGTTTGAACGGCCTCTGTCCTGGAAGGAACTATGGGGTACTGACCAGGGCAAGTTGAGTTTTCTGCTACGAGCTGTGGCTGACCTTTTGCCTATTCCAAGCAACCTGAAGATTTGGGGCGCAGTGATGGGGGGGCATCAAAGTGCCTTCGTTCGCCACATCTAGAGACAGCCTGCTCCCCAGTTGTAACCACACTTAGACACCTAAACACATAAAAATAGCGACAGCTCACAACCACTTCTGGGAGGCGGGCCATATAGTGTATGGAAGGGGGGGGCGGGGGCGCAGTTGGGTGGTCATACCACCTGTGCGACCCCACTCCCGACATGACTTGGCACTGCCTTGGTACACATCTTACACACAATCATGAGCAGGGGGGAGAGGGAAACAGGGTCCTTTTATACCCCGGTCTCCTGGGCGCTACTGGGGGGAGGGGGGCGTAGTTGCTGCTTGGCTGCTGCTGGTCTTGGTCCACTGGGGCCTGGGCCCCGAGACTGCCCGTCCCTTTTGGGGGGCTGGGGTCCAGGCCTCTTGGTGGCTGCTGGGGGCCCACATCTCGGGCTTTGCGGGCTTCCTCCTCCTTGCAGAGACGAGGTTGCATCTGCATGACTGCATCACCATAGATTATGCAGGTTGACACTGTGATGCTGCTTCCTGTTGCACTGTTTTACCTCTTCTCTGCGTATGTGGCCAGGTACGCAACGGTGGGCCCGGGCAGGATTTGATCCCCAGACTCCCGAGTGAAAGTCATGGGCGCTTACCGTTCAGCCAAAGGGACATCCCTGTGGCCAAGTAGCCAGCGCACATAATCAGTAATCCTACTGTAGGGGATTGCTAGTTCTGTTTTCCAGCAGAGACCTTGAAATGTTGTTCTGGCGTTTCTGTACAGATGCACCAGCGAACTGTGTAAGTGGATCCATGTTTTCTCTCCTCTTTCTCGCTCTCTCTCTCTCTCTCTTTCTCTCGCCCTCTTCCTCACTCCTTTCTCTATGTTCCACTTTCTATCATTGCCTCTGTTAACTTTCATTTTTCCCTTGTCAAGCCCAGCAGTATGGTATGGAATTATGTTATAAACAAATGTTTAATTAAAGAAAAAAAAAGAATAAACAGGATATCAAGGGGAGCCTTGTGTTCATGAAGCTTCCCTTGGCAAAGCAAAACTGTTCAACACAATAAGGCAACCAGATCACCATTCTGCTTGCTATGATGCTGTACAGGACAAGTAAGAAGAAGAGAGAAAGAAAAAAGAATATGTAGTTTTCGTACCTACATCTCTCTTACTGTGGTAAGATGACCGCCATGTGCGGACATTCGGCTCCATTGGCCAACAGCACGGATGAGTTATCTAGTGATTATATATAGATATCTATGGGGACAACTATGTCTTTGGTCAGAGAACTTGAGGGTTCTATGTGCAACGTAAACACGTAAAATACCCAAGAGGAAGGCGGCTAAACTATGAAGTGTTTACAGTGTTGTAAACACTTGTTACAGTATTGCAGCTTACCTTTAACAGGCTCTACGTGTAGTCTAATGTTTTTTTTAAATAACTCATTTTCTATGTTTTGGAGTCATGATGCAATAATCAAAAATTATTTTGGAAGTTTTATTTTCTTGACTCTGAACAGATCCAGCCGAACAATCCAAAGATTTGATCCTGATGAAAAGTTTCCAGATAGTGTGACGTCATGAAATTTAAAAAAAAAAAAAGAAAAGAAAAATACCTTATTTATCCCAGAGGAGAAATTCTATATTCATGGGCAAATTAATGAGCTAATAAAAACATTTTCTGACTTTTAACATTGTGACAAAAAATGAGACCCACTGAATATATAAATGTGGTTTTGAGTAAAAAGACTTCCTAATCTTTTTTTTTTTTTTTTTTAATGGCTTAAAGTGATGTAATGTTACAACCGGGGGTCTTACAGGGTTAAACACGTAAAAAAAAAAAAAAAAAGAAGAAGAAGCTCCACTGGGTTCAGAGCATTTCAACATTTCTGTGTTTTCTTTATGCAGCCCCTCTCACCAAGCAGAATCCCAAATGTCTGCAAAGGAAGGTACACACACCTTTTACAGAGTATGTAGGTCTGTCTGAATTCAGTCCACTAAAAACTAACAAAAATGAATTCAAAAAGAGTTTACTCTTCAGTTTTTATCTCAAGTTCTCATGCAAACTCAATTGAATGTAAGTAGCTATAGCACGTCTCTTAAGTTTTGAATGAGCTGACCCATTTTTAATGTCACATTCATGTATATGGAGGAAGTCATTATACAGAATGAGCCCTTTTATTTGTTAAAAGAACAGATTCTTGTGGAAACATCTGATTGAGCTCAGCAATATGATTATATTTTGATATTTCAGTTACTTTATTTTGATTTGAAATGAATTTAAGTATTATGAGTTAAATCGATATGTAGCCTATGTTCTCATTTTGATCAGAGGAAACCCCATGTTGGGAACCAGTGAACACAACCACATCCCCATCTGACCCCATATGGATTCAAGGGTGCAATTAATCTGATTTCACTTGTTTAATCTTTATTTCAAAAGAAAAATGAAATTTAAAACCTCTTTTCCATCGGTTTTGTGGCTGAGACACAAGAACACACAATACGCTCACAGCATCATGTATCAACATGCAGAATAAATGATAAAACTGCAAAAGTTTCATGCTCAGTCTTCACAAATGATCTGACAGCGAGCATCATTACAAAGAAAAGTTCTTAATATTAATCTCCATCAACCACCAATTATGTTGGATGCTTAAAACAAGTTAACATGTTTCTTACAGACCTCAGACAGAATTATGAAAATTCAAACTTTGCAAGTGAAGCGCCTCAGTGTGAATCAACACAAGTTTCAGTAAAAGATAAAGAAGACACAAGCCATTAAATCAGCTCAAGTAAACTCGACTAAATGTTTTCAAACATGAACTCAGTTTTTCATCCTGTTTAAACAATCGTCTTCAAGAACTGGGCTCATGAACTCAATTGTGATGGGAAAAAAAGAAAAAAAAAAAAAAAAAAAAACACCGACATAAGAAATGACTGTGCTCACATAACACAAAAACAAATTAGAAGAAAAATTAGTTGACAACAGAAGAAGCAAATAATTTAAAGCCCATATTGTCTGATAAAGTTAGCAAAACTTAGCACTTCCAGGATAGGAACTGATCCATAATCCAGCATAGAGCGGCTGAGTGAATGTGGTCTGGACTCTGTGGAGGAGAGTCCTGGTTTCAGAGACGCTGTAGAAGGACAGAATACCTGCTCTGTGATCCAGATACACTCCTACTCTGGAGGAAAGAGGACCTGAGAAGGAGGTTCTGATGTCGTTATGGTAAAATGTGTAACTGTTTTGGTAACAATACAATGACCAAGATTTGTCATTATATCCAAATCCACATTCATTCCCTGCTCTGCTGATATTCTTGTATGCAACTGCCACAGAAACGTTTCCTCTCATCTCCACCTCCCAGTAACAACGTTCAGTCAGACACTCTCTACTCAGAACCTGACGCCACCATCCAGTGAATCTGTCTGGATGACTGGAATAAGACTGATCTTGATCCATAAATGTCCCTTTTCTGTTTCCCTCTGACAGTAACAGATGTGTGTGTGCTGTGTTTGGATCCATCGTGATTTCACATGAACATCTTAAGAATCCAGCTCTGCTCTTTGGTTCTGGTTGTGACAGTAAAGCATCAACATCAGTGATTGTCAGTGAGATGTTTGTCCATCCGTCTGTCAGAATGTGCTGTAGTTTATCTCTGAGCTCTGACACAGCTGCTGTCACATCCTCAAAGTATCTGAGAGGACGGATATTGATGCTGGATGAGTGTGTAGACTCTCTGAGTGCTGACAGTGAGGGGTAGTTGTGTAGAAACTGGTTGTGATCCTCTGTGTGTGAGAGCTGCTTCAGCTCAGCGTCTTTCCTCTTCAGCTCAGTGATCTCCTGCTCCAGCTTCTCCTGAAGCTCTTTGACTCCACTCATTTCAGTTTCCTGCTGGGATCTGATCTGCTGCTTCACATCAGAGCTTCTTTCCTGGATGAGACGGATCAGCTGAGTGAAGATCTTCTCACTGTCCTCCACTGTTTTATCAGCAGAGTGATTGATGGCCTCCACCTCCTGTTGAAGCAGCTTCACATCTTTCTCTCTGTCCTGGATTCTCTGCTGGATTTGTTGTCGACTCACCTCCAGCTCTCTCTGCCTCTCAGTCCTTTCTGCTGCAGCTGAGACTGTGTCGTGGCCTTTATGTTCATCCACAGGGCAGAGATAACAGATACACTTCTGATCAGTACGGCAGAACATCTTCATCACCTCATCATGACGAGAGCAGATGTTGTCCCGGAGGTTCTTGGAGGGCTCCACCAGCTTGTGTTTCTTGAATGGGGCCACATTATAATGAGGCTGAAGGTGTTTCTCACAGTAAGAGGCCAGACAGAATAAACAGGACTTGATGGCTTTCCGTTTTCTTCCAGTGCAGAAATCACAGGCCACATCTTCAGGTCCAGCATGGCAGTGATCAGCAGGAGCAGCTTGGAGTCCAGTCTTCTTCATCTGCTCCATTAAAGCTGCTAACATGGTGCTTTTCACCAGGACAGGTCTTGGTGTGAAGGTCTGCCTACACTGAGGGCAGCTGTAGATTCCCTTCTGATCCTCTTCACCCAAGTGGGCTTTAATACAGTTCATACAGTAACTGTGTCCACAGGGAATAGTCACTGGATCCTTCAGTAGATCCAGACAGATGGAACAAGAGAAGGTTTCTCGGTCCAGATGATCTCCTTTTTCCTCCATTTCAGCTCTCAGTAGCAGTGACTGTGCTAGTTTCACTTCCTCAAAGCTGAAACTCATCTGAGCTGCTGTCTGAGATCAGGAAGAAGGAGGAGATTAATCAGGAAGTGATTTCAGAAGGAGTGGTTTGACAGAAATAATGTCTGATTAACTCTTTGTATGATGATATCACTTTAGCTTTGAATTGTTTTAAATAATCAGGGTTTTAAGTTACTGATTTGTGTTTTTGTAATTTAATCAAACTTGACATGATAGTAAAACAAAATTACTGTTAATTTAGTATTTTTTGGATGAATTGGTTTTTCCAGCTCTGAATCAATAAGACATTTCTACAATGTCTTGCTTGTAACTTGTATTCTGTTATCAGTTTGGCAAGGTACACAACAAGGGCTCGGGCAGTATTCAATCCCCAGTTTGGGGGAGTAATGGAATACATGTATTTAGAATACTATTTATGAGTAACTGTAATCCGATTAAGTTACTTTTTTAAATCTGGCTCTATGCACAACTCCACTACTTCCTGAACTTGAGGTAGCTCCTTTGTTTCCTGTCTTTCATTACTGGACAGACTGATTAATCCAGGTGTGTCTGGCCAGTTACTGAGATCAGGCAAACCTGGATTAATCAGCTCATCCAGTACTGAAAGACAGGAAACAAAGGAGCTACGTTAAGTTCAGGAAGTAGTGGAGCCATGCATAAAGCCCATTACAACCTAGACACAAGTGACGTCGCTGTTCTGTCAGTATTTCATATTCAACCTTTAAAGGGACTAGAGGCAGGAATTTAAAAAAAAAAAAACATGCATGTCCATTTTTTTAATACTAATGGGTGATGAAGCGCTAAATACCAAAAATAATGTTTCCACCCCCGTCTCTCTCCGTTGCCTTGAACATGAATTTCCTGCGCTGCCCTGCGGACGTGACATCAAATGACGCTACATCCGCAGTTTTGATACAGGAAGAAGACGGTCGCGGTAAATTTAAACACTGTAAGCGATAGTTATGGATTCTTCTGCCGTCAGCAAACAATCCAGATCAACTGAAAGACCATCAAAAAGTGTAACTACGAAGAAAAAGGTTAGTAAACAACATTATAGCTTCAGTTTGTGCATGCTCCCATGATGGCTTGGCTCATGGCTGCAGTTACCTGAAGCGCCAGTCGTGCCAGTCGCAAGTTTCGTTTCTTAATCTTGCCTTAAGTCCCTTTAAGAACATAAGTATAAATAAAAATAAATGAAAAACTTGTAAAGAAAAAAAAAAAAAAAAAAACAGCAGGCATTGACAACCTGGATGGTAAGCTATTTAAAATGATAGGGGATTATCACGCTTCTGTGTTCCAGTTTCTGGAACTTGTCACACTTAGGTATTTCCAGTTCCAGGGCAGTTCAACAATGGCTGAATCCAAGTCTTGATGTCACTGCTCTGTTCCACTGTGTATATCTAATAAACAACGCCAGCCCTACAAGTTTTCATGGATTCCCGACTAAAGTGATACTAAGGAAGAAGTGGATCAAAGCTATTCGCCAGAGTGAAGGGCCGAACTTTATAATAAAACAACGTAGCACATCTGTTTGTAGCCGGCACTTCAATGGTGCAGACTACACAACTAGCGTTAGCTGACGTGCCTAACTTTGTGCGTCTTAAGCAACAAGCAACTGATAATCGGGTCTGTACCCTCCCATTTCCAGTGGAACAACTGGGGACTGCCAAGAAAGGAGACACTTTCAGATGCTTGTGTGTTTTCAGCCGCACAAAGTTAGGCACGTCAGCAAACGCTAGCTGCTAACACTAGCCTGCCAGCGAGAAGGGTCTATCTGCGGCAGGGGCGTGTCATAGAGTGGGCGTGTCGTAGTGTGATGTTACTCGACGACACGCCCACCAGGCCAATGAGAGGACGGTAAAATCTAGCCCTACCCCCGACCCTTCCCCTAAACCTAACCAGACCCACCCACAATGCGCCACGCCCACTATAGGACACGCCCACTGGGTTGCAAGCCACAGATAGATACACTTGCTGCCAGCGCCATAGTGTAGTCTGCATCATTGACGTGCCGGCTACAAATTAACGTGCTACCTTGTTTTATTATAAAGTTCATCCCTTCATTCCAGCAAATCACTTGATATGCACTTGATAGCCTACACTTTCAGCTGTGACAGCTCTCTTATCAACTCCTTGATTTCTTCCTCCAGTTGCTACGCTTCTATGCTAGCTGAACATCATGGCCTAAGCCAGCTAATGCTCTTTTATAAGCAGTCTTCTTTCTTGGCAGTCCCCAGTTGTTCCACTGGAAACAGGAGGGTACAGACCTGATTTTCAGATGCTTGTGTGTTTCACGACGCACAAAGTTAGGCACGTCTGCAAACAGTAGCTGGCTAACGCTAGCCTGCTAACGCCAGCTTTGGAGTCTACCGGCTACAAACAAACGTGCTACGTTGTTTTATTATAAAGTTCGGCCCTTCACCCCGGCAAATGGATCGATTTGATCCACTTCTTCCTTAGTATCACTTCGGTCGGGAATCAATGAAAACTTAAGTAGGGTTGGCGTTTATTGGATTTACAAAGTGGAACAGAGCAGGGACATTGGATTCAGCTATTTTTGAAATGGCCCGGAAGAGGAAATGCTTAAATTATCACGCTTTCCGGAAAGTTCCGGAAAGCGTGATAATCCCCTATTGCAGAGGAAATTGCTATTCCCATCTGTCACATTATAAATATGTTTTTCCAGTTGTACATTTCCACTACAATAAAAGCGGGCCAAGGTAATTCCACAACTAAAAAACAAGAAATTGCCCTTTTTGGGAGCAAAGTTGTCCTATCAGTCTCTAACCTGTATTAAGTAAAACTATGGAATGTATAATATTTGAACACATTTCAAATTATTTGTCTCTGAATGATTTGATGACCGATTTTCAATATGCATATCGCAAAAATCATTCCACAACATCAGCCTTAACTCAAATGATGAATGACTGACTAAGGGAAATGGATAAAAAGAAAGTAGTTGGTGCTGTTATGTTGGATTTTTCAGCAGGATTTGATTTAATTGATCACAAATTACTGTTGGAAAAACTGGAATGTTCTGGGTTTGAGATATTGTCCTTTCTCAAGAGTTATCTAACTGACAGAACTGACAGGTTTTCTTTGTGGTTGTTTTTCTGATGAGAGTATTGTTTCTTGTGGAGTACCACAGGGAAATTGTCTGGGGCCGTTTCTTTCCACTATTTTTACCAATGACCTACCACTGGTTCTGAAAAAGACAAACATCGGACTGTATGCTGTTGATATGACCTTATATGTCGCTGCACTCTACAGATGAGATCAATTCAATTTTAAAAGAAGACTTAAACGCAGTTGTGGACTGGGTAAACAACAACAAACTCGTTTTGAATGTATCTAAAACAAACTGCATGGTAATCGACTCAAATCACAACACTGGTAAACACCCACAGTTAAATCTGAAAATCAAACAGGTACATATAAACCAAGTGCAAGAGACCAGACTGCTGGGAGTTGTCATCGATAACAAACATGGAAATCATCACATACTGTATAAATAGTATTATTAAGGTAATGGGAAAAGGTATCTCTGTCATTAGAAGGTGTAGAGCATATCTATAATCAAAATCAGTACTACTGCCCAGTGGTCTGGTCAAACACCACAGTTACCATGATTAATAAACTTCCGAAAGTACAAAATAGAGCTGCTAGTTTTGTCTGTAGTTGTGCTTTCAGAACAAATGGCAATGCATAGAAATCTCGAGTGGTTCGTGATAAGAGGTGGGTTACATTATTCATTATTAATATTTATTATAAATGTATCTACACTGCCTGGCCAAAAAAAAAGTCGCCACCTGGATTTAACTAAGCAAATAGAAAGACTGAACTGAAGAAAGAAAATAAATTGTAGTTTTGGCTCTTTCAAATTTCAAAGATACTAAGCTGGATTAGCCAACAGTAGCTATGCCTGAGGAACAGATGTGTGGACTAAGGAAAAAAAGATGTTTGTTTTTTGTTGTTGTTTAGGTATTTGTTTTGTTTTTTATTTACCTTTTTTCACTGTAACAGCTGGTCTTTTTTTTTTTTTTTTTTTGTCATTATTAAAACAACACCCACACTGACAGATGCTTCAGCTCCATATCTTTAAAAGTTGATGTTGACTTTCTGAATCGTTCATTAAGCCGCATAATTTACACAGAAATATTAAACTGAACTTTCAGACAGTCCGTATTATTCCTGTAAATAATCACGCTTCATCTGCCGCTTCTCTGGAGAGCGGTGCTGGTTTAAAGTCTGAGCAACGTCACAGATAGGATGCGTGCGCAACCAAGGGGCAAGAAAACACAGAAAAAGCATTATTGAACTATGAGAAGACGTGTGTTTTATGTACAAGACTCGACTTTTAAAGCAGATTAGGTCAAGATATGACATGACAGTGTCGGGGAATTATAATGTTTGAGTCCTGGTATTTGTTCGGTTGCAAAAATCAAAACAAACCAGCACGGAATGCATTGTGGGTAACGTAGTTTCAAGCAGGCGTAACGCCAGGAAAAGGTAAGCAGCGAGACGTTACATCATCTGAGGAGTTCATGTTTAAGTTTTTCATTTCCAAATACGAATTTTTTAGGTCAAAATTCGAAAAAAACAAACGTGTTTAACACGGTTAATCGGATTTTTTTATTTCTGTTAAAGCACTCCAGAAACTCTTCCTGTTTAATCTCCTCCCTCTTCCTGACGCAGCAGCTCCAACCGATCCACGTTTTCTTCTTTTCTCTCCCCTTCGGTTTCGCAGTTGGATGATGGTGGAAGCAACATTCTGCAGTTGTCATGAAGTTAAAGAGCAGACAGACTCCGTCCTCTGAACTGACACGTGTTTTTTAGATTAGAGTTCAAACAAGTTTCGACTTTGAGGAAGAGAAATTAACACGGTCGCTGCTATTGAGGTGGAATGTCGCAGAAAAGACCGAAGCTGGACCAAGAAACCTTCTCTTGTTCCGTCTGTCTGGATCTGCTGAAGGACCCGGTGACTATTCCCTGTGGACACAGCTACTGTATGAACTGTATTAAAACCCACTGGGATGGAGAGGATCAGAGGAGAATCTACAGCTGCCCTCAATGCAGGAAAACTTTCATACCGAGACCTGACCTGGTGAAAAACATAATGTTAGCATCTTTAGTGGAGCAGATGAAGGAGGCTGGACTCCAAGCTGCTCCTGCTGATCACTGCTATGCTGGACCTGAAGATGTGGCCTGTGATTTCTGCACTGGAAGAAAACTGAAAGCCATCAAGTCCTGTTTAGTCTGTCTGGCCTCTTACTGTGAGGAACACCTTCAGCCTCATTATGAATCACCTACATTCAAGAAACACAAGCTGGTGGAGCCCTCCAAGAACCTCCAGGAGAACATCTGCTCTCAGCATGATGAGGTGATGAAGATGTTCTGCCGTACTGATCAGAAGTGTATCTGCTATTTCTGCTCCTTGGAAGGACATCAAGGCCACGACACAGTCTCAGCTTCAGCAGAAAGGACTGAGAGGCAGAGAGAGCTGGAGGTGAGTCGACAACAAATCCAGCAGAGAATCCAGGACAGAGAGAAAGATGTGAAGCTGCTTCAACAGGAGGTGGAGGCCATCAATCACTCTGCTGATAAAACAGTGGAGGACAATGAGAAGATCTTCACTCAGCTGATCCGTCTCATCCAGAAAAGAAGCTCTGATGTGAAGCAGCAGATCAGATCCCAGCAGGAAACTGAAGTGAGTGGAGTCAAAGAGCTTCAGGAGAAGCTGGAGCAGGAGATCACTGAGCTGAAGAGGAAAGACGCTGAGCTGAAGCAGCTCTCACACACAGAGGATCACAACCAGTTTCTACACAACTACCCCTCACTGTCAGCACTCAGTGAGTCTACACACTCATCCAGCATCAATATCCGTCCTCTCAGATACTTTGAGGATGTGACAGCAGCTGTGTCAGAGCTCAGAGATAAACTACAGGACATTCTGACAGACAGATGGACAAACATCTCACTGACAGTCACTGATGTGGATGTTTTACTGTCACAACCAGAACCAAAGAGCAGAGCTGGATTCTTTAGATGTTCATGTGAAATCACACTGGATCCAAACACAGCACACACACATCTGTTACTGTCAGAGGGAAACAGAAAGGTGACATTAATGGCTCAGGAACAGTCTTATTCTAGTCATCCAGACAGATTCACTGAATACTGGCAGGTTCTGAGCAGAGAGAGTCTGACTGGACGTTGTTACTGGGAGGTGGAGATAAGGGGAAACGTTTCTGTAGCAGTCGCATACAAGAATATCAGCAGAGCAGGATATGAAAGTGGATTTGGACGTGATGAAAAATCTTGGTCATTATTTTGTGGTCAAAACAGTTCTACATTTTGGTACAACAACATCAGAACCTCCATCTCAGGTCCTCGGTCCTCCAGAGTAGGAGTGTATCTGGATCACAGAGCAGGTATTCTGTCCTTCTACAGCGTCTCTGAAACCAGGACTCTCCTCCACAGAGTCCAGACCACATTCACTCAGCCGCTCTATGCTGGAGTTAGAATTTATTCTGGATCCAGTGCTGAGTTGTGTAAAGTGAAGTAAGCATTTTCTGTGTTTGCTGCTGAGAGTTCATTGTTGTCATGTCTCTGCTCTGCTGTTCTGTTGTTTATTTAACATTTTTGGGGGTTTTTTTTGGAGAAAGTCACTGCTAATTATTATTTCTATTTTTATTTATCTGAATTTTTCTGTTCTCTAAATATTTGTTGAACATTTGTATTAATTTATTTGTATGTTTTTGTTTTTCTTCCACTTCACTGAGCCAAACAGAGAAAACAGCAGACCTTCCTTCATCACATTATTTTACTCTCAATGCTTTGAAAATGTAAAAATGTTCAATTTCTACTTTTAGTTTTAGAGAGCAGAATTTGTTTTTTCTAAATTGACAAACAAGATTTTTTTTTGTGGTCTGATGTTCAGAAACAGACATTTCCAGGATCAGAGTAAATTAGCTCATTCATATTGTTTAATGTTAATAAAGATGAGAACAAAATGGACTTTTTGGTGGAAATGTGTCCTTCTTCACACTGGTCTATAGCACCTCCAATAGGTAGAAACTGGAACTAAAATCTTCTTTCTATCAGCAGGAGCGCTGAGTTTTCATGCTAGACGTTGTTTTGGGAGGCTTTTGGAACAGAAAACTATGTGTTTAAAAACATTTTGTGTTTATTTTTTAGTGCATTTCTATGGAAATGTTATATTGAAATGTTGGGCCTTGTTGAAAGCAGAATTCTTGTATTTCTGCTCACACTAACACTGACTGAACAAATACTTTATGCACAATTTTTAAGGATTCATTAGCGGGTTTGACTGTTTATTAAGCCCCATAACTATATATTAATTACATCATATCCATGTTGTTATTAAAAATAATCAATTTTTTAAAACATTTTTAAAAATATGTAGATATATGACAATATCATTTACAAAACTTATTAGCAGAAGGCCACATGAGGATGGACTCTACTGAACATTCAAAGAGCTCAAAGATAAATTTAAGCGGTGTCTCAAACTGCACACTTGCCCGAGTGCACTGGAATTCAGTGCGTAGTGCACACTGTGTTCTTCGTCTGTAGTGCACACTATTGTCGCTAAATGCTGACCCAAACAGAGCACTGCACTTACAGGAAGTGACAGAATGCATTGCCTGCTAACGTGAGCTAACTCTACTGAGCCCGTATGACCGCTGCCTCAAACACACACATGACCAGATCATAACGGTCATCAGGGAGTGAACAGCTTGTAGCATGCCACAATATACATTAGTGATTATGTCTAAATCATTTTTATAAACGTTACTTAAATCAGTATAATACCGCCTCTGATGCAGCAGGGGTCGCCACCACTTCGTTCACCACCATTATTCAGCTCTGAAAGCAGTTCGAAAGTCCCGCCTCTTCCTCTGTGTCAGCAAGATGGCATCCATTTAGTGCGAGTAGTGTGCTTCATTTTGCATTTCATTTTTGGGCGTGATTAGGGCAACATTCTGGTACTTTCGGTGCGCTGAATCGTCGCTTAAATGACACCATGTGTGCACTACACACTCAAAAACAGTGTTTGAAGTGCTCGAGTGTACGGATTGAATTTAGAATTCAGAATTTAGAAGCAGAAAGTTCAGGGTCATCCAGGTCTTTATGTCACTAAGACATCTTTGTAATCTAACAAACTGATTGGTTTCATCAAGCTTCATAGATAAGTATATTTGAGTGTAGTCTGCATAACAATGAAAGTTTATGCAATGTTGTATGATGATATTACCCAAAGGAAGCATATATAATGTGAAGAGTATTGGTCCGAGCACAGAACCCTGGGGAACTCCATGAGTTACACTGGTGTGTGATGAAGACTCGTCATTTACATTAACAAACTGGAATCTATCATATAAATATGACTTGAACCAGTCTAATGCAGTTGGTTGGCTGGACCATGATGCTCTACAGACAGAAACTTGTCCACCCTCCCAGAACACTTAAGGTTATTGTTATCACCTGGACCTGAACAATGCAACCCCCCCAGAAATGTACATCAGGCCCTCTTCAGGTACAACTGAATAGGACACCCCCATTCACACCTTCCTGGAACAATTCAGCCTGATCTCCTGTTACAAGCAGCAACTTGGAGAAACACTCAGAGACACAGGCAAGGATCACCTTTTAAAGGTTTATATGTTTGTTCTGTTTGGAAAAAAAAAGACAGAAAAAATTATAATAGTTAGCATATTGCTACAAATAAAACAATGCTTTTATGTCCTTTAAATAGTTAAAATTCAATTCAGAAAAATTCAAGCATCATTTAAAACTGAGTTGTTGTGAATCATGAAGGTTTTTCTATGTCTATGAGTTGTTTTTGTCCATGAAAGAACAGGAACAAGGTGCGGTGTCTCCATGCAATGTGTCAGCTGATTTCAGCTACCTCTGACACAACGTTGCAATATTGCAACATTGGATTAACAAGCTCTAAATCTAGTCTGATCAATGTTTTCCAATATAACTACATTTCTATGTGTTCTAATGGATCCCCCAAAAAATTATGATGAAAGTTTTACTCATTTGGGTCCAGACTGATCCAGTTGATCCTGATGAAAAGTTTGCAGGTAGTGTGAAGTCTTGGGCAAATTACAGAGCCAGTAAAAACATCTGTTTCTTAGCCCTTTGAGGACGAGACCCATTGAACATTTAAATGTGGTGTTAAGTAAAAATTGGAGGAATAGAGTCCGCACACCAGGGAATGCTCCTCAGAAGAATTTAATACGTTGTTACGTTTCGGGCTTGTGCCCTTTGTCAGACTGACGAAGGGCACAAGCCCGAAACGTAACAAGCCAAGTAAGACGTATTAAATTCTTCTGAGGAGCATTCCCTGGTGTGCGGTCTCTATTCTCCCAGTTTGTACTTCATTTTGCATCCAGCACCAAGTTCATTCCCCTGGGATGTGCGTGAGACTATTGTCTACTGTGTGTTAAATAAAAATAACATCTGCAGATCTTTTTAGCATGACTTTAAAGAAATGTTGTGATATAACAACTGTGGGTCTTAAAGGGTTGAATAAGGACATCCGTGCTGCCAGACAAATCTGTAGATGAGCAGAAAGGAACTAGACAGATGCTTCTACTCCACATCTTAGTCTCTGGGCCAGACAAGATATTGGAACCAGTCAAAATGACAACACTTGATCTTTGAAAAGATCCATGTCTGCAGATGACATCAGACATGATAACCCTTACAGAGATGCAGCTGTTCTGAGGTTATCAGCTGATGAAGTTACCCACCCCTTTCAAATAATTACATTTAGAGTCTGGTGCATACACTATCTTAGTTTAGACTCATGTACAGGACATCTGTCCATGTTTAACAATGTTGTACTTGGCATTATTCTTAAGGAGACCAATTAAGGGTTACGTTCAAACTAAGATGTGAATCTGTCTGGTGCATTAAAATAAGGCATGGTGAGTGGCATATTCCTGCCATATTTGCAAAGCTTCACCTATTTTTGTGTATGTGTTTGTTTGTTTGCCCACCCACCCCCTTTTGAATCTAACTTGTGTTGTGCAATTAAAACGTTGTGCTGTATGAAGGCCTCATGTAGGAACCAGGTAGATGTCAGAGGCCTATGAGAGTCCGGCATCCCGCCCATACCAGAGTCCACCACAGTCAAACGCACCCAGGGATATATCAAATTAAGTTAGGTAGTAATTACCAATAAGTAATAATTGGGGGAGCTATAATTAAATCAATACCATTGACACTGATAGGCCTATTCACAGCAGTAAGGCTACCACTACTACCACCAGAAACAATGACAATAGTGGTGGTAATAATAATAATAGTAATAGTGAATAAAAACAACAATAATAATAATACTGACAATAAAAATGATAATAATCAATTATAATGATAGTGGTATTAATAATGACCATGATTAAAAATATTCAATGTAGTGACAAAATTACAGGTAATTTTTCCCCGTCTCGATTTTCCCATTTTTTCTTATTGTGCGAAGTGCATTGTGGGAATCGTAGTGCTAAGCGAGCGTTGCGCCGGGAAAACGTATGCAAAGACCGTTAAGGGACCTCACATCATCTTGAATGAGTTCACTTTCAAGTTATTAATTTTCAGATGTGATTGGTTTAGTTTTAAATTGTCAGAAGAAAACACAACACAGAAGATTGTTTGTGTCAAACCGCTCCTCCTCTTTCTGAAATCACTTCCTGTTTTAACTCCTCCCTCCTGAATTCAAACTTTTTTCAAACGCAACCGCTCCTCACATTTCCTTCGGACCTGCAGATGGATGATGGTGGAAGCAGCGCGTGCTGAAGTGGAAGAGCAGACGGACTCCGACCTGTGAAAAAGAGAAGAAAACCGTGGTTTGTAGATAAGAGCTCAGACTAGTTTCACCTTCGTGAAGTAAAATTAACGCGGTCGCTGTTACTGAGAGATGAAATGGAGGCAAAAGATCGGTTGGACCGAGAAACTTTCTCTTGTTCCATCTGTCTGGATCTGCTGAAGGATCCGGTGACTATTCCTTGTGGACACAGTTACTGTATAAACTGTATTAAAGCCCACTGGAATGGAGAGGATCAGAGGAGGATCTACAGCTGCCCTCAGTGCAGAAAAACTTTCACACCGAGACCTGTTCTGGAGAAAAGCATCATATTAGCAGCTTTAGTGAAGCAGCTAAAGAAGACTGGACTCCAAACTGCTCCTGCTGATCACTGCTATGCTGGACCTGAAGATGTGGCCTGTGATTTCTGCACTGGAAGAAAACTGAAAGCCATCAAGTCCTGTTTATCCTGTCTGGTTTCTTACTGTGAGAAACACCTTCAGCCTCATTATGATGTGGCTCCATTAAAGAGACACAAGCTGGTGGAGCCCTCCAAGAACCTCCAGGAGAACATCTGCTCTCGTCATGATGAGGTGATGAAGATGTTCTGCCGTACTGATCAGAAGTGTATCTGTTATCTCTGCTCTGTGGATGAACATAAAGGCCACGACACAGTCTCAGCTGCAGCAGAAAGGACTGAGAGGCAGAGAGAGCTGGAGGTGAGTCGACAACAAATCCAGCAGAGAATCCAGGACAGAGAGAAAGATGTGAAGCTGCTTCAACAGGAGGTGGAGGCCATCAATCACTCTGCTGATAAAACAGTGGAGGACAGTGAGAAGATCTTCACTCAGCTGATCCGTCTCATCCAGAAAAGAAGCTCTGATGTGAAGCAGCAGATCAGATTCCAGCAGGAAACTGAAGTGAGTGGAGTCAAAGAGCTTCAGGAGAAGCTGGAGCAGGAGATCACTGAGCTGAAGAGGAAAGACGCTGAGCTGAAGCAGCTCTCACACACAGAGGATCACAACCAGTTTCTACACAACTACCCCTCACTGTCAGCACTCAGTGAGTCTACACACTCATCCAGCATCAATATCCGTCCTCTCAGATACTTTGAGGATGTGACAGCAGCTGTGTCAGAGCTCAGAGATAAACTACAGCACATTCTGACAGACGGATGGACAAATATTTCACTGACAGACAGTAATGTGGATGTTATCCCGTCCCAACCAGAACCAAAGAGCAGAGCTGAATTTGTAAAATATTCATGTGAATTCACACTGGATCCAAACACAGCATTCATATTTCTGTTCGTATCAAAGGGAAGAAGGAAGGTGACATTTATGAGAGAGCGTCAGTATTACTCTAGTCATCCAGACAGATTCAGTGACTGGAGTCAGATTCTGAGTAGAGAGAGTCTGCCTGAATGTTGTTACTGGGAGGTGAAAATCAGAGGAAACGTTGCTGTTGGAGTCACATACAAGAATATTGGCAGAGAAGGGACTGCAGATGAGTTATGCTTTGGATGTAACGAAAAATCTTGGTTATTATCTTGGAGTGAAGATAGTTATGAGTTTAAGTTCAACAACATCAGTACCTCCATCTCAGGTCCCCGGTCCTTCAGAGTAGGAGTGTATCTGGATCACAGAGCAGGTATTCTGTCCTTCTACAGAGTCTCTGGAACCAGGACTCTCCTCCACAGAGTCCAGACCACATTCACTCAGCCGCTCTATGCTGGATTTTATATTGAAAATGATTCCAGTGCCGAGTTGTGTAAAGTGACCTAAGCATAAGGGGTGTAACTTCAATATCTTAAATCAATCCAAAAACCCATTATAATCCAAAAATCGATGTCAAACCCTTTTATTAAAAAAATGACTTTATTTTAAAGGTCCTGTGACAACATTTTCACAACAAAATATATGTTTATTGTTGTGCAGTCAGTGGATAGATATGACACTGGGAGACTGTACTGCAAAGCTTCCAGTTTTGTCAAGAAACAATAACCTTGTTTATTACTTGTAATATTGTTTTATATAGTTTTATATCGATCTGTGGATCCTAAATCAAATGGAATCAAAATTGTATCGTGACTGAATTTGAGATATCGGCAAACATCAAATTGCCTATCCACTGTATCGATAAAATACCGTATTGAGATCAAACGGGGAGATTTACACCCCTAATGTTTCCTGTGTTTGTTGCTGAGAGTTCATTGTTCTGATGTCTCTGTTTTATTTGCTAGATTTTCTTCTTTTTTTTTACCTTTTTTGGAGGAAATCACTGCTAAAGATTATTTTTATTTTCATCAATATTATCCACATCAACTTCTCTGTTCTCTAAGTATTTGTTGGATATTTGTATTGATGGATTGTTCAATACAAAAAAAAAAAGCCAGATCCAGAAATCTCTGGAACTTCATCTTGTGAAAGATTTAAGTCTGCAACTCCCTCCCAAGATTTTGTTAACAATTGTTTCTTCTTCTGTTGGAGAGCTGTCAAGTAGAAAAAGTGAAATAAAGATGGAAAGAAAGTCATAAATTAGTCATTTTTTTCTGTTAAACTAAATGAGCTTGGTACTGAAACCTCACTTAAATGACTTATTAGATGGTATTTTCACTAATCCAAATCAAACATAAAAAAACATTTGAAACCTATGGCTTGTGTGGAGGACCAGTAACCCTAACACAAGACAATTTACATGATTAAAACCTCATGGAAACTCAAAATTGAGAATTGATTACTGTCTGCCTCCATGCAGTGTGAAGCATGTTAATAATTCTGTAAACCCTCAGTCATCATCATTGATTAGAAATAATCAAGCTTATTACACAGACTTTCTCAAGGAGAAGGAAGGATTATTATAAGTTTAATTCATCCCTTATATACATATATAAATATATATATATATATATAAAGATATATATCTAAATATATATATACACATATACAATGGTGTGAAACATATTGCTCACGCTGCGGCGCGTGAGCGGTCCGTCGTCGCTCCGGCATGCCGTGCCGCTGCGCTACAGATACGCGCCAGCTCTATTTTTGACGCTCCACGCACCGACACCGCGTCAATATCAGTAGTTCAGATCGAACCAGACAGGAAGTCAGACACGGATTCAGTGTAAAATATCCGGTAACTTCCTAAACAAAAGCCACTGTGCAGCTTTTAAACTGCTGAACTACCTGAACATGACAGCATCTCCGTGTCCACGAGGTTACAGTGAAATAAGAAACCATGACGCATGAACATGTGGACAAAATGAACCATTTGGATGAGAATCACAGGCGATCTAGCAGTCCTCTCGTGATTTCGTGATGTCACCACGAAATCACCGCACAGTGAACGGTGTAAATGCTCGCGCCGAGGAAGTCGCAGCAAAGCCGCTGCGCTGCGCTGCGCTCACGTCACGGACCAGGTGTAAAGCCGGGGTTAGACATCTTGGAAAAACAGTATGCTGTATTACACGTATGTAACCTCACTGTGCCCCGTGTCTGCAGGGGACTGCGGCAACGCTCCAGGAGCAATATTGGCGCGAGCACAGGCCGCCAAGTTGTCGTGATGCAAGTGTGGCCGTCCAACCAATGAGAGAGCAGGTTACATTCGATGAGCGCGAGGATTGCTCTATTTTGCTTTTCACTCTGCACAGGGCCCAGAAGGGTCACGCAATCGCTAAATGGAGAGGGAAAACGATTAAGGAAATGCGATTGCAAAAAGGATTTGAAAATGAGAGGGGAAAAAGAAAATGAAAAGAATGTGAAGACTCTTTTTAAAAAAAAAGATTTAAAAATTCTTTTCAAAACAGAATTTTAAAAGGCTTTTCAAAAAAGATTTTAAAATTCTTTTTAAAATATAATTTGAAAATGCTTTTTCAAATAACAGAATTTAATAATGAATTAATGAATACAATATGCAAATAATCTTTTATATTTCAATTTAAAATGTGAATTTACAAAAATGCATTTGAAATTTGATTTCTTATTGTATAATTGAATTGTTTAAATTGAAATCCTATTTCAAAATGTATATCTTTATTTTACAATCAATAACTCATCATCAAAATGCTGTATTGCTTTTTTAGTGACTCTCCTGGTCCCTCCGTAAAAAAGAAAATGAAAAGAATTTGAAGATGCTATTTCATAAAAGTTTTTAAAATCCTTTTCAAAATAGAATTTTAAAATGTTTTTTAAAACAGGTTTTAAATGTCTTTTTGAAATTTAATTTAAAAGTCCTTTTTCAAATGACAGAATTTAATAATGAATTAATGAATACAATATGCAAATAATCTTTTATATTTCAATTTAAAATGTGAAATTACAAAATGCTTTTGAAATTTGATTTCTTATTGTACAAATTAATTGTTTGATTTGAAATCCTATTTGAAATTTTATATTTTTATTTCACAATTAATTAATCATCTTCAAAATGCTGGATTGCTTTTTCAGTGACTCTTCTGGTCCTCCATACTCAAGGACCAGAGTTGGGCAAAATCCGAGACACCAGGACAGGGCACCAAACCATAATCTCATCTAGGGCAACAAAATGGCCGGCTCTGTGGTTTTCTTAAGATTCTAAGAACAACCAGAAGCCGAATGAAAAAAAAATTCTAAATGATTGGTTGCAAAGAGACTTGACATCATTTGGAAGATCATTATTGGGCTTATCTCCAGACTGTGCCCCACTTATTCTTTACCCCTTGCCACAAAAAACATAATAGAAATTAACACCCTCATTTTTAATTTTATTTGGAAGAATATACAATATATTAGAAAAGCAGACATGATTAAAAGTTATCAGGATGGAGGGATAAAATCTACTAAAGCTGAGCTGCCTTCAGTCATATGTGGTGTATTTTGCCTAAGTTTGTGTTCTGGAAATTCTGGGGCATAGATTTCCCATTGAAATGTGAATTTGAGGTCTCTAAGTTATACCATGAAGCTTTCGGTCTTCCATCAGCAGATCTTTTTCTACTGGACGATGATATACAAACATAACTTCAGCCCATATTTGGAACAACAGGGTGATTCCAAGGAAGAGAAAATCAATATCCACGGAAGGATGGGAAAAACTATTTTGTCCATTATTCTTTTGATGAATGACAATGAAAATCTATTAAGGTATGATTAATTTAATAATAAAGATAAAATAGTCTGCACCCCTAAGAACTACAGAAATGTGGTTGATAAAATATTAATTGCTTTTATTGATTTAATTAGGAATAATTTAGCTAAGACACCAACCCCTAGAAGGCATAAAAATATAACTAATTGCATAAACGTTGTAGACAAAAACTGCCTGATTTTGAGAAAATTCTTAATTGATGAGATCTATCATGGATCCTCTAAAAAAAACATATTTGAAAATTTTGACCAAAAAGAAATTCTGTGAATCAGAACTATATTTCTTAAGTTTCTAATCCCTCCTAAATGTAAGAAATCCACTTTAAAGTTCAATGAATTTATGAAGGTGAAATGGTCATTGCCTTTATATTTCTATGTGATTTATTCTATTGTTTAGACGCTGACAACTAGAATTTGTTAAACTGATGTTTTTCAAACGACATAATTAACACATAATTGTTAGATTTAACTTTCAGATGGTCCATATCTCATGTCAACAAATGACGCTGCGTCGTTAGCTTGGTTTGCTAGTGAACAATGCACTGTGGGTAACGCAGTGTTTAACAAGCATAGCGACGGGAAAACGTACGCAACGACCGTTACGGGACGTTACATCATCTGAACGAGTTTGTTTTCAAGTTGTTTATTTAAGAATACAATTTATTTACTTTTAAATCGACAGAAAAACGAATACAACACAGTTAAACCGCTCCTCGCTCTCCTGTCACTTCCAGTTTAAGCTCTTCCTTCTTCCGGATTTCAAACGCCGCCGCCCCACTTCGTCCACATGTTTCCTCGTTCCCTCCCCTTCAGATCTGCAGTTGGTTGATGGTAGAAGTACCGTGTGGTGACGTAGAAGAGCAAACAGGCGTTGTCCTCTTAACAACCCCATGACTTGTATATCAGAAGTCAGGCGAGTTTCTGTTTTGAGGAAGAGAAACCAACACAGTCGCTGCTACTGAGGTGAAATGGCGCAGAGAGGAGATCAGGTGGAAAGAGCAACCTTCGCTTGTCCCATCTGTCTGGATCTACTGAAGGATCCGGTGACTATTGCCTGTGGACACAGCTACTGTATGAACTGTATTAAAACCCACTGGGATGGAGAGGATCAGAGGAGAATCTACAGCTGCCCTCAATGCAGGAAAATTACCACACGGAGACCTGTTCTGGAGAAAAGCATCATTTTAGCAGGTTTAGTGGAGCAGCTGAAGGAGGCTGGACTGCAAGCTGCTCCTGCTGATCACTGCAATGCTGGACCTGAAGATGTGGCCTGTGATTTCTGCACTGGAAGAAAACTGAAAGCCATCAAGTCCTGTTTAGTCTGTCTGGTCTCTTACTGCGAGGAACACCTTCAGCCTCATTATAAATCACCTGCATTTAAGAAACACAAGCTGGTGGAGCCCTCCAAGAACCTCCAGGAGAACATCTGCTCTCAACATGATGAGGTGATGAAAATGTTCTGCCGTACTGATCAGAAGTGTATCTGTTATCTCTGCTCTGTGGATGAACATCAAGGCCACGACACAGTCTCAGCTGCAGCAGAAAGGACTGAGAGGCAGAGAGAGCTGGAGGTGAGTCGACAACAAATCCAGCAGAGAATCCAGGACAGAGAGAAAGATGTGAAGCTGCTTCAACAGGAGGTGGAGGCCATCAATCACTCTGCTGATAAAACAGTGGAGGACAGTGAGAAGATCTTCACTCAGCTGATCCGTCTCATCCAGAAAAGAAGCTCTGATGTGAAGCAGCAGATCAGATCCCAGCAGGAAACTGAAGTGAGAGGAGTCAACAAGATTCAGGAGAAGCTGGAGCAGGAGATCACTGAGCTGAAGAGGAAAGACGCTGAGCTGAAGCAGCTCTCGCACACAGAGGATCACAACCAGTTTCTACACAACTACCCCTCACTCTCAGCACTCAGTGAGTCTACACACTCATCCAGCATCAATATCCGTCCTCTCAGATACTTTGAGGATGTGACAGCAGCTGTGTCAGAGCTCAGAGATAAACTACAGGACATTCTGACAGACAGATGGACAAACATCTCACTGATCGTCACTGATGTGGATGCTTTACTGTCACCACCAGAAGCAAAAACCAGCGCTGAATTCTTAAAATGTTCATGTGAAATCACACTGGATCCAAACACAGCATACAAAGAGCTGTTGCTGTCAGAGGGAAACAGAAAGGTGACGAGAATGAGTAAACGTCAGTCTTATTCCAGCCATCCAGAAAGATTCAATGAATGGCCGCAGGTTCTGAGCAGAGAGAGTTTGCCCGGACGTTGTTACTGGGAGGTGGAGATGAAAAGAAGAGTTTGTGTAGCAGTGGCATACAAGAATATCAGCAGAGCCGGAGATCAGAGTGAATTTGGATTTAATGACAAATCTTGGTCATTATATTGTGGCCAAAACAGTTATGAGTTTTACCACAACAACATCACTACCTCCATCCCAGGTTCTCTTTCCTCCAGAGTAGGAGTGTTTCTGGATCACAGAGCAGGTATTCTGTCCTTCTACAGCGTCTCTGGAACCAGGACTCTCCTCCACAGAGTCCAGACCACATTCACTCAGCCGCTCTATGCTGGATTTTACATCCATCCTGGATCCAGTGCTGAGTTGTGTCAAGTTAACTAAACATATTTTCATCATTGTGGTGTCTTTGCTCTGTTCTTTTTTTTTAATTTATTTACTGGTTTTTCATTTCTGATGTCTCTGGTCTGTTTGACATTTTTTATTTTCTGCTTTTTCCTGTTTGTTTCTTTTTGGAGGAAATCACTGCTAATGATGATTTTTATTTCCATCAATATTTCTCCACATGAAAATCTGAACTTCTCTGCTCTCTAAATATTTGTTGAATATTTTTATTGATGTATTTTTATGTTTCTCTTCTAATTCATGGAGCCAAACAGAGAAACCAGGAGACCTTATTTCATCATTATTTAATTCTCAGCAGTGGAGATGTGAAGATTTATTGTTTTCTACTAACTTTTATTTCTAGAGAGCAAAAGTTGTTTTTCTACATCAACAAACAAATGATGTGTTCAGAAACATTTATTTAACATTTATCACTCATCTTGTTAAATAAAGATGAGAACAAAAAGGATTGTTTGCTGGAGATGTTTCCTGATCAGGCCCTCATTTCTTCTACAATTCTCCTCTAAGCATCTTTTAAAATGGTCTCGATCAAATGTTCTCCAGATTTTCTGCAGCACTTTCAAAGTCTTTCTTTGAATTCAAGCAGAACCTGAAGAGTTTTTCTGTGTAAATGTGAATTTGTCCAACAAGCAGCTTCATTTGTGTTAAAGTGAAATGATCTCTGACAGATTTAATATTCTGCACTTAATGTAAAAAAAAAAAATTAGACGCATTTCTATAGCAGATGTTTCCAAAGCTTTGAACGGACAGCTGCTGAACTGTGGGAGTCATTTCTGTTCATGTGCAGATTTCTGAATCATTGCAACCAGTCAAGTTACACAGTTTCCCCGACCATATGGGCATGGCCAGAGCCTTCAATCTGCTCAGGGTTGCAACTGGTCCTTTTACTCCGTATTTAAAAAACTGGCAGTGCACTTCCAGGTTAATGAGTCCAATATTTCCATGCAACAGACTGCATTCAGCACCAATGCACATCAGTCCTGCATTAATATTTAATTGTGTCTGATCAGCACAGCAAGGTTTTATGTAAATGTATTTTTCCTTTATAAGTTATCAATACTAAAGTTGTTTTACCATATGACCTCCCAGCTTATTTGTTTAGCTGAAATAAGTGTGGTCAGGCTGATATTTGTCTCAGTGTCATGTTCATTATTGCTTGGGTTAACTTGGGTTAGTGGAAACCTATTATCACCATGTTCTCAGATAAGATGTGTCGTCCTTGCTGGGATTGCCTCCTCCTCTGCGCTGGATGATGATGATGGTTAGAACGGCATCATGTCTCTTTCTTCCACTGCTGCGTCTGCAACTGCATTGGTTTTCATCAGTGTTCCTGTAAAGAGTCTTCTGATTTGTTACGAAGTCATTGGAAATGTTAAGTTATTGTTCTGTCACCTCTGCAGACGTATCATACCTGACACAGTTTGTTGCTTATTTGTGCAGCTACAAGCCTCCTCTTCCTCTGTTCTGGGTGGAAATCCAGACATTCTGAAGCCATCGGATGGCTTGGAGCATCCAAGCTGCTGCACAGTTCACCATGTTTGACTGTTTACTTGTCTTTAAAATGTAAACCACATATAGAAAATCACAGGTAACTAGAGCCTTCTGACTTTCTCAGTTATTGGAATTTTGGCCGATATCCGAAATGCCGATATTTTGAAAACTCATGTGGTTGATAACCAATATCGATACCGATATTAAACCTGAGAAATATATGATGTAATATTCATTTCTTGTGCAAAATTAGAAAAATACCTCAACTTGTGTTATGTATAACAAGTCAAACTTAATAAGAGTTGTTCAAACCTAAAAGGATATGTGCGTTCTTTCCTAGGATCACCTGGATTTTCTTCTCAATGAAGAAAAAAAAACAATACCCAAAAACAGGAGATATTTGGTACAGGTGTGAAAAAATATTGATACACTGAAATATCACTATATTTTCATATGCCGATATATCAATACTTTAAAAATGCAGTATCGATCTATTTTACTAACAAAATGATGCAAGTTTTTGTCGTTCTGTTACGAAATCTTGCAGGTTTTCATGAAATCACATGAGATTTTGTAAGAGAACAATAAAATCTTGCGAGATTTTGTAGGTAAATAGACCAGTTTTCAAATATCAATATGAAATCTGCGTATGAAAATATCGCAATATTTCAGTGTATCAATATTTTTCCCCGCCCTAATATTTGGTTATTTTTACGAACTTTTGACACAGAACATCCTAAAGAAACTGTCTTTAGAAGTTTTAAAGTCTGTAAAGAAAAAATTTTTAAGAAGTTTTTTTTTTTTTTTTTTTAGACTTTAGAAACAGCAGCCTGATCAGTTAAATATTGGTAGGGTGGTTGATGTCGGATACTCAATTTTAAGGCAGATATAGGCCGATGCCGATAGGGGGCCGATTATATCGTGCATCTCTAATGAAAACTGCCTTGTCACTTTCTATGTATTTGTCCTTGTTCGATGCTCCAATAACTGATTAATAATCACTTGTCTTTGATTTAAATCAGTTTTCTAAGTCATTACTAAGTTTGTTCTTGCAAAGGTTTAACTTGTTTTCTTGTGCTTGTCAATGCCAGTTCCACCAGCAGTAGGTCAGGTGAGTTAGTTAAACCAAGTTGTTTTTCAATTTATTTGATCCTTCTGGCCTCAATCTGAACTGCTTTCCATATTGTTGGCATTGTGGCATTTTTATATATATATATATATATATATATAATAAATATATATAATAAATATATATATATATATATATATATATATATATATATACAACAACATTATTGACGTTTATTGACGGTTAATAACCGTCAATAAACGTTGCTGTCTGCTCTGTAGGTATATGACAGCGCGTTGTTGTTGTTGTTTTGTTTTTTTTATGAATTACAGCTACTGAAACCTATGAGTCACGTGACCACTATTGGGCATTCTAAATTGCGCAATGCATTGTAGGTAATGTAGTATAGAGCAAGCGTAGCGCCAGGAAATGTAGGCAGCAACTGTTGGGAAGCTTCACGTCATCACTTCACGTTCAAGTTCTCCATTTTCAAAAACGATTCGTTCAGTTCTTTTATGTTGTTCTTTTATTACAACACAGATAACCAGAGATTTTTTTATTATTTAGAAGATTTTTTAAAAAAAACTACTACTCCTGACATCACTTCCTGTTTAACCGCCCTCGTCTTCCTGCATTTAAAACACATCAGTTCCACATATTTCCTTGTTCCCTCCTCTTCATATCGGTAGTTGAACGGTGAGGGAAGCAACTTAGGGTGAAGTGGAAGAGCTAAAGGACTCCGTTATCTGGTTGAAACTCGTGATTTGTAGACCAGAGTTTAGACTAAACTTAACTTTGAGGAAGAGAAACTTGTCGCTGCCACTTCGGGGGTAAGATGGCGCACAAAAGACCGAGACTGGATCGAGAAAGCTTCTCTTGTTCCATCTGTCTGGATCTACTGAAGGACCCACTGACTATTCCCTGTGGACACAGCTACTGTATGAACTGTATTAAAACCCACTGGGACGGAGAGGATTATAGGAAAATGTACAGCTGCCCTCAGTGCAGGAAACTTTTCGTAGCGAGACCGGTTGTGGAAAAAAACATTATGTTAGCATCTTTACTGGAGCAGCTGAAGGACACTCTCCAAGCTGCTCCTGCTGATCACTGCTATGCTGGACCTGAAGATGTGGCCTGTGATTTCTGCACTGGAAGAAAATTCAAAGCCATCAAGTCCTGTTTAGTCTGTCTGGCCTCTTACTGTAAGATACACCTCCAGCCTCATTATGAATCACCTACATTCAAGAAACACAAGCTGGTGGAGCCCTCCAAGAACCTCCAGGAGAACATCTGCTCTCGTCATGATGAGGTGATGAAGATGTTCTGCCGGACTGATCAGAAGTGTATCTGTTATATATGTTATATGGAGGAACATAAAGGCCACGACACAGTCTCAACTGCAGCAGAAAGGACTGAGAGGCAGAGAGAGCTGGAGGTGTGTCGGCATCAAATCCAGCAGAGAATCCAGGACAGAGAGAAAGATGTGAAGCTGCTTCAGCAGAAGGTGGAGGCCATCAATCACTCTGCTAATAAAACAGTGGAGGACAGTGAGAAGATCTTCACTCAGCTGATCCGTCTCATCCAGGAAAGAAGCTCTGATGTGAAGCAGCAGATCAGATCCCAGCAGGAAACTGAAGTGAGTGGAGTCAAAGAGCTTCAGGAGAAGCTGGAGCAGGAGATCACTGAGCTGAAGAGGAAAGACGCTGAGCTGAAGCAGCTCTCACACACAGAGGATCACAACCAGTTTCTACACAACTACCCCTCACTGTCAGCACTCAGTGAGTCTACACACTCATCCAGCATCAATATCCGTCCTCTCAGATACTTTGAGGATGTGACAGCAGCTGTGTCAGAGCTCAGAGATAAACTACAGGACATTCTGACAGACAGATGGACAAACATCTCACTGATCGTCACTGATGTGGATGTTTTACTGTCACAACCAGCACCAAAGACCAGAGCTGGATTCTTAAGATGTTCATGTGAAATCACACTGGATCCAAACACAGCACACACACATCTGTTACTGTCAGAGGGAAACAGAGAAGGTGACATTTATGGATCGAGATCAGTCTTATTCTAGTCATCCAGACAGATTTACCGATTATTGTCAGGTTCTGAGTAGAGAGCATCTGACTGGACGTCGTTACTGGGAGGTGGAAATCAGAGGAAATGTTGATGTTGCAGTTGCATACAAGAATACTACCAGAGGAGGATATGAAAGTCTATTTGGAAGTAATGACAAATCTTGGGCTTTAGACTGTGACCAACACGGTTATACATTTCGGTACAACACCACCAGATTCTCCTTCTCAGGTCCTCGGTCCTCCAGAGTAGGAGTGTATCTGGATCACAGAGCAGGTATTCTGTCCTTCTACAGCGTCTCTAAAACCAGGACTCTCCTCCACAGAGTCCAGACCACATTCACTCAGCCACTGCATGCTGGAGTGTGGATTGATTATGAGTCCAGTGCTGAGTTTTGTAAAATGAACTAAACATATTTACTGGTTGTTACTGAGAGTTCATTGCTGAGATGTCTCTGGTCTTTTGTTTGACATTTTTATTTGCTGGTTTTGCCTGTTAATCACTGCTAATGATCATTTTTATTTCCATCAATATTTCTCCACATGAAAATCTGAACTTCTCTGTTCTCTAAATATTTGTATCAACTTATTTTTATGTTGTTTCTCCTCCACTTCATGCAGCCAAACAGCAGACCTTCCTTCATCAAACATTTACTCTCAACAGTTTGGAAATGTAAAAAAACATTTTCTACTTGCTATTTGTTCTAGAGATCAGAGGCTGTTGTTTTTCTAAATCAACAACAAATAAGATATCAAAAGATAATTCAAGAACAAAAGATTCAGGAATGCTCATTTCCAGGTTCAGAATAAATGAGATCATCTTGTTAAATGTTAATAAAGATGAGGATAAAAAGAACTTTTGCTGGAAATGCTTCCTTCTTCATACTGGTCTATAGCGCCACCAACTGGTTGAAACTTGATTAAAAATGTTTCTGTCAGCAGGGGTTTCATGTCGTGCAGTGAGTTTGATTCTATTTCATTTATAACATTTCTCTGATTACAAATTTTTATCATTTCTAATGATTTTTATAATTACAATTGATAATTTTTCTAATAAGCATTGTGTAAAAAACAAAACACATTCACACCACCATTGACAAAAAGATATCTGCTCATATTTATGTGTCAGTTTGGGTGTGCAGGGCCACAAGGACCTCACAAGTTCAGCTTCTGCTCCACACGCTGATGATTACATCTCCATTATTTGCAATGAAACATCCTTTAAATCTTGCATTCTTACAAATGATACCCCATGCTTATTTTCACTGTTAGAAAGTCATGCCTTTTAACCAATTTAGCCTTTTACACATGCATATTTGTACAGCAGATGTGTCCAAAGCGACTGCAGCAGAACTGTGGGATTCATTTCTGTTCACGTGCAGATTTCTGAATCACTGCAACCGGTCAAGTTACAGTTATTAAAACTGATTTTCTCCTGATGCTGAAAGATTTCATCACAACTCTTCTACCTAAAATCACTGCAGACAGTGTGTTGTGTCCAGCTTTGTAGGTGGAAGATGTGTTAATGTTGCAGAGCCTGTTGATGTCATCTTTTCATCTTTAATCTGCCTTATTGGGGAGTAAATTGTGTGTTTTAAGATATTTTTTTTACTGATCATCACATGTAAATAGTTAAGTCAGAAAGGACAGAGAGAATCATTGCAGCTTCTGTCCGGGTTAGACAGGATTGTCCTGTTTGAACTGTTATGTGCATCTTATAAACAGAGTGCTGATTAGTCAAAGTTTATTTCTTTGTCAAATGAAATCTCTTAATATATGCAAATGAAAATGGTGGAACAATATACGGTAAGTGTAAATGATAAAGGATCAGTCTAATTATATATTATACGTGATTTAATTCAAAGGCATCTTTTTTTTTCTAAGACAAACACGTTTGAGTTTCAAATGTATCTCAACATCTACTATCCGTGGTGTTTAAAACACGCTCATTTTAAGGAGTTATTTCTACTTTAGTTTAACTACCTAGCAGCCATTATTTTACATGTGAATTACAGCTGCTTTGACGAGACTTCGACAGACTAACTTTGGCAAACACTGTCAAAACTCAGGATAATTATTGACAACAATTTAAGCTTTTACTCGCAAATTAAGTTGATTGTCTAAAATGTTTTTACACCGACCGAAAGACCCTGATTTACAGGGACGAGTAGAACCAACCAACAGAATTGAATTCCTAAGATGTTCATATAAAATGACACTGGATCCAAACACAGCGCACAAACGTCTGGTTCTGTCAGAGGGAAACAGAAAGGTGACATGTGTGGATCAGGATCAGTATTATTCCAGACATCTAGACAGATTCACTGAGTGGCATCAGGTTCTAAGCAGAGAGAGTCTGACTGAGCATTCTTACTACTGGGAAGTGGGATTATGGGGAAGTGTTGAAGTAGCAGTCGCGTACCAGAATATCAGCAGAGCAGGAAATAAAAGTAGATTTGGACGAAATGACAAATCTTGGTCATTATATTGTGGCCAAAACAGATATACATTTTGGCACGACAACATCAAAACCTCCATCTCAGGTCCTCCATCCTCCAGAGTAGGAGTGTACCTGGATGACAGAGCAGGTATTCTGTGCTTCTACAGGGTTGCTGAAACCAGGACTCTCATCCACAGAGTCCGGACCACATTCACTCAGAGCAATTTCATTGGGGTGCTTTATGCTGGTGTTGGATTCTGCATTTTTGCTGGATCGTGGGCTCAGTTTTGTGAAATTAACTAAATGTATTTTCTATGTGTGTTACTCAGAGTTGTTCTTACAATTTCACCCCTCCCTCCACTTCTTTGCCTCTGACATTACATTAAGATGTCCGTGACCTGCAGTGTCAGTGGACTTTCATCTGGTATTCACACATCAGTGGATGCATGCAGGCACCAGCATGGCATGATGGTCCTGAAGGAAGAATGTGGACCGAGCAACGACCCTTCCCTGGAGTCAGCTAGTCTGACACATCTTTGGTAAAACCATCTCTGCTCAGGCGCACGGACAAAGTCTCTTCAGAACGGACTAAGTTCTCAGTTTTCTGTTCATACTCCTCAGTGGCAACTGATACTGATTCATTTCTGTTACATGATTTTTCTTTTTTGTCTAATAAATTCTTTTAATGGCGTGATGTTCAGAAACGCTGATTTCCAAGATCAGAATAAATTACAACATTGATTGTTTTTAAAGGGGAAATACATAGATATATCCTCTGTGTGTGTGTACATACACATATATATATATATATATATATATATATATATATATATATATATATATATATGTACAAGGATGGGCGATATGGACTAAAAACTATCACAATAATTTCCGGTTTTTAACCATTAACGATAAAAACATCAGCCTAATCATCTGTATCATAAATCTATCACAACATTCTGTCTTGACAGTCATAAAATAATACTAGAAGCCACTAAACTACATCAATTAAGTTCCTGAAGTACACCTATACTGCAAAACTGTAGTGATGCCAATCAAACAAGCCTGAAATATGAACGAATTTGCATTTGTTCAGATGGTAAAAATCCCCAAACTCACTATATAAATAACTGTAAATTCAATCTGATTAACTGAATTTATTATTTTTATTGTGAGATGAGAAATTATTACCATGGAAAATTTCTTTAACAATATATTGCATACGATAACATATCGCCCATCCCTAATACATATATATATGTGTGTATGTAATTATTATATATATATATATATATGTGTGTATACACAGTCATTCTTATTCATACCCTTCATATAAAAGAAAAGGCTAAATTTACAATAGTTATTCAAATAACAAGAAACTAATAATGAATTTTTACAAAATTACAAAATGATTTTTTGGGTAAATGAAATTTTGATCTTTGAATTGTGGTTGATGATAATAACAACAATAATATTAATAAATAGACAAAAACTGTTCCATACACATTAGGGGGCACCTTTCCCATGAACAGAGGACCAAAACAACTGTCACCAGGTGCAGAAGTCTTTTTGAACATTACAGAAAACACCTGATTGCAGTGATTGTCTCAAAGTGTTGCTCAACATCATTTTAGCTTTGAAGCCCCATCCTGCTTATTTTACTTTTATATTTTGTGTGTTTGTTTTGTCTATTTCTGTTTAACCACAATTCAAAATCAATGTCATGATTTTAATGGAATTTCTATTTATTATAACTTTTGTCATTTTCAAATGACTTTTTAAAACTTAAATCTGTTGTGATACATCAATACAAATACTCAGACTATTCATTTTTAAGTGTTGCACAACAGCTTCTGTTGTTAACATTAGAAGCTCACTTTAGGTAGAAATGAAAGAGTCTGGACATGAGGATCGCAGCTCTGATTCTTATATGAAACACTGTGCAGTCTAGACAGTACGTATGAATTACTGACATCTAGTGGTAAAGATGGGTATTTGAAAGAACAGATATTTTCTTTCAAATGGCCTTATATTCCAAGCACTGTTGTAAATTTATGATGGCTGATAGTGGTCAAAATTTTCTCAGACAAAAATATTTTGAAGCTGTGAGTGGATCCATTGGTCTCAGGTGTAGCTATGACTGTAATGTGAGTAGCTATTTTTAGTGTCTTGCTTATCCCACAGTCTCTAACTCCCATTAAACAAAGCTGGTACAGCAGTTTTAAAGTTTAGAGGGTTCTCATTTCACACACATTGTTTTGTCCATTTAGGGACACCGTATTAAAAATGGTGTAACAAATATGGCAGCCTCCAAATGTGCACCGCCCAGCAAGTAGATATAAATCACTCATTTTAAGAAAATAAACATATAACAGCTATTTTAGTGCAGCAATTACACATCAATGGAAACATTTTGAATTATATATCACATTTTTCTGCCTTTCACCTTTGATTTTTTTACATACTGTACCTTTAACACAATTTGCACACAAAAGCACAGCAACAATATTAAAACTGTGATCATGCACGCACAATTTAAGGTGAAGTTGTTCATATACGTCAGACTGCATGGAAATGAGCACTGGTGGATTCAAGTTTTACTATGTAACACTCAGTGATGTGGAAGGAGGATCCTCCCTCTGAACATGAAAAATCCTCATACAGACACATGAATTTAATGCACTTCAGTCTGATGTGAAATGACTTCAGGAGAGAAAATCTCTCATGACTTGAAGACTACTAAAGCCCAAGCTCGGAGACGACACCTCAGAGCAGAGGAGCAAAGTCAGTCCTCGAGGACACCTCTTCCTTTGAGACTGGAATCAAAGTTGGACTTATTCAGTTTCTCCCATAAACTCTGTAGATCTGATCCAGATCTGAGGAGAAAATCCTCTGCTTTTTCTCCGTTATCAGACCTCTGATTAAGCAGGCGGTCATCACTCTGATCAGAGATTAGCTTGATAGGACTTTAATGTCATCAATGATTAAGCTGCTCCAGCTTCCTTCCTGCTGCCAATCAGACACTAAAGATGGAAGAAAGAAACCTCCTCATCTCCGATTCCTTTTGTGGAGGTCTTCTTTGAATTACAACTGCTTCAGAAAAACGGGGATTTTGGCAAACAATACCAGAAATTCCTGGTAGGTTTTGACAACAATAAAAACTTTGATTTGCAAGTTTATTTTTTAAAAACTTTTTTCAAATTGATTTTAAACAGAATATTTAAACATACACAAACATAATGGTGTGTTCTGTGTACATGTATCACAATTAAGAATCAAATAAAAAAAATTGAAAGATGTTAAAGTAACATACTGTATAAGAACAATGGTAAAAAAAAACAAACTGTGAAACAGAAAATAAAAAGGAGAAGAGACAGCAATTGTGTGTTTAAATTATAGTTAACAAAGGAAAACAATTCAATCTACCGTGATGAAATTTTGTAGATTGTCCATTTATCCTTTTTTTTTTTCCATTTCTATCTCTTCCAGTCTTAAAGTAAAAGTCATTCTTTCCATCAGATGTATTTTTCCACAACATCCATCCATTGAGAATGGTCGGGTGGATCAGGGTAAAGCCATTTTATGTTATTGCCTCTTTGCTGCAATCAGCAGTATTTTAGCTATTGTTCATCTTTCTTGATGTCAAATCGATGGATTGTACTGAGATTAAAAGGTAAAGAATAATTGAGCAATTTGGTAAGAGTAAGGTGAACAGATACCCAGAAAAATTTGATCTTTGTGCAGTCCCCAGAAATGTGTGTGTGACTGGCATCAGAAGTGCTTCTTTCTCCCATTTTTTCTTTAATTTACCAAGCTGTATATTTATGTTTGCTGTTGATATGCACAAGATTTTATTTCCAAAACTGCATCCCATTCACTTCCACCTTCCTTTTATTTCTTTGTAAAAGTATTCCTTTAACCTGAGGTATAAAAAGAAATCTTGGTTATTTGATATAAATCTTTCTTTCAGATACTGAAAACTCATCATTTCCATATCAGGTTACAGTAGCACCTGTTTATCCAGTACTTGAACATTGAATCGTGGATCCCTGGTTTGAAATGCTTGCCAAGATCCGTCTTTATATTTTTCATCCATTCTTCAATTTTACTTGTTTTGCAACCACAAACCAAATTTCTAATGTGAAAAAAACATCAAACATAAAACATTCACATGTTTTGTCTGTTGTCTAAAGGGGTTTTTCTTTTACTCTGAGATCTCCTGCCAGGATTGAGCAATTTCTTTCTTTTTGTTTCTTTTTGTGGGTCATGCATGTTTATATCTATTTCTGACCATCTCCAGTTGGTTCACCAACACATCTGTTAACAGGCACATGTTAATTTGAGAAGATTACCCCAATCCTTGCTTCTTTACCGGCTCCCCATCAAGCTGAGGATTGATTTTAAGATTCTTTTGTTTGTTTGAATCACTTTAGCAGCCTCTTAGCAGATCCTTCATGCCGTTACACTCCTCATGAATCACTAAGGCTCTCTGCCCAAACACTTGATGGTCCCCAGATTGAGCATCTGCGGAGGTCATTCCTTTAATTGCTGCTCCCAAACTCTGGAACGACCTCCCCCTCATATCGGGGATGCTCCTAACCCAGGGATATAGGCCAAGTACCGGTATCGCTTGGTAATGTTACCTTATCTTAAAGATACAATATGTAGGTAAAACATATACTGGTCTTACCAAATCTCCCTTATATGACCCCAAAAGTATTCAAACAGATCTTGTGATTGCAGAAACAGAGTAGAAGCCTTAAAAATAGGCACAGGGCTCAAAGGGTATCAAGAAGGAAGGTTTTAAGCCTACTTTTTAAGGTAGAGATGTCTACTTCACAAACCCAAAATGGTAGCTGGTTCCATAAGAGAGGGGCTTGACAACCAACGGCTCTGCATCCCATTCTGCTCTCTTGGAACCACAAGTAGACCTGCAGTCTGACAACCAGGTGCTCTGCTTGGGATATGTGGTATGACCGCGATCTCTAATGAACAATTGAGCTTAGTCATGGAGAGCTTTATATGTGAGGAGAGGATTTTTACATTTTATCCTGGATTATGGTCTCTCCAGCGGGTTCTCGTCAGAAGCCTCACTGCATCATTTTGGATCAGATGGAGATCCAATTTCCATCCAATCTTGTCTAAGGTCCAATGGTCCTTAGACGTCTAGGCTAAAATCGGTCTACCACAGGTCTAAAAATGAAAGGTTTTTAGCCGTCTAAGCTAAGACTAGCTCAGACTAAATCTAAACTACACTGTACGTTGATCAATGACTGGCCAAGTGTTTTAATCCAACATTTGGCCATTAATTATACAGCTAACAGTTGTTTTTCAAAATCAATATTCAAAAATAATGGATTAAATTCTAACGTCGAGATTCAGACTAAAATATCAACCAATTATAGTCGAGTGAATTTCGGTCTAAACTTAGACAAGACGTCTTATTGACATCTTTGGCTCAGTGGGAGGAACTACAGTAGTCCAATCTTGAAGTATAAAAGCATGGGCTAGTTTTCTGCGTCACTCTGAGACAGGATGTCCCTCATTTTAGTATTACTGCACGTAGTTGAAAGAAGGTTGTTCTAAAAACCTGTTTTGTTTGTGAGCCAAAGGAAAAATCCTCCAAGATTCATCATTGTAGTTCTGGAGGCCACATTCCAGATGATCTGACAATGATCCAGATGATAAAGTCCATTGAGGTTGAACTATATATAAGGAGAGCTGTCACACAGATCCACAAATCAAATCAATCAAATCAAGCTTTATTTATAAAGCACTTTTTATACCATTAAGTGGCAACACAAAGTGCTTGACATACCTCCCAAACCCATGAGTCCTGTTCAAGGCATCTGAACAGGACTCATGCCTCATAGATGTGAATTTGCTACAGAGGTATTTTTGCATACTTGAGAAAGCCAAACAATGATCCAGACAAGAGGGGGAAAGATTGAACGGCTTACAGGAGACGACAACCTTCAGAGTTTCAGAATGACAAAGGATGATTCAGGTTTGAGGGGGGAAGGAACCCGACCAGGTGGTCTTTGGTCTTTCGTATGCAAACTGTATCCAGTGTCCAGATTCAGACATTCGGTCTCCTCATCAGCTCTGAGTTGCAGGAACAATGGCTTAACCTGGTTTTCTCAAACACAAGTATTCTCTATTAGTTTATAGTTTCTAATAGCAAATGAAATAATAAAGAAAAAAACTACATTTCTCTGACACTGTCTGTCTTTTTATTTCTCTGAAAGTTTTGTGTGTGCAACTGTTTTTCAATCGTGCAGTTCACTGAACAGTTCCTGTTTTTAATTGTTTTGCAGATAAAGCCGCCTTTCCTCACCTTTGTTAATGCTATTTCACCTGTGTCCCACTTCTTCTGAGTCTCTGCCATTACACTAAGATCTCTGTAGCCAGCAGTATCATGTAATATGTCAATGGACACTCAGAACCTGGTCTTCACACGTCAAATTCTTGCATGACTTGCTGTGCAACCTGATCCCAAAGATGGATGATAGTTAGAAGAAGAGTGAACATGCCTTGTCTCACCCAAGGACCTGGACAAGGTGCGCAAGTATCTTGAGAACTTTGTCAGACTTAGGTCTCTCAGTTCTTTGTACAGGCTCTATGGTTGCAACTGATATTGATTTATTTCTATTAAGATTTTTCTTTTGTCTAATAAATCATTTTTAGGATTTTTAAAGTCATAATTTTTCTGCACCCACACCTTGTTCAAAGTTCACTTCCCACATTTTAAAATGAGTTTATGTTCAGATTTCACAATAACTAGTTCTGTTCTGTTCCTTTAAATTCTTTAAGGTGAGAATGAAAGATGATTTTGAGAAAGATGATAAAAATGATAGTACTGTGTCTTGCAGTGAACACAATCTTAAATTTCGTAACACTAATATGAGGAACAGATGTGTGGACAGAGGACAAAATATTTAGTACGTTTTTTTGTTTTATTGACCTGAATAATCCTTATCTCTATAAAAGAAGGTCATATTAGGTCAAGCCGGCACTTTCAGCTCACCTCCCTAGTTAATAAAACAAGAAAATGCTGCAAAGTGTTGATAGATATCTTCATACAATGAACAGATGCTTCAAAATCTTTAAAAGTTAAAGTTGACAATCTAACTAGTTTTTAACGACATAATTTACACTTTAATTAAACTTTCAAATAGTCAGTAAATGCATCTGCGGACCGTTGCTTGTTCGTGACTGCGTAATGCATTGTGGGTAACGTAGTGTAGAGCGTAATGGCGGCAGCAAGACCTCACATCATCTGAACAACTTCGCGTTTAAATTTTAAATTTCCGAATACGATTCTTTCAGTTCAAAATTCACAGAAAAAAACAACATGTTTAAAAAAAAACACATAGTTAATTAGATTTTCTCTCCGAGCGCCCCTCCTCCTGTTGACGTCACGTCCTGTTTAACCTCCTCCTTTTCCTGATTTCAAACGATGCAGCTGCGCTCTGAGTTTCCTTGTTCCCTCCATTAGTTCAAATCTTCGGTTGGAAGAAGGTGGAAGCAACTTGTGAAGAAGAGCAGACAGACTCCGTTCCTCTGAACAAACTTTTTTTTCGCTTCGAGGAAGAGAAATTAATTCAGTCGCTGGTACTTAGAGGTAAAATGGAGCCGAAAGAAGATCAGCTGGACCGAGAAACCCTCTCTTGTTCCATCTGTTTGGATCTGCTGAAGGATCCGGTGACTATTCCCTGTGGACACAGTTACTGTATGAACTGTATTAAAACCCACTGGCATGGAGAGGGTCAGAGGAAAATCTACAGCTGCCCTCAATGCAGGAAAACCTTCACACCGAAACCTGTCTTGGAGAAAAGCATCATTTTAGCTGATTTATTAGAAGAGATGAAGAAGCTTGGACTCCACGTGGCTCCTGCTGATCACTGCTATGCTGGACCTGAAGATGTGGCCTGTGATTTCTGCACTGGAAGAAAACTGAAAGCCACAAAGTCCTGTTTAGTCTGTCTGGCCTCTTACTGTGAGAAACACCTTCAGCCTCATTATGATGTGGCTCCCTTCAAGAAACACCAGCTGGTGGAGCCCTCCAAGAACCTCCAGGAGAACATCTGCTCTCGTCATGATGAGGTGATGAAGATGTTCTGCCGTACTGATCAGAAGTGTATCTGTTATCTCTGCTCTGTGGAGGAACATCAAGGTCACGACACAGTCTCAGCTGCAGCAGAAAGGACTGAGAAGCAGAGAGAGCTGGAGGTGAGTCGACAACAAATCCAGCAGAGAATCCAGGACAGAGAGAAAGATGTGAAGCTGCTTCAACAGGAGGTGGAGGCCATCAATCACTCTGCTGATAAAACAGTGGAGGACAGTGAGAAGATCTTCACTCAGCTGATCCGTCTCATCCAGAAAAGAAGCTCTGATGTGAAGCAGCAGATCAGATCCCAGCAGGAAACTGAAGTGAAAGGAGTCAAAGAGCTTCAGGAGAAGCTGGAGCAGGAGATCACTGAGCTGAAGAGGAAAGACGCTGAGCTGAAGCAGCTCTCACACACAGAGGATCACAACCAGTTTCTACACAACTACCCCTCACTGTCAGCACTCAGTGAGTCTACACACTCATCCAGCATCAATATCCGTCCTCTCAGATACTTTGAGGATGTGACAGCAGCTGTGTCAGAGCTCAGAGATAAACTACAGGACATTCTGACAGACACATGGACAAAAATCTCACTGACAGTCACTGATGTGGATGTTTTACTGTCACCACCAGAACCAAAGAGCAGAGCTGAATTCTTAGAAAATTCGTGTGAAATCACACTGGATTCAAACACAGCACACACACGTCTGTTACTGTCAGAGGGAAACAGAAAGGTGACAGGATTGGATCAGTTTCAGTCTTACTTAAGTCATCCAGACCGATTCACTGATTGGTGGTGTCAGGTTCTGAGTAGAGAGAGTCTGACTGGACGTTGTTACTGGGAGGTAAAGATAAGAGGAGATGTTTATGTAGCAGTCGCTTACAAAAATATCAGCAGAGCAGGAGATGAAAGTACATTTGGACGTAATAACAAATCTTGGTCATTATTTTGTGGCCAAAGCAGCTACATGTTTTACTACAACAACATCAAAACCCACATCTCAGGTCCTCGGTCCTCCAGAGTAGGAGTGTACCTGGATCACAGAGCAGGTATTCTGTCCTTCTACAGGGTCGGTGAAACCATGGCTCTCATCCACAGAGTCCAGACCACATTCACTCAGCCGCTCTATGCTGGAGTTGGGGTTTGGGATTCTGGATCCAGTGCTGAGTTGTGTAAAATGAAGTAAACATATTGTCTGTTATTGTTGCAGAGAGTTCATTGTTGTGATGTCTCTGTTCTGCTGTTTGTTTGTTTCTTTTCGGAGAAAATCACCGCTGATGATGGTATTAATCATAGACTGTATGGTTTTAATTCCCATCGATATTTCTCCACATGAAACTGTTCTGTTGTTTATTTTATAGTTTTTGTACTTTGCTTTTTTGGGGGGGCGGGTGTAAAGAAAATCACTGCTTATCATGTGGTGTAATGCCCATCGATATTTCTCTGCATGGAACTCAGAACTTCTTGATGATAATAAAGATGAGAACAAAATTGACTTTTTTCTTGAAATCTCTTCATTTATTCCGAACATAATCATAAAAATGTAATTGATAAAAGATAAATTGAATCAAAAAAGTAAAGAGGATCAACCAATAAACAGACAAAGCATTGAAAATAAAAAATAAAAAAAAAACAAGCAGCTTAATAGCATTAACAAAGTAACAAGACAAAAAGATTTGTCTGCTTTTTCTCTCTCTTCTCCCATTTCCCTCATATATCTCACCCATTTAACCATTTAGTCCAAAAATGGAGCAGACAGAAGTGAAAACGCCTGCTTCTTACTGGTCTGCAGCGCCTCCAACAGGTAGAAACTGGAATTAAAATCTTGTTTCTTTTAGTCAGCATGAAGGTTCATGTAGCAGTGAGTTTGATCCTGTTTTAAAGTGACAGCTAACATCTTAAAATCCCCAAATTTCTCTGTTCATCTGCTGCTGGGATGTTTTTGATTCCATTCCTCCTGTCAGAGGATTGCAGAAGAGCAGAAAGGAATCGCACACCCAGAAAAACACAACTGTTTTATGCTGCCTTATCTAATGTATCTATCAGCTGTGATGATTTTCTTGGTTCTTCTTTAGTAAAACTTTTACATCAGATCACTCTGTACTACATGGTCTTGACCCAGCTGCCCCTCTTCTTTGCTCTGCTGTCCATCAGTTTGAGCCTATCCTCCTATCTTAGCTGGTTGATGTGGTTAGACATATAAAACCCTCTAATAGCCCAAATGACTTTATTTCTGATTGTCCTTTAAAGAGGCTTCTTTCTTTTTTTAATTATTGCCTTTAAACTGGGTCTGTTGATCCTGCCATCTAACCCTTTGGGGACCGAATTGGTACTTTGTGCTTATTTAGTTTTTTTTCACTCTCAAAATCTCACCTTGGCCAGGAATTTTCTTTTATTATCATGATTATATTTCCATCATCACTTGAATTGCAAAATGCACAGAACAGAAGATGTAAAATGTGTCGACACTCTTTGAGTTTGCGACGGATTCGGTCCCATTGACTCCCATTGTAACCACGTTTTGGAAACACTTTTATCCTGACATATGACTGTGGTTTTTCCCATAAATGTCCAAAAAATCTAAGCCTCTACCTTCAAAATAAAGGGAAAACAGATTTGTGGTTTGATGACCTCCTTCAAGCCACCAGGGTCCAGAGAGATTTACAACATGGAGTTTTAATGGAGGCCAGTTATTCTTACCTTGCAAAATGCATGGCAGTAAAAATGCTGGTTATCTTAATAGTACCATATTCCCAAAACATCTAAGTCACTGCAATGAAATCAATAACTAGATCAATTTTGTCTCTGCATGTGAAACAGATGTGGACTGAGAACAAAATATGTTTGTATTTTTTGTTTGATTGTTTGTTTTATTTTAATTATCTGAATAAACTTTTTTAGTTTAACAGGTCTTTTTTTTCCAAAACAGATCACCTCCTCCCTTATTATCAAAATAAAAGCAAATATTCTCCAAAGTGTTGAAATGTGACGAAAAGGCCCCTATCTTTCTCCACTGGACAGATGCTTTAACTTAACACGTCTTTTTGATTAAAAGTTGGTAAAGTTTTGGCTTTGTTTTTATTGGGTTCTTTTTTTCTTTTCTCTTTTTTAAAGTGATATTATATTTAACTTTCAGACAGTCCGTAAATAGTCCCGTGAACGCTGCAGCTTCTCAGCGGTGCGCTGCTGGTTTGTGATACGCAATGCATTGTGGGAAACGTAGTGTGAAGCAGGCGTAGCGCGGGGAAAATGTGAGAAGTGACCGTTAGGGGACCTCACATCAAGTGAAGAGTTCGAGTTCAAGTTATTTATTTTCAGATACAATTCTTAAAGTTCAATATTCACAAAAAACGGACGTGTTGTTCAAACCTAACAAAGTAAATCAGACATTTCTCTTAGCACTCCTCCACCTGACATCACTTCCTGTTTTACCTCCTTCTTCCTGGTTTCAAATGCAACGGCTCCACTCCATTCACGTATTTTTCCCTGACACGAGTGCTATTACTGAGAGGTGAAATGGCGCAAAAAAGAGCGAGACTGGACCGAGAAACTTTCTCTTGTCCCGTCTGTCTGGATCTGCCGCAGGATCCGGTGACTATTCCCTGTGGACACAGTTACTGTATGAACTGTATTAAAGCCCACTGGGATGGAGAGGATCGGAAGGGAATCTACAGCTGCCCTGAATGCAGGAAACTTTTCATACCGAGACCTGTTCTGGAGAAAAACACCATGTTAGCAACTTTAGTGGACGAGCTGAAGGAAACTGGACTCCAAGCTGCTCCTGCTGATCACTGCTATGCTGGACCTGAAGATGTGGCCTGTGATTTCTGCACTGGAAGAAAACTGAAAGCCATCAAATCCTGTTTTGTCTGTCTGGCCTCTTACTGTGAGGAACACCTTCAGCCTCATTATGACTCACCTACATTCAAGAAACATAAGCTAATGGAGCCCTTCAAGAACCTCCAGGAGAACATCTGCTCTCGTCATGATGAGGTGATTGAGATGTTCTGCCGCACTCATCAGAAGTGTATCTGTTATCTCTGCTTAATGGACGAACATCAAGACCACGACACAGTCTCAGCTGCCGCAGAAAGGACTGAGAGGCAGAGAGAGCTGGAGGTGATTCGACAACGAATCCAGCAGAGAATCCAGGACAGAGAGAAAGATGTGAAGCTGCTTCAACAGGAGGTGGAGGCCATCAATCACTCTGCTGATAAAACAGTGGAGGACAGTGAGAAGATCTTCACTCAGCTGATCCGTCTCATCCAGAAAAGAAGCTCTGATGTGAAGCGGCAGATCAGATTCCAGCAGGAAACTGAAGTGAAAGGAGTCAAAGAGCTTCAGGAGAAGCTGGAGCAGGAGATCACTGAGCTGAAGTGGAAAGACGCTGAGCTGAAGCAGCTCTCACACACAGAGGATCACAACCAGTTTCTACACAACTACCCCTCACTGTCAGCACTCAGTGAGTCTACACACTCATCCAGCATCAATATCCGTTCCCTGAGATACTTTGAGGATGTGACAGCAGCTGTGTCAGAGCTCAGAGATAAACTACAGCACATTCTGACAGACAGATGGACAAACATCTCACTGACAGACACTAATGTGGATGTTTTATCGTTACCAGAACCAAAGAGCAGAGCTGAATTCGTAAGATGTTCATGTGAAATCACACTGGATCCAAACACAGCACGCTGTTGGATGTCACTGTCAGAGGGAAACAGAAAGGTGACGGGAAAGAATAACCTTGATTGGTTTTCTACTCATTCAGGCATATTCACTGACTGGCAGCATCGTGTTCTGAGCAGAGAGAGTCTGACTGGACGTTGTTACTGGGAGGTGGAGATGAGAGGAGACGTGTATGTTGCAGTCGCATACAAGAATATCAGCAGAGAAACAAGATATGAAGACCCATTTGGACGTAATGACAAATCTTGGTCGTTATTTTGTGCCGAAAGCAGCTACGTATTTTACTACAACAACATTAAAACCCCCATCTCAGGTCCCTTTTCCTCCAGAGTAGGAGTGTACCTGGATCACGGAGCAGGTATTCTGTCCTTCTACAGAGTCTCTGAAACCAGGACTCTCATCCACAGAGTCCAGACTGCATTCACTCAGCCGCTCTATGTTAGACTCGGGGTTTGGGATTATAGATCCAGTGCTGAGTTGTGTGAAGTGAAATAAACATATTTTCTGTTTTTGTTGCAGAGTTCATTGTGATGTCTCTGCTGTTCTGTTGTTTACTTGTTTCTTTTTGGAGAAAATCACTGCCGATGATGGTTTTAATCATAGACTGTTTGGTTTTAATTCCCATCAATATTTCTCCACATGTAACTCAGAACTTCTTTCGATGATAATAAAGATGAGAACAAAAATGGATTTTTTTTTCTTGAAATGTCCTTCTTCTTACTGGTCTGCAGCGTCTCCATCAGGTAGAAACTGGATTTAAAATCTTCTGGTTTCTTTTTGTCAGCAGAAGGTTCATGTAGCAGTGAGTTTGATCCTGTTTTAAAGTGACAGTTAACATCTTAAAATCCCCAAATTTCTCTGTTTATCACTGCTAGGATATTTTTGATACCATTACTCCTGTCAGAGGTTTATGTCAAATTTAGATCTGGTTAAATGAGGATACGTGTTTCCAGACAAATCTGCAGAAGAGCAGAAAGGAATCACAGACCGAGAAAATCACAATTAACTGTTTTAACCCCCAGAATGCTGCCTCATCTAATGTATCTATCAGCTGTGATGGTTTTTCTTGGTTCTTCTTTAGTAAAACTTTTACATCAGATCACTCTGTACTACATGGTCTTGACCCAGCGGCCCCTCTTCTTTGCTCTGCTGTCCATCAGTTTGAGCCTGTCCTCCTATCTCAGCTGGTGATGTGGTTAGACATATAAAACCCTCTAATCGCCCAAATTACTATATTTCTGATTGTCTTTTAAAGAGGCTTCTTTCTGTCATTAATTACTTTAATTACCTTTAAACTGGGTCTGTTGATCCTGCCGTCTTACCCTTTGGGGACCAAATCGGTACTTTGTGCTTTAATTCGGTTTTTTCAATTCTCAAAATCTCATTCAGTTTAAAGACTAATTGTATGGACTTTGGCCAGGAATGTTCTTTTATTATCATGATTATACAGGGTCAAACCTCCATAGTCCTGTGTGAAAAAGTGATTTTTGCCCAGAAAGAGACTGGGGGGCAAAAATGGCCTGCATGGCAGAGTTCCAAGACCAAAACCACTGCTGAGCAAAAAGAACATAAAGGCTCGTCTCAGTTTAGCCAGAAAGCATCTTGATGATCCCCAAGACTTTTGGGAAAATACTCTGTGGACTGAAGAGACAAAAGTTGAACTTTTTGGAAGGTGGAGGTCCCATTACATCTGGCGTAAAAGTAACACAGCATTTCAGAAAAGGAACATCATACCAAAAGTAAAATATGGTGGTTTCAGTGTGATGGTCTGGGGCTGTTTTGCTGCTTCAGGACCTGGAAGACTTGCTGTGGTAAATGAAACCATGAATTCTGCTGTCTACCAAAAAATCCTGAAGGAGAATGACTGGCCATCTGTTGGTGACCTCAAGCTGAAGCGCATTTGTGTTCTGCAGCAGGACAATGATCCAAAACACACCAGCTAGTCCACCTCTGAATGACTTAATCCAGTGTTTCTCAACCCTGGTCCTCAAGTACCACTGCCCCGCATGTGTTCCAGGTGTCCATACTTTTGATACACCTGAGTCAAATGAATCAGCAGGCTTGCAAAGAACATAATGAGCGGTTCAGTTAATTTGCATCAGGTATGCTGGAGTTGGTAAGAACCAAAACGTGCAGGGCAGTGGTACTTGAGGACCAGGATTGAGAAACACTGGCTTAATCTGATAATTCTTTTAGGGAAATATCACCTACACAAATCTAAAGTTATTCATAGTACTCCATCTTTTTTGGCATTTAAAAAAGAGTCTGAACAGTACATTGTGAACATCTCCAATTCCAACAACAAGAAAGCTGTAAAAACACTTCATTTATGCACTATTTAATGTATTTTTGTGAATGGTCACCCTCTTATGTTTACCAGTTTATATGTAGGCTGAATATGGGTAAAGTGGGACAGTTAAGGTTAATCATGTTTATCTTTATATGTGTTTACTAATGTTACTAAAAATCATAATTGAGCTCATCATTGGGCAGCATGAGATTAAAAAAAAAAAGTTTCTGTGTGGATGACACTACTTCCTGGGGGCGTGGCACACTACTGTACATTTGCAGCAAAACAAGATGGTGGGTAAAATGACATAGCGTTTTTAGGTGAACAATGTTCTAGAAATAAGAAAATTGGTGGATTGTTTGGTATAATATTGTTTCTTTTTTTTTTTTTAAATTACATCCATCTGAGTCTTACTTTTAAAAAAACACTATTTAGCTACCATCCCACTAAAGTGGGACAGTGTGTTCTTGGCAAACTGGGACAATCATTTGACTCATTCCACAGGTGGAAATAAGTTCTCTTTTTATTCATCCCTCATTATTTTCCTGTCTAGCTAGATAGATGGATCCACAAATTTACTTAAATTGCATAAATCTAGCTTGCTACAATGAAAATGACGATCGTGATGCTTTGCCAGGCTATGCTAGCTAGCCTTTGCCCCGCATGTTTTGCATACTTTTTAAATTGAGGTGGTGAGGAGAATGGCATTATTGAAGATGGGGAAGCCTTTACTTGCTGTGAGTGTATTGCACCTCGCACAGTTTGCTGTTTATTCTTTGATTTCTCCAGTGGATTACAAAAACATTTTGCCTTTGTTCGTTGTTCTTTTATCACCCAAAATAGGCTATTATGAAGTGACATTTAGTTTCTGAATAATAGCCGACTATTTGTTCAATTTCTTCAGGGAATGAATTTGTGTCTTTTCTCTTTACGTCCATGAAAGTTCTTATTAAAATTTATATTCATCAGGAGTGAATTGTTGTTGTTTTTATTATTGTGTTCACATTAAAATGGAATGTGTTACCAGTGTCCCAGTTTGTCAACATATATGGTGTCCCGCTTTACCAGTAGTGCCTGGATATTTTGGTTTTGGGTCAGTGTTTCTTTTGTGAAATGTCATCCATGCAGTGTTTGATATTTCCTTATTTCTTCTACATAGTATAGTAGAGATCTTAAACTATTTAGAATGTTATCATATGATGGGCTAAGATGTTTGGCTCATAATCAGAAATTACTTTGATGTTACATTTTCAGAAAGTGTCCCAGTTTACCCATATTCACTATATATTAATAACAGTCTTGTGTCCATAATGTTTTTGGTAATAAAGTTTTTTTTTTTTTTTAAAAATCCTTACAAGTATACCCAATTGCACCTCTTGAGCGAAGATGGCAGCTTTGCTTGAACAGAGTCCAGGAAAGGTGAAAAAGAAGTTGTTAATTCACATAGATATTAGAAATGACTGGTTTGGACGTTCTTCATCCCCATTTGTCTTTACACCTCTGTAAACCTCACCATTGTGTCATTGTTTAAATAAAGTTGCATCTTGAAATGGACTTCCTGCTTTATGTTTGTCCACTAGAAAGTCTGAACAGCATAAAAACAGCTGAATGACGTCTTTTCTGGCCATTTTTTAGGCGGCAGGTGATGAAAGCTTGACAGCAAACATGTTCAGCAGGAGAAAACCCAGCTGTCTAAATCTTTATTCCAGATATTTCTGCAGATTCCTCATAAATCTGTGTTTTATCATCAGAATGATCCATGTTATAAATGTGTAACTCCAGAACAAAGAAAACAGAGTTTGTGTGACGAACAGCCAGTTACCATGTGGAAGACCAGGATGTCACAGTTACTGAGTTTTAACGCAAAAACGTTCAACAAGTTGTTTTCATGTCTCTGTTTTCAGATTTTATATCAGACACCTGAATAAGCAGGAAATATTGATTTTTACATGGCTAAGAGGAGACTTATGTTAGGCAGCAGTCTGAGGTGCTGACTGAAACATCTCCCACTAGAGAGCATTCAAAGTTGGATTTATCAAGTCTCCACCTAGAAGATTATTTTGTGTCATTATAATCTTCCTTCAACATCTCATATTAAAACAAGTTTGAAGTATTTGTAATAAAACTGGTGAAACCCAGAATGTGATCCTGAAGCAAAGCAGCTCTTCCAGCCTCAGATGGGTTTAAAACACAAACTATTGAGTTTCTGCAGCCTTGTGGCGCCACCATGAGGAATGCTGCTGGTATTACAGCCTCACTTCACTTCTCACACAAACTGAATTCATGCTCAGGATGAATCCAGAATTTATTCTTTACTGCAAAAATCCAACAAGTTTAGTCTAAACATTCAGAACATTTTGCTTCTGTGTTATCAAGGAGATTTTTACTGAGAGTTTTACTTTGAAACTTAAATGTTTCATATTTGCAGGAGTGTCATTACTGCAAGAACAAACTGATGTGATCAGATGAACGAGATCAGCCCAAAAATGAAAACACAGTTTACACTTTATACAGTCTCTGGTTTACACAAGAATCACTGAAAATGAGAATATTAATAACCTTAATAATGTTTTTTTTTTCCATTTCCAAAGTGTTGAGAGTAAAATAATGTGATGAAGGAACTGAAGGTCTGCTGGTTTCTCTGTTTGGCTCCATGAAGTGGAACAATAAAAGCATCAATACAAATATTAAACAAATATTTAAAGAACAGAGAAGTTCAGATTTTCATGAGGAGAAATATTGATGGAAATAAAATCAGCAGTAGCAGTGATTTTCTCCAAAAAAGAAACAAATAGGAAAAACCAGCAGATAAAAAGTGTTAAACAACAGAACAGCAGAGCAGAGACATCACAACAATGAACTCTCAGCAACAAACACAGAAAATATTTGTATTTACTTCACTTTACACAACTCAGCACTGGATCCAGGATGGATATGAAGTCCAGCATAGAGCGGCTGAGTGAATGTGGTCTGGACTCTGTGGAGGAGAGTCCTGGTTTCAGAGACGCTGTAGAAGGACAGAATACCTGCTCTGTGATCCAGGTACACTCCTACTCTGGAGGACCGAGGACCTGAGATGGAGGTACTGATGTCGTTGTGCCAAAGTGTGTAAGTGTTTTGGTCACAATATAATGACCAAGATTTGTCATTAAATCCAAATCTACTTTCATCGCCTGTTCTGCTGATATTCTTGTATGTGACCGCTACAGCAAAATCTCCTCCCTTCTCCACCTCCCAGTAACAACGTCTAGTCAGACTCTCTCTGCTCAGAACCTGACGCGGCCAGTCAGTGAATCTGTCTGGATGACAAGAATAAGACTGACGTTGTTCCATCCTCGTCACCTTTCTGTTTCCCTCTGACAGTAACAGATGTGTGTGTGCTGTGTTTGGATCCAGTGTGATTTCACATGAACATCTTACGAATTCAGCTCTACTCACTGGTTCTGGTTGTGACGGTAAAGCATCCACACTAGTAACTGCCAGTGAAATGTTTGTCCATCTGTCTGTCAGAATGTCCTGTAGTTTATCTCTGAGTAGTGATGGCCAAATGAAGCTTCATGAAGCATTGAGTCTTTCTAGCCAATTGGTTTGGGAAAAGGTTTAGTACTTGGGGTTTTAATTATATTCCTCTTTAGTGATATATATAAAAAATAAAACGACATAAAAAAAAAAAAAAAAAGAAGAAGAAAATCAAAGTAGTGGGGGTGAGAAAAAAAAAAAAAAGATATAAAAAAAAAAAATAGCAGAAAAAAAAAAAAATGAATTGGATTTTCCTTGATTTAAAAAATTTAAGTTAAAAATTAAAATAAAAAATATTAAAAAAAAAAAAAGGGGGCTCGAATGATACCAACCAGAGCCACGGAAAAAAAGGAAAACTTTGCAAACAGTAGAACAAAAAGACATAAAGGTCAAGAGGGATAATAGATAAGATAGAAAATATGGGGTTTTTTTATATTATATTATTTTTATTTAATTAAAATAAAATGTAGTAATATGATGAAGAGGTGGGGGAGTTGTAAGTAAAAGTATGAGGGGAGATGGAGGAGGAATGTTAAGAGGGGAAGGAGGGAGTGAGTATTTAAATGGTAAATAAGAAAATTTAAAAAATGAGAGGAGGGGAAGAAAAAAAGGGGGAAAAATAGAAAAAGGGATTATGTGGGGTATGTGGGTTTTATTGTTTTATTTTATTATATGAATTTAAATATTATATCATTCTATCTGGATGGAGGGAGAAAGGGGAAGAAAGAGACTGAATCATCCACACCGGTCTGTTATGCATGTAACAACAAAAAAAACACAAAAAGATCGCCTCCCCCCCCCCCGTCCCAGTCGTATATATCTCTGAGCTCTGACACAGCTGCTGTCACATCCTCAAAGTATCTGAGAGGACGGATATTGATGCTGGATGAGTGTGTAGACTCACTGAGTGCTGACAGTGAGGGGTAGTTGTGTAGAAACTGGTTGTGATCCTCTGTGTGTGAGAGCTGCTTCAGCTCAGCGTCTTTCCTCTTCAGCTCAGTGATCTCCTGCTCCAGCTTCTCCTGAAGCTCTTTGACTCCACTCACTTCAGTTTCCTGCTGGGATCTGATCTGCTGCTTCACATCAGAGCTTCTTTTCTGGATGAGACGGATCAGCTGAGTGAAGATCTTCTCACTGTCCTCCACTGTTTTATCAGCAGAGTGGTTGAGGGCCTCCATCTGCTGTTGAAGGAGCTTCACATCTTTCTCTCTGTCCTGGATTCTCCGCTGGATTTGTTGTCGACTTACCTCCAGCTCTCTCTGCCTCTCAGTCCTTTCTGCTGCAGCTGAGACTGTGTCGTGGCCTTGATGTTCCTCCACAGAGCAGAGATAACAGATACACTTCTGATCAGTACGGCAGAACATCTTCATCACCTCATCATGACGAGAGCAGATGTTGTCCTGGAGGTTCTTGGAGGGCTCCACCAGCTTGTGTTTCTTGAATGTAGGTGATTCATAATGAGGCTGAAGGTGTTCCTCACAGTAAGAGGCCAGACAGACTAAACAGGACTTGATGGCTTTCAGTTTTCTTCCAGTGCAGAAATCACAGGCCACATCTTCAGGTCCAGCATAGCAGTGATCATCAGGAGCAGCTCGGACTCCAGTCTCCTTCAGCTGCTCCACTAAACCTGCCAAACCTATGACGTTTTTCAACAGGACAGGTCTCCGTCTGTAAATTTTCCTGCATTGAGGGCAGCGGAGGATTCTCCTTAGATCCCAGTTAGTGTTAATACAGTCCATACAGTAGCTGTGTCCACAGGGAGTAGACACCGGGTCCTTCAGTAGATCCAGACAGATGGGACAAGTGAAGGTTTCTCGGTCCAGTCTCGCTCTTTTCTGCGCCATTTCACCTCTCAGTAGCAGCGACTGTTCCACTTTCACGAAGCTGAAACTAGTTTGAAAACTGATCTAAAAACCAGGTGTTTGTTCAGAGGACGGAGTCTGTCTGCTCTTAAACTTCACCAGAAGTTGCTTCCTCCATCCAAACTGTAGAAATGAAGAGGAGAGAATAAGGAAACATGTGGACAAGTACAGCAACTGCGTCTGAGATTCTTCTTCTCCTGCTTCTTCTTCTTCTGGTATTTTCCGGCAGGCTGGAGTCTGCAATGCTGCCCTCCTCTGTCAGCTGTCAGCACAGAAAGAGTTAAAACAGGAAGTGATTTCAGATGGAGTGGTTTGACAGAAATGTCTGATTTATAACTCTTTGTATCATGATTAGTCAGTCTGCATTTGAATGGATTATTATTGACAAATTAAAAAAAAAAAACAATTGAAAGAAAGAAAGAAAGAAAGAAAGAAAGAAAGAAAGAAAGAAAGAAAGAAAGAAAGAAAGAAAGAAAGAAAGAAAGAAAGAAAGAAAGAAAGAAAGAAAGAAAGAAAGACATAAGTCAATAAGTCCATGCCCCCGAGGCCCTGTTACGTCATCCAGGTGTCGAGCGGAAATCTTGAGGGTCGGGTTTATCTCTCTCACTTGGAAAATAAATAAAAAATACCTTTTTTTAATCATAGAGGATAAATCCAAGATATTAACGACAGAGGAAACACTAACACAAGGTTGAGAACGCATCTTCTATTTTACACCGAGTCAGAAACGGAGAAGGGCGTGTCGTAGAGTGGGCGTGCCGTAGAGTGGGCGTGTCGTAGAGTGACGTTACTCAACGACACGCCCACCAGGCCAATGAGATCACGGTAAAATGTAGCCCTACCCCTGACCCTTCCCCTAAACCTTACCAGACCAACCCACTACGCGACACGCCCACTACAGGACACGCCCACTGGGTTGCAAGCCGCAGATAGATGCACTTGCAGAAACTAGACTGCAGTGGCCCCCTCACCTGCAGTACACACCCGTGGCCGGCAGTTGGAGCTCTTGCTAACAGTTGTCCTGATTGTAGCACACTACCAGCAGACCCCTCCACGCAGACTCGGCTGTAGCTATGACCAGACTATGAGTAACAACTTTTTTTAATGTCTTTTAAGGCATTACTTATCCCAAACAGTGCTCTAACTCCCATTAAACAAAGCTGGTGCAGCACTTTTGAAATTCAGAGTGGGTTCTTACTTCACACACATTGTTTTGTCCATTCAGGGACACCATAGTAAAAATGGTGGCTCAAATATGGCAGCCTCCATGTGTGCACCGCCCAGCAAGTAGATATAAATGACTTATTCTAAGAAAATAAACATGCAACAGCTATTCTAATGCAGTAATTACAAATAAATAGAAACACAGTTTTGAATTGTACATCACATTTTCCTGCCATTGACCTTTGATTTTTTTTACATACTGTACCTTTAAGATAAGAGCAGCAACAGGGGCGCTGACAACCACTCAGAAAGAGTCCAATTTGCACACAAATTGTTTAACTAAGCATACTTTTCAAAAAGAGAAGGGAAAGAAACATCACCTAAACAGAAAAAGAGATAATATGAATGAATGAATGAATGAATGAATGAACGAATGAACGAATGAACGAACGAACAAATGGTTTATTTCAAACAATTTTTTAAGAAAACATCAGAAAATAATGGGGAATAATTATCGGAAAATGAGCAGGAATAAGTACAAACCGATGAGATCCTGCCCCTGTGTCACACCATGTTGATCACAATTCCATGATTGAAATGTAATACATGTTTTAAATAAAATAATACCAAAAACTTCCATTGAAGTAATCCATAATACCATTCAACATATGATTTTACCATATAACATATACATCAACTCCATCTCAAAAGAAAAAAAAAAAACAGTAAAGGATTACCAGAATTATGTATCAATTACCCCTAAGTATATGTACATATGTGTGAAATATTAACCCATAATCATTATAATCTATCCTGTTTAATATTCTTACTCTGATAAGTTTTTAAAGAAGTCTGTTTTATTTCCAAGTTTCTTCTGCACCCTGCTGTAATGCTTTTAATATTTCATGTAAAACAATTTTCCTGTACATGAAATGTACCATACAAATGGACTTGCCTGGAGACAAAATGCATACAGTGGGTTATTGTGGCTGAGTCCTACTTCTGCAGAAGAGACGATCCATTAAAATACTGGAACTCAAGGGCAACAGTTTATCCTGATATTCACAAGCTTATCTCATATTCCAGCTTTTTCTGTGGAATAGCTTTTCACCAGTGTGTGAAACAAGGTCGCTGAATTTCTGCTGCAGCAGCAAACACACAAGTGTTGGGTGGACATTGAGTATATGAAAATAAGTTTTCTCAGGGTAATAATTGACGATTAGATAAACCGGAAGGTTCAGATCAAATATATACAATATGCATTTTCACTCTGAGCAAAGCAAAACACATGCTGGGCCATAAATCACTCCAGATTCTCTGATTTTGCCATATTTACAGTACTGTGCAGAGGTTTGGGGAATTACTTACAGATGTTGACTTTCTTGTCACACCAAACGTTCAAAATAAAATAAATGAAAAGTATGAGCTCAGTGTGACAGGACTACATTTTTACACATTTTTCACTAGTGCATTGTTGCTATTTTCATAATTAAATCAACATGTGACTATATTACATATTTGTGTATATGTATACAATCATGTTTTGGCTGTGAATAGTTTATAGATCATAAAACAGTTTATGAGCAATTGTCTCTTTCTGTTAATGTTGGGAGCTTCACTTCTCTTAGAAACATAAGCACTGATGTCAAACTGAACACTGGGGTAAACATAGAAGGGGTAGCGACAGCAGCTCGGATGTGCCAATGCCGATACCAGCTAAAAACACTGATATTGACCTAAAATATCGGCCGGCTGATCACTTATTATACATGTTTACACATTTATATATTTACATGTTAACGGGTACAGTTACATTACAGTGGACATACAAAAATCATACCACATTTAATTCCAGGTCGAGTACTGAAAAAATGTTCCATTTGTGAACAGTGATGCTCAGGAGTGAGATGACACGCTGCCACCTACAGGAATATTGTGGTTTTACAGCTTTGACTGAGGGAAGATTTGTAATGCAGATTTTTTTTATCATGTTGTGTTCATTCATTTAAAAACTGAGACTGTAAATGTTCATTATTCAGTGTTCAGACTGAATGTGCTCTATATTGTTTGCATCTATTTTATTTGTATGATTTCATTTTCTGAAAGCTTAAATCTCCTGGATTTCTTCAGTTCTCATACCAACAAAAACGATTTTAGCTCCACAAACTTTTGCTTAAATCGCAGCAATCAAGTGATTTCTGTGACTCTCAGTGAGACTTTTATACCTGCCACAGGTATCTTAGTCCAATCCTTATGAGCAAACTTTTAGAGGATTTATTTCAAGGCTGAAGGCCACTTCAGAATAGTCCCATGTTTCCTTCTCAGCCAGTCCTTACTGGTTTATCTGTGTTTTTGGGTAATGAGACCAAGCTTTCTGACTGTGGGCTGCACATTTATGCTCCAGAAAGTCTTGAGATTTCATTCATTGTGTCTTCAACACACAGTGAGGCGGAGGAAGCCAAGCAGCAGATCAGAGCAGAGTTTCCTTTATGATTCTCAGCAGTCTTCTTTTCTTTCTGTGATTCAAGTTTTCCAACGAGCCTGAATTGGAGAAGCGGTACAGAAAATGAATGAATGCATCTGTGAACATAGAGATAAAAAGAAAAAGAAACTTCGCTTTTTAAAATAAATTTGCCAAAAAGCTTTACACTTGTTCATCTTGGAAAAAACTTAACATGGCTTTTATGATTTACTACTCGTAACTGTGGCGTCCTCCTCGTTCCATCTTTCCATCCTCCTGAACGCAGCGACAGATGGAACATAGTTTACCTTTATCTTGTAGTTCAGCTCTAATCTCTGGTTTCCATTCGTGTGATCTGTCTCTACACTTTCTCATCAGTTTTCCTCTTGCAGCCACATCTCGAGGTTGGTTTCAGTTCCATGGACCTAAAAGGTCTGAATACTATGCAGCTGTAGTTACAGGACTGTAAGAGACGCTCCAGCTTTCACACGTCTGAACTTTTACCTCCTGAGACTTTCCTCACTGAGCAGCTACTTACCTTTGAACTCATATTAGAGATGCACCAATCCATTTTTTTCCGATCCAATCCGATACAGATACTTAGGCTAAACACATCGGCCAATACCCGATACTACCGTTGGATGAATGGACCTCTTCATGTGAAGGCATCAAGCTTGACAGAAACATTTAGCCTTGTAAAAAACAAAAAACAAATTCATACGGATATAAATGTGCTTGATTTTATTTTGAACAAATAACGAAGTGTACATTTATTACGATATTAATAAAAACAGAAATGACTGGATCGGCCGATCCAGCTAATTTGTCAGTATCGGAGCCGAGATCGGTGCATCTCTATCTCGTATACTGGCTGGTAAGTTTGAAGCCACCTGCGGTGCTAAATACGGGACACCCCCGAGTTTAACTCGCCCCTATGATCAAATTATTTTACATCTTATCTAGTGGTGCCATATTTTCCTCCAGGTTTCACTGCTGTGTTTCAAAAACTGAGTCTGAGTTTCATTAGCTCGTCTTCAGTAATGTAGGGGAGCACGATAAGTATCGGGCAGATAACAGGAAATTGTCATTTCAATAGGAACAATATCACGACAACTCGCCCCAATAACATATATTTATTACTTTTGTCAGCACACAGACGTCCGCTCACATGATGAGACGGGAATTAGTGTTTAAAAATACATTCTGAGTACTTAGACGAGTCTAACCAGTCAGTTATTATTGTTGTCTACAAATAAACCTTTTTAGATTGTTTAGAATAAATGTTTGAATCCAACTTTTCAATGCTTCATTTTCTGTTTTGTTTTTTTACTTCTTGATTTTTATTTGCATTAACTCAAAGAGCCTTCATTTTTTTTATCAGTAAGCAATACACCTGATTTAAGTTGATGTGTATTTGAGATATCAAGTAGTTTTGTTTGATGTCTTTTAGAAAATGTTTAAAGAGTGAAAAGTCTTTTTGGTTTTGTTTATAGTATTGATGTCACGATTAAGTAAGCGTGTGTGTTATTGGTTATTATCAGTATCGGTTTTTAAAAAAAGGTTATCGTGCATCCCTACTTTAATGCATTATTACTTTTATTTGTTTCAGGTTACTTTGGGACTTTAATGGAAGGGTGCAAACATTTTATCCATGACCAGTTAAACTTAGTTTTCATGCCTTAAAGTTCAACTAAAAGAGGCAGCGTTGCAGATATATTTAAATGAAAGAAACACACTCAAAAAAAAAATCAGCCGAGCAAGTTCAAACAGCACGAACATTTTATTTCTAATTCAACAAGCAGATGCTTGTTCCTCGTTACACAGCTATCCTCCACAAATCTGTGGGTGTTTTATTTATTTATTTCGAGAACTGAGCGGTGGTGCTTGTTGTTGTACACCGACCAAACAAAACACTGTAAACACCAAGCAGCCACAGTTTAACAAGGCTTCAAGACGAGTGAGATCGGGTTTTTCTAGTGACTGATGGTGTGAAAAGTGCGACTGAACATTCAGTTAAAACTGGTGACTCATGAACATGTAAGAAAGTGGCTCAGTGTTGGTAGAAAATGCAGTGAAACCTGCAGAAACTGTCTGTGCAGGAGCAAGAAAGAAAAATGATGGGAAAAATCTAACATTCTCACACACACACACACAAAAGAGAGTTGTCATTTAAACCAGGGATGTTCGAGTCTGAAAGGACATGTTCGTGAAAACCGGGAGGTTTTAGTGTAATGCAGCCAAATATCTGAAAGAGACATTTTAAATTTATCTTAACATAACTTTAAAACTCTGTTTATGAAAAGCAGAGCTGCAGGTTTTTTCAGGTAGCCTGATGAAAATGTGAACAGAAGTCCTTTCCCACCACTTATAAATTAAAAATATTGACAAAGTGTCTCATAATCATGAGATTTAGTCATAATTATGATATTAAAAGTCAATTTAATTTATCAAATGACCCTTTATTTCATAATGATTTTTAAAAAATATAATTATAACTAAATCTCAATCTTCTCACCATCTTTTTCTCAATTATGACTTTATTATCTCCTAATTCTGACTTTAAATCTCAGTTCTGACTTTTTATCTTTAACTCCTGGTTATGACTAATGTCATAATTAAGACATTTTCTGTCAGAATTATGAGGCATTTGATAATATTTCTAATTTACAAGTGGCAGGAATGGCTCTCCATACATTTGGTAGAAAAAAGAAGACCATTCTGAATTTGCTGCCATCCCTGGACAAATGCAAACATACTCATTTTTACTTGAAAGTAAGAACAAAAAGATCCGACATCAATCTTGAAACAATAAAATGAACTCATACAAAATAAAAACATCATGTTGACAAGTTAAAGGCTAATAAAACAGCTGATGCTGAACTGCACTATACAGCCAAACTTTCATATATTACAATTTATATGATACAAATGTTTTAAAGAGCAGGTTACGCTTTACGTCTGCCTTTTAACAAGCACTGCGGCCATTTTTAGTTGGTTTAAACTGATATTTTTCCTTTTCTCAACCAGGAATGCAGTATATTTTGTTTCTTTCAGCTTGCAAAAGGCAGCAGCAACGCATGACCGGACATACAAACAGAAGCTGTGGTTTTCTGTTCCCACTGAGAAGTGAAAATGTTAATGCTCAAATCTAAAGCTAGGTTTACAATCACCTGGAAAGGAGCTGTGCTTGATTGTTGTGTTACTGCTGTGACTGGTGTACGAAGCTTCGACTGCCCGTTAATACATTTAAAAACATTTAATTAGACTGCATCGTCTCACCAGAACAGACACCCACACTTCGTTCTGATAACTCGGCTGATAACATACAAACACAACACACAAGTGACAGAACAATCTCTCATTCCCCAAAACGCAGCTTTGGCTGAGTGGTTTGTGGCAGCAAAGCTGGAGTACCGTAACAAAGAGATGCTGACAGAACCCTCACACCGACTCCACCCTGAAGATGCAGCCAGAAATTAAAAAACAAGGTTTTACAATCATCACGTTTCGACCCAACGGGAGCGGGCATCAGAGCGAAGGATTACATCACAGGAATCTGCCCCATTTCTGGTTGAATGAAATCAGTTTTTACGATAAGTATGTAGCTTTGTACGCCTGTTGGATTCATTTTAATGAACGCCATGGCAGCACTTAATGCTTCAATTCTCAGTTTCTTTTGGAAAATGAGCAGAATCTACCTGAAAATGTTAGAAACTAGAGACCAAAAATGACACAAAACAATCGGTCCTCCTTTCTGTGTGAAATGAATCAGTAATGATAGTGAAAAGCCGGGAAATGAAACCAGATTTCTTCAGGAATAGCAGGTCAAATCCCTGGAAATGTTCCTTGTAGCCTTTGGGGCCTGATACTGTGCCTCAGTATTCGTATTACTAAAACAGCAGCAGAGGTAATGACACTTCTGAGGACACGGTGTTGTTTTTTCCCCACACCTTATAACTGTGCAGAAACAGAAACACTAAAGCCCTCCTGACTTCTGTGGCTGGCTCACAGCTTCACTAAAAGGAGAACCATTCTGCCTGAACACAAACCAGAACGAAAGCCCAACTGTGGCGATACAGGAGCGATTTAGGCATAAACAGTTTTTAACGCTGCGTGTCCCGACTCTGGATCAGGATCCATCAGGTTGGGTTAAATTCAGCGGCTCTAGAGCAGCTGGAACAGATCCACCATGAAGACAAACCAACACTGTAAACTAGGGAAATTTCAAGGACCCTGTATGATCGAGTCAGAACACGAACAATTCAGCCTGACTGATTTAACAAAGATCTGTTATAACTAGATTAAAGCCGGTCTATTGACCTTTCACTGCTAATCTGCTGCAGCAGTGAAGATGGAAACCTGCAGTACAAACTGGGTCTGAAGGGTTTATATATATATGTGTGTACTTAGTGAGATTAAACTTTTCTTTTTACTCTAATTTTCCAGGTCCTTTCTCTTCCAGCTATCAATAGCGAGGAAACTAAATTCATGTTCAGGTTAATAGTCACGATGCTCTCAGGAGAAGCAGCACTGGTACGAAACCAGCTCTGCTGCCACTTACTGAAAACATCCCCAGTATCCGTCAGGATCAGTGGCCATATTCAACCACTCCTTCGGTTAATTCTGCTAATAAAACACCTAAACACTGAGAAAACCTTCCCTCCAAAGGATCTTTATTCTAAATCAACAATAAAGACTAAATTGTAACAGCTAGTGGTTCTTTATGAAAACAAAGAAAAATAAACGGGTGCATTACTCCAACCAGCGCCAAACCAACATCGTAGAAAACAGCGAAGGTCCTCCAAGTTAAATAGAAAAAAAGGGCCAAACAGATCAGAAAAGGTTCGAGACTCCAGAGAACTGTGTTGACTTTTTTAAATGAGGGAATTGACATGAAGCAGGTCGTCGACAAATTACCAGATTATCTCCTGAAATGCACAAAGCAGCAAACACACGAGATGAGGAGGGGTGACGGCTCTGCTGTTAGTGGCACAGATTAGATTTGCTGTATTGCAGCTTTTATCAGCATCAAGCAGATACTGCACATGCAGTCTCACAAAACCTTTAGTTTCAATGTTTGTGCTTTTCAGTCAGTGGAACAGACTGTTCTTCAGGATAGTGAAGAATCACTTCCCCACACACACACACACACACACACAAAAGAAAAGAACAAACATCCTGTTTGTACTTGTGGTGGTTTAGAGAAGGTTACAGAAGGTTGGATCAGATCAAAGCCCAGAAACCAGGTGTGAGAAAGTAACTCCTGCAGGTTTAAAAGACAGCTGTGAACAGTCCGTTTCATCCCATCAGTAATGTGACAGCTTTACACACACACACACACACACACACACACACACAAAGATGAAACTTAGCTTCTTACAGCTGTTATCTAAACCTAAGAAAAGGTGTTTAATACCAAGCTCAGACTCAGGGTTTGACAGTATGATGAGGAGGAGGTCATTTCTCCTGCAGCAGAGCGGGGATGTTGATGTTCCAGCCGATGGCCTGCCGGTCGAAGCCACAGGTGAACAGGTTGCAGGTGGTGTTGTCTTCACACCAGGCGGAGCAGCAAACCATGCGGCGGTGACCCTGAACATCACATGCAGACGGAGAGGGTGGTCAGCATTCACATCTACGTTAACATACTTTTTATTTAAACTGTAGTCCGTTCTTCTTTCTGTTACTTATTTTTTGTGATCAATTTTTTACTGGATTTTTCATTTTGTTGAAAACAAGCAGACAGATGTGGCAAGCGTCAGTTAGACAGTGTGGCATAACAGAAGAATGAATAAATAAATATGGCAATATTGTGCCATATTTAATAATATTGCCATATTCTGCTATTTTTTTTAGTCAAATCTGCGGCTGACCTGTCTGTTGCTCCGCGGGAGTCGAGCCAGTCGCACTCCGGACATGTCGAACAGCCGGACCTGCCGATTGTCGTGAGGAAGAGCGATGATTTTCTGGTTCACCGACACACTGATCCTGAACAGAATGAAAGCAGAAGATGGAAAGCAGGAGGCGGCATTCATTGTGGACTGTATGCCACAATTACACATTTTATGAGTCATTCAACAAAACAGCTTCCTACTTTTATCCTCCAGTCATTATTCTAGCAATTTATCAAGACAGAAAATTTATCAGACTATAAATAAAACAGGAATTTAAATCCAGTGTTATTTTATGTGAAAAAAAAAGAACAGATTTTCTTCACGTAGTCTTAGAAGGTCTATTTGAGTCATTTATGGCATCTGCTTCTCACTCTGTTTTGGAGTGTTTACATATCGGCGCGTTCGCAGCTTCCAGACCTGTTAACTGCAGAGTCTGTGCGGATGGTTGCTATGGGCGACCTCATGTTCTTCAGGTCCCAGACTTTGACGGTTCGGTCGTCGCTGCCAGACACCACGTTGTCTCCCACCGTGAACACAGCAGACGTCACCGTGCTGCAGAGGATGAGAAAATGAGTTTGATCTGTGAAGACTGAGAAAACCTTCCAGTTATTCAAATTGTTCCCATGTTTTGTTTGCAGATGAGCTGCTTCCAACATGCGTGGTTTCAAAATAAAAGCATTATTTATTTCATTTTTAAAAACAAAACAACCCAAGAAGACAGACACACACAAGAATGCAGTTCTCTGCAGAGGGGAGGAAAAACTTAAAATAAGGTCCATTTCTGTTTCCCCTGATTTGAATCTTCTCATTAACTTTCCAGCCCCCCCAAATTGTAAAGAACAAGTTGTTGCTCCCAACATCCGCATGACATTACCTCACATTCTGTCTACGCTGCACAGTACACACCAACACAAAACAGTGAAAGGGTTGATAAAAGAAAATGCAGCGGGGTTTCTTTTTGGCTTCCGACATGAAAAAAAAAATCTTAAATGATGTCACACTGACTCAGTGTGTCCCTGGAAAACGTTGACCGAGTGGATGGACGGGTCTCTGAAGTCCCACAGTCTGAAGGTGGTGTCTCTGGACGAGGTGACCACCAGACGCTGGGTGGGGTGTGTGCAGCAGTGGGTCAGCTCCTGGTCGTGGCCTGAACAGAAACAGCAGCACACAACAATTAAAAGAAAAACTTTTTAATCACACACACAAAAAAATTCCATTTCTTTTACTTCGTCAAATTTAAAATACTTAATGGTCCCTATTTTATTTACTATCTTAATAAATAATAGGTATAGGCATTCAAGCTAACTTGCATATGCCGATGAAACAATCAGACTGAATTTCAGATATTACAAATAACTTTAAAAAGGTCTGAAATTGGTTTTAAATGCCCGGAAACCAAGTTTATGTCTTCATCAAAAGCTTGTTTGGAAAACTTTGACCATAGAAAAATCTCCAAAAATCTCTGAAGTAAAAATTTCTGATACCCATTTATGATTTTAAGTGCATCTTAAAGAATGCAGTGAAGGAGGAATGTAATTTTTCTGCTGAAAAGAACAGCGATCATCTGTTTGATTGTAATTTGTGTTTCATGTGTGTGCTATTTTGGCCAGGTCTTCCTCATAAGAGACGTTTAATCTTCATGGGACTACCTGGTTAAATAATAGGGCTGGGAAAAAAAATCGGTACACTGAAATATCGCGATATTTTCATATGCAGATTTCATATAGAGATTAAAAAATGCAATGTTGATCTATTTTACCAACGAAATCTCACGAGATTTCACGAAAACCCGCGAGATTCCTTGACTGAACAACGTAATCTCGCGAGATTTCATTAGTAAAATAGATCGATACCACATTTTTATATATCGATATGATATCACCATATGAAAATATTGCGATATTTCAGTGTATCGATTTTTTTCCCCAGCCCTACTAAATAAAGGTGAAATAAAATAAATTCTTCTTCCTACCAGTAAGTGAGTGAACCAGCTCCGAGTTCTCCACGTCGTATAAATTGGCAGCTCGATCCCAAGAGGCCGTCACAACCTGTTTGCCCCCCACCAACCAATCAGCAGCGATCACCACGCCCTGGTGGCTACGGAGCGTCGTGGTCGCCACGCGGATAGAAGGGCAGTCGTTCGGCCCGTCGACCTCGCCATCGGCCTCGTCTTTATCTGAAAAGTCCACATCGTCTTCGCAGGGTGTTTGCTGCATCGGGAGGAAGAAACAGGTGGATTCAAAAGGGGGAAGTTTGCAACAATAATAAACGAACTCTGCTCGGGCTTACGCTGATATCAGCGACAGGCTGAGGCGTTGGCAGCTGCACCATGTATCTCCAGATGTGAGCAGTCTGATCCCCAGATGCTGGGGGAGAGAAACGGGATTGAATCGCCGTTAGTCAAGAAAATCTGAAGGTATCAAACATCTGAGCTACAGTATGTCCGGTGAACGAACAGAGCAGGTTGATATTTTCCTGAAAGCAGGTTTTTATGCTTTAGGTTATTTGTAGATGGGACAGAGCCCAGCAGCTGCTGCATCAAATAACCCCCCCACCAAACCACTCAGCTAACTGCTGATACTGAAAACTTTAAGGAGGATGTAGCTGTAGATCGTTACCTGTCAGAGCCATCTGTTCAGTCGGATGGAACTTTATGGAGTTAACTGCAAAGGAATAGAAAGATTTTTTAGTCACTGACATCATTAAAGCACAGAACAAGCTGATGACAAAAACACTGAGACAGCAGCATCGCTGAACTTATCAACATGCAAAATACCTGATCCTTGATGGCCCATGTATTTGAGGAGGCACTTTCCTGTTTCAATGCTCCACAGCATCGCGGTGTGGTCTGTTAGGATGAATTACAGACATCACAAACCAAAATCCTGATGAAGAGGCATGAAAATAAACAACAAACAGCAGCAGACAACAGAGGGCAAAAAGAAATTACCTGCGGAGGCTGTCCCGAGCACCACAGGTTGGGTCCTGGTGACGCTGAGGTCCCAGATGCCATCCCTGTGACCAACATACTCCTTAACCAGCTGGCAAATCGCTCTAGATGTGGTTGCTTTGAAACTGGACACAATCTGACACGAAATCACAGTAACATTAATGCAGGGCGGTGGGAAATCCCAAATGTGGGGCCAACAGGGTTCCTACGCACCACTTCTCAAAATGGAATCTCATGGGTTTGATTTTTTTTTCTTTTTTTGCAGTAAATAAACAATCAAATGAGTGAAATTAAGATCTGATGAATAGAATTCAAGCCTGATTCAATTTAAGTGTGATTATGCAGGTTTCAACCTCTTTGTGGCTTAAAAAGACCCATTTTGTTTTTCCAGAGCTGTGTAGGAACCCTGGTCTGATGGAGGGAGGAAGCGGGTCAGCAGAACTGAGGATCACTGAGGAGCTGCTCAGCAGGGTCCCTGTAGTATGCCGGGGCCAAGAAGCTTGTTTTAAATAAATTAATATTAGTCCCTGAAGAGGCTTAAATCAAATATCTGTAATGCTGCTTGCTTTGAGCTCGTCTACGCACGTAACTGGTGGGTTTGACACACAACCCCACCAATCTAAAGATTCAAGAGCTTTAAAACAAACACCATCAGCTACCAGCAAACCAAGATCTGCAACAAAAATAGCAAATTAACATAAAATGCAGACTCTGTAATTATTCTGTATCAGTACAGCAGATTACTGTCAATGCAAAACCGCAGGGGGGGGGGGAAACAAATCTAGAGGGTCAAAGTTGGTGAAACAAGAAACAGGTCAGTGGTTTTATATCAGCTGTTATCAAAGTTTGGCTGAGGTGTTTACATTAAAGATGGGAATGATACAAACAGGACTCCTGGTTCGTTTTGGACATAGACCACTAAATAAGTTCCAACTGAAAGGAAGGAAGAGAAAGGCATCATCACCGTCTTAGACTGAATCTCAGGCTACACAGTCAACAGCCTGCCTGAAAATCTTTATCTGTTAAAAGATTATGGGAAAACTCAGAATACGGTTCCTAAGTCTGGAAGGAGCCAGCGGTTGCTGGTTGCTAGCAAAGCAATGACTTCAGTGGAATATATGTAAAACAGCTAAATTGGGTTTTTTTTATGAAATGCAAATGGATTGTGATGACTTTATTAACACAGGATGAACGATAATTTGTGTGTACTGGACAGAGAATGATGATGAATCCACAACTTTACAAATGCAACACTGAGGCATCATGTTACATTTAAAAGAAAGCGACAGGGGCTGGGAAATGTAGGGTTTAGCGCTGCAGAATAGGCTTTAGGTAACCCCTCTAGAGTCTGGAGTATCAGTGTGCAGTCTGCCGCAGTCACATCAATGTTATGCTTGTTTTAGATTTTCCTATGACAAAATATAATCCGAGACGGCTTTTTTTAGTCTGAAACACACTAAACCTTCAGCCAGAGTCATAAGGACATCAGCACAGCAACATCACTGAGTCAGTCGGGGATCGTTAGGAAAATTTCCAAGGCCATTTCCTTGTACAGATATTCTGTTTTAAATTTAAACATCATTACAGGTTTCATGCTTAGAAAACCAGTGTCAGCAGTGTTAAACCTCTTAGGGGTGAGGGAAATGTCCAAAATCAGTCTGAAACAAAGTATAAACTTCCTTCATGCATCTGATTGTGTTTACAACACCTTACTTCAGTGCACGTGTCAATTTTAACCTGGTTTAAAGTTACTGCCCCTTGATCACTGACCAGAAAATCTGAATATTGACATGGCGGTAATATAATCATGACAAATTGGTCTGTCAGGATTTAATGGGAAATATTTACATGTATATTATATTTTATATGTTCATCTCGGAGGCAATTTGTTGGTATAAAGCATTTTTAAGCAGACTGCACACTCCACTCTGTTGTAACTGAGCAATGATTTAAAGCAGCCACCAAATGCTCGTCTTCCTTGAATAATCCATTATTCAAAGTGTAAAAAGCATTTTGAGATAACGGCTGCTTCATGTTACAGATGTCTCCACAGTGTACCATTATGCGAATGCCAACAAGAAGCTGAGTCAAAACCAAAAAGGTGCAAATAAAAAAGCCCGTTAGTGAGATAATAAAAAAAAAATCTGGTTTTATCTCACGCAGAAACGGATAGTAAAGCTCAAACTCCTACATTTGAATGACCAAGTCTCTTGGGGAGGGAGGGTCGACCCCCTGGCTGGGCTGTTCATGCATATTGGCACACAAAGGGGAGAAATCAACAAGTTACCCATGAGTCTCCACCCCACAACTCCCAGCTGGTTACGCTGAAGTTGCGGGATCCACCTACTCTGGCATGGCAAGAATTTGAACGCGGCTACGAGCAAAAAAAGGTAAAAAAAAGACAGCAGTTCCACTCTTTAACAATCAAAAGTCACGTTACACTGGCGAGCTGAAAAAAACAAACGGTAGAAACCATTTCACCTGTTTTCTACCGCTAAACAACTCAATCAATTTTCTTTTCTGAAACATAATGACGGATGCTTCCTCCAACCAAAATCCTGTTTAGAATAATTAATTTGACCTTAGAATACTATAACACACACAAATAAAATGACTACAATCTATTAAGTCTGACACACTAAAATTTATTTTAAAACATTTATAGTAAAAAAAAAAAAAAAAAGAGGAAATTTTAAACCATAGAAAAAAATATTTACCTTGCTTGTGGAAGCCTTGTAGGTTGTTTTCAGTTTCTGAGACAGCTGACTGGTGCTATGACTCGCTGCATATTATTACCAGAGAAATAAACACAATACACATTTAACAGAAGAGTAAACAGGTTAAAAATAATTAAAAACAGCTAAATATTACTGTAACATAATATTACTTTGATGAATGAATGAACGAATGAGTTTATTAGCGTGTTTGTGACACAGGACCCATCCCGCGTTATTCAAACAGTAATAAAATGAAAAATCACTGCAAAAACTCAAATCTTAGCAAGTATTTTTTTCAAATTTCTAGTCAAAATATCTCATCACACTCAAAAGACAAAATTACTTAAAGAGAAATATTTCAATGAGATATAAGATCTTGTTTCAAGACAAATGCATCTTATTTTTAAAAAAATCGTGTCAAGGAAATTTTGCTTATGCCATTGGCAGAATTTTTTTTGCGTATTACAAACAAAAAAAATCTTTTATTCTTTTTCTTAAAACTTATTTCAAGAGTATCCAAGATTTTTTTGCTTGTAATAAGCAAAAAAATCTGCCAATAGAACAAGCAAAATTTCATGATAAAATTTCTTGAAATAAGCTGCATTGCCTTAAAACAAGATCTTATATCTCAATGAAATGTTCCTGTTTTTGTCTTATTTTTAGTGTGATGAGATATTTTGACTGGCAATGAGAAAAATATACTTAATAAGATTTGAGTTTTTGCAGTGATTCCAGCCTACCCTAACTAGACAGCTGAATCCTCACTAACTAAACAACCAAGTCAAGTAATCGACAAATAAAAATAAAAGTAAATGAATGAATCAAAGTATGAATCGTTTTTCAAGAGTTTCTAATTGTGAGCAGATGCAAGCTGTCTAAAAATCCTGAGAAACCAGACGAGTGCAGAGTGACTCACCCTTTGTTTTAAGAGCTCCTTTGGCTAAATCTGCTCCTTCGAAGGTGTGTCCCTCTGCAGCCAAGCGATCATTCAGCGTGTCGATTTCTCTGCGCACTGAAAGTCAAACACAGCATCTGTTACAAGATGTTGTTACAGGAGCTGTTTCAGTCAGCACAGCTGGGGGGGGGGTGCTATGATCAGAGCAAGAGCCTATAGGTTAAAAATACTCTAAAAGGCTGTCGAGAAAGACTAGAGGTCTGAAGGAGGGAAAAAATACTGTACGTTTCCAGTTATTCCATAGATAATGCAGTTTTTTTCTTTTTTCCCCAAGTGAAAGGAGATAAATTGAAAGCTGGAACATGGTGCAGAACACAGCTAAAATAAGATGCTAACGTAGTCAATACATCTTTACACACTCACTGGCCACTTTATTTGGTTCACCTGTTTAAGTACTTGACACAAATCTAAATCAACCAATCACATGCAGTAATTCAACACTTCTAGTCATGCAGTTATGGTCAAGACGACTTGCTGAAGTTTAAAGCATCAGAATGAGGAAAAAAGAGGATTTAAATGACTGTGAAGTGTGAATGGGACATGGTTATTGGTCAGAGTATTTCAGAAACTGCTGATCTACTGGGATTTTCAGACACAACCATCTCTAGGGTTTCCAGAGAATTGTCTGAAGAGAAAATATCCAGTGAGCAGCAGTTTTCTGGACCAGAATGTGTTGTTGAATCTATAAAACTAAGACTTTAGGCGGTTTTGACAGTAAATGGAGCCCAACTCTGTTTCAGCAAGGTGGGCCTGATAAAGTGGCCCATTCCTGCAGTTTTTCCTTACTCCATTCATAATCTATTAAAAACAACATAAAATGCAAAATAAACTAAACGAGAGTCTCCTGAAGGTCAACAACTTATATTTTCCCACGACAAACAAACTCACTGCAAAGCAGCACTTTTAACAACTACCTGTGGGCTAAACATCCCAGATCAGATAAGAGAGTTTGTAATAAAATGCTGCATGCATCTATTTAGGATTGTAAAACACTGCAGCAGTGGGAAAAAAAAATATCCTGAAATATAAACTGCAATGTTGCACCAGCTAAAAAGGTCAAATATCTGATTGTTTGCAGCCTTTAAGAGTGCTAATTGTACCCTTTGATAAAAGAAAGTCATTAGCCAGAAAAATGATGCCCTCTTCCTCAATTACTGTGGAAGTGTGCCACAAACTGTCTGGCTGCACAGCAGTTAAATGCAGAAGATTGAAAAGCTTTCAGCAATAATAGGTTTGCTGTCTGCCTTCATGCTGACTTACGCTCTATGTTTTCTAAGTAGAGGTTTTCAAACTCCCTCTCGATCTGACTGAACAGGTCCAGCAGATTGCTTCTCAGAGACAAAGGCAGTTTGGAGTCCTGCAGGAGAAAAAGAAGAAAGGGATGATTGTAAACAGCACGGAAACATGTGGCTTCGTCACCGAGGAGGTCTGTGTGGACATGGTGTTCTGGTTCAGTTTGTATTCATACATATGTATTAAGAAGAAAGACGATGCTGAAAAGAAAAGACAATGAAAACAACCAGAGAATGAATTTTATACAAAATGTTTTGGGCTAAACCCATCTGTTATGTTGTAATACAATTTCTTTAATCTTTTGAAAATGATACCTAAGAAAATCAAGACCCTACAGAAGACAGATAAATAAATAAAAATCAATATGGACAGACACAAGCTTGACATGTAAGAGGAAAAAACAGCTGTGTAGAAAAAAAAAAAGACATTTGAGTTTAAGAAAACGTGGACAACAAGCCTCAACATAATTCATGTGGTTCATCAGCAACATCATGAAGTTGCAAATAAAGTACAGGAAAAGTCTCTTCTCACTATTAAACGTTGAGGAAGGAAATAAGAGGGAATCCCTGTTTCAGGAAATAACAGTAAATAATAAGTCTTCATAAGAGGAAAGGATCAGTGAAACAGTGGATGTGTTGCCACCTTTAAAATGTCTGTTTTTATAAGCCCACAATCATGCTCAGACTTGTTGGTGCATGTACAATAAAAATTCAGTTTTTACCTGTATTTTCAAGTCACAGGTATTTTTTCTTTATTTCATCTTTAGCTATTTAAATGTCAAACAGCATATTAAAAATGTGTTAACCCTGTTTATGACACAATCCTACAAGTTTGTGTAAAAGTAAAACCACAGCAAACATGAACTGTTTTACTGTTCCATAAAACCATATTGAATTATCTTTTATTGATGGCAACAACATGTAAATATGTATATAAAACTTGGCACAGGACCACAGAAGGTTGGACGAGTAAGACAGAAAAAAGAAACTGCTTGAGCTGCATGTTAAAAACTAGGTTAATTGGTAGCAGCTAAGTAACAATGAAGGAGTTTCGCGGTAGATAACGCCTTATATAGAGGCTGCCCCGTCTCTCCAATATGGATGCACGCTAGAGGGCGACTCAACGAAATATCAGCCAAAGGGGTCAAAGTGATACAGAAATTTTACCGGTGAGTAAATTCACGTATAAACTCCTAGAAATAAAAAAAAAAATAAGGTCCAGGTTAAAAAAAAAAAAAAAAAAGTTATCCTTTAATAAAAATTAACTGAAGCAAACTGGACAGTTATTCTGCAGACGGAAGAACTGAAATTTTACTTTTTTTTTTTTAAATCATGGATGCATAACTGCTAGACTAACAGGGTTACCATCTCTCAGTTCACGATCTTGCATCTCTGATGGCATGTGGGTACAGTTACATCTCTGGAGCTGGCAACGTATACTGTATATCTGGAGAAGCTCTATTAGTACTGAAAGGCATACAGGTTTTAGATCAACATGCTCCCATACAGATGACATATTTCCTTGGGGAAGGTCTTGAATATTCCAGAAAGGAAGTTAAATTGCACATATTGCACCATGACTTAGGATTAGAAGAGTCTGGGTGCTTAACTGCCCTGACTGCAGTCCAGAACTAAAAATGTGATGAATCCCGAAACATAACTACAGACCTATAGCAGTTATCAGACAAAAGTAGGACAACATTCCTCCACCAGGTCCAGCAGCTGGTCTCCTCAACTCTGAGATGTTAACAGCATGTTGTTAAAAGAGACGAAGCTACACAGCAGAAAACATCTCTGTTCCCACTTTCTGAAACATGTTCCTGCCATCAAATTAAAAAGAACTAGGGATGAACGATATTGGAATTTTGGCCGATATCCAGTATGCCGATATTCTAAAACTCATGTGGAAGATAACCGATATTGATACCAATATCAAAGCTGAAAAAAATAAGCAGTCATTGAAAAAAGCAGTTTTGTTATTCGTTTCCAAAACATTGAAAAATAGGGGTGGGAAAAAATATTGATGCACTGGAATATTGCAATATTTTCATTTGGCAATATTAAATCGATATTTAAAAACGCGGTATCAATCAATTTTACTTACAAAATCTCACGATATCTTGTGAATTCTCGCAAGATTTTTTAACAGAACGATAAAATATCGCGAGATTTCGTTAGTAAAATTGATCGATACCGCGTTTTTAAATGTCAATATATCAGCATATGAAAATATTGCGAAATATTTGTGAATTCTCGCGAGATTTCGTAACAGAACAATTACATATCACAAGATTTTGTTTGTAAAACAGATCATTACCGCGTTTTCAAATGTCAATATGATATCAGTATATGAAAATATTGCAATATTTCAGTGTATCGATATTTTTTCCCACCCCTAGTCTGTTTAAAGTCTGTAAAAAAAAGAAGTTTTTGAAAAAGGAGTTTTGGGGGGTTTTTTTTAGACTTTAGAAACAGTGGGTTGATCAGTTAAATATCGGTGGGATGGCCGATATCCAATGCTCAGTTGTAAGGCCGAGATAGGCCAATACTGATAGAGGGCCGATTATATCGTGCATCCCTAAAAAGAAACTAATTTTGTTTTTAATAAAATACCAAACAATCTCACTTTCAGCATTTGATACGTTCTATGTTCTCTGTTCTCCAACACTGCATTCCAATTTTATTCACATTTTGTACAGTGTCTCACATTTAAAGGTTTCTTGCTGGAAAACATTTGAGACAGTCAGGAGTTCAGAGTATAAATAACCCAACCTGAGAAATAAGGCATATCTCCTCAAAGCTTTAGCCAGTCATAATATAAGGGCTTAAGGCATGAGCCCTGTTTGCCCCAGACTGTGGTGTACTCCACTTCATGCATGCTTACTGAGGTTGAACTGGAGCTTGCCTTGCAGCAACACTTCCCAAAGAAAATCAGTCAAGTGTGCCGTCTGCATTAACAGACTGATGATGGCAGCTGAAATGACTGCACCACAGCACACACACTAAATGACTGTATAATGAAAAGGTCAGGCAGAGAGGAACGATTACAGTGGGGGGTGGGGGGTTGAGAGGTGTACAAAGTGGCATATAAACACACTACAAGAAAGCCTTATGATTTATAGCTAGGGACATGCACAGAGATATGATAACCTAAGTGCTCCAAAGGCAGAAAATGTTGTATGTTGAATTAAACCAAATCCAATAATGTTTAGTTGTGACGACACCTAATTATTATTAATGTGGATAATATCTTTGGAGTTACTAAGAGTGGACTTTGGTTTACAGGCCTGGATTTATCCGATTAGCGAGGATGTTCACACAACCAATACAAAATCCCATTTAAATAAAGCATAAAGAAAACCTCATGTTATTGAACATGAAATGTTGCTGGAATAAAGAGAAAAAGCACACTTTCAAAATGGGAATTCACCACAGCTCCTACTCTCAGCACAAACCTAATCTAAACTACAGCCAACCTACACGACAATTACAAGCTATAAACAATATTTGGGGTGCTACACTATTTTCTGAAACACAAAGCAAGACACCTGAAACTTACCTCCATCCTCATGAAGGATTCCAGATTATCAGAGGACTGGAACCAAAAGGGACCAGAGTGGAAAAAACAAAAAAGTCATGAGGAAGGGATTAAATGTTTGACCAGAAAACGGATGCTTGCCAGGGTTTGAATACAAAAACAGCTCAATTTCTCTTCCACTGTGACTGCATGATGACAATTAGCTTCCACATCAAAGGAAAGAAAGCAGCAATTATAAAATAATTACTTTTTCCATTTAAACTCTTTAAAATATATTTACAAGCATTAATAAACTTTAAACAGAAGAATTGCATACTTTCTTTTAAAATTAAGGCGGCAATATTCTAAAAATCTTGAAACACTTAACTGGAAACATGGAAATGATTGGAGAAGATGCTAATTAACATTTCCTTATGATGTTACAGGCCTTCAGAACAGCAGACATTTGGACTTGTATCACACTAAAATACATTCTGCTTCTGTAGTGGCCCACTAAATTAATTCTACAGGATTTTAAGTTACAAAAACACAATTTTTCCACTATTTGTCCCCTACCATCTGAAACACTGTTGTACCTCCTGCTTCACAGAAAGACCCAGTGAACTGTGATTGTTTTTGACCAATGTCAGACATTGTCTGTTTGACTGAGATGTCTTAAACTAGATATAAAGGTCTTTGCATGATGCTATAGAGAAGGTACACACAAAGAAAAGCAGCAGCTAGAAATTAGGCTTTCCTGGTCTTTCTGCGAGGGAGTTACTATCCTGAAAGTGAAATCAAAGCTTTGCAACTGTAGACCCATCAAATGCAGAAAAAAAAGGGGGTAAAAAAGGTATGATGTGGGGTTTATAATACCAATAACAGGTTTGGTATCTAAATTTGTCTGTGAGGCAGAACATAAATTACTGGAAAACAGTAATTCAACTTGTTTTGGGCTCTTTGTAATACACTATAGTTGTTCAGTGGTGTGTTTCGATCCTCCAGATGGTGACAGATTCTCTTAATTCTGGTAAACTCTACAACTTTAAAAGAGGTTCAAGACCATGATTGTAACAGTCATGGGACAAATTTTTGGCATCTAAATTTACTCTGATCATCCTGCAGTGGTTAAGCTGTGAAAGCAAATGCCTTTCTCTCATCACATTTCCCTCTTTCAACACTCTTGATTCCTTCATTTGACTCCTATTTGAGAAATTTGTGCAGGAGAGTTGAGGACTAACTCAGAGATAAGCATTTAACAAAATGAGACATCTTCCCCACAGATGGTCATTTTACTGTATGTCAGTGTGTGACACAGCTGCATCATATGTTGCAGCTTAACGCTTTCAGGTTTCAGGTCATTTCCTGGTCAAAGGAGTGGGAGAGGAGCAATGACATGGGGGAAATGAAGAGGTTAAAATTAGAAAATTTAGATGAGTTTCTTGTCTATATGATGTGTCCTCCAGCTCATGTCAAGAAGGGAGCAGCACGGAAAACAGGGAAAGAATGGTAACTCCAAAAAGGATAGCCAAATACACAACATACTACGTACAGTACTAACACTCACTGAAATAGATGGGGGCAGGGCTGGTCTCAGAAAAGACACTATAGAGCTGCAGTATGGACACTTTGCACTCAGTATTCGTCTCATGCTAAGAGGTGGTATCTTTACCTTAGATCACATTTGGCTGCTCTCCTCAAACTCAAGCTTTCTTTTACCTTAAACAGTGATGCAGTTTATCTCTCCAGCTCTCCTCTCTTAGACTGCTTATCCACCAAACTGACTTGAAGAACAAGTGAACAAGTGACCCCCTGCTGGGTCTTTTCACTACTAGCGTCTGAACAAGCAAAATAGCACTTCTACACACCGCAAAGTCAAAGTCCTACTGCCAGACAAAACATACAATCTGTCTGCACAAGACAGACGAGAGCAGCTGACATAAGCTAGAGCAAATAAAGCGAACAACCACCTAGATTTAAAGAAGAAAAAAAGTGGCCACACTGGGAAAGCATTTCTTGCCTTGGCAAATTAAATATAACCAATAGAGGCATGTTGACTGTTAGCTTTCTGCAGTCACTGCTGCTTACGCTCACATGCACTCATTCACTGAACCTCCAGTCAGAGTGAGCGAGATTGTGTCCAATTATGCGTGAATTCCTGAACTAAATTTCAAGCCTTTACATCCCTCAGTTTTCAACTAAATTAAAATGACCCTACATCAATAATGCTGTAATTGTATCCAGCTTAGTATAAACCATTATGTGTTCTCTAAACAGATGCATTAATACCTAATTGGCTTAGGCTTACAACTAGAGTGCTTACGGGTGCAGACAGCAACAGCAGGACAGCATGCTAATAGTGACAGACAGGGGAGAAGAGCAGTTTGCTCTTTAAATGGACCAGCTGGAAATACAGAGATACAAGACATCATTGGATAGAACATTTTAGTTTTTCATGAGTATTTGAAGTGTTTTTCTCATTCCTTTGCAGTGTAAGGAGTCATCATCATCATCATCATCACCTGTCCTTCCAGCATGTCTCTCTGCAGGCCCGAGCGGTCCTGCTCAGTGCTGTTGGTCCTGCGGATGGAAAGGCTGTGAGATTTCCTCTTCTGCTTTGCCTGACGGGCAGCGCTGCTGCCACTCTCCACCGGCATCCCTTCGTACAAACCTGATTAAACCGTCCTGAAAGTAGAAAGCCAGTTGGAAAGGGTGATCAAAATGATGAGCAGAAGAAATCTTGTTTTAAACAAGCAGGAGGTGGGGCAGCCACGAGATGCAAATCATTCACTCGACAACCTCATTCAGCAAAAAAACATCGGACGAATTCACAGAGCTTGGCAGTGGCTGCAGTTGGCAGTCTCCAAGTGTCAATGTGTGAAATGACAAAGTAATTAAGTGTGAAAACATGCTGTCACTGAATGTTTACACTGGACAAACCCCTTCAGTGGATATCTTAAGGTGAAACAAAAGGGATAGAAACTGAGAAAAAAACAATATCTGCTTCCAACATTTTGGCAAAGGGTTGAGAAACTTGGAGAAAAGATTTTTATTTAACTTAAACAGGTAAATCCTACTGAGATACAGTCTCTTTTGCAAGGGAGACTTTCTTAACTTGCATGTCTTAAGACATATGATTATGATATGATAAAAGATATGATTACAGTGGGTAAGAACAATTTTTTTAACCCTTTGTTTCCCTTAATTCAGCAATACCAAAAACCAATTTGTTTGCTTTTCATGGCACTGGACCACAAACTAAGCTGCAGCTATCATTTTCAACAAGAATTTGCATGTTTTCATGAGGCTGCAACAATGTACTTTTAAACCAGTCAATCTGCCAGCACATTTAGTTTCATTGAAAAGTGACATCTTTTATGGGCTCATGTTGTTTTAAATTGATTTTTCAATTCTGTCCTTTCATTTCCCATTAGTTCATTTCATTGCCCAAGATGATGATGAGCAATGCTGGATGAAAACAGATTGCTAATTTTAATCCAGAGTTCAGAGGCGGGTAAGAAAAAATACTGCAAATAATAATGGCCAAGCAGAAATAAGCCAGAAGTACCCAGAGAGAAACAAAGCAATGCACAAAATAAGACAAGGGAAAATTAATATGGATAGTATAATGAATACTGTTCACAGATTTCATGCTTCATTAGCCCTTGTTTAAAATGAGCATCTAAGAAGTAATAAATGGAAAAGCAGTGGCATGCTCATCCCAGAATTTACCTTTATTACCAACAACACAGCTTGTACAAATGCTGTGCATCTACTTGGCACCTCAACAACTAAAAACTGGCACCAGCATCAGCCATGAATCAGCACTAGGTAGCAATGGTGCAAAGAAGGGAACAGTAGCTTTTGAATCTCCAACAAGGAGTTTTTGGACAAATCTGTTAATCAAACTTTCAGTATTTTATTTGCAGTTTTTTAGCAATCACTTATCAAACTGAACAAAATCCTGAACATATAAATGTTTACCTGATAAGGGTCTCACAAAGCCTTCAGTAGCCCAATTAGTAAAGATCCATCATTCATTAAGCTATTCTATTAACAAGAACTTGAATCTTACATTTCAAATCAGGATGTTCTTCCCTTTTTTTTTCCCCATTTCTAGACATTATGTTTACAGTAACAGACAATACCTCTCATGTATGAAATAGGATGAGGTAGTCACCATTATGGACGCTCATAGTTTATAAGACATCTATTCACAGCTGTAACCCTGTGTGGTATATTCGCCCTTGAGCTAACAAAAGGTGTCTGAACGCTTGTTACAGCAATTTAAGAAAAAAAAGATGTTCAAATCTGTCGGCCTTAAACAAATGAAGAGATTGCTGTTTCTTTGAATCGCTCTGTGTATGTTCCAACGAAACATAAAAACCCTTGTTTAGCTATCAGACAGTCTGGCTTGTAGTCAGTTCCTCTGGCTGACTGTCACTGGTTTGACCCGAAGATGTGAGGGCAATTATAACACCGTAAATGCTGCCATTGTTCTACGATTCAAAAGAAAAGAAAGGACACTTTCGTATAACAAAAACGAAAAACGAGTCAATTTATCTGAGTGAAAGTGAGTCTAGATAAGCTTAGCCTTGTTACAGCGCGATGCTTAACACAAGCTAACCAAAGCTAGCGTTATCCCCGAGCATGCTAAAGGGCTAACGGTTTAGACAAGCTGTCAAACACGGAACTCAACTCACCAGAAAGTCTACAAGTGCAGGGTTTTATTCCGGAATAAAGTGGCGATCGTTTTCCTGTGTATCATTTTCTTCGGCGTCCTATAATGCTTACGTCGGTTTTTGAAAAATGCGTGTTGACAGTTTGCGAGCAGCGCGAGCGTTACAGCGCGAGAGAGAAGATAACGAAGCCAATTCCGGCCCGACGCTTTCAGAAATAAAAGCCAGACCCTGAAAGTGAAAACCATACAGTCATCCTCAGAATTATTCAGACCCTCCCATTAAAGAAAAGGCTAAAATTACAATAGCAATTCAAATAACAAGAAACTAATGATAAATAAATACTTATAAAATTATAATTTAATGAAATAAAATACTGCTTTTAAATTGTGGTTGGAAATAATAATAAAAAAAACAAATAAACAAAACTGTAAAGAGACATCAGAGCACCTTACCCATGAACAGAGGACCAAAATACCTGTCAACAAGTGTAGAAGTCTTTCTGAACATTAGAGAAAACACATGATTGCCTCAAAGTGTTGCTCAACAAAATTTCACCTTTGAGCCCCATCAAGCTTTTTTACTTGTTTTATTTTTTGTGTGTTTGTTTTTAATATTTTTTTTTAAAACACAATTCAAAATCAATGTCACGATTTTCATAGAATTCTTATTTATTATCACTTTTGGCAATTTCATCTTAGATGATTTTTTTTTCCTTCTTTGAGGACATGAATAATTTTGAGGACTATACATACAATCCAAGACGTGTTTAAAATATACAGTAGCTGTTTTAAAACAAAAAACAAACATATTTGTTGATAATTCATGGAAAATATTAGCTGTTTCTTTTTAATTTGATGGCAGCAGCGCAAAAGAGAAAAGTTGCAACAACTTACAAGGCTGGAAAAATAAGTAAAAATGAATAATAAAACAACTGGTAAAGAATTAGACAAGTTAATTTTCACCAAGTCTGTGACATGACTGGGTTGAAAAGGAACATTTCAGAGGTAGAGCCTCAGATTTATATATTTGCAGGGGTGGAACAATTTCAGGAATAATTTCACCAACAAAAACATTGTGAAAACTCTGAGGATCCCATCATATAGTGTATTATATAATCAAGAAATTCAAAGTATCAGGAGGAATCCCTGTGCGCACAGGACATGGGAAAAGATCAAAACTAGATGCTGATGGTCTTGGGGCCCTCAGGCAGCAATGCATCATAAAACAGGGATGATTATTCACTACAAATCTTTGCACAGGCATGGGAAGACTTCCAGACTTCAATCCACAAATACAGGTTATCAAAAAAAAAAGAAAGAAAAAGAGGCAATATGTAAACACAACCCAGAGATGGCACTAACTTGGGAAATGAAATAAAAAAAACTATATTAACCCCAAAGGGAAATTCAATTTCTTCTCTGGGCTAAAGGTCATTTAAATGGTCTGAAGCAAAGTTGAAAACTGTTGTGTGGTCAGATGGATGAAAATGTGACATTCTAAGCATGGCCGCCATGTCCTGCAGATTAAAGGGAATAGAGAGAATCCAGATTATCATTGGACACTTGAAAAGCCTGCATATCTGATGGTATGGGGTTGCATTAATGTCTATAGTTAGGCAGTTTCCACATCTGTAAGGCTTCATAAATGCTGAGAAGTGCATGGAGGTTTTACAGCAACATTTACTCCCATCCAGGCGTCTCTTTCGGGGCCTTGCGGATTTCAGCAAGACAATGCTGAACCACATGCTCCATCCACCACAGCATGGCTTCACAGGAGAAGAGTCCGGGTGCTGAACTGGCCTGCCCGCAGTCCAGACCTTTCACCAACAGAAAAACATTTGGAACATCATGAAAGTAAAAAATTCAGCTACCAAGGTCCAGGTTTGTTGAGCATCGGACCAGAATGTCTCCTAAAACTCCAGCAACTGGTCTCCTCACTTCCCAAATATTGATCGGCAGTTATTTGAAAAAGGGATGCTTCACAATGGTAAATATAATCACCCTGCATTTTATTTTTTTTATTCATTGCTGCCATAAAAATAAAAAAGAGCATTATTTGGTGTTTTTATGTGAATCAAATAAGGGTTTCTCTGTTTCTCAACTTTTTAAAATTTGGGTTGTACATGTTGAATTAAAAGTGCTTTGTGCTACTTATTTTAAAAAATAAAAAATAAAAGCTTAAATTTATATTTCCATGCTAAGATGCAGCATGTTATAGACATCTCAAACAATAACTGATAAAAAAAAAAACCATCATCACTTTACCATTGATTTAAAAATGAACAAAAAGACTTGTATAATAACCTCTGAGCACACACTGCACAGATATACTAAAGACAGCGTGACAGCAGCTTAGTTCAGGTGAAGATTTATTCAGCTCCTTCTTTATGAATATATCTAAAGAGGAGCTCTGCAGAAGAAACATCATCATCACTTTATCCAAATTATGACCAAGATTTCCTGCGTCATAAACACGAGCTAAAAGATATTACAGTTCATTTGACTTCCATGTAACAAACTTTTAATGGATACAGAAACCAGTTTAATCACTGAATAACTAACAGTTCGTTCGTAACTACTGACAAAAATAGGAACTTAACCATTATAACTGGTTTATGAGTCTCCATATTTCTAAGTCTGTAATCCACACAGTTCAGCAAATTTTAATTTCTGTGAGAAGACACTTGAGATAAAGACAACGATTAGTCATGTAAATGGATTTCTATATATCCCCACAGTTTCTTAAAGGCAAAATCTTTTAAGCGAGTTTCAACAGTCCAGGAAACAGCGGCTTTATCTGCGATCCGTTTTGCCCGACTTCCTCTTTCCGACCAGGAGATGTTTGGGTTTGAGGTCAAACACGTGTCTGTCCGACTCTCCCTTCCTGCCTTGGCGGTTCATCCCTTTCTGGGAATTCTTCATCATTGTCTTCGCCTTCTTCACCATCTGCAGAACAAAATCAAAAGGAGGACCACTGATTAGTTTTCACCTCTAGAGAATAAATTCATTCATTAATGCGTCCATTTGTGATTAAATTAACAGCGGTCAAGAATGAATCCATTCTGTGAAGAACAACATTGTTAAATAGGTCTGGGAAAAAATATCGATACACTGAAATATCATGATATTTTCATATGCAGATGTCATATAGATATTCAAAAATGCGATATTTATCTATTTTACTGATGAAATCTCACAAGAGGAAACTGAGGAAAAAAATACAGCTGCATGGCATGAGGAAGAAGTTATATGTAATATAATTTAAATATAACAAAATGACTTGTAATAAATGTTTCAGTAAATAGTGTGTAGTACGAAGAAGGGCTGTATTCCATTTTAATAAAATAAAATGCTTCTCCGTCAACAGTGTGGTGTTCGTAAAATAACATCACATTAAAAACTGGTTCAACTGGATTAAGAAATAAAGACAAAAAAAGTAGAAAAATGAAATAAAGTAGAATTTTCTCTAATCACAAAGCAGCCTTTATTAAAACCCCTCTGCTTCTTTTTTTCATGGGAAAAATGTCTTTTTAAATAAATACGGAGAATGTTGAAGTTATTCGTTTTCAGGTCGTTAACTATTTTACATAATTACCTTCATGTCATCAATGCAATACATTTCCCACTGGGATTAATAAAGCTTGTAATTTCATTCTAAATATTCTGCGTGTCGATATCTGCACATCTCCAGTAACCGTCAGCTCGTTTGGTTTTCTCGAGGAGTTCAATTCATAAGCAACAGATGCTGGTAAAAGAAAGTAAAAACAGACCTTAGGACCTGGTAACCCAGACTGGTCTCGAGGTGGACGGGAGGCGCTCTGGCTGCGGGTTTTGGAGGTTGGAGGTGCCGAAGCCTCACGTTTACGTTTTCTGGTGATGCTGCGGGAGCGTCGTGCCATCTCAGCATAGTGGCTCTGAAAGTTAATGAGGAAAATGTTAAGACATGAGTGTTAAGTTCATAAACCGTTTTAACTAGTCCCTGATGTTGGGCAAGTGCTTACATCATCCTTGTTATCCATGTCCAGACCAAGTTTACCCATCTCCTTCTCAAGACGCTTCCTCTCAACCTGTGCACAGAAAACACACACACACACATTTATTATTAAACCAAAGCTACATGGTGGAGTAAAGGCTGGACAGAAAGTGTAACCTGAAGACATCTGTATGTTTTAAAAGAGGAAAACCTTCAAACTGAAGAGGGAATAAGAACAATCCTCTGGTGTTAAACCAGAACATGAACCTGTCGGAGCTCTCATCCTTTATTCAGGTGTATTTGTGATTAAAATGAATAAAAAACACAAATGTAGCAGCTGGGATAAGGGCACACAAGCCTTCAACACATGTTGGTATGTTAAAAAAAAAAAAAAGTAAAATGCAAGTTTTTTTTTTATAGTATTTCTCTCTGGAACAATGGTTCAGGAATGATGTGACCAGTCTGGTTAAAACTGGCACAGCTATGATGAGATTATGTTCACTGATAACTCCTCTCTCACCTTGGTGGCGGTCCGGGGCATGCGAGGCGCGTGCACATCCTTCTCCTTCGACTCCAGGACCATCAGCTGCTTCTTCTCGCGGATCTGCTTGGCGAGCGCGCGGATTTCCTGCATCTCTTCGTCCTCGCTCTCATCATCGGAGTCGTATTCCCCGGCTTTTTCCTTCAGCTCCTCCTCCTTCTCCAACTCCTCCAGTTTCTGCAACCCAAGAAAGAGAAAATAAAATGTTTTGAGTACAGATGAGTCTCAGATGGTTGTATCTTCTTGTCCAGGAGGGAATGTGGAATAACAAAGCTGGGACTCAGACAACAAATTTGACTTTTAACCAAAAGCCCAACAAGGCATCTGTAATGTTAACAGAAATACTGAAATGTCTTGTTTTAACAGGGAATTTAAAAACATTCCACTTGAAGAAATAAAGATGACCAGTTTTAGCAAACATCCAGATAATAATCAGATAATAAACACGCACCCTCATGATGTCAGGATCGATGTAGTCTGCGATGTTGTGGCCCTGCCACACCTCAGGAATCTTATCATACTTCTCATCCTCGTTCATCAGATCCCAATATTCTTTAAAAACAACAAAAAAATAACTTGTTAGTTTATGCGTTTCTTACAGGCAGCTCCATCATTACAAAGAAAACACTTCTTACTCTGTAGATCCAGAATATAGTCGTCACCAAGCTCCATCTCCAGATCTTTCTCCTGTGAGATGAGCCATAAAATGTTTAATTATGATGCAACAGACAGAATTTAATCCAGTGATAATGGCTGAATAAAATCCAAACATTTTAAAATAAAAGTAGAACATATTTTTTTCCTTCCAGTTAAGTATAAAGTAGAAACAATTCAAATTTGCATGACTTCTAGAAGTCAATTAATATATTAAGATATTACTTATTGAATCGCTTTTCTCCTTAAGTTTCTTAAGTTAACGTCCACGTACCAGTTTGCGTTTGGGTGCATCCACCTCCATTGCTTTTACGATTCAAAGCTCCCTCTGGGATGAACGGAGGCCTCTCCTGAAGAACAGACCGGAAAAATCATCATAAATATCAGAAAACAGCTCAAATAGGGAAAAATACGCTCATTGACCATTTAAATCATGTTCATCTGTTTGTTGCTTGTTGATACAAATATCTAATCAGCCAATCACGTGGCAGCAACTCAACACATCTAGTCTTGTAGACATGATGAAGACGACTTGCTGAAGTTCAAACTGAGAATCAGAATGAGGAAGAAAGGGTGTTTAAGTGACTGAACGCGGCATGGTTGTGGGTCTGAGTGTTTACTGGGATTTTCACACACAACCATCTCTAGAAATTCCAGGGATGGTCTGAAGATGAGGAAATATCCTGCGAGAAGGGGGGCGGGCTCTACTTTCAGACTGGAGGCAGAATTTGGTGGAAACATCATGAAAACATACTCTGGTAGGCACCACAGCCTACCTGAGTATTGTTACTGACCATGTCCATCCCTTTATGACCACAGTGGAGTAGGGATGCACGATATAATCCGCCCCCTATCGATATCAGCCTATATTGGCCTTAAAACTGAATATCGGACATCGGCCACCACACCGATATTTAACTGATATTTTAACAATCAGCCTGCTGTTTCTAAAGTCTAACAAAAAAAAAAATCTTCTTCAAAAACTTTTCAAAAATTTTTTTTATTTACAGACTTTAAAACTTCTTCACGAACGAAAAACGAATTCACGAAATATCGTGATTTTTAACAGAATGATAAAATCTCTCAAGATTTTTTAAGTAAAATAAGTCGATACCACGTTTTTAAATATCGATTTGATATCGACACAGCCTATGAAAATATCACAATGTTTCAGTGTACTGATATTTTTCCCTAACCTGACTCCCGCCACCTGGTATTTGCATACCATCTGGGGAGGGAGTTAACCCGATGTCATTTCAAATTAGTCTTTTTTTTCTAAAACTCTTGCAGTGATTGGATAGAAGATCTGTCCGTCATCTTGACTGACACGCTACTTCAGCCACTCACGTTGAACCGAATGACGCAACCCGTGACGCAACTCAGAGCGACACCAGAGCCACCACGCATAGAGGATCGAGTTATCAAAACATGTTATCAAGCTCAAAAAGCTTCAGTCAAACAACATGGCGGCGGCGGCGACAGCTAGTACGAGCGGTGTACAGTCTGTGAACGACTTTTGTCGAATGTGCAAAGAAAACCTCCGGCCAAAACGCCGCCCATCCTTCAAAAGTCCCACCCGCGATTAGTGATTGGCTCCTATCCAGACGAAATCACCTACAACTGTCGCCTTACTCAGATGGAGTGCGTGAGGAAAGGGAACGCCCCCGCGTGTACTTGTTGAACGCACCCAGATGATGTAAATCAGGTTAATTTTTCCCACCCCTATTTTTCAAAGTGTCGGAAACCAATAACAAAACTGCTATTTGCAATGACTGCTTGTTTTTTTTCAGCTTTAATATCGATATCGGTTATCGGCCACGAGTTTTAAAATATCGGCATATTGGATATCGGCCAAAATTCCAATATCGTGCATCCCTACAGTGGAGCATGTTCTGATGCTACTTCCAGCAGGATAATGGACCATGTCACAAAGCTCACATCATCTCCAACTGCTTTCTGAAACATGACAATGAGTTCACTGAACTCCAATGACCTCCACAGTCACCAGATAATCCAACAGAGCAGCTTTGGGATGTGGTGGAACGGGAGATTCATTCTCATCATGGATGTGCAGCAACTGTGTGATGCTATTATATCAATGCGGAGCAAAACCTCACTTGAATCTATGCCACCAAATATTCAGGCAATTCTGGTAAACCTGAAAATGTAGCCGTTGAGTGCGAATACCTCAGAGCTGGTGGTCAATTATAAACGCCTAACTCACCTTCTCGTCCCTCTTGGCCGGCATGGCCAGGTGAAGCCTGTTGAGAACATCGTGGACCTTCTTGCCCTTCATCTTGGTGTTGACACGATGAGCAAGGAGCTGGTCACAAGCCTGAGCAACACAACAGAGTGAGATTCTGCACAGTTCTCCTGGTGTTGGAGTCTGAATGCTTCGTCATCTCACCTCAGTTTTAACCTGCATGACCCCCTCCTCCGTCAGGGTGCTGGTCTCGATGACCGGGATTCCCTCAGTGGAGAGGTCTGCAAAGATTTTCTGGAAACAGAAAAGTGTCAGAAACGTAACCAAGAGGTTCAGAAAAGATCTACATTTGAGAGAAAGAGACACAATTAAAGGAATAGTTCACCCTCAGAATGATTTAACTTTATTTTCCACTTACTCTGATGGTGAGCAAGACTCTGGACACTTTTTTAATATGTCAAATGCAGCCGGAGATCAGGACGACTTCTCCTTTCCCCCGATGGAGTTCGCCAGGGTCCGAGCCAAAAAGGTCCATAAAAGTCCACAAAAAAATTGTCAGTATTCCTCCATACTGCTCGTCCCATGTAATCCAAGTGCCCTGAGTGGGTAGTGTCCAGAATTTACTTGAAACTACGCCATTTTGTATATTTTTAGTCTAAAATATATGACATCGCATGCCTAGCAAGCACGCTGATGCACGTTCACGAAACTACGGAAGCCACGGCAGATGAGGTCGCCCGTTCACTTTTTCTTTCTTACTTTCTTTCTTCAAGATCAATATCCAACCCCTCCTGTGTTTGTTCGTCCAGAGCTCTCGCGCTCTTACCACAATGTAAACAGTGAATTTCTTCTTCTGCGCTTGCATTATCGGCAGAGTAGGCTCTGAACGCCAAGGCTACGTAGTTTCGTGACCGCGCATGTGCGCGCATCACGGAAGTAAACAATACTCCTTTTTAGGCTCTAAAAATATACAAAATGACGTCGTTCCGAGTAAATTCTGGACGCTACCCACTCAGGGCACTTGGATTACATGGGACGGGCAGTCTGGAGGAATATCGACAATTTTTGCGGACTTTTATGGACCCCTTTGGCTCGGACCCTGGCGAACTCCATTGGGGGGAAAACGAGAAGTCGTCCTGATCTCCGGCTGCATTTGACATATTAAAAAAGTGGTCCAGAGTGTTGCCCACCATGAGGGTAAGTGGAAAATAAAGTTAAATCATTCTAAGGGTGAACTATTCCTTTAACTTTTACACCACTTCCTGAAGAACGATTTAGGAAAGTCTACATACCTGGTTCTCCTCCGACAGCTCACTGATCTTCTTCACATCACATTTGTTTGCCACAATGATGAGAGGCTGCAGGAAAGACATCAGTATTAGTTTCATGGCTATTTTTTAGTCCTGGGAACTTTATTCAATCCATCTATAAAGTTTGCTTCAGACTGCAGACAGGGAAAATAACCTTCCAACACTTGATGACCTCTGAGTGCAACCAGGAAATATTTATCCATGGAAACACAACACCTGGGTGCACACACTAATTTGAAGTTCACGCCCATCGTTCTCAAGTCTAGGAACATCGAAATACATCAATCTGCCAGAAATGTGTTGGTCTGGTGATGCACCATCATTCTTCTTTCAGACTTATCACAGGTTGTGCAAATACAGTGTTTGAAGACCGAGAAGATTTGCAATGAGGTCCGTCTCGACAGGCATCCATGCAAGTTTCAGAAACATTCAAAGCTAGCCTGCAGAGTACAACCACCTGTTTCAAATAAAACCTGCAGTAAGTAATAAATGATACTACTGTATCATGAATAGCATAAATATGTCTTTACTTTCAATGAACAAGCTGCACTCGGAGCTGCAGGAGTAAAAGCAGGCTGAAACATGAGCAAAAATATCTAAAAACATAAAAGTACCAATCGTATGATTGATCATTTTTTACTGCCTGCAGAAACGCTGGTAGCAGAGTCTCAGTCTCTGTGCTGCAGTTTGAGGGCGATATCCACATAAAGTCAAAAATAATGAGGAAATCTAATTATCTCTAAATGCTGGAATTCCCGAGGCTTTGCTCCAATGCAGCCTTAAGACATGACATCAAGTCATCCCTTCATGGAGGTCGCTTCAGTTAATTAGATCAATTCTGAAAACACTGTAGCCCTAAAAAAGGTTTGTTTAAAGGTTGCTTTTGGTGAAAAAGAACCAACATCTTCTTAATGTGAGGCGACGTCCTGTAAGTCAGCTGATAGCTGAGAGACGCAAACATCGCTGCAATGTCATTTTGGCAGCATCTGCATTAAAAAAAACAGCATTTGCTCATCAGGGCTGCAGCAACTTACCAAGAGAACATGTGTGTAGTCTGTTTGAATGGTGAGGCAACGTCAAATTGGATGTTCAATGGTTTTATATAACAGAAGTCAGGTGTGCACACTACATGTTCACACACTTACAAAATAAAATAAGATGACCAACATTCAGATCTAAAAAACTAACTACAGCCATAACATTTATCCATTATAGCAAACTTGTTGAGAACTGAGGACTCTCATAACTAGAATCTCCCTAACAAGCCCAGTTTGGGGGATGAAATATTATTTTGGCTGCATCTGATTCAAATACAGGTCCAAGAAAGCACCCAAAGATCAACTCAGTCTGCAGCTTCACATTGCTGAACCACAGCCTCTGCACAATATGAGACACTGGACGTTCATGTGACTGAATTCTGGGGCTGACGTGTTTATTCATGAGCTGGTTATTTACTGGAATTGTTAAAATCTTAAATCTGTTTTTCAGATCTAAAGAAAAAATTTCATAAGAAAGCGATTCTACAGTCTGGTCCCGATGCACCAGATTTACAGTTTATCACATCTTCATGGGCCACACCAGACCAGAAAAAAACAGAGAAAATTCATGCACGTGAAGATGAATCAATAGTCTGCTGCATTGCTGGAATGACACCCAGCAGACTGACCTTGTTGGCAAACAGGGGTCGGATGTTGTTGAAGAGCTCCAGCTGCTCCTGCAGGGTGTGTCCGCACTGCTCGGACGGGTCCATGACGTACAGAACTGCTGCTCGCAGGTGAGCCAGAGCCGTGATGGCCTGCATCTCGATGGTGTTCCTGTTCTCAAGAGGATGGTCCAAGATACCAGGGGTGTCCACCACCTACACACACAGTAACCATGAGAAAGATCCAGAACTTCAGAAGCATTTAAACCAGAATGTTCACAGAAAATTTACATCAGAACAGTTTCAGTCCAAAGTGAACAAGAGCAAGAAAAACTGAAGCAGCTCAAATGGATCTGAAGTGGTTCCTAAAAAAGTAGAAAGTCCCAGACTAAAGCCCAGCTAAAAACAGAAAAAAGAAAATAAAATGAAAATTTAGAAAGAAAAAAAAACATCCTTAATGACCAATTAGTTGTCTCTGCTGTGTGTTTAGTTCCTTTCAGACTTGCTGTGGAAACAAGTACTAGTGCAGACTTGGTCTTTTATACTGTTGGCATTTAAGCCCCGTTTCCACCCAGGGGGGTGGGTGGGGTGGGGCGGGATGGGTCAAGTTTTTTGCGTCTCCAAAAATAAAAACGGGAGGGGAACCCTATATCCTGACCGGCCCAATTTTTGGCATCCTTCGGGGGGGGGGATGTAATTAACCGATCGGGACGAAAGGGGGGGAGAAAAAAAAAAAAAAAAAATAAATTGTTGAAAAAAACTTCCTTCCCGGGGGAGAAAAAAAAAAAAAAAGGGGGGGGGGGATTTTTTTTTTTTGTGTGGGGGGGGGGGGGGGGGTGGTATGGATAAACAGGGATGGAGAGGGAGGAAGGCGCGGGGGAGCGGGGGAGAGGGCCTCCAGGGCAAGGAGGGGGAGGAGGGGGGGGGGGGGGGGAAGCGGAGAAAAACAGATCCGACCAAAACCCCCCGGTGGGGCGGGGGCGGCCGGGCGGGGGGGTTTAGACAAACGTTCCGCTCTTTTACCTCAGAGCTGTAGCAGATATGTACCAGCTAGCTCAAAGTCCTCAGAGAGGAAATGCTGCAGCACACTGTTTTGACTGAACACGTAAAATGTTAAATTCAGGGATGAAAGGAACGGCTGTCGCTGTAGGTGCAACAATCAACATATTTGTAATATTTCCCTGAACATGGCCGGGATGCAAAAGTCTGCAAGGAAGCAGCATGTTTGAAATGACAACTCCGGTTAAAGAGCAGATTAACTTTACAACAAATATTTCACCGTGCAAGTCCGAAAGCAGCTCATGAGACATCTGAAGGAGAAAATAAGCCTTTGGACGCTGCAGTTCGTCTCTGTGGATGAGATGACGTCTCCATCTCACCTGCCAGCGAAGGTATCTGTAGTCCATGTGGCCCACGAACAGAGACTTGGTAGTGAAAGCGTACGGCTGGACATCAACATCTGCTCTGGTCACCTGACGGGGAAAACCAGGTTAGCTTTGCTTCAAAAACAGGAATTTAGGCTGATCAATTGCCCTGAAACCAGCGACCATCATCGAGCTACAGGGATAAGCCCAAGCTAACTATTAAAGTCTTGCTGTCAGCATCATGAAGTAGGACAGAAGCCAGTTAAGGTCTGCTGTTTACCTTGTTGATGAAACTGGACTTGCCGACGTTGGGGTAACCACACAGAAGCAGTGTCCTCGTGTTGGGGTCGATGCTGGGCAAACGGGACAGATGCTGACGAACTGTTGCAGGAAGAATGCGGAAAGACGTTAACAAGCAAAGTTAGCAACAGCACAACAACAAAAGATTCCCAACTTCTGAGGCAAACTGTAGACATTCTTTAAAAAAAATGTCCTTCACCTTGTTCCAGATACTCCAGACTTGATTTCTGTCGCTTCAGGATGGTGCACATGCGGCCCAGAGCGGCTCTCTTCAGCTGTTTACACCGATACAGCGAATCTCCGTACTTCATCAGACGCACGTAGTCTTTGGCAACACTGCAGAGTCAGACAGGAAAGAAAGGTTTCATTTAATTCCTCAAGCTCAGATTTCTTCCAGTCTACAACCTAATCCTTGTTTCACGTATATTTCTGTGTACTGACCCAAATAAGACCCAGAAACTCTTTAAACCCTTAATTCAGCGTAATGTTTCTATAATTTTATGGATGTTTTATTTATTTTCTTCCATCCTCCAGCGATGAGACGCTTGTTTTGCATATTCAAACTGGTGATTCATTTGTTAAACTTGCATCCGAATATGTTGTGATGTAAACAAGCGGTAGCAGGTTAATATAAAGGAGATTATGACAAAGCTCAGGTGGCAGCATTTGAGTTACAGGAAATACAAACTATAACAATACATCCAAACAAAAGTAGATTTAAAAGGAAAAACAAATATTTTGTCAAGCTTTTCTGGATCTTTGATGTCAGATTTTTATATTTCTATGGCTCTAAAGTTTTACTGGACAACCTGACATTATATTACATCAACAAAGTAATAAAAAAGGCAGAGTTGACATCATGCTGTAGTGAACTTTGTGCGATTTGCATGTCAAATAGTAAAACTGCTGTCTCTGCAGGGACCATAAATATAAACCACAGATTGTTTTCATGCCCACAATATAAACAAACCTGTACAATCATCCTAAATCCATTTACAAAATTTATAATACAAATAACTACAGAAAGATGCACAAGTTTTAGTAACAACACAACAACGGATAAAAATCCACACAAAACACACATATCTGAATGGGGTGACCCTTCATAATTATTTTTTACCAATACCAGTTTACTCATATTTGTTTTTGTTTTTTGCACCCACATCGCAATGAGAAAGGCAAAATTATATATATATATATATATATATATTTTAAAAAGAATAAACCTAGAAGAAAAAAAAAAAAAGAAGCCAAAAAATAGCATACAACACATTTAAAACTGCAGTTGACTAAAGTGTCCCACTGTAACAAGTGCAAGTGCTCTGAATGCTTCAGTTTCAACACATCACCATATTTATCATTAACAACTCTCAGATTCAGCCACTATAATATTTGTGTCATTTCCCCCAGAATCCAATTACATCCAGAGTCTGACACCACTGTTTGCAGCAAGAGGAAGTGTGATCAGAGGTAAAGCTTTAAGGTGGTTGTCAGATACATGGATCTGTTGTCGTTTCTCTCATTCTCTTATAGCATGACTGTCAGTCCTTTCCCAACTCAATCAGATTTGTTAATTAGACTGAATTTTTAGCCAATCAAAACAAAATCCAACTCTAGTTGTGGAGGAAGCTGCAGGTAAAAGATGCTGCATTCTTCCTGAAAATGCAACACAATGCAACCAAAGCACCCACACAGCCAATCCTGAGCAAATATCTCAGCAATCGCCATCATTCTGAACAAAATGCTGCACCTTTCTCCTCATTAAACTCCAAAAGATATGTAAGCAGAATAAACCACTTCCAAAACTTTTCAGCACCTAAGAACAAGGAGTTAAATCCACTTTGAGCTTGCATATCTCTGTTAATAATCCCATAAAGCATGTTTGGCCAGTTTGTGTTATATACAATGTCAATTCCAAATTTTTCTCCAGGAAATATTCAGAGCTGCCACAATTAATCAACTAATAGTCAACTATCCAAATAATCGACAACTAATTTCATAATAAATTAATCATTTATTGTCTTTAAGCTTTGTTTTTCCTCTCAAAGTTGCCACTGTACCTGCCACTGCCTTGTCCGTCTTTCTGTCTGGTCAGCTTTTCTTGAATTGTTTATTGACATTAATTAACACACATACTAGCAGTCAAAAGTTTGGTCATGTTTTCGATTCGATTCAGTGAGAAAGTGTTCAAATGATCCAATTAGTCGACTAATCGCCAAAATAATCGGTGACTAGTTGATTATCAAAATGAATGATTGTGACAGCCCTAGAAATATTTGACAGTCAGTACATTTCTCATTTAGGAGTCAGATGTTAAGCAGACATGTAAACATGTTAATCTGACTGGAATGGTATAAGATCAAAGCTCTAAAAGTTGGACTAACACACCCAGATCAACAGCTGGAGGCTGAATTTCTCAGTCCCTCTAGAAAGTTGCAATTTGAAATATTAACATAAATTCAACCAAAAACAAATTATTCAGGCAACAAATCATGTTTTCCTTGTAATAAGATAAATTTGGGATTCCTACATTTATTATATATATTCCACCCCTTTGTATTTTATTTGAAAGTTACAATTTCAGCATCACAACTTTCTGGAGGGACCGATTTCTGCTGCAGTTATACACTTCATCAGGCTCTGAGTGCACAGCTGCTCTGTGCATGCACAGTGTTATCAGACAGTTTCATCAGTCCTTAAATTGGATGCAACTCTCAATCTGACTTTCGGCCAACACTTCAGGCCATGAAGAGCATCTTTAAACTGCATCTGCTTGTAGAATGAATGCACCCAGAACACTCTCCATAACTGTATGCAACCAACTAATTTAGCAATGTCTGATGTGCTTTAATCACCAAAAGGCTTTCCAAAATCCACTAAATATGCTTTGATTTTAACACATCAGATTTTGTGTGGCCATGACTTTTCACAGCTGAGATTTTTAGAAATCCTTATTTTAAGATTCACTGCTTTAAAATAAAAAAGGGAACTTACTTATCAATCAGGTTCTTGGCGATGTTAATCTGTCCTAAGGCCAGCTTGTAATGGTCTTTGTCATACAATACGTTCATCAGATCAGCATAAAACGGATGGATGTCCTGGAGAGACATAAAAGGGTTTTAAATTGACCTCTGACAGTGAACAGAACAGATCACCTGTAAACTGTGTGCAGATAAATTCAGGACTTACGTCAAGCTTGGGAAAGTCTGTGAGGATCTGTGTGAGCCGGTCATGGTAGTTCTGCTGGGTGTATTTCACTTTCCGCATGTAAAAATGCCGGATACGGTGAATCTGGTAATGCTTGTGTATCACTGTGGGTGTCTTCCTTTGTGTTTTGGATAAAGTGATGTCGATGAATTCCTGCAGAGAAGAAAAAACATTCAAATTTGCCATCTGTTAACTTCTTATAACTTAATGGAGATCAGTTAGATTATTTTCGACAAACACTTTGATATTACACTCAGCTTTTTCTCATATTTTATCTTTTCTGCCTTCAATATAATTAATTAAGCCAGTTAATTGAAATACAAGTTACTGTCTATCATGTTTATTGATCATGTATCATGTTGTAAACCTGATCATTTTCGTTCGTGGGCTCAAGTAAACAACTAAATTTTCCGTTCCGCTGGTGATTTACCAATCATGACTTGTTCAAATTCAGTTAAAAATACTGCATTTCTTTCTTGTTTGCATCAAATTTGTCCACATATTTACTGGTGTCTCTTCTCACTCGCCCCGCACGTGCTTTAACAACCGTTTCTTTTCCATTTTCCACCGTCTGTCTCAACGTAAGAAGCACGCGACGGCCGCGGAAAAAGCTTTAAATTTTAAATAGTTTTAATAAACTCACCTTTGCGGTGGGAACCACCATAATCTTCTTAAAATTATAAAGTGCCATTTTGTCGGGACACGTTGAGGTCCGCTGACGGCACGAGGAAAGGAAAACTTAAAGTTCCGCTGAAACCGGAAAAGAGTCGGAAGATAATAACTGTGAGGTTTTCTACGTATCGCCCCCTGGTGGCCAAAAATAAAACACAACAATGACGATCGCTAAATGTTTCAAGATGTTCATGTTTGTGTGTGCTATTCTTTTTTTCTGCTTCTGTTTATTATCTTAAACTAAACTGTTTCATTTCTTACAAATTCCCCAAGAGTACAAATTCCTCCAACCACCTCAAACTGACAAACTGGCAAAATGTAAGTGCATTTTTCCTTATATCTATTCAAAGTTGCTTTATTATGCCAACTACTATCTCAGATATTCAATAAAACCCTGCATAATTCATTGGATCTAATCTCTGTTTGACAAAAAGGATAAATTTCCATTCAAAACAAATTTTCAAGCCAGTAACGTTTTATTTTTTCACTTCAAAATGCCAAATCAAAATTAAAGCAGAAGTTTGTATCCAATGCTATGAATGTTGTGTGTGTTATGGTTTATCTTTTAGGATTCATGCACAATAATCTTTCATTTTAGAGTGTGATTAAATGTTCTCCAGACTTTCAGGTTTTTCAAAGTTTATTTGCACAGTTAAAAAAAAAAATATATATATATATATATATATATATATATATATATATATATATATATATATATATAGGGAACAATTAACACATCTTAAATCTCAAATATTGCAGTTGAACATCATTATCTAGTAGTAGAGTGCATTGAGAACAAAACATAAAAAATAATCAATGCAAATCAAAATTGTCCTATGGAAGTCTGGATTAAGAGCCACTAAAAAAAAAAAAAAAAAGTCGAAAAATGAAAAAAAAAAAAAAGGTCGAAAAAAGAAGAAAAAAAAACTTTGCAGAATTATCCAACATCAGTGAAAATGTCTGGATGTCGGGACAAGTAAAAAATGAGGTTCAGTGGTGTGTGTGGCCCCCTCGTGCCTCTTTGACCTCCCTACAACGCCTGGGCATGCTTCTGATGACGCTGCATGTTCTCCTGAGGAATCGCCTCCCAGACTTGAATTCAAGCATCAGTCAACTCTTGAACAGTCTGTGTTGGTGGACGGAACGAGACAAGATGTCCCAGATGTGCTCAATTGGACTCAGGTCTGAGGAACAGGCAGGCCAGTCCAGAGCATCAATACCTTCATCATGGAGACCTGTTGACACTTTAGCCACATGAGGTCTGGCTTTGTCATGGATCAGAAGGAACCCAGGGCCAACTGCAGCAGCTATGCTCTCATAATGGGTCTGAGGATGTCATCCTGGTACCTAATGGCAGCCAGGGTAACTCTGGCTTGCTCATGGAGGGCTGCATCCAAAGAAATGCTTCTCCACACCACTACTGACCCACTGCCAAACCAGTCACGCTGGAAGATGTTGCAGGAAGCATAATGTTCTCCACGGCATCTCTGGACTCTCACAAGGTGTCAATGGATAATCAGTATTGGTGATTTGACATTTTCAATCACCCCGTCTGTGTTGGGCTGTGAGAAGAGGCCCCATTTGTGGACGTCAGGCCCTCATACCACCTTCATGGAGTCTGTTTCTGACAGTTTGAGCAGAAACATGCACATTAGTGGCCGGCTGGAGGTCGTGTTGCAGGATCTGGCAGTGCTCCTCCTGTTTGTTCTTGCAGAGGAGGTGGTAGCGGTCCTGCTGCTGGCTTGTTGCCCTCCTACGGCCCCCTCAGCGTCTGTACTGGCCGGTCTCCTGGGATCTCCTCCATGCTCTGGATCAGGGATCAGGGGCAACTCTGGTCCTCAAAGGCCGGCATCCTGCAGGAGTTTCCCTGTGGCAACACACCTTGTGACTTGTGTAGAGCTTGATGTCAAGCTTTGCACAATTACCCATTGATTGGAGTCAGGTGTGTTGCAGCAGGGAAACTCCAATACCTGCAGGATGTCGGCCCTCGAGGACCGGAGTTGCCCACCCATGCCCTGGATGCTGTTCTGAGAGACACAGCAAACCTTCTTGCCACAGTTTCCATTGATGTGCCTTATTGGATGAGCTGCCCATCAGTTGTAGACGCGCCTCACGCCTCCTCAGTAGGGATGTATATCGTTAGGATTTTATCGATACCGATACCAATATCGATACTCCTTATCGATACCGGTATTTATCGATTCTCTTATTGATACTATAACATAATTTAGAGTAAATAATAAAGACATTACAAGATGTTACAAGATCCAGTGGTGGAGAATATTTGTTCAGATGATGTTGAAGAAGCCTGGACATAAAAGTGGGTGAAGCACAGCTGGGAAAATAAGAGAATTGTGTCTGTCTTATTCCATCACTGTGATTATTTGACTGTGTAATGATAACTCGATGGTTAGGTAGATGTTCAAAAAGTATCAATAAGAGTATCATTTGTGCAGAATCTTAACGGTACCCTGGTATCGTTAAGATTAGGAACCGGTACCAAACGATACCGGTACTCGGTATACATCCCTACTCCTCAGGGCTAAGAACTAAATTCAAAAGTCACCAAAACATCAACCAGAAATGACAAGAACAGAGTGATGCAGAGCCACTCGTTTATAGGGGTTGTCTTGCTAATTAACTCACATTTCCACCTGTTGTCTGTTTCATTTGCACAATAACAGGTGAAACTGATTCACAACTAGTGTTGCTTCCTCACTGGACAGGTTGATTTCACAGGAGTGTGATATACTTACATGGAGTTACACGGTGTTACGAGTTCTTTTTATTTTCCCGAGCTTTAATTAATGTTGCAGTGTAATCAAGCTAAAAGGGAGAAAGAAAAAAAAGGATCCGCGCTAATTGAAAATCAGCCAATTAGAAAGCGCAAGTGTATTCAGGCCACACCCACTCGCTTTGATCACGAGTGGTGTTCGCGTGCGCTCGCTTGCAGTCTCGGCCAATCAGGACGGCCCGCTGTGAAACCGATGACGGAGGGGAGTAGAGGAGAAGGCGGAGGGGCGGAGGCTCCGGCGCTGTGTGACAGCTTCGGGTTCATTACTGCACCAGAGAGAGGAAAAATGAGAAGAGGTCTCACTCCTCGAGCTGGGGAGAAGCCACTGTTTACTTCTACTGCCTGCATGTTATCTTTACTCTAAGTGTTTGTTGTGAGATTTCACTTAAATGATTGTGGAAAGATTAGACATGAAATCAGATAAAAAAAAAAATTAAAAAAAAAATCAGCAATGTACGGATAAAAAAACAAACAAAATACGATGTATAGATAGATAAATGGATATGTTGTCCTTTTAAAGATAATTGTTCCCACAAACTGTACAGATGTGAGAACGAACACTTTCCTAGACATAAACATAAACAATGACATAAAGAACATAAACAGCAATTTCACCACCATACCGCCACCACACATATCCAACTAACACATATAACAAAAAAAAATTGGAGCCTTACATTTAGAAGATGACTGTAGGGTGTCTGATCTCATAAATCAAATAACTTTATTTTCATTTTGTGTAAAAGTTGTGCTGATCTTTACATTACATTACATTACAATTAATTAATCGTGGTGTCTAATACCGGATTAATCGTAAAATCACATAACTGTGACATCACTATCACTGATAACACCATATTTACAGAGTTATGACTTAGTCATATGAAAATAGATTTTTAAAAGATGCGCTTAAAAATAGAAATGACAAAAAATGTTCAAACTAATGTCCAATATGACAATTGAAGTGCTTATTAGTCCTAAATTTTAGAAATTATGATGACATTTTATGCCCACGAAATCATTTGTATGCATTTTATGCAAATTTTTAGATTAGTGGCATAACCAGGCTCTAAAGCAGTCATATAAATAGTGTTTAATTTAAAAGAAAAAGCTTAATATTTTGTTTTAAGTGTGATTAAACACCATCTCGTGTTGTTTCCCCCCTTCAGCTTCTTTAAACTGCACATTCTGCACAATACATGTATTCCTCATGATAGCCTGAAGAGATCCAGATGGAGACTGCTTATGTTACTTACTATGTAAGTGGTGGTCACCCCCTGTTCAGAGGATTTCTTCATTGGCCTTATAAGTTCACCAGATTCTGCAGATCTTTTTGTTTTTAGATGCCTCACTTTTAATAATAAAGCCTTTTTTGCAAGATGAAGTTGGTATCCTGAGCAGTTCATCCTCCATCTATTTTCCACACCAACTTGTTTCAAAAAGAAAAATCAACTGCAACCCTGAAATTATCTAGATATGCTTCAGGGGACCTGCACCATCCTCCAGCCTCCAACAAGGAATATAAGTATGGGATTGTCAGTCTAAAATCTTCAGTTTAGGCATCGTGTCCTCTAAAATGCTAATCTTGAAATAGAAACTTAATACCTACTGTTTATGCTATCATAAGATGTTTTTGATACTGTCAGACCTTGCTAAATGGCTTTGATTATTAATCATAATTCAATGCAATTCAAACTTTTGAACAAAAACCCCCTGACATCTTACATTATATATCAGTCAGTCCCACAAGAAGACAACTGTACAGGCCTTTTTTATTTGTTTATTTAACAGGGACAGAGCATAATAAAACAAACAAACAAAAAAATAAAATAAAATAAAACCTCTAAAAATGCCCGATTTAACCAAAAGGCTTCTGTTGTCCCTAGCTAGATCTTAAGAGGCTCTCTGAAATGAGGAGATACAGAAATATCACTGTTGAGATTGGTATCTAGTAGTAAATCCTACATTATTCAATCCCATAATAATTTAATTCCCTGAAGAATGACAAATAAATTTGAATATGAAATTTCTTGGAGCCCATAAACTTCCACTTCACCATTTCGTTTTTCTTCAATTGTAACCTCATGGTATCATTAGAAGCTACTGTACACTAGCCCTTCTTCAGTATGACTACAAATATACAGTATAGATTGAATTTCACACATAAATTTTATATTTTAAAAATTTTAGTTTTCTTTGTCACAGTCTTTGAATGTGCTTCTGCTGTATTTTGTGTTTGCGGATTTTTATGCATAAATTTCTCAAATAAAAGTATAATTTCTATTAGTATTTGCGGCACTTCTTTTATTATTTTGATATAATGTCATAAAACTGGATTGTACCATCTCTACGTTTGGCTAGAGGGTCGCAGAGGAGCGTTTACTACCGTGTCAGAAGTGATTCATCAAGTCAAAGATAGACGATCTTTGTGCTGACACGAAAGGGAAAGGAAACGCCGACTTCTCCATTCCAAAATCCCCTCTGTCTCATCTTTAGCACCAACGAGTGTTTGATCGATCGGAAGCTTTGAAACGTTCGTTGTGTGGTTTCAGGGCTTTTTGCTTGGTTTAGGAACTCCCCTTCCCGTGGAGCCTGCTCTTGGCCTTGAGGAATCGGCCTCTCTTGAGATTCCAGGCGCTAGATTTATCGAGCCCGACTTTATAAAGTTGATAGGCAAGCTAGCTAGCTAGCCACCTAGCTAACATTTAGCTAGCTCACTTGCTAACTAGCTTGCAGTGTTGGTTGGGGGAGTCCATTTTTGTTGTCAGTCTTGGGGGCGTCGTTTTCACATTGCATTGCAACTGCTTCTGACTATTTTCCTTCATATATGAAGAGTTCTTGCGGTAAGGCTTAAAGCAGTTATTTGTAGCTAGCGTGGTCGTTATAGCCTGCTAGCTAATACCCTGCGTACTTAGCCTGAAAGCCACCAGAAGGCCGGAGTCCAGCACCAACAGCCTCTACCATCACACTATTTGCTTCGCCGTGCAGTGAGAGTTGACAGGTGAGTAAGTAACTGTTTTCCACTGTCTGACAAAGTGGGTAATAAACCCGGATACTTGGCTTGATTGTGTCATAATGCTGTTCTGTGGAGTTTATCCCGCCTAGTAACTTAATATTAGCTTGATTTGAAACGATTGGGGGTTGGGGAATCCGCGAAATCACGCCGGAGGTCGCCATCTTTCATTGGATGCTGCTGTAAACCAGCTAACTAGACATGGCTGCTACTTTCTAGCTCGAGTCAACTTTGCAACTGTGGTGTTTGTGGCTGAAAAATCTCGCTGTGTGATGATTTATCGCCCAAATTCAGCGCGAACTTGACTCCTTAAGTTCTCGTGTTGCCCCGTGACGGAGGAGTGTCGCTGGTTATGGCCGTTGGCATGGGCATGGCATGTGAGAGCTGCAGCCTTTCTCGGCTGTGTCAGCTACTAAATACGCCTGCATTGCGTCTGTAGTGGAAGTTGCGGTGTTTGACTTATAAAGTTGACCCAAACAAACGCATCCCCGGTGTTTGGCAGCCGGTTTTCAGGAAGATAAACACACGTTAAAACCCTCCTCCGGACGTGCTGAATGCCTTTGGATTATTCTCCATCAGCGGTAACCCACCGACTAAAAATAAACTCGTTGGACCACTGTTGCATATTTCACCGGTCTTATTTTAGAGAATCATTTGGGTCATAAATCACCTCCTATGATTATGCAGGAGGGAAACAGGGAAGGAGGAAGGACGACCGAGCAAAGCTTGTGTTTTGGTTCAGGCCTTGTCTAGACATTAAGATTGACTCAGAGATCTACAGGAGTCTTTTATGGGATGTTTCAGGTCATAACACATAGATGCTGTCAAGAGTCTTGTGATTATGCTGTTTCCTTCATAATAACTGACAAGTGCAGTGTTTTTTTTTCCCCTCTGCATCTTAATTGTGTTGTAAGGCAAGCTGTTTATGAAGGGTGTTGACTAAGACTGTCTAAAATCACAATGCTGTAGGCGTGTGATATATTTTTATCTTTAGAGTCATCAATTTTCAAACGTAGCCTTTGAGAAATCCTTATTCTAACAAGCATTACAAAATACTCTTCTTTTTTTTTCTTTTTTTTTTGACTTAGTAGGATTCTGTGAGATTTCTTTTAAATTTTGTGCTGAGCCATCATAATTAGAGATTGATTGGGACAAGAACTGGAGATCAATAAGTGGCTGATCATGTGCTACACTTAAAGTGGTGTGCTTCTGTTGGGATTAAAAACTAGAGATGACACTCTACTTTAATCATGTTAATGGTTATTTTGATTATAAAATACTTAGTTGTTGCTTAACTTATCAATGGGTTAAATTGTCTATAATATCCCTCTGGGGCTAATGAAGTACCATATGTATATATCCTGAGTTAAGGCTTACAGAACACCTTAAAACTTGTGCTTTAGATTTCCTAATGAGGTGTTAAAGGTTTTCCCCTTATCATAATTCAGGAATTATGCTGTTATAGAAAAAAGAGCTAAGCAACCAACCTACAAGACCCAAAAGTACTTCTCAGTTGTCTTAACTGAGACATTGCAGAGTTTGTAATGATAAATGAAGAAAAAAAGAAAATATCCAACAAGAACCTGTTTGATTTACTTATCAATAAGCAATTGGTTTTGCTGCATGAATTTCGATGGCACACATTGTTTTACTTGTCCAACCATTTACATTTGGAGTCTTCTACAGCTGTACCATTCCTACCTCTTCATCATTAAGGATCATTCTTTTGGTTTATGCTGCCAGAACCACCTCCTCAGATATTGGTGAGTGATTTCAAGCCCACCTGCCGGCAGTATCTCACATCATTTATAACGTCTTTGTGAACATCTCCACTGAACACCGGAGTGAAATTCAGCCCTGTTTACACAACACTGAGGCAGTAAACGCAAAAGTCTTGTTGTATGCTGGCTTCTTGTCTACATGGTAACACAAACCAAAACTTAAAAAGAATAAACGATTAGTAGATTACTAAATTAGTTGTCAACTATTTTGATTGTCGACATAATCATGATTAATAAACTAATTTTTGCAGCCCTTTGTGTAAACAGGCCCCACATAAAAGGAGGCCTATTTCTCAACATTGCTCAGATTAGTTCACTACACTAACTTAAAAAATCATCCTGTATCCAGTTTGTATGTAAACATGAACATGAAATGGCCATTTTGATTTTCTTATTTTCTCTGACTTCTCATTTAATTATTTGTATATTGCTAGTATCAGTTAACACAGCACAAGCTGGAATACAAGGAAGTAAATTATTTCCATGGAAACTTTAGTTTTATTGGCATTAAAGTCTTAAAATGGTTTAAATGCCTAACAGATTTCCTCAATTAGGGAGAACATTTAAGAGATTTTGTGCAGTACCCTTAAATTACTTCCTAAGAAGAGAGAGATGTAGCGTCAAATGTTGCAAGGAAGATAATTTGCGTGCTTTGTGCAGTTAGTCCTTTTTTGCTCAGCTTCAAGATACTTGGAAGGTGTGATCACAAACATGGGTACCACTCCTAGTATTAAAAATTCATCTACTGAAAATCTCATCTCAAGTGTTACATTGTTAGTATCAATGACTGTATGAAGAATTGGTGGATCATAGATATTAACTTTTAACCATAAACAGGGTTTGATATTTATATGCACATTATTTCTGGTAAAAAAAAATGACATAAAATAAACTAGGCGCATGTGAAGAAGACATACGGGCCTTTTTCACTAGCACAGCTCAGCTCAACTCAATTCAACTTGGCATGGTAGCTTTTCAATTACAATCCATTACCCCGACCACAAGTGGGCGGGGTAAAGGCCTTTACACACCTACTCTGAATATTTCGTCCGAAATATTCGCACGGCAAAATCTTTAATCAAATTAATGTCAATTCAACGGGAGCGTTCACATCAGTGGCAAAATTCCGTCTTGCGATTTTGCGACATTTATTTTTTCGAACTGAGGTTGATTTTCTTAATATTCGCATCCGACAGATACTCAATCCACCAATCAGAGAAGGCGCTCTGACCATCACAGAGCTGGTCGCAAGCAAAAAGAGAGGAAAAAGAGAGAAGTGTGGCTTGGTTGCTGCTCCTGTATGGCACATGTGTTGTATCTTTGTGTTGCACCTTCTTGTTTGGTAAATGAGGGGGAAAAATATCACCGCTGAAGTAACAGTGTTTCCCTACATGTTGTAGCTGTTCCAGGGTATTAGCTACAGGTGTTATATTTAAATCCACGTTTGGGATCTCCACGGTGAGATCAGCTGTTTTGCAGCATCCAGAAGTTTACCTGCAGCCGCCTCTCCCTCCGTCACTGCTGCATTTGCTCACGTTCCTCTGGAATAACAGATGCGAATTTGTTCTCGCATCTTCGTAATTTCGCGTCAGAGCAGGTGTGTATAGACAAATGTGTTGATATTTCTCCTCTGAATTATTCACAATTTCGTGCCATTTATTTGCATTGGTCCCGGTGTGAAAAGGCCTTAAGAGTGAAGCTGCTGCGACGTACTAGATTGTGCGACGTAAACGACAGCAGCAATGGTTAACTAGAGCCCTATGAAATCCGTTTCATTTTTTCAAAAATTCCGTTTGAATTTTTCCCATTTTGTGTTTTTCTGTTTTTAATTTTTGAGAATTCGTTTTTTTTTATTTTACACAAATTTAACACCAATACAGTGTATAAAACAATTAAATTTAACCAAGTAATGCTGTTATAATAACTTGAATGCTTTCACGCTTTTAAAGGAGTGATGACATAGCAGTTAAAAACTAGTTTATGTTGTCGGCATTACTGCATATGTAAATACTCCAAAGAAAAAAACGGCATTTTTTACAGCGGAGTATTGTTTTGAAACGCCAGACCTCACTTCCTCAGTAATACAGTTGGGTCCGGTGATGATATGGAGCTTTACCTGGAGACCACGTTGACTTCATTTTGATTGGCTACACCTTATTTGGCTATGACCTTATTTGGAGAATCTAGGTCAAGCTGCGGTCGGAGTTTGCTAAAGGCTAACTGCTAGCAACATGGGCACTTCAGACAGTGTGAGCTACGTTTATCAGACAAGACAGCATTTAGAAAATAAACAAACTTACAGGTAATGACAAGGTTGTGGCCCCCTCCCTCAGTGTTGCTGCACAAGTTTTCTTTTAAATCCATTTGTTTGAAAACCCAGACCTGACTGCACAGAAGTTACTACTAGCTCCATACACGAAGCTGAATCAGACAGGGAGGGGAGGGGGGAGTGGACGGTGCATAGACCATTGAGAGGGGGGGGGGGGGGGCTGTTTACTTGATAGTGTGCTCTTATTGGAGCAATTAAATTACGTAGAATGATAGAACTAGTAGAATGATAGCCTGCTGTCTGATTCAACTGTTTCTGAGCAGAGAGACAAAGCTGACAGACCATAAACAGGAACTTTGATTCTCACTCTGGACATTCACATGGCCTCATCAGTGCACAACAGATCATATTATACACACCCAAAACCCCAGAAAATTGAAATTTGATGTCATGGCACCTTTAAATATATTTAAGGCAAAAACATGGCACAAGTTTAAAGGGATATTGTGTAAGTTCTCCTGTGTTTTATTCACAAAAACTGATTATTTGGTTCAAAAGTGTTTTTTCATTAATCAGTAATCACTCCCATCAACAAACTGAAGTGCTCCTCTAAGTTCTAAATTTGCCGTTCGTATCATTCATTTACACATCGAGCGGGGCGGCTCGGTGAAGGCTGCCATGTCGTATCGCCATGTTTTTGCGTTCGGGAGAAGCGTGACAGTAGGAAAACACAGAAACTCACCGGACACACCGGAGTTTTCAGCTCAGTTCGAGGTAATGCCTTTGAAAAGTCACCGCGCTGCAGAGGGGAGAGACTAGCGTCTCACTGACGCTGGGTTCACGTGCAGTCGGGCAGACGGCCGTTGGTAACAAACCAGATGTCATTTTAATCAATGAAGCCAAGCGAAAGACGGTAAAACATGGGTCAGGGAAAACAATACAACATCGCCATGACAACCGAACAAATGTGGACTGATGTCACTGTAACTGACGGACCACGTCTTCACATAGAGGCCGGTGATAACTCTACATGTAGCGGATGTCGTCGGTCTGCCCGGTTTCACGTGAATGCAGCATGAAAAGTAAGAGGGAGCTGCTCCCGATTACACAGTGTCCCTTTAAACAAAAAAAGAAAATGCCAATAGTAAATAATACATAATTCAGAACAGTACTAATTTACAGATGGTGGTTCACACCACAGACCGTAAGAAACATAAGTGTGGGTTAGATCACTGGACACACAGGCTAATAATCATGGGGAAACGTCTCTGTCCTGTCTTCTGCTGCTTTGAAACTGTGTCCATCCAGAGCAGAGCGGATGGAAGTACGTCAGTCGATAGAAAGCAAAGTCGAGGAAAGTTCCTTCTTGCCGCCGCCATAGTTGTTTTGATTTTGAAGCGAACAGAGATAATCGATTGTACGCATGCGCGTGAACATGGTGGAGTTCTGTCACAGCACCACCGAAAGGCCGGGCATGCATATCCAATCAAATTCCATACTAGGGATGTAACAATATGAAAATTTCATATCACGGTTTTTGTGACCAAAATGATCGCGGTTATCATTTTTATCGCAGTATTATAGAAATACCCCTCAGCATATTTAAAATATCAAAAAATGGGTCTAAAGATCTACTTTGTCCTTTTTAAAAGAGGGAAAAATCTAGACAGAACTGTCCACATGGGTGCCTTCATTGCTTTCTGCCATGTTTTCATAAATTAAACATTGCAAACTGCAACTGCTGCTGCTTTTCCAGCCAATGAGCAGCATCACTGAGTTTATCAAAGTGCAGTAATTAGTCACGGTTTTAACGATAATTGAAATTTAAAACGGTATTACTAATTGTTGGGAATTTTATCACAGTCAGCCATTTTACCGGTTATCGTTACATCCTTATTCCATACACACTTGCATCCTCGTATGCACGCAGATTTATTCATGACGATGCTCGTGTGAACGCATATATGTATATATATATTAGGGATGGGCGATATGGACTAAAAAATGTATCACGATAATTTCTCTTATTTATCACGGTAACGATAAGTGACGATAAAAACTATCAGCAACATATTTTGTGTTATAAATCTGTCACTAAGTTCTGTCTTGAAAGCCCTACAAAATACTAGAAGCCACTAAACTATATCAATTAAGTTCAAGTAGTGCACCCGTATAGCAAAATTGTAGTGACACCAATCAAACAAGTCTGAAATATGAGAGACCAAATTCCACATTTATTCAAACGATGCAAACAGCAAAACTAACTTGACTTATTTAAAAAACCAAAGTAGTGCAACTGCAAACACAACCTGATAAATTGTCATATCACGATAAAAACGATAAATTCAAATTGTTATTGTAGGGAATTTCTTTGACGATATATCGCACACGATAAAATATTGCCCATCCCTATATATATATATATATATATATATATATATATATATATATATATATATATAGATGTATAGGGTGGAAGGAGAGAGGGGGGAGGCTGTTTGCTTGATGGTGTGCTCTAATTGGAGCAATTGAATTATGTAGAATGATAAAACTATGTAGCATGATATGGTGCTGTCTGATTCAACTGTTTCTGAACAGAAAGACAAAGCTGACAGACCATAAACAGGGACTTTGATACTCACTCTGGACATTCACATGGCCTCATCAGTGCACAACAGACCATATTATACTCCCAAAACCCCAGAAAAGTGAAATTTGATGTCATGGCACCTTTAAGAATTAGTCTAATTACCCTCCTCTGAAAGGTCCGCCACCGTTTCCCTTCTTGTTGTTTGCGGTGTGCGTGTGCATGCGGCGTATCTTGATTAAACACTGCAGTAAAGCACCTATCGCGGCAAAGGTTTGAGCCTCTGCATATATTTTTGTATTTAAAGACAAAAGAAAAACAGGTGTAGCAAAAATGGCAAAATGACTTTGAGTTTTAATGGTTAAACATGTCAGCACTAAAACAGAATATTGTGGTAAGTTTTCTCATATTTATACCATTCAAGTCATAACTTTTGACACACCCACTTGCTCTTTTTGAATGAATAGGGTTGTCTAAACTCTACTGTCCCAGCCTGGTATGCACGTCGTTCTCTAATGTTGTTTAAACAGAATTTACACAAGTTGACATTTCGGATGGCAAACAGGTTTGAAGTCTACTGTTCAGAAAGGTTCATAACGCAGCAGCTGTTTTGATAACTGACTAGAATTGATGGAGACTTGTGTTCAGCACCATTCATCTCAGTGGAATGGCACACATACACACTGGCTGTGCATCAACATGTGGATCAAAGGTCACCAGCTTTACAGCCATGCCATTCTTTTCCTGCATTGTATGCAAACACAACGAGTGCCCGTGTCACAGACAGGCACCCGATTGTTGGGGCGGATTATCAGTGCTTACAAACGGCCCCAGCAGGACAGAAAAGAAGGTGTTTCCAGTGATGTTTGGTGTGGTTATCCTTTTAAATATGTAATGCTGAGATTAGATGCAGGAGTGATCTTTTTCCAACACTGGATTTACTTATCTAATAATGGTGAATTGGTCTGATAACAGAGCATTGAAGATTTTGGGACTATTAATGTCTCAGGCAGATGCTTTAAACATGATAATTTTTACCAATAATTTTATTTATATCACATGATCTTTCTTAAATTACATTCGTGTCCTTGCCAGCTGCAGAGCGTCTCTGTCACTCGGATTGTATCTGCCACATCAAGTCAAATTAGTTGCCCTTCAATTTGGAGTTACCTCCAATATAATTATTACAGTACTGGAGTACAGACTGCAGAACAGTTTTCCTTCCATACCTGCAGGAGGAGTGAGAGCATGACAGACCACCGCAGAAATGCTTTAAACTACCTTTATAAAATTGACATTCATAATTGGTAGCAACTTCAGAAGTTGGAGTCTGCATCCATATACTGAACAGATTTGTGTCACTATCAGTGGAAAGATGCCAGTGTTAGGTCTGATCAGTGCAAACTCTAGTTTAGAAAAATAAATTGGAAGCGCTGTGGGACATGTAAGAGTGACAAAAGGACTAGACACAAGTGAAAGATCATGCTTTGCTGTTCTCAGCTAAGACCAGGTATTCATGATAGCTTTCACATGTGATAGACAAGAGAACACACATCTTTGCCTCATTCCGGCCGTTTTAATGGGTACGTGATGTCAGTTTACAATGAAGGTGATGACAATGGGCATGTCTGTAGTCTTAAGAGATAAGATTGTCAATAATGCTTTTAGCTGTTGTACAGATCAGATTTGGTTATTAAGCCCACACCTTAATGCTGCACGATGAGTTGATTCTTAAAACTGCCTGTATCAACAAGAGCTGGCTGTAAATCTGTTTGCATTTTGGGATGTCATATTCTGCTCCTCGAGGGACACTATCTTGCAGTTTTTTGGCTCCGTTTCCACCAAGGGTCCAGCTTGGGGTGCTACAATTTGATAAACTGTCATCTCAGTTGCATTTCGACAGCCAACTGTTACTGTACCCATACCTGGTAGGCCGGGTATAAGCTGGATAGCGAGAGATTTGTAGGAGCGTGAAGTCATATCAGCACAACTGAGAAGAAGAATGGTGAACACCCAGCAGTTTGTGCTTTTTGTTATTAAAACATCCACTTTATATTTTAACATGAGATTAGTAAGATTGGGATTTCAATGACAGGGTCCCATAAAATTAGGACTGCTATGTTCTAGCACCCTTTACAGTAGGGCTGGGTGATAAACCGACACTGAAATTTACAGCAATAACCGACATCATTTTGCCCATGTTGGTATATTCTGTGTTTTAATAAATCGAGAAGAAAATACGTTTTTTGTTCTGCTTTGGCTGTTTCGAGGTAGGCTGTACTCATGTCCCTTTAACAAGCTGAGCTACTGTACAGGTACCGTCTGTAGTCATGTGACTCCCCCCATCCAGTCTGTAACGAGTTATCATCCATTTGTTGTTACCAAAGTGAGCTGCTCAGTATATTGTGATATTGATTTTAGGCCATATCGCCCAGCCCTACTTTACAGTTTTGCCTGTGTAAATGTAAATAATGTCTCCCATCCAGTACGGTGCGATAACTTGGTGCAAACAGGGCTTTAGATGTTTCCTTGCTTCAACACACCATCATGCTGAAGTTTACAACAAGCTGCTGCATCCATTTAACATGAAGCAGGTGTATTACAGGAGGAAAACATCTAAAACCTGCAAGATAGTGGCCCTCAAGGGCCGAAGTTTGACATCCTTGTTTTAAACAAATGCATTCATCATGTTTTAGCCAGGGTCTGGAATTATTATAATAGTTATTTTAAGTTTTGATGTACATTAAAACTAATGTGACATGTGTAGTGAAGTTAATTTTGATAAGAAAATTATGGGATGAGACGGTGAGAAAACGCTTAGATTTGTACACGCATTTGTTAATAAGATCCAGTCCCATTTCCTGGTGATTTCTGAGCTACTTTCGTCTTTTGTTTCTAGCTCTCCGTCTGTGTCCTTTGGAAGTAACTATCGGCCACTGGCCCTTGGCCTCGCTCATCTTACACGTGTAACAACCAATGTTATTTGATAAACATCCGTACTTGAATCTAACGTGTTTGTTTCCATCTGCCCCCCTGAAGCTTACTTGGTGACACAGAGACTTCTCCCTGAGGAGCCAAGAAGCAGACGGCTCATGACTTCTGACCAGGACACGAAAGTTGTAGCTGAACCACAGGTGCAGCAAGTACAAGAGGCAAAAGAGAACTCTCATTTGGTGAGTCGTCGTCCCCCCCCCCCAAACACACACACACACATCATTCTGCTTTGAGGTGCATAGAGACAAGCACATTGTCAATATCTGATTGCCTAAATTGTATTAATTGCTTATCAAGTGCAAGTTGGCAGTGAAATGGATGTTGAACGGGAAGCTTTGAAGCTTGTTTGGCTTGGTTAGATTTTAGTTGTCCGCATTTTTAGATGTGAAGCTCAAAGTTGAAAAGTGACTTTGATTGTGCTGCAATTAAAGTTTGACCCTTTTTTGCCCATAGGTTATGATTTCTGGAGGTCTGGAAAACTAAGCCTTAATTTTCTGTTTTGATCCCTTTAACTCTCATCTGGACAGGCTGTGTACAGTCAGGCGTTTCCTTTTCTTGGTCTGACACTTTTATTAAGCTGAATTATGATAATGGAACTCGGTCACTGATTTTTGTTTACGTTTTGCATGTTACAGCAGTTTCGTTTATCTGATGAAGTGAGGAAGTTTCATGTGGTGCTGTTAAACGAGAGCAGAATCTCGTGAAGTTTTCAGTTCCTCCATCTCCAACCTGAATAAACTAAGCTGCAGAGTGGATAGTAGATAAACAAGAAAAGAAAGAATGCACATTGATGTTTGTCCTATTTAGATTGTCTGCAGTTGGTCTCCTCACACATAGAATAGTATTGTGTGGGCTAAGAGTGTGACTGGGGATGTCATGATTAGAGATTTTCTTGGCACAATTATAGTCAAAGAAATTTTCACAACTTAATATATAAATGCTGCCCTTACAAGGGTTTGTCACATTTCATTCTTTTATAATGTTCCTTATTTGCATCTGTGGATTTGTTATACAGTTATATAGTATTTGTGTTTTAATTGCTTTTTGAACAACTGAACATTATTTCATCTGACCAGTTTGGCTTTGACTGTGACTAGACATTTGCTCTCACTTTGCAATAAAAATATCAGGATATATATTGTATATCGATATTCAGCCTAAATATATCGGAATATGACCCATATGACATATGGTCCATATGTCCCAGTTCTCACGTCAATTATGCGTTGAATTATTTCACACGCTGCTTTTTATGTCAAGCTTTGCAGTAGGGCTGTACGATATACTGATGTATTGTGATATATTTATATGAGAGAGATATATTTACACATATTGTTATATCACGGTATTATGCAAGTTTTTTGGTCCATATCGCCCAGCCCTACTTTACAGGTTGGTGAGTTGTTCACCACAGTTATTTTTTCATTTTCTATAACCCAAAAAGTCAGACAAGGATGACTTGGTTTGTTTTGTTTGGAGGGAATAACTTTCTCTGCAGTATTGTCCTACTCTAAGACGCCTCTTTAACTCGCATGGAACGAAAACAAAACAACACAAGTGGCAACACGAGCACGTTGCTTTGTTCCACCCATAAGTTTAGCTGATCTATCACTATGGTTTAGATGTAATCTTTCATAGGAAATGATATTAAGGATCTTTATGATTAATTGATAGAAGCGTTTAATACTGCAGTTAATTGTGAAGTCAAATCATTGTGACATCCCTACATGTGATGAAGGGTTCAAAGTTATTTTTTATAAACTACAAGAAAATTACATCAGCCCCTGGCAAGTTATACAGTGGTATTGACCATGAATTTTCAAATTGATGCAACCCTGAAGAACATTAATTTTCTAATGCTGATTTAGAAATGAGTTTTTCATTGTGTCTAAATCAGCAGCATTATGTTAGAATGAGCATAATCAGAATGAGCTTGGGCCTTTGTCCATGGGGGGCTCTGGCTCTGGGCCTTCCTCTGCTGCCTTCTGGGTAAATGCATATCCATCTCTGTGGTGTGGTGGCTTGGATCTGTGCCCCGGGAATGCTGTTAGTTGCTGAGTCTTGGGGTCCCACAGGCTTCCTCCACCCTTTTGCATATACATGGCTGCATTTGCACCATCACATTCATCTTGGAAAACTTTTTGTTCCTCATGGTCATTGTACTTTCCAGTGGGTGTGTACCAATGGCTACTTTTTAGTTTTTTGTTGGTTGTTCTGTATGTTGTTTTTTTGTTTGTTTGTTTGTTTGTTTTTTTAAATGCTTTGGTAGTTTCTATGATTTGGTTTGTTCTCAGCCTGTTTGTGCCCTATAGGTGCTCCTAATGATTATCAGCTTTGTTTTCCAGCAAAGGCAGTGGGAAGTTCTGATCTTCTGTGCAGCGGCAGCAGTCAGCTGTATTGCCATATCTTCACTTTTCATCCTTTATCTTTTCTTTTTACCTTGTCAAGTCAAGCAATTTATGTAAAAAGAAAAAAAAATTCAAAAGGAATTTAAAAGAAAACACGTTCAGATCAAAAGGAGCCTTATACTCTTAAAGCTCCCTTTGGCGAACCAAATATGTTTGGCACAACATGGTAGCCATACCACCATTCTGCTTGCTATGATACTGGACAGGGCAAGTTTCGGGAAAATACTTTAACAGGTTGACGTGAAATTTCAACCAGTGGTTAATGCATTGTGTTGCGTAGATGATGTCCTACATTGTTAAAGCTAGCCAGTGTCAACTTCATCATCCTGTGGTAGAGTCAGGACAATGTACTTAACATTGTGTAGCATCACATTTGGTGTACATCCATATCTTCATGGGAATGTCAAACTTATAAAATCTAAAGCCACTTATCAGCAGCCATCTTTCTTCTCTCCGGACTCCACATGTAGTAAGCTTGTCGGATGTTGGCGAAGTTTACGTTCGTGGGCTTAATGAAATTTAGTTAGGCCCCGCCTATTTCCCTGTCATGCACTCTGCATGCTGTGTTCACGTGCAGAGCAGATGTGTAACAGTAGAGTAGCTACTACTGTTGACATCCTTGTGAGATGATTTAATTGTCTGCATTTTGAACGTGTGGCATGGGCAGTATAGACATGGTGGCCTGTCACGGCTGTGTCAGTGTAGGGGAAACACTGTACCTTTGCCTGCTTGTGACTAGAGCCGATTTCCCACACTGATTGTGTATAATAGAGAAGTGCTCGGTAAAGAATCAGGAGGCAACTCTTGTAACTAAATAACCATGACCTGTTTTAATTTCTCTGCTTTCACAAGCCTGTAACTCTCCTATTGATCATGGGTGTGACATTTTGTGTCCTGTCAGAGTGCGAAGGCCAAGACTGAGACAGAGCAGTGCACCTGAAGTTTAGCAGACCAGCAGTCGAGGTTTGATCATGCTTTCTTCAGGATGTTTTGTTTATTTTAGCATGTGGTTTGTGGCGGTGGTGTAAAGCATTTGGGATGTATATACTGATATCTTCCTTTTTATCAATGAAATGAAAAATGTAGCTGTTTCTCACCGATTTCTGGAAGCAGTTTTCAGCAGAATTATTTTGTTGGATGTGGTTTGGTTGTAGGTTAGATGCTGAAGCTGACATCTTTTGCTAGAATGAGAGTCCAAAACAACTCAAATATTCAGTTTAAAAATAGAAAATAGAAGAAATCCTTCAAATTTTCCAATTTCTTAAGGCAGTCTGGCAAGTTACAGATGGTTCCCTTTTTCAACACACCTGATTTAAATTAATGAATAGCTGTTGGATTAATTTAATTTGAATCAGGTGTGTTAGAGCAGGAAACACTGAGGACTAGATTTGCCAAGCCCAGACCTACACGATCATGATAGAAAACGATTAAACCCAAATTAAATACATATTTTTTACGTGACATTGTTAGGAGAGTTTGCACAACTAGTAGTGGTGATGTAATAACCATGGTAGGAGATTAGATCTTTACTAAATGACTAGTTTTATCTGTTATTAAGTAATCCAAATTGGATTATGTTTTTGCTATTTGGTTCTCTTACCCTCATGCTTGAAGCTAATTCTCAGAAATGCATATTTTATTTAAACTAAAAGGCAGAGGAGGTGAATTTTCACAGCTTTGTGTGGACTAACATGAATACAAAGACGTCAGATAACCCACAGTGATAAGTTCCAGTGTAACTCTCTGGCTTCATTAGTGACTAAGAATGTGCAACACGTGAAGCAACTTTAACCCTAATCCATCTTCTAAGTCTGTTGGGTGTGTCTGAATACATACTGTAGGTTTTAATCAGATATTTGCCATTACTTAAATCACAGTTTATCTTTTTCATCAGAGTGACGGAGAAGAAGCCTCCGCCGGTTATTAAATTGTAAACTATTCTTAGAAAGGTTGCATCAGGACCTGTGATCCCTCTGAGCTGATAGTTTAGTGCTCTGTCTGTCATCATCCATCATGGTGACCAAACAGCCATCAGTCATTTCTTCACTTTGTACCCGGATTTGTGGGGTGAAGGAGGTCTAAAAGATATTACAACTAGTATTGAATGAGTTTCAATGTGGAAAACTATTTTTACTGGTTGAAATGAACAATATAAAAGTGTGGTTTTTTTTTTTCATAGTCAGAGAACCACCAGAAAACCACATCATCTTCAATATGATGGAGCCTCCTGTATTTTAAGTTTCTGTTTCTGTAGAGCACCACAGTACTGAGGAAGTTTATCTGCATGTTTGACAGATTTTTTTTTCTTCTCCATTTTCTTTTCACACCAGTCTAGATTATAGTATAAAACTGGCTTTATCGAGAACAGAATGATGCAGAATAGATATTTAACCATTGAACAATGTCCATGTGCATTGAAAAGTTTAGAGAAAGTTTAATTCAGTTCACAAGGAAACGTTGAAGTGGATTTTAGATTCATTCGGACATCATATAAAAGCCAAATATCCTTAACTTTTTGTGAGTAGTGTGTATGTGTGTGTGTGTGTGTGTGTGTGTATATTAGGGCTGGACAATTAATCGAATTTTAATCGTGATTTCAATTTTGCCTTTTCAAAATCACAAAAACACTGTAATCAAAGAAAAACAATTAATCCTGAAGTGAACAGACTGGTGTAGTTATGGGAAGCAAACTGCAGGGAGTATAGAACAGGAATGCATGTAGACTTAGTATTAATTTTTATTGCTATTATTATTATATTGAATAGTATTCTTATTTTACTCCTTTACTTGTTTCTAATTGTTTTTCGGTGTAATTTTTAAAAAAGTTATATTTCAAGTTGAGTTATGTGGTTCAATAAACACTTTTTATAAAATCAATGAATAATCGTGTATATTAATCGTGATTTCAATATCAGTCAAAACAATCGTGATGATCATTTTTTCCATAATCGTCCAGCCCTAGTGTGTGTGTGTGTGTGTGTATGTATGTATGTATGTATGTATATCAGGGCTTGAAATTCACTTCTCAAAATGGAGGGGGAATTCCCCCCCTTACATGCTTCACCAAGGGGGGATTTGGATACTTTGGGGGGGGATATTTACAGGGCGCTTTACCACAGGTCTTACAGCGTCCTACCCGTACCTCAGATTAATAAGGAGCATTAATTTGTCTTTTTCGTCCTTAGTTTTCATTTTAACCAGCTCTCTTGTTCTCCATTCTATTTCAGTTATCAGTTTTTACCAACTTAATATAAAAAGTATATATTGCAGTAATCTGTTGCATCTTTCAGCTGCATAATTATAATAAGTGGTTCTGGTGGTTCTTTCTTCCAGCTCGGTTCTGTTCTCCTTCCTCTACGTCATCTCTTGCATTTGATAGAAGTTCTGTTAAAATAAAACTGGTCTTGGGGAGGACAGAGCATCTTCTACATGCAAAGCTAGAAAACTGTCAGAAACTTAATGAATATAATAACACATTTAAGAACACCTTTAAGAACACCCAAAGATACTTAATAGGAAAGAAAATGGAAAAACAGAGAAAACAATAAAGAAGCTAAGATAAACAAGAACAAGTGAAGAGTAGTCAGAATGTGAGAAAATGATGAGGAAACATTCCCAAAATCAACTTCTTTCTCCAAAATAATACAAAATTTCGATTTTTGATATGACATATTTAATGCTCTTTAGCCTATGCGTCAAAATATAAAATGTATTCCTAATATCAAACTATTATTTATCAATATTATCTTTATCTATGAATCGATCTCATATTCAGCTGCCATGTGAGAAACGGTGACGCAGCGCTGATGTTGGTCTCATCACACCAACATTAAACTGAGCAGCTCGTGCCTTCGTCATTATGATGAAACACGGATATTGTGAGCCAGTTAGGCTAAAACTTTTCTTTGGGCTGCTTGGTAACGTAACCAGCACCGGCGCTACCTGAGGATCCGGAGGATTTGGGTCGTAAACGAGACCGACACCGGCGCTGCCACAGCGACTGGTGTTGGTCCAGACCAGCTTCCCTCCAGGTGACCCGAAGTTACATTTACGTTATAAGACTCCGTGAAAGTATCGTCTTATTGGTGGGAAATCCGCCAACTATGGCTGGTTTATCAACATGAGGGAAGCTGCGACAACTGACAGTTAAGAGAGGGAGAGAGAGAAAGGGAGCGCGCGCTTTATTAAAGAGCCGACGCGGGAGGCGACGTCACTCCTTCTGAATGAAAGGAGAGGGAGCGATGTCGCCTCAAACGTGTCGAGCCCTTTATTCTACGTTATTTTATGGCTCCGATGCAAACGCTCACTGCACATTACGTCGCTGCAATTGCAAGCGGGAATTTCCCGCATTATAAGAGCGAAGTTTGCGGGAATTGATGGTATTATGCGCGATTCCCGCAATCCCGCAGCGAATTTCAGGCCCTGATGTATATATATATATATATATATATATATATATATATATATATATATATATATATATATATATAATGTATGTACATGTATCAAGGCCCAGCTGCCTATGTAAGGTGATTGATGCTGTTATAGCACCAGTTTTTTTCAGGGTTGGCTCCAGTGGTTCGAGCTATGTCAATTGTTGATATGGTTAAAAGGTACTAAAGTTCAAAATTATACAGTTTCTTGATAAATAAGCCTGATTAAAACTGCACTGGATGGGGGAATAAAGGTGATTGTTTTTAACTTTAGACCTGTCAGCACGGCTAATTCTTCTTGATTCTGTCCCCAAAGTCTTCTCACAAACCCTGCAGGGTTGATATACAGTAACACAAGGTGGACTTTGGCCCCAGACTGAACCATTAGGGCCAAATGGAGTCACTCAGTTGGTAGTCACTTTTGAATTGCGGGTGTGACAAGCGAACACGACTTTTCTATTAACCTTTTAACTCACTGCTGTTAGGATTTGTGATCCTCTTCTAAGAAAAGACACGGCTGATTGGATTGAGAGAATTGTAGTAGTTGTGTAAACACGATTAAAACCAGACGCTTGCTATTCCTCCTGCAGATGTCATGTGATCGTACTGAGCAGGGTCGGGACCAGTTTTCTGATATGGTGACTGAGGTTCTTGGTTTGGAGTGGAAAAAAGTTTTTGCTAATGCAGATTGAGTCCTGCACTGTGGTTTGAGAAGGAAAGTGTTTTTTGTCCCAGTTCGGTTTTCTTCACTCTGTCTCAGATGTTAATGAAGAGTCTTTTTATTCATTCATTCATTCATTCATTCATTCATTCGGGAATTCTTCTTTTGTATTTCAATAGCTTGAAGAAAATCCTCTCTGTGGGGAAAATATACATTCTCTCAGCACGGTGAAGCGTTGATACTAACACTTCAGCCCAGATGAAGCATAGAGATTTGACTGTATAATGCTGGCACAGGGTTTTGTTCCTTTGGTTCCCTGATGACTTTCAATCAGCCACTTGAAATTGGAAAGAATGTGTAGCTAAGGAAATGGGCAGAAAGTAAGTGGAAGGCCTTTAGGCAAAGGAAAGGTTCTTTTTCCTGTGAGCTCCAAAATTAGGAAATGGAAAGAGCCTGCCGTCTTTTTCCACTGTCAGTTATACATGCTCAAGATTGGAAATAAGATTGCCAACCAAAAGGAAGGGGCAAACTCTCCCAGACAGAGTTTGGTGGGCTAAAGCTTAAGGCTGTAGGTCATGGTGGGAAAGTGGTTGGAGAACCAAATTAACACTTCCAGGGTTGACACACACGTACACATGCATACACAACTCAGGATATCAAGGTTTCTAACTGAAGAGTCATCAAGGGTTTGCACAGAAGTTGTCGTTGAGGCCACATTTTCCTTTTAGTTTCCTTAAAATCCCAAAATCCAACCAGGAAGACGTCCGAACTGTGGAAGCATTAAAACTAAATCTTTAACCCAAATTTCAAAATGCCAGTTATTCCCTTAAAACGTAGAAACAGGAGATTGCTGTGAAAGATGCACACTGATCCCTTCATGACTGTAAAACATGAATAAAATGGAACAGTTATTAATTATGGAGTACATAACCTTGCAATATTAAAATATTTAATCAAATTAAGAGCAACCAGAGACCTGAAAATATGAAGGGCTGATGCAAGAAATGGGAAGAATTTTTTTTTATGAGAAATGTTTGCTAATTCTAAAAGAATATTACAGCTAATTTACAATCACGTAACACAAATTCATTTCCTTATTTGGAGTTTGTAAAATGTGGTTTAGTACCCTCAAGAAAAAAAATGGTGCCATGATAGCACAAGCCATGTGGTGCTACCAAACCCTTGAGTTTTCAACCTCATTCTTTATTCACACACAAGCATCCACTGTGAGAGTCAGAGTGGTGCACCATATGTCATGCGCATATGTGTTAGAAACACACCAAATATTGGAAATGACCTACTTATAGCTGTGCATCCGTTACAAATAGAAATGAGTTGAAACTAAAAAAAACTGATGTCTTTTTGTAAATGTTACTCGAAGTAAACCTTTACTTGGGTCTCTCACTCTTTTCTGAATGCAGAATTAATAGTAAGCAGCATAAAGTGTGCTGATGTTTTTATTTAGAGCTACAGTTTTGAAAAGAGAGTTTAAAGCACTAAATATGTTCATTCGAGATAATGATCATTTAAGATGAGCAGTAAGCAGCTTGATTTTATGATAATGTCTTTTTTTTTCTCTCAGATTTACACAGTGACCAGTTTGGTCGCCGTTGTTCCTCACTTGTTCATAAATGTCAATAAAAATAACCCGTTCTGGCTTTAAAATGGTGATTGGCTTATTGATTCCTCGACTTGAGGAAAACGACAAAAAGAGATTTTTTAAATTCTTTCTTTATCCTCAGAAAAGAATGTGACAGTATGTTTCAAAGTGTGGTATGCTGTGTCAGGATGCAACGTGACTGTCTTGTCACTCTCTTCAACCATTGTTACCAGATTTAACTTCTAGTTTGCTTGACTGAAAATGTGGTTTAAAAGAAAAATGGAAATTGGCTTAACTTGCATACATTATAGAAACGATCACCTTTGCCTTTAGTTATGGGCAGGGGATTTAATCAATCAGTACATTATTAAATATTAGGGATGCACGATATAATCTGCCCCCTATCGGTATCGGCCTATATCGGCCTTCAAACTGAAAATCGGATATCGGCCACCCCCATATCAGATATTTAACTGATATCAAACTGATCAGCCCACTTTTTTTCTAAATAAATAAAAAAAAAAAACGAAAAACTTCTTTTTTACAGACTTTAAAACCTCTAAAGACTAGGGGTGGGAAAAAATAGTGATACACTGAAATATCGCAACAATTACATATACTGATGTCATATTGGGATTTAAAAACGCAGTATCGATCTATTTTACTAATGAAATCTCGTGATATTTCATAGTGCCATTATGAAATTTTGCGAGAATTCACAAAAATTTTGCTTTATTTTCATAAACTATCATATTGACATTTAAAAATGTGGTATCGATCTATTTCACTAACGAAATCTCGTGATATTTCATCATTTTGTTATGAAATCTTGTGAGAATTCATGAAATATCGTGAGATTTTGTACCAGAACAATGAAATCTAGTGAGATTTTGCAAGTGAAATAGATTGATGCTGCGTTTTTAAATATCGATTTGATATCAGCATATAAAAATATTGCGATATTTCAGTGTATTGATATTTTTTCCCACCCCTAGTTTTCAAAGTGTCGGAAACTGATACCATCACTGCAATTTTTTTTTCAGCTTAAATATCGGTATCGATATCAGTTATCGGCCACATGAGTTTTAAAATATCGGCATATCGGATATCAGCATCCCTATTAAATATTAAGATTAGCTGTAATTAAACTTGTTAACATTAAGCAATTGTTTATGTCTAGCAGATCTGGATCAAGGTATAATTTTACAGGTTTGTCCTACAGGGTTCTCAAACACAAAACATGACCTCAGTAAATCAGCATTCTCAAAACAGCATTAACAAAATGCTGACCCCTGGTTTTATTCATTTATTGGTTGATTGATTGATCGACTGATTGGAATAAAAACAGTAGTATTAAGCCATGACATTATGCATTGCACGCTAAAGTTTGCTTGCTGGACCCTGGATGTATCTGTTTGCCACTGTGCCATGAAGGTGGATGGTCACTGACTTCCTCTGGGGGCCAGTGCTGAGTCTCCCAAAGGTGAGCAGGTATGGACCTCCACCTGGGCCTCTGTTGTTTCTGTTGTCTGCCACAGCAGGCTTTTGTCTGTGACCAGACAGGGTGTGATAGTTGGCTTTGCAAGACTTACTGTGTGGTGTTTTCACCCTGGATGTCCGTCACATGCTTCCAGGTACCCAACGGTCCTCCCTCCTCATGTGGAAGCACATCTTCCGTATTTTTCATGAAGTAGTTGATGAGAAAAGAAGCTCATCTTTAATGTTTTGTCCTATGAAAGTGGTATAATAGTGCCTTGAATTTGAATTTTTCTTATTTCAGTGTAAGCCTGGTCATTTTTGCCCCACTAATGTAGCTTCTCAGTAAACACAAGGTGTGAATACTTGTGCATACCTAGAAATGTTAAATTGAAAATACTTCATCACCTTGAACCACTTCTATTGGCATCATGCAACTCTAATGGTGAAAATGTGTTTTACCACAGTTATGGTGAATTAGCAGCTGGCTCACTCTCTCCAGTAACTGTGCGGCTGTCGCATTGAGAAGATGAGCCTTAGGTCCCCAGACAGACAGATGAGTCCAGATTCAGCTGTTTTTGTTTCTTCCCCTGAAGGACTCTTTCCATGTCTGCCGTCTCTGGCTCCGTCTGCTGCTGCGAGCTCACCTCCATCAGAGGTGGCAGAGCAATAAACCCAGCGCTATGCCGGCTGCCCTGCATTGACACTGACAATAACTCGTCTCTGTCCACAGCTCATGATGAATAACATTGTCGTTTCCTCCCAAAATACATTCTCAATCAGGGCAGGGGCTAACCTTTTCGTTCTGTGTGAAGGAAGAGCATTTAAAATTTTGTAAAGGTCAAGCAGTGCCCAGTACGTAGACATCCATTGATGTCAGCAGCAGTTTCTATGGCAGCCAGCTAGGACAGGAGTGGTTGTCTTACGTTAGAGCAGTGTGGAAATATTAGCATAGGCTTCTGTGTGTGTGCATCTGTCTAGCCAGACATCCTGAATGATCTGGTAGTGCAGTGTTGGTGAAATGGGACCAGGGACAGTGTCTTGCTGCTCATTTTGTATCCAAACACCTATTTCTTGTTTTCTTCAACTCTTTCTTTAAAACCTGCCTTGCTTGTCTCAACTTGCTATCTTTTCAATAAGGAACAGGTTTTCCCAGCCTTTTGGTTTTGTGTTTCCCCTCACAACTTTGCTCATTAGCAGGATAATCCATTAAAACCAGTGCTGACTTAATTTGAGTGATGCCCTGGGGTTAATTTTTAATGTTCATCGCCGGAAAAGGCTTCGTTTGAGCTCAGGTGAGCGGCTTCAACACTCTGTGCACAGCTCCAACATTTTCCTGGAGAATGACTCAGTGCAACAGTGACAAAACAAAAGCAGACACGGATGCTGAACAGCAGCAAGACAGCCAGTCAGCTTCTGCTACGTCAGCCTAGCCCACCAGGGCAGCAGAGCCTCAGTGCTGTCATCAGATTTGTTGAATCAACCCAGCAGCTTGTATCAGAGGAAAGGGGGGGTGGCAGACGGAGCGTGGCGTTGGCTGTGATCTAACAAGAATGAGTTGAAGAGGTGTAGTGGAAGCTTTACTTGCAGGAGCCTGGGATACACTTTGAGACGTATAAGGATGATCGGATGCCTCCTCGTGCCTGCTGGTGGAGATACTCTATTTTTGTGTGCTAGCTATGGATTGGATGCAGTGGAGCCTTCTACCTCCACCAGGAAGCCCCTGGCCTACTGCGCCTCAGGAGTTGAATGAAACGCTGGCTCTGACCACGGCTCTGGGTTACAGTCTGCTAGCCTGTGAGACATGTATGCTGAACTACTGCTTAGATTCTGTGAGTATGTCCAGCAGGACTGTCTGAGCCTGGCCTCTGTCAGCTCACGCCAGGCTGATCCTGTCAGATGATGCTGGTCTGAGAAGTCTGTTGTGGTCCTTGTACAACATGATTTGAGTCTTTCATTTTTCTTAATCTGATCGCAAATCTGCTTCTGGGTGCTCTGATTAGCTTTTCTCTTTGTTTTTAGAAAGATTTAGTTTTATTTACTTTCTCAGGAATGTATTCCATCACAAAATTGCTCCTACAAGAGGTTTACTGGTTCTTTTTGTTGTTAAATAAGCTGTAACATCAGGCTACTGTCTGGCTTCTTGGCGTTTCTGTGGAAACTTGACACCTAATAACATTTAGGTCTTTGTCTATTGATATGTCAACCCCTTTTCGGCAGTTTTTTTTTTTTTTAAAGAAATTGTTCTGCTAGCTTCCACTTGGTGATGTGTCTAAATTGAAGATTTGAGCATAACTTGTCAGATCTCATGCTTGTTTGAGATGCAATGGGTCAGTCAGCAGCTTTGTGTCATGTCAGATTTCATTACACAGAAGGAGAAACATTTGTATCTGTGCTGCATTCATTGTTGCTTGGGGTTAGCTTCAATTTGCCCCTTAATTCTTTCTTCTACAAGCCAGTGAATTTTTATTAAATGCATTTAAAATGGCCAGATTAAAAGTGTGTATGTTAGTGTATTTTTTAAATCCTTTTTCGTGTCATGGTTGACTGTTAACTTCTAGATTTAATGGGTCATAATCTCAAACTGTACGGTAACATGCAAATTTTTGGAGGTACACCTCCTTTGATTTCTTTTTTTTTTTTTGCTTTCAGGCAGCCAGACTTTGTATTCTTTTAAAGTGGTCTTGAGCAATGGTTCTCCAGGTTTACTGAAGGCCTGTTTAGGGGTGTGCCATATCGTATTGTTTATATTGTATCATGTTGATTCTGGTATACTTTTTGACATCGATAGAAAATGTAATATCGTTACCTTATATGACCTGTGCGTGACAGTGGAACTCAACTGAGCGAGTGAACATATCAGATCAAAGCAGCTTAGCTTTGGACACATATTTGGACACATATTTAGAGAAATTTTAAAAAGTTCTTCACCTACAGTCACCTACAGTAGAAATGTTAGGCAGACTAGTGTGACCAAGAAAAAAAAAAAAAGTTAGTCTCACTCAGCAAATATTTGGTCGCATGTGCAACCAAATATTGTTGATATGCATTATAGGGATGCATGATAATCATCAGGTCGACAATTATTGGGCCGATAACAAGAAATTATGACCTCTTTCCGATAAGTCCAATATTATGACAACTTACCCCGATAACTTGTGTCCCATATAGTTGAAATTTTTAAGATCGGACATGCAGAAGTTGAAAATCCCACTTCTAAGCTTTTTCTTGCCAAGATATTGCGATTGGAGAAAGAAAGCTGCTGCTTCACAGAGGAGACCCCAAACTGCTTCTAAACCTCTTTCCCCCATCTTATTTTAGACATGAACTACCCCATACAGTTGAATTTTTGATTTGGTTTAATTAGGTATGTATGTCTGTTATCGGTATCGGTTTTAAAAATGGTTATCGTGCATCCCTACCAAATGGTTGCACTCTAAAACCACGAGTACTGTATAGACCAGTGGTGGGGAACCCTGGCCCTTGAGGTCCACAGTCCTGCAGGATTTCTGTGTCTCCCATCTTTAATGAAAAAAAAAAGGAAAATGAAAGAAATGAAAAATACTTTAATCCCAGAAGGGAAGGGAAATTCAAGTAGGCTTTCTTTCTTTTTTTTCAACAATAAAACAATAGATATATTATGAAAACAGTATAACAATTAGGGTCGGGAAAAAATATCGATACATTGAAATATCGCAATATTTTCATATGTCGATATTGATTTTTAAAAACGCGGTTTTGATCTATTTTACTAACGAAATCTTGTGAGATTTCATCATTTTTGATACAAAATATTGTAAAATTTTCGTGAAATCTCGCAAGAGTTTATCGTTCTGTCAAGAAATATCGTTTGAAATCTTCGTTAGTAAAATAGATCGATATAACGTTTGTAAATATCGATATGATATCGATATGAATATATTGCGATATTTCAGTATATCTATTTTTCCCACCCCTAATAATGACAATAAAATTTAGGAAATTGATCAGAGGTCTTGTTCTCAAGGTTGATGATTGCTGTTGGCAGCACACCTTTAGCACACCTGATTAAAATCAAATGGATCCAAAAGCCAATGAAGTTCTGCATAGTGACTCATGGATTTGCATTAAGTGTGTTGGACCTGGGACACATTGAAAACCTGCAGGATGAGGGCCAAGGTTCCCTACCCCTGGTATAGACTATTGAGACTTGATTAGGCTTATCATTAAGGATTAACTAAACTGAGTTTCTTAAATTGCGATTGTGTTTTGCACTACTTGTTCTTGATGTGCTGCCATGTTTGAGCAAAACTGAATGTCTAACCTGTCTGTATGTTATGTTCACAGGAATCCGCCAAGGTTTCAGACCTCAACCCCAATGCGAAAGCATGGGCCAACCACATGTTTAGCCTGGACCCCAGCGGGACTGCTGACACCACAACTGCTGCCCTGCAGCCATGGAAGGACGGCTGCGATAGTTCAACCGATCCCGGAACAGAAGGTAGGTCCTTTTTTGGAATTCACACATACTTAGAAAGTGATCATTGCTCTGGGGGTTGTTGAGGTCATGATGAGTGTGTGGCGTACAAAATTGATATTGGAATGCTATCATTTATGGACGTCCATAAATAAGTAAAAGCTTATGATTTACGACAGAGGTGCCTTTGTTTCCATGACGGACTAAGTATTCAAGCATGTTTTGTGTTTTTTCTACAAGAAACTAGCTTGTGGTTGGTGCCCATTTCATAGTGAGCAGAACCCAAAGCGCATAAAGATTGTCTCAAAAAACTGGCAGTTAAAGGACAGATCCTCTGCTTTGGTTTAAAGGAAAAATGCAGGTTAAGACGGAAGGAGGCCCCTGTTTCTTTTCTTTTAGAAAGTTGATTCCTTAGATCTATATTTGTATGAGGGGAAAATCAAAGGTTTGATTGAAGCACTTTAGAGCTGCACTGTCAATCAGAGTTGAACCCCGCAGGCAGTTTTTTATATGTTTGAATTCTTAAAGTAGATGATTCATATGAAGCTGAGGAGTCAGGTGGAGTTGAGACACCCAAGGGAGAAAAAAAAATCCTAAACATGCTGCATCAGTGTCAGTGTATAAGTTATAATCAGATGGTTTTGATATGTTAAAATGATTGTTGAGCTTCACTTATTGGTCCAACTTAATTAACTCTTGTCACTATTTTATCATGCTAAGGCACCTCTTTAATTATTGATCTTCCATTTATTATAAGGCGTGAATATTCCAGCAACACTCATGTTCCCTTCACGCAAGTTATTATAATCATTCAATTTAATGTGTTGAGCCAAGTATAGCTAGAAATGCAACAACAAGGATGTGATGATGAAACGAAAATGATTGATTAGACTCTGACATCCTGGCCCATTTCATTTGCTAAATCCACAAGGACAATCATGGAAAATTTATTACAAGCAACTCGTGACTTAATATAGTTGTGGACTTTCCCATCAGACCTGTTGGGAATTTTTCTTTCAGGGAAGAAAATAGTTTTGCCCTGAATGGGATTTAAATGTGGTGAGGGTTATTAAAGTATAAAATTAAATAAAGCAAGTAAATGTTTCTGCAAACAGATTTTAAGTCTTCAGATGCATTTGAGCTTCAACACTGTTCAGATTGACTACATGATTTGTATTTATGTGGCTCTTTTGAAACCCCCCTTTTCTTTGAGACACTGAGATCATTTTCTTGAATTATCTGCAGTTTGTGGAGTAAATGCATTTAGGAGAAAAAGAAGCGTATGTGATAGTTTCAGGATGGTTGTGTTATTGTTTCTCTGCAGATAATTGTTGGTTGACTACCAGCAGAAAAAGGCAATATTAGGAAACACAGTGGGGGTTATTTTCCCAGAGTTTTTTATTGGTGACTTGCACTTACAACTCACCAATAAATGTCAGCTAGCAATGGTGATGATTGTTGGATGTGCCAACTGAAGATGCATATTTTCTGAATTCAAACAAAAAAGGTGACTGAATCCCTTCCTGTGTCATAGCAGATCCACCAGAATTAGTGTTATATGGATAATCATTGTACCATTCAGTCAGTCATGCAGCTTGCGGCCACTGAAATGTCTAAGTAATGATGTTTTTGAAAAGCAAGCTTTAAATTATTAAAAAGCAAATGCCTTTTCTCCTTATTAGGGTCTTAGTCCATCATGTTTCATCAAGTTTCCCACTTTTTTTTTTTTAAAATCACATTTTGATTCATTGTGGACTCAACATTACACCATCTCCTCGTTTTTGTTTCATTGATGATTTCACACCATTAGTTTACAGATTTCACACCATTAGTTTACAGATGTAATATGTACAATATTGCACATATTACAGAGGTTTGATTCCCCTCAAAATATGATAAATTTGTTTTTGTTTAAACTTAATGGCAACCGGGAAGTGTTTGACAGGAACTAAAATAAGACTGGGCAAAATTTTTTTGCTTTTTACAACTCAACAGTGACATCTTTTATTTCCTTTTTTTGTTCTTATTTAATTAGTTTTGAGAAAATATTCTTTGTTGAAGCTGTAATTTGAGCTGTTGCATCATTTGACTTGTTTCCAGAGCTTCATTTGGTTGTGCTGCCTTCATTAAGTTAATTTTTAAGGCTTTTTACATATATGTCAATAAATCAGAGATGATTACAACCCTAGATGCATCCCAGATTCTTCCACTGTTTTTTGGTATTAATGTTTTTTTTCCCCACAAGACAGCAGCATCTTTGCAAAGTTTAGACATCAGAGGCACCGCAGACTTTAAACGACTAGATAAGTCCCTTATTCTTCTGCCTTTTAATTTTTATGACTCCCCTTGTTGCCACAGGCTTTGAAGCCAGTGAAGACAAAGCTCACAAGGAGCCTCTGCTATCTGACCCAGATGAGCCTCCACCAGTACCAGTAATGCTGGCCGAGCCGGCCCCCGTTGCCTCCGTCACCCATGAGTGCTCCGAGCCAGCCTACACAGAATACCCCGAGCCTGGGCAGCCAGGGAACACAGGTGGGCTGGTCATCCGAGTCCAGATCAGTGGAGGTTATGCAGGCCTGTACAGTGTCCAGTAAAAACATTAACCTCTACGACACACACACACACAACAGACAGGGTTGTCTTGTACCTTACTTTTTAGATTTAGGGTTTAAGGCAGTACCACTAAGGGCTGTAGGATTTTATTTTATTCTATTTTAGTTGTTTATTTTCTGTGTGATCCAGGTGGATCGCAACCTTTTAATACAAGAATTTAAGACCTAATTGGGTGCTCAAGCTTTTTATCTTAGCTGAGGCAGCTTATTCCCATCCTGCAGATTTTTCTGTTAACAAGAGACTGAATCCTACAGTAAGTGTAAAGTAATGGTTTAAATGTTGCATCTTAATTTTACTTATTTCTTTTAGTCCAAGTGAGGAATGCAATTGCATCATGTTAAAAGTGCTTACAGAGGTCTTTTTTTTATTTGTTGTTTGGAAGCATAGACTGACCACTTAAGTTGTTTTATGTTTTATTTATTCAAGCATTAAAATTTCATTGGCCTCTACCAGACAGTATCTGTCACCAGACATTTATCTGTATATGCCCTCTATTTAGAAAGGATGTCAACAGAGAGGAATAGTATTCAAAGAAGTATTACATAAACAGTAAATGTTCCCTGAGTTTACAGCCCACGAAATTATAAGCTATAAAGGGAACACTGTTTGGATGACAGCACTTGTCTTACCTGTGCTGAGGTACAGATGGATTTAAGTGTGTTCACACTTGCATCACATACCGTTAATGTACCAAAGTCAAGACAATAGTCAGATTACTTAAAAAAAAAAAAAAAAGCCCTGAAAACCTCCTGATTGATTTTTATAATTGTCAGCACATTTCAGTTTTTTAATCTACACATGACCAAAAAGAGTTACCTTCTGGATTTAAGATGGATATTTCAAAACTACTGTTGTAGAACTAACAGCAGTTTTGGATCGTTTGCACACCCAGAATATGAAAGGAACTCATGTTATTAGGACTAGACAGCTTTGTAGACGAAAGTAAACCACCTCATGATCAGGTTTTATGAGAAAAAAATACTTAAATTTGGGCCTGGAGCAGTGGAAAAAAGGTTGTCATCTGACAATTCCAGATTCATCCTGCTCCAAAGAGATGGCCGTGTCAGGGTAAGAAGAGCGACTGGTGATTCGTCTCATCCGTCACGCTTAGTATCCATCGTATTAGTCTGTGTGGGCGGCGTTATGGTCTGGGGTTTTGCTTCATTTGGTCAGGTCTCAGTTCAGAAACATACAGGAAAAATTGCAGGTTTTTGCAAAGATTTTCAGTGTAGTTTTTCTGTTATTTTGCTTTTTTCCATATTTGATATTCTTTGAATTCTTTTCCACCCATTCCCCATTTCATTGAACATGAACTCCAAAAGTTTGAAGCAGATAAAGTCGGTCCTCGTTTGATCAAATCCTTTATTCTGCGGCTGTTCACAGGCAGCGATTCCCAGCCCGACAACCCCCAGGAGGGCTTGAGGGAGCACCTGAAGAAGACCCTGGAGTTCTGTCTGTCCCGGTAAGTTTGTCTCAGTGGTTTTAAACCAAATTACAACAGACTGGTTGTTTTGCATGAAAACCAGATAAAATGATGACTCAGTTGTGTGAACTTCTACTCTGATCAGCTGTATAATGACTTTGTTCGGTTAATGTTCTTTCAGAAAATTAAAGGGTTTTTTTCTCCTTATCATTCAAATGTGTTTTTACCAAACCCTTAAACTATCCAGGAAAAATCCAAGAAAAACTGCCCGGAAAAAACCCTGATCCTCATGGCTCAGCATCTTCGGTTTACGGAGGGAAACATAAATGGCTGTTTTATCGTGATTATTGAACCAAAGCGAAGCTTTTGTGGATGGTTCTGAGGAAACCCCTTTTCTCTGTGTTTCCTTGTGAAATGTTGTGGGTTTAAGTTGCCAAGAGCGGATCACGGTGAATCCGTAAAGCTCACATGATGGTTTCTGTGTCAGTAAAACCTCAAGGGGTCAACAGTGGTCTGTGTGACGTTATCGTTATCATCTGTCCGTGTCCTCAAGGGGCTGCTTCTGTGTTCAGTTCAAATTGTACTACGGCTGGCCGGCCACTCGCAGGAACACAGAAACCGAGTGTACTATAAACAGAAATGTCTGCTCTCCTCTTTTCTTTCACATAATTTACGCCCACACGGTCAGATTTAAGTGTACAGTTTTATTTAAGAAAATGGGACGCAAGCCACCAATACAGGGTAAGAAGAAAGCACTAATCAAATTTACATACAGCACTGGACCACGACTTGTATGTTAAGATAAGAACAGCTGAATTGACTTCATGGCAATGCAAACTCCGGCTTAACCTTAGTTGTATAGTTGCATATACAATCACTTTAACTTTGCTACTGATTTATGCGCCATTTATTTCTCATGGTTGCTGTACGGTTTCTGCCTGTCAAATGCAGGTCTCAGTCGATAAGGGTTTGACTGCAAAAATTGCTCAACATTTTCAGACTCTGATAGAAGGTAAAATGGAGTTTTTGTTGCTTCCAGTGCTTCGGTTGTGTGCTCAAGGTTGGTGTACAATGAAGTAATGATTAGAGTACACATTCTTGAAGTTACAAAGGTTTATTCATGAGGACAGGATAAAAAAGAAAAATCTTTAGTTTTCTAACAGTTTTATATTTGGTTGAATACCTAAAACAAAAGTGTTGGGAAAGTTTAAGTCCACCCTGAAGGAGGGGTCCCGGTTGCTGCTGCGTGCCCTGCGTAGGTCTGCGATGCCCGACAACGCCTCTTTCAGACCTGAAGACCATCCCGCTGCGCGAACATGCTTAGACAGCCGGAAGTACTCACTTGTGATTACAAGTTTCCGGATGTTTGGATCTTCTTGCTGATTGCCAGCTGCTGGTGTTGTTCTTAAAACAGAAAATGCTTACCGGAACTGAAGCGAAAACCGTCCTGTGGAGTTTACCAGCCCTACTGCTCCCTGTAGTTCCAGAAAAGAAGCTGCAACACAACACCCGAACCAAGCGGCTCGCACGTAGAAATCCAGCTTTACTCTGAAGGTTGTCAGGTCTGTAGCAGCCAGGGGCTGGTCATCAGATGTATTTGATCATAGCTGGTGTGAGCACCTTTTATAAAAGAGTTTTAACACAATGCCAAGGAGGAAAGACATCCGCAATGACCTTTGAAAAGCAGTTATTGCTGCCCATCAGTCTGGGGAAGTGTTGCACGATTAGGAGACCATCGTTCAGAGAAACTGCAAGATGGCCAAAAGCAACATGTCGGACTCTCCAGGCCTCAGTTAACATGTTAAATGTTAAAGCTCATGACACTCCAGTTAGAAAAAGACTGAGCCAGTATGGTTTGTTTGTAAGGGTCACAGGAGAAAACCTCTTCTCTCTAAAAAGATTATGGCAGCATTACTCAGGTTTGCAAAGCTGCATCTCAACAAAACCACAATACATGACCAAAGTGGAGATCTTATTAACAGCAGCACGTTTGGAGTAAAGCTAACACAGAGTAGCAGCACCGACACTTGATACCTGCTGCCAAGTACGGTGGTGGAAGGCTGATGATTTGCAGCCTTACGACCTGAACTCACAGTCATTAATCCAACCATGTACACTGAAGTATTCTGGAGTCAAATGTGAGCCATCTGTTTCACAGCTAAAGCTCGGCTGAAACTGGATCATGAAGCAAGACAATCATCCCATGGTGCGCATAGCTGTGCACATGCTGCTCTGCTGTTTTGGCTTAATTGAGAAATAAATGAGTAATATCAGTCCTACATGTTGTCTTGAGTGGCCGTGACATTTTTAGACAGAGCCTCTAACACCTCAGTCATCTAGAACGGGTTTATCCTTTGTTTTTTTTTCAGTTAAAGCTAAACAGTTTATTTATCTGATTTGCATCATGTCTGCACATCATAGCTGCTGTCTGTGTCTGTGGTGGCGCTCCATCCTGATGGCACACAGACAGGTGATCATACTTCAGTCAGCGGACAGAGCACGTGTCAGAAAACGCATCACCCAGCTGAAAATCGGACAAAAATCTTAAAACTCTTCCAGAAAGGTGAAGATGGAAACCCTCTTGCTCCACTGAGGAGCAGCTGGGAAACTCTCCACTTGTTCTGCTCCTTAAGATGTGTCTTCAAAATGATAATTCAAGTAGAATTTATAAAGATGATGTTGGATGCTTTGAGCAAATTAAACTGCAAAAGCTGACATGATTGCCATTTTGTTGAAGCTGTGTTGGAATAGTAACTGATAAGTTGACACATCTCTTTTTTTATAGTGTCAATATTTTTCATACAAGCAAACCAAACATTTCCTCAGTTTTTACTGGGAGTTATGTTTGTTATGTTGTGTTTTGAACATAATAAAACATTACTCTGTAATCTTGAGAAGTTGCTGTTGTAAGATAATAATGTGAACCTCATCCAGTCTGTGTGCCACCCCGGGGGACGTGAAGCCATTTACTGCCTGTTAACACTGACCAAGCATCTTTTCTCTCTGACTCTGTGGGCGTCAGGCGTGGTCTGAATGAAAGCCCCGTTTCATACTTTTGAATGCCTCTGTGGTGGTGCTTCAGCTGCTGGTGTGGAACAACTCAAGGCCTCAAAAAAATTACTCCTATTATTTTTTCCTGAATTTTACCTGCTTTTAACGCATCACCAGCGATGGAGTATCACAAACTGAATGCAGAAAACACAATCAGGAACGGCGGTGGTGCATTGCGTTTCTCTGAGGAAACCCCTCTGTTTGCAGTTGTTTCAGTTAAAGCGCACCAAGAAGGGCATCGTTACATTCAATCGTAGCTTTCTGAGACAGAACTGGTTAATGTTTATTAAACAGTCCGTGGGTCACGACAAAAAACAGGGAAAAAACTCATATTTTCTTATATATTTTCATTGTCTCCTAAATGATATGTAAATGTTTTGATGTGCAGTCCAGAATTTGATTTCATATAAAAGTATTTGGGAAAAAAATGATATGAATGATCACTGTCGTGGGTTTTAAAACATGCACTTACCTTCTGTTTGCCAAAGGAACAATCATATTGTTTTTCTTCCTGCTACCACACCACGAAGCTCAATATGGTCTATTTTGAAAAAAGAAAAAAAACTTCTCCACAGCATGCCATGCTGATCAGTTGAAAATGACCTTAAAGGAAAACAAACTCAGACTGCAAATGACTGAAATGCACTATAAGCAGCTAAACCTAGTCACAAGTTTTCCATGATGCATGAAAGTCAGTAGTAGACGTGAATGGAAATGCCTTAAGGGCCATGTGGTGAGGGGACCCACTAGAGTCTTGAAAGGTCATGAATAACTTTTAATTCAATCTTGAGGACATGAATTGATGCAAGACCATTCTTAAACTAATATTTCAAAATCATTTTGGATTCTGTCCTGTTAACACATTTGGAGTTTCTACTCGTATCTACTCAAGTTTGCTATGTGCAAAGAAAATTGAAGTCATCCTAAAAGATTTAAGTGCTTTTTTTCTGTGGTTTATAGAGTTATTATGTTTGAAGTTTTTTTTTTTAAACAAGTACAGTAATTGAGAAAGGTTAACAGGACAAAAATTATTCCTGAAATAGTTCATTCATCATAGCATTACTAGTCCTTGAAAGTTTGCAGCTGTGTGGACAGAGCGTGCAGACAAAATGTTAGCACCTGGATAAGAGAAGCTGAATGTTAACATGGGCGTGCTTTTAATGAGAAACTTTGCAGGACAGGTGCTGTTATCTACACCTTTACTGCATCCCGTACACCAGCAAAATGCTAACGTGATGAAAGTTTTTCAGCATTGCTGACCCATAGAACATTATCTATAACAGACCATGTGCATGCCTGCAGAGATGGATGGTTTGCTCACATGAAAACATGGAAACAATACACCCAGCATTGGCAGGAAATGACTCTAATCCTGGTGCTTCCTCACCAACATTAAAATTTCATCAGTACAGAAGTCCAAGAAGATATGCAGGAAGTAAAAGTAGCTTAAATAAAAAATGGTTTTGAAATTGTGAATCCAATCTAAAATCTTAATAAATTTGACAGAAAAAAAATCACAATTGACCAGTAAAAGATCACTATTTATGTAGTACAATTAGATGTCCAAAGAAGACTCAGTGTTCATGGTTATTTTAGGGCAATTTTTTCTGCATAAAAGGTGTGAGCTCATTAGCTGTAGGTTAGGACTGTGTGTAGACTGTGTGACTGTAATCTGAGAAGTGTTTTATCTGGCTAAATAAAGCTTATGTTTCATTGCATTCCATTTTTCTATCTAAACTTCTCCCGGTCAACATAACTAACACCTACTTCCCCTTCGTTTGTCAGGGAGAACCTGGCCAGTGACATGTACCTCATCTCCCAGATGGACAGTGACCAATATGTGCCAATTGTGACGGTGGCCAACCTGGACCACGTCAAGAAGCTCAGCACTGACGTGGAGCTGATCGTGGACATTTTACGATGTGAGTAAAACACTGTTTGCTTTAGTCATATTTCAGTCACCTCACGGTTTTATGCCGGTTAAAATCTGGCATGGAGCTAAAACGCTGTGTAACGGCTGCACAAGACGAACTCACCAGGCACTTTCATGTTGTTTTTTTTAACTCAGGATGTGGTAAGGGTTGATTTCCCAAGAGAAGTTGTTAAAGTGCATCCAGCAGAGTCTTACCTGCTTGTGTTTAATTTGAGCACGTACTTTATTCACTACTTAAATTAATCCTTACAGACTTGAAGGATTACTTTTATCTCAATGCTTTGTACACGTCCGTGATCGTAGATTAAAAACCAGATGAGTTCGTAGAAGTTGTGAACAAGCTAACTTATTTCAACTGCTAGTAAGTTTTGTACGTTGGCATTTAAAGTTTCTTCGTAAAATCAGTTGTAGTTAAAAGAGATAAGAGAAACAGATTATGCAGAAGTTTGGAAAAAGTCCTTTTTAGATAAAAGCTGAAATATTTTTTTCCTCCACAGTGTTTTAACTTTTGGAGGTTATTTGTTAAGTAAAAGTAAAAACAGCCACACCTGATCACAGGCCTCAAAGATGGAGACGCATTTTCTGTTTTGTTTGTTTTCCGTAGTAAATGCAGCTGAAGCAAATGTCCTGTTTTTCTCTGCGGCTCGGCCCTGCCCTTCACACACCTGCTGCATGGCAAGGCAGATGAGGCAGACAATTTTATGCAACTTATTTGCCTAATCTTTGCTTGGCTTAAAGTCGGAGTGGGAGCATTAAAACTTGACTGAGGCCTTGTCCACACGTAGCAGGGTGATGGAGCCATTTGTTTCTTTCTTCACTTGTATTTTTTGTTTTGTTTTATCACAGCAGGTGGCAGCAAGGAGGGGCACCAGGTTTACTTTATGGCAGTGATGCGGGGCTCTTTAATTAGCTTGGGTGCAGGAGGACACAGTTTTTTATAGCTTTCACCCTTTTGTTATTTGCACTCTGTGATTTCGTTAAAAATGTAACCTGAAAATAAAAAATTTATGGGAACATCACCCAACGTGAATGGAAATCTCTTGGACTTTTTTAAGAAGCGTGCATGGGTCTGCACCCTTTACTGCCCAGGCGAACAAGATGCGGGTCGGGTTGACAGAGTTTTCACTTGGTTTAAAACAGGCGATCAGCCAGATGACCCGCTTAAATCCGGGGCCTGTCCGGCCGACTTTTATTATTCTTTTTATCGACATTTGTTTGTTGAAGCCTCTTTACACTTGCAAACACATTCCCCTCTATTCAAACAACAAACTCCTCCTACTCGCCCACCATCACTTCTTTTTTCCCCATATCATTTATTCATCCATATTGAAATTTTGCCATATACAAACTTTGAAGTCTTTTATTAAATTAAGTACTACAATATGAAGCACTACTCCCGGCTGGCGGTAAAGGAGCGGACCCTCTCAGACACAGAGCTCATTCCCTGTGAATGTGCTTAATGACACACCTCTGCAGTTCAATGTGGGAGGATGTTACTTCTAAAAGACAAGGTGGTGTGGACTCAGTGTTTTTTTCTAGTCGGAGGAGGAAGGATATACGTTTTACAAAAATCCTGCTACGTGTGCACGAGGCCTGAATAATTTGACAGAAACGGCAGCCTCAGGTGTTTCTGGAAACTGCTGAAAGCTTGGCCCACACTTTTCTTTCTTCCATTCTTCTTTGACATTCTTAAAATCAACAAGGCTGGGTTTGGAGTATCGGCACAGACATTCAGGTGTCCATGAGGGACTTTGTTGGATTCTGGTTTAAACTTGGTCTGAGCCACTCCAGGTTTCACTTTGTGTATTTTTTGGGTTGTGCTGGGTGTGTTGTTCAAATGTGGTTAAAAATGGTCTCTTCCTTCTCCAGATTTGCCCTTTGACAGTCCTGGTGTTAAAATTAAACCTTTTTGACCCTTTGGCCTGGTTCCCTGACTTGCGATGTAACAGTGTTTCCAGTCCTGTTAAGAATTGTTGCACATTGATCATGTGGAAGCCCAAGCTGGGGTTCCCAAAGTTTTGACTCTTTAGAGCCGATGTGACTAAGATTAAGGTCATGTCAACACTGAGATGAGCTGAGGTGTATCAGCTTAAGTTTTTATTAATTTGGTTTGGTTACATCATGATTTTATCAAAGGAATCGACCAGAATGCAGCATTTGTGGCGGGAACCTAGTAAATGAAAGCATAAAACAAAGCATGGTTTCAGCAAAAGACAGAAAACAACTGACAGGATGTACCAAAACTCAACCTTTATATCCCAACTCAGGTTCTGAAGTCCTGAGTAAATTAGATATTTAGCTTTTTCCATTAATCCCACTTAAATGTTTTTTTTTTATTTGCAATGTTTTGACTGCAGAAAAAAAAAAGAACGTCATCTGCTTCTTTTTTGTTGCTTTGTGTAAAACTTATTCCTCTGTGACGTCCTCCAGCTTTGCCATTGGTCCAGGTGGATGAGAAGGGGGAGAAGGTGCGACCCAATCAGAACCGCTGCATCGTTATTCTCAGAGAGGTCCCAGAGAGCACCCCCATAGAGGTCAGTGGTAACACATGATGCTTGACAGACATGATGCTGCAGCAGGTTATTTTCCAGTTAGTAAATTATTCTAACATGAGTAAAATAAAACTGTTATTGTTCTATGGAAATGAGTGACATCCAGAATACAAGTTTATCATTATGTCTGATTAGTAGTTTGCTTTCATGGTTTAAATGAGTCACTGGGTCTTTTTTCCCCCCCCTGACATTTACAGTTTTACAGCTGTTTGTTTTATTCAGAAGCATCCTGAATATTGCACCTTGGGGGAGTTATTTATCTGTTATTTATCAGCCACTTTTCATGAGGGCCAATAAAGAAAAGGCAGTCTATAGAACAGAATTCTGGGAAATGTTTTGTAGCTTCTGCAGTTGTTTTAAAAGGCTCTGATCACTTTGATAGATCTCATGAAAGAATTTTGTTAGGCAGAGGTACAAAAATAGGTCAAACCAGAACATGAAAAGTTGCTGATCCCATATTTCAGTCATTAAATACATATACAAATATACATGAAATAGTTGGAGTTCAGTGTGCTTGGATTGGCCAGCTCCTACAGCACGAGAAGGCCCAACCTCTGTGGTTTTAAAACGGTTTTAAAAGGATATAAAACAAAGAAAAACATACCAAACAAAAAAATCTAAATTGTGTCAGTGAAGTGTGGATGATTAAAGAGATTTTCAGGAAATTGGGTGAAACTGAGTTGGTTTGTCTTGTTTTTTAAAGGGATATTATTAGAAAGATTCTGCTTCATATATTTAGAAGAGTGTTGCAGATAAACAAGGTTTCTTCATGGCTGTACATTTTAATTAGAGATGGACTGATCCAATACTTACAAATTAGCTGGATCAGATATCAGATGAATGTGGCCGATCCAGCGTTCCAATCCAGTCATTTCTGTTTTTATTAACGTCATAATAAATGTACACTTTATTTGTAAATAAACAATGGGTAGATTTACAGTAGGGATGGAGAAAATATCGACACACTGAATTATCGCAATATTTTCATATGCTGATATCATATCGATATTTATAAACACTGTATTGATCTATTTTACTAACGAAATCACATGAGATTTCACAAAAACCTGCAAGATTTTGTAGCAGAACAACGAAATCTTGCAGGTTTTTGTGAAATCTCACAAGATTTCGTAAGAGAACGGTGAAATCTTGTGAGATTTTGTTGGTTAAATAGATTAACATCACGTTTTTAAATATCAATTTGAAATTGGGATATGAAAATATCACAATATTTCAGTGTATCGATATTTTTTTCCCCACCCCTAATTTATATCTGTCTCAATTTGTTGCCTTTTTTCTTCAAAAAAGAAGAAAAAAAAGGCTAAATTGTAATGTCAAGTGTGATGCCTTCATCACATGACAAGGTAAACAGTTTATTCATTCAACTGTGGTATCGAATCGGTATCGGTTGGATCGGAAAAAACTGGATCGGTGCATCTTTGATTTTAATGCCATTTAGTTTAACACTAGAAATCATTTACAATATAAGAACAAAATAAATGGAGGAAAAAAGAGCAAAAAATATCAGAATAGAATGAAATCAATTAGATATTCCATAAATTAATAACAGTTGATAACTATAAATAACAGTGAGTGAATAAGAGCGAGTGAAAATCAAATAAATTAAATTAAATAAATATAGGAAATGGGGAAAAAAAAACAAAGGTCAGTATCTGCTTGTCCCAAATTGCACTAACAGGTATCACAGGATTAATCTGCATGAGCTTTTCCAATCACCTTAAAATGTCACAGAGCTGATAATTAAATAAAAAATGTGATGTTGGCTAATGATCCTGATGGATGGAGAACCGATTGAGATGTAGAGATGAACAGATAAGATAAACAGGATTATTATCAGTGTATTTTTAATGTTTCACTTAATAGTTTAGGATTTGATCAGGTTCTTGTTTTATGTTTCCGTCTGGAATGTATTCAGTTCTTTATTCTGTTAACTACTTGGAGCCAACTAAGTTATTTACAGTGTGACTTGCTGCCCCTTAGTCCTGTTGTAAACATCATACCTGCTTCTTGACGCAGCCAAACGAATAAACACAGATCGGTGTAACCACATGCGGCTGTCGTGTTGTTAGACCAGTCGTCAGGTTAGAAGTTGACAGTTTATTGGGTGCGGCAGGAAGCCAGGAATGTGTGATGGCTGCACAGACTGAACCCACCCTTCTCCAGTTATAAAACCAGCTGCGATTTTTGACACACCAAGAGTCAAATCTCAGTTTCCACCTGTTTTTACTCAATTACAGAAAATGTTGGTTCTTCTAGAGGAAGGATTTTGGGGTTTTTCTGCATCTGTTTAAGGTTAAACTAACAGAACCTGATGTTAGTTTTTCCTTGTTTACAAGCTTGTTCTGTTTTGTTTGCAGGAGGTCGAGGCGCTTTTTAAAGGTGACAACTTACCCAAGTTCACCAACTGTGAATTTGCCTACAACGATAACTGGTTCATCACCTTTGAATCAGAAGCAGATGCACAGCAGGTAGCATCATTTGTGAATAGTGAATACTTAAATTACCATGACAAATTCCATTTCTCCTGTGACATTCTTATTTTTCTCTCTTTGATTTAAGTTTTTATGGTGTTGGGATAATATGTTTGATTGTTCATAGTGATCCATGTTTGTCATCTTTCTGTTTCTTACATTTAAATGTGCTTGTTTGCTCATCCTTTCTGCTTTTTGTGTTCTCCAGGCATATCAGTATCTCCGTGAGGAAGTGAAGACTTTCCAAGGGAAGCCAATTAAGGTAAATCACATTATCTTTATTATTCTTTTCTTTTGGGAAAGAATCACTCATGTTGAATACATTGAAGCGTAGATTAAACTGGTTTTAAATCCCTGCCTTAAACCAAACTGTCTCCTTGATTAAGTTTTCATATTTTGAGATTCAACAGCTATATCACTGTCACTTAAAGTGTTTTAAGCTAAATTCAAGCACATCTGTCCTTGATGATCTTAAATGTTTGATATTTTTCTTGCTGTAAAGAGATCCTGCCGTGTGAATAATTAATCACTGCCACATGGACAGAAGTGCACTCTGTGGTTTTCAGCTGAGAAGTCACAATTCACTCTGAGAGGTTTCATGACATCTGACTTGTGCGTAGTTCCATTAATGGATGAAAATCTTTCATTAATGGCGGAGGAAGCGGAGCATTTAGCAGCTGCAGAGCTGTAATGCAGCGTAACGATGAAGAGGACGCAGCCCGGCCTAAGTTAATGTCAAACTTCATGCATTTTTTTAAATAGCTGCTTGTTGTTTATCCTTTTTATCCTCAATGACCAACTTTTATCTGCAAGCCACTATGAACCCTTTAAGGCAGGACAATATTATTTTTTGTATTGATTGATCTTGATCATAATATTGAATTTTATGCTATTAATTTCAAAGTATACTTATAGTTACCTTAACATAAAACTAATTAAGTTCAGTTTAGAACAGGGTTGTCCTGATCTAATCTCACAAATCTGATGCTTTGGTCTCATAGATGTTCAAATAGATAGAACTGGTGCTGTACTTGCTGTAAACTCCTTTTGGATGTATTTTGCAAGGCTTCACTGATGTCATTTTTCCACCCACAGATGGAGAATTAGACAGTGTTGACACGGCTAGACATGGCTAAATAAACGTGAAATCGGTTGACGTGAAACATTAAAGGCTGTGGGTGTTTTGTAATTGTGGTTCAGAGCAAAACGGCTCATTTCTTGTCCCAGATGCAGCCGCCTCTCCTCATCCATCGTCTCTACTTCTGCTGCTGCATGAATGTTGGAGTTTGGATCTCATGCATGCAAACATTTAGCAATCATTCCTGCGGCCCAACTTCGAGTTGATGTCCTTTCTGATATGTTTTGGAGATTAAAACTTAGATTTTGATCGCCGTGTTTTCTGAACTATAAGTCGCTCCTGAGTATAAGTCATATCAGTCAAAAAATGCATCATGAACAGGAAAAACACATATATAAGTCGCACCAGACTATAAGTTGTATTTATTTATTTAGAATAGGATGATTTTTGGATTCTTCATATCCTACTTGTTACTGCTAAAAACTACCCAATCAGTCCAGTTCCAAAGTTAATGCCTGTAAATGATCATAAGCATCATAACTAAGAAGGATAAATATGGTTTTTGAGGATTTGTTCCACCACACAGGCAGTACAGATGTCCAAAATAAACTCCTCTCACTGAGAGGAGGCTATTTTGGGATTTTTGCCCTCGGAGCAAAATATAGTTGTCACAAGCTTAGAGCGCCCTCTTTTGACATAAAAGGTAATATTTACTCCTTGGCTCATGTCTGTCAATATGAATTGAGACCTAAAAATATGTTAAATTGTATATATTTTGATATGTAAGTCACACTGGACTATAAGTCGCACAAGCCGCTATGAAAAAAAGTGTGACTTATAATCCGAAAAATACGGTAAGTAAAATGTCCTGGGTACTCAATTAGACGAGTTGAGTGCTACAAGCTCCAACTAGAAGATTCTGGGAAAGCTTAAAAGAACAAACCCCTTCAGAGTAAAATTTCTCCCTCAAATCTTTTTATTCCCTGGTTTTATGTTCTCTTTGCATTCAGACTTTGGTCACCTTTTTCTTCTTGCACACAAACTATTCAACCTGATAAATACTCTCAAATTTTCCTATAAATGTGCTGCTTGTTTTATGAGTGATGTTTAATTTCTTTTCTTGCTGCTGTTTTCCACCAGGCAAGGATAAAGGCGAAGGCAATCGCTATCAACACTTTCATGCCAAAGAACGGTTACCGGCCAGTGGAGGTGAACCCGTACGCCCAGCAGCGCTACACATCCTACTACATCCCGCCGGTTTACAGCCCCCAGCAGCAGTTCCCTTTGTACAGTCTCATCACACCACAGGCCTGGTCGACCACACACAGCTTCATCGACCCCGCGCTGGTACGAGGAGTTAACAGCTGATCTGTTTTGTTGTTTTGAACAAAGATACCAGCTTTGGTCATTTGGAATAATTAACAAGGAGGCCAAGAAGTGTTTGTTTCAGCCCTTTTGTACGTCATTTATGCGTTTGGATTTAAGAGTGCAACAAACAAATCCACACGTCACCATATTTATAACTTTGCCTTGTGTGAACATTCATGTCAGGGAGAAATAACAATCAGGGCAGGATCAGAATCATCTGATTTAGCTTTTGATAAATAAAACGATGACAGGGTGAAATATGTCACATGATCTTGGTTATCTGAGGTTGTATTGACCTCATTTAAAGATCCAGTAAGGACCAGATGGTATTTGGTTCATCCAGTCTTGTCCTTCAAAATGAAAACCTGTATCCTTGATTTTTCACCTGCCTGCATGTTTAAGTCCACATGCATGTGGATTACAGATGATGCTGTCTGCCAAAAAAAGTTTTTTCTTTCTCTCTCAAAGCAACACTAAAGTTTGGCAGCATTTCCTAATTTGATACCTCTTAATGAAAGCTAATTCAACATCTGTCTTTCTTCCAGTCTCATCTCTGAGATCTCTCCAGCCCATGAACATCAGTCTGATGTTGACTTGTCACATCTCATACCCTCTCTCTTTCTCTCTTTCAAATCAAAGCAAACCTAATTTTATTTCTATGGCATACAAGAAATTGCAACACAAAGTGCTTCACAGCAAAAACCACAACGAAAGCTATGGACCCCTTTCTGAGAAGTATGAATTGAACTGAATTCAATAACATGGCAAGGCACTGAGGATCCGAGTGAGGAGAAACCACCCTTTCTTCTCTTCGCTTCCTCAGATAAAGTCTTCTTGCGTTTCCTTGCACACACTGTGCACGTACAAAGCTGCCAGTGTGTTGGTATCCAGTAGCTGGCATGTGACGATGCCTTAAACAGAAATATTGCGGTTAAGTGATGCTCCGGGCTGGAGAAAATGGTTGTGAATTGTGGTTTTTCAAACGTGGGATGCTACAGAGTAAAAATTCCTCCAGGAACCTGAACATGTCATCAAAATGAGTCAGTAGGACAGAGTTTAAAGGTCAACAGGAAAGTTTATTGGTCCCCAGAGGGAATCGTTGTAGTGGTTGTGTAGTGTTGCTTTAAGGGACTTTTTTAATGAAACACGTCGACTGTTTGCTAGATGGTGATCAGAGTGCTTTAAGTTCAGAGAATCTGAGGCTTTCCGGATGAGCAGTCATGTCTGCATCATTCTCAAATGTAGAGCCTCCTGTTGAAACAGAGTCCATGAAAAGTTCAAAAACTGTGTGGTACCAACATCCAACTTTCTTAGACAACCAGTTCCCAGTTCTCACTTGAATCATTGTGAATTTCTTTTTAGGTTCAAGTTGTTTTTAAATGGTGAAAAATCCTCTTTTCCTCTTGAGAACCCTTAAAGTGCTGGTGACACGATTATCATTTCATGTAATGCTACTATACAATATTACAGCAACACTAAATGAGTGGCTCAGTGGAATTGTAAGTCAAACAGACTTGTTTTCACAGAAATATCTTAAGTTTTCTGAGTTTGAAAGGAGCTCTGCAACAGCGACTAAGAAAAACACGCCGCCATATTGCGACGTCAGCGGGAGAACTCGGTCGGCTTTTTTCTTTTTTTTTTTTTTTTTCTTACTCGGTCAGCTAACAACAGGCAACATGGAAGCGGTGGACGGTAACGATGATGGTCCCTGCCTGGAATTGATTTGTTTGGCGGAATCATCAGACAGTTCAGAAGAGTTAGATGATGTTGAGGAATATAGAGGCATCACACTTTATAGATTTGAGCCTTAGCAAACGGACTTCATGCCGAGTGAGCAAGACTCTGAAAGCGGGAGTGCCGGAGAAGATGACATGGTCATTGCAGCAGCAGAGGGAAACACACGGCAGGGGAACACCGATTGCTATGTCTTTGTTATACATTACGATTAGCATTTTTTGTTGTTAGTGATTTGTTTATATAGTAATTTGTGAATAAATGTGACTATTTAAAAAACTGATTTTTAACCTCTCCACACCCACCTGGACACCAGCGCCCATTTAGCTGTGTTTTCAATTAACAACAGCAAGCCACTATATGGACATATACATGGTTATAAAGCTTAGATAAATACATAAAAAGAAGCAACTGCGTCTCCCTACCTTTGAAGTGGATCCAGAAGCCATTTTATAAGTCCAATCTTCAATTGTTTACATTGTTTACAGTCCTTCTGTTCGCAAGTTCGTAAGAGTTCACCAATTTAAAGTAATCAAAAATATTTTTTGATGAAAACGATTCCGTAGTGTGAAAATAGCCGACACACAGAGAAAAAAAATCATTTTCACCGTCCAAAAAGTCCGCTCGTCAAAGCTACAGTTTGTTTAGTAACATCTTGCTACGACCCCAAACGTAGCTGTTGGGGTGTGCTTGTTTTCCTCACTCTCCTTCCTGCAAAACAAGTGTCCACATCCGTTTTAGTCTAAATTCAACCCTCAGACACTCCTTGTCTTAAAACAAGCGCTCTCAGCTTGGAATCCCATTCGACAGCATACAGCGCTGACAGCACAGCTAAAAGTCCCGTAGCTGGAAACTTGAATAAACTTACGCCAGTCTTATGAGTGTTTGGACAAAAACCTGCAACACAACGCGACGGCATATCTGTAACCTTTAGCCAGTAAAGCTAAAACAAAAGGAGAAACTGTTAGCAAAACCGCTAGCTCTCCAGTCAACAAGCCGGGTGGGCAGTCTCCCGCTGATGTCACATCCGGTTTTGTACTCCTGTGGTGAACAGCGCCACAGTCTGGTCAGAAAAGCAGCGATGTTTTCTAATAACTCATTTATGCAGCTGCGGTTGTTTATGTTACATAGATCATCATGAAAGACGTTTTGGTCTATAAAACATGGCAAAAAATGTTAAAATCGTGTCACCAGCACTTTAAGCTTTAGCTGATCTTTGGGGGAAAAAACGGATTTTTCAAGCAGAGAGCTCACTGATCCTTGAATACTGCTATAAGATGGAGAAGGAACAGATTTTTGCTCTCAAATGTTGACTGGTTGAGAGTTTTTGAAAATCTCAAATGATTCTTGGTAAAAGCATCAAGCTCACTCCACTGACTTTTATTTTTCTTTACCAGGTTGCCCCATTTCACAACAACCAGTTCATCAACGGATTTACCACATCGCACAGTTTCAAACCTGCAACGTCGCCCCTTACCGTCAGACACTTCTCACCCAGGAACAGGTTTGCATCATTAAATCCTCTTTATAAGCACATCTGCTCAGCCACATTCGTCTGAGTGTGTGTGTGTGTGTGTGTGTGTGTGTGTGTGTGTGTGTGTGGTGATGAAGGTGTGGTGTTGGAGATGGGGTGGAGGGTGTATGCATGGATGGGCTATTTTTTTAAATGCTGCTTAAAATCTGTTAAACACTTCATGCTACATTTTATTCTCTGAAAGCTGCTTCACTAATTAAGTATCTAAATGATGAGATCCCTTTATACAAAATAATTTGTTTTTAAAGTGATTCTGAAGCTTTTTTCTCCCCTTCAAACATTTATAAAATGTTTTTTTTCTGTGTAAAAAAAGAATGTTTTTAATCTCATGGGTCATATCAGGAGCATTCAAGCTAACGTCGCATAAAGACGATGCATGATCGTAATGGCAGCTTCCTCCTCAGACACTGAATTCTTCCCTCAGGAATCACAGTAAACCTCACTTGAGGCCGACCATCCCCACGGCAGACCGCAGCACCGGGCTCCTGGAAAGCCCGGGCCTCTTTCCCAGCTTCCCCAGTGAGAGGCTCAACGGGGTTCGCAGCAGCCCGCCAACACGACTTGCCACCAGCCAGCCCAGAACCAGGTTACCCTCCACCGCGGCCTTCCCTCGCAGAGACACTGTGGGCACGGGGCGAGTTACGGAGCCCACAACCCCAGACTACTCCCTGGGTGTTGGCCGAGGAAGGTACGGCTGTGTCGCCAAATGCTCCTGTGGTACAGTAATGGTAGTACTCGGTCCTAGTTTTCCCAAAGCAATGACATCCAGTTTGTATCCTAGCTGGACTTTAACTAATGTAAAAAAAAAAAAAAGAAGAAGAAACAAATACGTGCACAGGTAAAGCCATAAACAATAAAAACAATAAAAGCAGGAGTAAATGTTTGGCAAATTTCAAATCCAAGAAAAGATAACTTGGTGCTTGTACACAGAAACAGAGGTGTAGTTAGGTTAGTTTGAAGATGCGATCATAGCATGTTTACTGTGGTGTGGGGTCTGATTGTTTACACTGTCTGAGGTTGAGCCGCTGTTGCAGACAGAAGGGATGTTTGTAAATTGAGATGTTCTCTTTCTTAAAGGAAAAATGTTTCTGCTTCTAGGAAAAAGAGGGACGAAAAGTTTACAGTAAGTACTTAATTATCTTTATCATTTAAATGCAGCTATATTCATATCAAAGTGAAGTTTTTGGGTGTCTAATAAAAGTCTGGATTTTCTTTCCTCTCGAAAGCCGTCATTGCCTCCAGATCAGTTGTTAGAAACTCTGTTGTATGTCAGCATCACTCCGGCTTGTTTTGTTTCGCTTTCTTTTCTGGGTTTTGTGCTGACTCTGTGTTTCTCACCGCCATGCAGAGAGTGACTCCTCAGTCGCCACCGCCTCCTCCGAAACCCCCCTCTCCAAGCTTTGAGCTCGGTCTCTCCAGCTTCCCTCCGCTTCCCGGGGCAGCCGGCCAGCTCAAGGCAGACGACGTGTTCGACAACCGGTTGGCCAGCAGCGTAGTTGTCGGAACCACTAAAGAACGGGTAAAAACTGATCAGACTTTTTTGTAATGTTTTTAAAGTGGATTTTAGCATGAATTGCCCAGATTTCATGAAGAACTTGGTGTGTGAACATGTAAAAGGTCAACCATTGCAAAAAAAATCTTTTTTTACTTTAAAAGGGGCCAAGATTTTTTTTTGCTTTTTCTTGAAATAAGATGCATTGGCTTAAAACAAGATCTTATATCTTACTAAAATGTTTCTCTAAGCAATTTTGTCTTATTTTGAGTGTGATGAGATATTTTGATCAGAAATTAGAAAAATATACTTGCTTAGATTAGCGTTTTTGCAGTGTGATTGGGAGCTGATCGCTCCTCATAACTTCATGTAGACGGCACGAGGCGTGACACACGGTTAAGCCAAAAATTGGGCCGATCCGAAAACTAGTTGAGCGAGTGGAAAATCTGCTTAAAATGGGTGAAAGATCACGCAGCGTAAGCCCGGCTTAAGGGAGAGAGTCAGTCATTCTGCACGCAGGTATATTTTGGTTCTGTTTACCCAAAATGCTCTCTGTTGTTCCCGCAATATTCTGAGTTGCAGCCCCTGTATTTGATTCACTTGATCCAAATCAAGAACCAGGTTTTTAGGAAGACCAGAGTCTGCTTCGTTGATCTGCATCAGAGTTCAGTTGCTTATTCAGCGGCCGATTCACGAAAAAATCTGTGCATCGCAATGTTGAATCAATTTCGATTTATAAATGTTGAAAAATCCATTTTTTTTAGCATAATAATTAAATGACTGAAATACAGCTGCAGAGTGTGGCAGAACGTAGAAGTTGTGCGTGCCGCCTGGACACTGGTCCGTCCTCTAAAGTGTCCAGGTGGGACATCCAGTGAAATAGGAACATTAACATAACCATAAACACACGTTAGCAGTGCAGCTGTTCAGCTGGGGGCAGGTACGATACAAATGAAAGTGATGATTGAAAGCTGGTCAGCAGCTTTTTTAGTAGCTCAGAATAAATGAGCTGAAAACCTCATTGTTTCATATCAGATCTGCTGAGACATACGTTTGTAAAAACTGCTAATAATGATTTTGGTTAAAAGAATTCCTCATCATCTTTAAAAGCAAGTTATGTTTTTCCTGATAAACCACCAGTATTTTGTAATACTGCTTCATACTTTGTTTTTTTCTTCTATTATAAGTGGAAATTAAATGCATTTATAACTATGACGTGGCCACTGAGTCCAACAAAAACATGAAAAGGGAAATCTTATGATACTCACATGTGATAATTATTTCATAATTGAATCGTAATAGTGAGGGGTTGAAGATTGCACACCCCTATTATTCACACCTCCCCAAACAAAGAAACTAGGATTTGAATCGTGAAGGCTGATGTGAACACATCCTTGTTCTCGACTGTTTTCATTCATCCACGCATTCGAGGCTTCCAACCATGTCTATGATTTCATCTGCTCGGTCTTGTAGAAACACGTCTGAACTGATGTGGAGGAACTAAACTGATGGATATTTTCAAATTCACAGCATAAATATTTCTAGGATAAGATCAAAATGCTATACAAGCTTGACTTTTTCACGGTATGTAGTCCATAAATTCCCATCTAAACTTAGAAATTAGTTGGACAAAGCATTTTCCATGACATCATCAACCATTTAGTTTTGTTTGACCCCACTTAGAAATCTGTAAAAGTTGTGTGATTGAATACCAACGATACAGAAAGTCAGTCAACCATAAAGTCATGGTGACTGATGATAAAACTCCAGCTAATTAAACGTGCGGTATTGCAGCGTCTGACTTCCTCTTCTCCCTGTTTGCAGAATGTCAGCGCTGATTCCAGCAGTGGAGGAGCTCTCTCCCCCGTGGGTCCCAAAGAGCCTCTCCGATCCTCCACCTCCCCGATGCCATCGACCTTCCAGCCCTCGCCGACCACCCCGACCGTGACCTCAGCCCCGACACTGACCCCAGCACCCGGCACACCACACAGTCCGGCTCCCCCACTGCCAGCAGCGTAAGAACACTCATGATGCATGAAGCAAATCTGAAGTTTATTTCAGATATGGGAACTTTTTTTAACTTTGTAACCAGGGATTTTAAACTTTCTACTATATTGTGCAGGAAAAAAAATGTGTACATATTGAAACATTTGCCTTTTGTTTATTTTTCAGAGAGGTGAAAGCAGCAGAGGTGAAGCCAAAGGAGGTGCAGCTGTCCGTGGAGCGCGTTCCCGGCACTTTGTCCACTGCAAGCAAATCAGTGCAGGTCAACGGTGCTGCCACAGTCAGTATCGATTCCTTTCTTTTTTCCTCTGTGACCTCACACCTTTTTTAAAAAATCTTTTCTGCCTCTCAGACACCTCGATCATCAACAAATCAATTCACTCATGAACAGAAGACAGTAAATTAATTGAAACCGTAATTCTTTACCAGCTCATATTGATTTGTGGAGCAAACTTAATTTCTCACACCTTGCAGTAGAAACGGTCTTAAAGCAGACGCAGGTGTGAGTCTGAATACTCGTATTACCCTCAGGTACAGCAAGACTGAGAAGTGGGCAAAGCACTTTGCCTTAAAACAAGGACACGATGAGTTTGTCAGGAAAAAATAAATGAATACAACCTTCACTTTAATTCTGGTTGCAAGCCTTCAGTTGATGCAACAGGATGGCAGAAGACAGATTGTATGAGAGTGAACAAGGATGATGAGTCATAATCTGGGTGAAGGCAGGTTAAACACTTCCCACACTTCCTGTGAATCCCACTGTTGTCAAGCTTAACTCTTAATATCCCAAATGTTTTAGGCCTTTTGCACAACTCAGGTCACTGAAAGCAGCATTTCTCACTTGGTAGCAGCATTTATTATTTATTTGTATTTTTATATATTGCAGGATTATATTTATTTTATGTTTTAAGTATTTGCATGTAAACTTGGTCTAAAAAAGCAAAGAAACAAGTGTTTATATATATATATATATATATATTTGGTCTTTGTTGTAGCAATGCTTCTTGGCAATAAATGTAAAACTTGGACAAGGGACCACTGCGATAAAGATGCCTAATGAGCTATTAGAGCTGGTTATCACCACTAATTTCCTGAATAGGTTCGGTTCAATTCACAACAGCCCGATTTGATTAAATTAGATATCCCAATTTATTTACAGATATTTATGTAGCATCAATGTTTCTTGAGTGTTAGAAATGTTCTTAGATGATTGTTTTCATTAAACACTGACCCTGTTTACAAGACCATCAAAATCAGATATGAGAATAATCAGATTACTGTAATAATCTGATCTGATGTGTCTGCATGCATTTCTAAATTACTAAATTATGATAAAGATCCAAATTTGGCATCATCTGTGGACAGGAAGCAGATTTTGTACAAAGCAACGCAGGAAATCTTTAAATTGTGGATATATGCAAAGATATCACAAGGATTGGTTAAAAAAAAAAAGGTTCAGGGTGAATTCCAATTCCCCCCTAGCCCTTTGCCGTAACCCTTTGTTTTGCGTGTCCATGTGAAGGGGTAGTGGTGTCCTGATTCTGGTTCAGACAGAGGGAAAGGGGGAAGTGGGAGGGCTATCCGGCCCTCTAAACGGAGATTTTCCAGGCGCGCACTAGAAAACGAGTGTTATATTTCCCACAGTATCATGCGAAATACAGACAAAATGGCGAGGAAATCTGCAGCGGCAGCCAAAGAAACGCACAAATGTGAGTTTTTGTTTGTAAATAAAATATGAAGAGTGCTATTTTAAGGTCACTTCAATGTATTACAGTTTTATTACAAATGTGAAACAAATGGCGAATTTCCTAATATTACGCGCATCTGCTCACGTCTGTAATGTAACGTTAAACGAGTCGAAGGTGTCGTCTTTTCATTTATTTTTAAGATTTTCATCCCAAAGCCAAAAAATTAACTAGTCGCCCAGGAAAGGGAGATTATTGCTGCTGCAGACTGCATTGCAACTCTTCTGGAAACAGCCGTGATGTCAGTTTACGGACGACTATTGTGACACATGAGGATTTGGAAGGGTTGTCTGAGGGGAAACAGAGTTTCAGGTGCAAAGGGAAGGAAGGGGTAGAGGTAGGGATGAAAGTAGGAATTGGAATTGGGCCTCATTCTCCCAAGTTTTATGAATCTGTGGCGGATGGATTAAATTTGAATCAATTCACATCGATTGTTTGGAGTTTTTTCTTTAACTCTGGTCTAGAGTCACTAATGGAATCAGCTGTTTGGCATTTGCAGGGAGGATTTGTCATGTTTTTCAACGGTGAAACTCACCCATGCTGCTCGTCCCACGAATGCATTTTCCTCACATGTGGCTCCATTTAAAAGAGAAATAAATAGTTTTTTTTCCAACAGTTTAAGATTTATTGGCAGGAAGCATCATTGCAAGAATAATTGATAATTGAACAAACACTAACTCCTTTAGTTTTTGTGTCAAGTTTACAAATATTTACAGACAAGATTTTTAAAAATTCATTTAGTTAGTTGAATCGATTGATGACAGACCTCATATCTGACTTTATCACCACCATCATCACCATTAAACCCAGTTAAATGAGTTATAAATTGCTGTTTGTCTACATTAGATGACTGTACATGCTTGTGCAGAGTAAGTTCACAGCTGCTGCGTCTCCCCGTCTAGGAGCTGAGGAAGCCCTCCTACGCAGAGATCTGCCAGCGGGTGAAGGACAACCCCACGTCACAGCAGCTCCCGACCCCCAAGGAAGCCAAGCCAACCTGCGCCGCCCCCACAGCCGAGGAGAGGAAGTGCACTGACGCCCCCGCCCCTTCAGGGGAGGCCAAAGCCAGAGAGACATACCACCCCTCCTCCAAACCCGGCTCCGCAGCCGTCGCCCCGGGCAGACCCCCGAAGGAGACCCGGAGGCCGGCCGGGCGGTGGGCCTCCCCGCCCCCACACCCAGGGAAAACCCCCAGCAAAGATCCCCACCACACCCCACCCAAGTCCCCGCAATAGGGCAGTTCCCTGCCCCTGCCTGAGTCCTCCATCTCCCCCCCCACTACGCTCCACAGATGTGTTAAATAAAAAGAAGGAAAATAAGTCGGGGCTACTCGATACTGATCTCCCAGAATCACCAGTCACAAACAAGCATAGAGGACGCCTTCTTCTCTGGATCAGGGCTTGCAGACAAAAAGCACTTTACTGTGCATGTAGAGCACCGTTTCTTTCTTTTTATTCTATTTATTTGGTTTTTTTTCTCTCCTCCTCCCCCTTTTTATTTCTTAAATTTCCAGTTCTACTTTTTTCTGTCCTTTGCGTTACAGTTGTGTCAGCCTGTAAGTTGGCACAGCCAACACTGAAATTTATTCATTCTGTCCAAATGGCCTTGTGGGATTACATTAGTCTTGTGTGTGAAGCAGCGGGGCATTGTTGGAAGGAACCCCCCCACCCCCACCCCCCTCCCCAAAGGATGACGGGAAGGAGCGTGCAAAACAAACTCCATGTTGTTTGCTTTTCATACAGATGGGCTTGTTTGCATGTCCAGCAGCACAGTTGTGCAACTTTATGTAGCTCCGTAATTAGATGACACATTTTTTTGCATCCGTATGCAATCTAACATCTAAAAGAAGACTTGGACCCTCTGGTTTACGCCGTCTCTGTGATTGTTTTCTTCTGATTTATTTACACTAGATGACTTTTGTTTGTTGCTGCTGTTTCTTTTTATTTACACGTTCAGCTTTGCAGGCTTTGGTCGACTGTGGGTGCAGTTACTGGTTTATCGTCGCTCAGTCTTCTTCCTCTCATCAGTCTCTCTTTTGCTTTCGCTAACCGAGCTTTTCACTCGCCGGCCGACGTGTTTTAAGAGTCAGGCAGTAAAAGCTCTCGTCTCCAACTAAAAAAGTAGATTATCTTTCTTTTTCTTTTTGGGGAACCAAAACTTTTTTTTTTTTTTTTTTTTGGCATTTTTATGTTTTGGGAAAAGCAGAGGCAGCTCGTTTCCTGCAGAGTAACAGAATCAGCAAGGATTGGTTTAAGAGTCGGTTTGGTTAGCTCTGGAGGCGAGCTGCAACCAGGAAGGAGGACATTAACACTAGCTGCCATTGAAGAAAGCCGACGAACATGGCGGTTTAAAGGCGTTGAACTTGTTGTCGAGAGAGAAGACGACTCAAAAACGCGAGGAGGTGGCAGTGTTTCACGTTGAAACCATCCCCACTTGTTTTCTTGTTCTTTCTCACAGATATGGTGCTAGACATCCAGTCCTGGAATCAGTTACTACGACTCTTGTGATACTGTATGTGTAGAAATACTTGATTTACATCCACAGAACCTTACTTGCACTGTTAGTGTTTCTCTCAGACTTGCAGGCAGAGTTTATTAGATTATCTCACCTGAAGAGAACAAGGGAATCAGCCAGCTCGGTTTTCACGGAGCAGATTTAATAAGGACCCTTGTACGGCGTCTTGAGTCGAAGCCTTTCATTTTTGTTCTGCCTTGTGGCCACCGGAGGGGTGGACGCCGCAGCTGTAGTGGAATTTTCCAGATTACGGCTGATGCTACGTTTCATTTTCGTTTTGTGGAAGCGGTTGGCGCTCGTGTCGACATGCGGTGGTTTGGAGTTTGGCTTCTGGTTTTGTATCGGTGAGGATTTTTAGTGAGAAGTGTGCGAGCTTAACAGATAAATGGAAAGTGAGAAGGTTGAATAGACTTAGTTTGTGGGTTTATTTTTATTAAGCTGATGAAGGTAAACGCGTGGATTGTTTCTTTTATTCTTTGGAGCGTTGTTTGCAAAGTTGGAACGTGAAGGAACCATATCCAAGGTAAAGCTGTCATGTAAAATCCATCCTCGGGGGTGAAAATGTTCTCTTCCTTTCTTTGGCGTCGAGTCTTCACCACTAGGCTTCTTTGGTTTTTAATGTCAGAACTTTGTCAGTTTTTCCTCGTTTGTTTGCACTCTTTGATTTCTGAGTGTGGAACTGTAAGAACTGGGAAAGACTGGCCTGAGCACACAGCTTTTCTCTCTCTGAGGATGCAGAATATTAATCACTGGGGGCATAAAAACCCAAAAAACAAAATGAAAAAGTGTTCTGCATCAGAGTGGAGGGGCCGACGTGCAGAGAGGGAAGCTTCAGTTGGAAAGCTGTCGACTGTAGCAATCACAAACGGCAGATAACCGACTTACATCTCTTGGAAAAAATATTTAAACTAATTATAGTTTAAATGAAACTAATTATAACCTTCAACATTATTTTTTTATTGGTAAAAATAAAAAACTTTTTCCCTCTCTGCCCATCTCGCGTGCTCAGGTCGATCTTTTACAGTCATCGCCTCAAGATGCAAAACACCCTTAAATAAAACCACTGTATCCACAATATCTGTTATGGGAAATGCAAACTTACACAACGAGGGACCTTTCACGTCTCGCTCAAGTCTTCCTGCAACACAAAGGATTCTGGGTAATCCCACTAAGAGAAAACAGGAGCCCATCTGCAGAAGGGAAGCTTCATTTAAAGAAAAATAAATGAATAAATAAAAATACATCTGGTCAGAGCTGCTTTTGATTTGGATGCTATAGTTTGAGTTTGATTAAAAATACTTTTTTTTTCTGAAGGACTGAGATGCACTTGGATGGTTTGATCTTTTTTTTTTTTTTTATTTCTTTTTCTCATTAGTGGAAATGGTTAAAGAGTTGAAAATACACCATATCCACTTATTTATAAAGCAGTGCTGTTTATTCCATGAGAAATAAATATCGTTAAGTTTTCTTTTTCTTTTTTTTTTTTGAGAAGAAAAAAATAGACACGCTGAGGTCTCTATATACGCAAAATGTTTGAAAAAAAAAAATCCATCCAGTGTTTGAGAAACTTGAATTTTATTTAAACTTGAAAAATGACTTTGCCTTAACTTTTATACAAGATGAGCATAGAGTTTATTTCTTTTGGAGAAAAACAAATCCCCGAAATGTTAACGAAACGTGACGCGTGGAAAATATTTAGTCGTAACGGACGTGACGAGTCTTACGAAGAGAGTACAAATCTAGCAGCATTTACTTTTTCCCTTTTTTCATGTAAAAATGTACGAAAAAAATCATTTGGATTGTTCTGGTTTCTTGTTTAATAGTTTCAGGTTGGTTTATTTTTGTTTGTTTTTGGGGGTGGGGGTTGGGGGGTATAAACCTTGTAAATGCAACTAGTCAATACTGTATTAAATATGTGCACTTTGAAGTGTGTGCTTTGCTTGTACAGATGTAAATACTCAGAAAAATATAAGAGGTACCTTAAAATGATTATAAAAGTATATTGATCCTTGTTAACTATAATGTCGCTATCGAGCTGGATGTAGGATTTAAAAAAAAGAAAAAGGAAAAAAAAAGTTGTTGTGCTTTTGAAAGAATTTCTTTAACTTTTTTCTTTTTTTAATGTTTAGTTTGGGTGTGCAGAATTTCATTTCTGCTCCGATCTGCAGCGTGGGCAGATTGTCTGATTGTACATTTTTGTTGTTTGTTGTCTTGCATTCCATTTTTTTTTTCTTTCTTTGTGGCCGTAACCCCGCCCTCCTCCTCCTCTTCCTTTTTTCCTCACTGTGCACAATTTGGAAAGAGCCTGCGCTACCGACGGGCATCCCCACAAAGCTGAGTGTCCACCAGCATCCTCTTCACAGCGCTGCTTCCCTTTCGTTCCACGTTTATGCCGCAAATCCAGCGCAAATATCTCAAATTCTGAATGCAGAAGCCTTTCAACAAAAGCACTACATGTTGAAGAAAAAAAAGAGGTTAAACAAGGAAAAAAGGCATTACAGAATTATCTCTTCAGGTAGATTTTAACACTAATACTCAACCTAAACGTAGTTTCTAGCTGCCACATGTTCATGCAACTCGAGTATTTAATCAAACTGCATCGTGTCCATATGAGATGGGCTGCATGACATTTCTACAGGACAAATCCTCACTGTGGTGTGTAAAGGGAGAAATTATGTTTCTTTCTGATCTGTTAAAGGAGTTTTTATGCTTAAAATTTGGGCATTTGTTTTTCACTTTTTTTGTTGTTTTTTTTAAATGTACCCCAAAAAATGTTAAAAGCTGATTTATTATTTAACTTTCTGTGCTTGAATTGCAGCTTTACCCTGCTGCTGTTTAACAAAAACATTTTATTCTGGTTAAGGATTATATAAACTGTATAGATCATCTTAGTGGTCGTGACTGGTGTTGGATCTGTTCAGTGTGAACAGAGCAGGGTTTGCTACGTTCAGAAAAATGCAACAGAACTTTTCCTTTTTGACAGTTTCTTTTACTAACTGTTGAAAGAAGATTTATCCTTTAACAAAAAAAGGTTTTAAGTTGAAACAAACTAGTTTATGGTTCTGGTGTCTGTTAAAAAAAAAAAAAACTGGCAAATAAATGTTCAGTTTGAGCCACATGAGTGCATCTGCTTCTGTTTTCTGGATATTTTCTAAATAAAGTCAGATTATCCTCACAGTCGTGGACGGTCTGAGGGGTTTCGCCCCGTTTTGGGGCTTTCAGCACAAAAAGTTTGAGAACCTGAACAGAAATCAGTTTTTCTGCGGGATCATTTTTAAAAACGACTTGAAACCCAGAGGTTTTTGAAAGAGAAAGTAATTTCCTAAGCTGCTGCAGAGCGATGCTTGCTGGAGACTCAGTTTTGTTGCGGCTCCTCGAGGAGACGCCCACCAACATGAGAAAAGGGAACGCGCGTGCAGCATTCGCACCTTCAGCTTGTGCAGCAGGTGGCGCTAAAGGTGGGAGGTTATTGCCAAACGCCTGCTTGTTGAAGCAGTTTCAGGCCTGTGGAGCGTAAATTTTAGATTTCAAATGTTGGGATTTTTATCACTGTGGCAGTTTGAGCAGAAACTTTCCCACCTGCGTGTCTGAGTGTGCTAGACAACATTAATCTAAAAAACTTGAGTGTTTTGTACTTTTCATTCTCTGATTACTGAGGTTTGTTCATGTTCTGAGAAACAAATGTACAAATTATTTTCTTTATTTTTGTGAAGGTTGAGTCGTTGAAAGCTCAACTAGAATCAGAGTTTAGTTAGTTTTGGTTTGTTTTAGCGGCAGTTTTCTGGCACATACGGAGCAGTAACCTGCACAGACTGATGTGTCTGTTCAAACCTTTTGATTACATGTGTATGGCATTTTGTTGTGGCAAAGCAAACCAGTAACTGTGCCATTATACAACCTGTTTATGTCTCGACTGGGCAGTTTAACCTGTACATACATAGCTGAGCGCTTGCCATCTTTTTCTTTTACCATGTGATTTTTCTTGCATTGGAGACGAGTTAAGCGTGACACCACTGACTGTAGGATTTCTTTTCCACGGGTTGCATCAAAGGTCGAGGCCTCGGACATGGACGCTGTTTGCAACCTGAGCATCGCTGGACTGTGAATGTGTGCATGTGTAGAATAAATAAACTGTAACACCCAGAAATCCAGGCTGATGCAAAAGGGCGACTCTTCCCTGAAGGGTGTGGTACCTCAGACTGGATGTACCGCTTTCAAAGGGATCTTTCTATCTTGGCGGGATGGCCAACTCTGACATTAAAACTTTTTTTTTTCTTCTTCTGTGGACTTCTGCATGGAGGGGCACACTTCATATCAGCCTGTCGGTCGCCTCAGTCTCCTTCCTGTTTACCCATTATGACAGTGCCATTGTTTTTCTTTTTTCTTTGGGGGTTGCATCTCATCAGAAAAATGGACCGCTTGTGGTTGACGTTTTGTTTTATCAAAAAATATGACAACAAATGCACAACAACTGACTGGAAGCAGACTCTTTATCAACTCACTGTGGTTTAACTCATTAACACTCGGACCGTGCTTCGCTAGCAGCTGTGGACAATCGACTCCCCATCGTGTTGGGGTTTGGACAGATAACATTTGCCTAACGACACCTCTAACACGTGGGATGGAGGTTGCGCTTAAGAGGGCGGCTTTTCTTTTTCGTTATTTTTGTTTTTTAATTTCCGGGTCTTTCTTCCATTCAGACTGGAATCAAGCGTACATGTCAGCTATAGATAATTTAAGTTACTCTCGTGTCATGATGTAAAACTGTCTAATTTGGAGAAAAAATGTAGCTTACTGAAAAATAAAGATTTAGGCACTGTTCAGGAGCCACTGTCTTTTTTGTGTGTGTGTTTTTATTTGTTCTAAGCAGCAGTGTGGGAAAACGTACATCATTATAACGCCTAAATTACACAATTTTGTTTTTGTTGTTGATTGGTCTGCTGGAGAAATAGATGTTGCAAATTCTACCACCTTCAATTTTAATTCAATTAAGAAGCTAATGATTGATACGAGATATCACGTGGATATACTGATCACTTCCCCAGCTGGCATTCGCCCACTGACTTTAAACGTAAAACTATGGTAGAAATAACGTCAGTTGATGAATGAACTTAATTAGTTGATAATTAATTACTTTAATTCAATGTCAAAACAACGTTGAACAGCCAATTGTTGGAATGGTGTTAAGCGATAGATTAAACTTTGAAATGTTTTAGTTGTGCGTCCCCACTGCGCATTTTTTGGTCTAAAAGACGTCTAATGGTCGTTACACGTCTAGGCTAAAATCCTCTGGTCTAAAAGTGAAGGTTTTTTTTTAGCCGTCTAAACTGAGACTAGTTTAGACTAAATCTTAACCGCACTGTTCATTGACCAATGACTGGACAAATGTTTTGATTCAACAATTGACCATCATTTATAGCTACAGCCTACAGTTGTTTTTTTAATATAATATCTAATAATAATGGATTAATTTTGGTCTAAACTTAGACGAGACGTCTAACAGACGTCTTTTTGGCTCGCGGGGGTCTAATCAAAGTAATTTTTACAACAAATATCTTTAAAAAAAAAAAAAAAAGCTAAAATATAACTGTTGAAAATGGCGTTGTTTGGGTGTTGAAATGCCGTTGATTTTCAAAATCGAAACTGAGATGATTCAACGTGAGCAATTCACTCGTCGAGGAACACAACGTTGAAATGACGTTGCTGTTTCAGCGTTGATTTAGATTTGCAAAATCCAACGGTTATTCAACGTGGGACACGTTGATTCAACGTTGACGCAACGTTAAAATGCCAGCTGGGTCCATTCATATCAAATCACAAGAATGAAATGTCAAACTTATTCATGAGCTCAGACATTTAATTGAAAATTCAATATTGACATTTTCATTTATAACTATATGAAGCAACTATATTGAACTATATAATTATTTAATTCTGGTTAAAATTAATAATTATAAGTAATTGCATAATATAATGTAGAATTATTGGATTTCCATTTTGGATTATTAGAAAAGTATTTTTAATTTGCATTTCATAAAATAGATCTACTTAAAGGTACAGTATGTAAGAATTACTGACATCTAGTGGTAAAGATGAGTATTTGAAGGAAAAGATGTTTTCTTTCAAATGACTTCATATTCCGGCACTGTTGTGAATGTACGGTGGCTGTTATTGGCCAAATTTCTCCCAGACATAAAAATATTTTCATCTGTGAGCAAATCCAGTGGTATTGACTGGATTACAGATAACTTATTTTTGATGCCTTTTAAGGTAAAACTTATCCATAACAGTACTCTAACTCCCATTAAACAAAGCTGGTACTGCAGTGTTAAGGCCCTTTCAGATAGGATGCGTTTTTTGCGGCGCGCGCCGCGGGGTAGGGCGCACCTGGCGCAGAGTCGGCGAAAGAGCAAAGCGGCAGCGGGCATGTCATGCACGCGTTGCTAAGCGACAGAGAAGCGTTTCCTCCCCGACACGCTTCGTTGTGAGAGATGTAGCTCTCATCGTCACAGCAAAGAGCTTTTATCCTGAGGAGGAGGAGGAGGAGGAGGAGGAGATCTGCAGCAGATAAAAGATAACCTGATCCTGATGACAAGGCAGATCTTGGGGGAGTTCAGGTTCGTCCGGGAGCTGCATTCTTTCACTCAGACCGCTTCCAGGTTTACTTAAAGCTGACCAAGGACTACTTTTTTCCCCGAACTGTCCTCTCCTATTGGACGCGCTAGGATGTCGTCACAGCGCGCAGCGCCCGAAATAAAACATTTTTAATTCGAGCGCAGCGGCGTCAGCGCTGCCGCCGCGGCATGCGCCCACCTTGCGCTTCGCGGAGCTCCGCGGCATCGCGGAGCTCCGCGGCATCGCGGTGCGCGCTGCCGTGGCGGTACCACATACACAATGAATGGGTTTGCCGCCGCGGCGCTGCGCTTGCCGCGTTCTATCTGAAAGGGCCTTTAAAGTTCAGAGGTTTCTCACTTCACGCACATTGTTTTGTCCATTTAGGGACACCATAGTAAAACTGGTGGAACAAATATGGCAGCCTACATGTATGTGCACCCACAGCAAGAAGATATAAATGACTCATTCTAAGAAAATAAACCTATAACAACTATTTTAGTGAAGCGATTACACATAAGTAGAAACACAGTTTTGGATCATATATTACACTTTTTTGCTTTGGTTTTGTTACACACTGCACCTTTAAGGATGCATCAATACAAGACAAATCATGCTCTGGAGATTCAAAGTAGTTTTACTTTTTGCTTCGGCCAGAAATATAAAACTGAAATTGACCATCTGATACCAACCCAGCCATTTTTACATAAATGTCCAGTTACAAAACCCTGTGCTGACTTGCCCTGTTGACAACTATTGCTCTGTTTACTGAGATTTCCATTGTCTGGGCTGAACTAACCCAAAGACATCCTGGACATGCTGAACCTGCTGCGTGATCCAAATAAAACTTTTGAAAGAAAAGATAATGAAATAAAATGTATTATAAAGAGTCCCGGTCCCAATGTCTGAAACAACTTCATGGTTGAATACTTACGTCTGCTTTTAGTCTGCTAGTGTGTGTCTGTTTACTTTCTAGCTGTTATTAGTGTTTTCTGTCAGATTCAGATTGGGAATATGAGCTGAGGAGCCACCAGATGGCAGCGTGCTCAAAGAGGAAGCAACTGATGTTCCTCAACAGCTCTGCTGTCTGTTTTAAGCAGCATGTTTCCAGCAAAGTGAAAAACACACAAGACCTTTTAATTTTCACAGGAAGAAGCTTTGAGCCGTTCACTCATGGACAAGAGTTGAATCTTAGAGGTGGATCATTTATATTTTCATGGCTTTAACCATATTAATGTGTGATATTTGTTCAAAAACACATCAGAGATAACATAAAATTGGTTTGGGAATTAAATTATAAGAGCTGTTTGGATAAATTTGCTGGTGCAGCAGACAGCAGTGCTTGCACTTTATGCTATGCTAAGCTAAACAGCTGTTCTGCTTCACTTCTGTGTGACAAGAACTAAAATTAAACATTTGATCATTTTCAAGGATCTTAGTTTCTCATACACAAAGCCAGTCAAAGCTCATTTCACTTGATATGACAAAATTTTTCAAAGAAAAGCTACATTTTTTATGCACTTATCAGCATGAAGTGAAAACCTTTAATATAACTTAACAAAAGTGAAAGTTTCCCATGTGCACAAACTCACCCCCATGCTGCCTGGCACTTTAACTTTACCAGTCAGGACGGGTTTTCTGTCTGTCATCTTGAAATCTTTTCATGAAATTATGTAACACCCGAAGAAGATGAAACCTCCAGATATTTGCTGTTCCACGTAGAAATATCGTTTCTGAGGAACTTTAAATACCTCACTGAGAATATCCGTTTAGACTTGGTTGTGTTCCTGCTGATTTTTAACCTCATCAGTTGTGAGAATTTTAAATGAGACTTTTTGTTTATGTCGTCTGTGCATCAATTTTTAAAATGTTGCATCAAATTCAAAGTAACGGCATATACACTTTTTTGGGGGGTTGGTTGTTTCATATGTAGCTGTTTTTGCTATTTCCCAATATTGGGAAGGTTTAGATAAATTTAAAAAAGGAATACTTTTATTCTGCACCCCTCTAGATGTTCTGTGGATGTTTTTTTTTTTTCTTCTCAATTTTGATGAAAAAGTAGTTGTAATCACTTTTAATTTACATTTCACAAGGGGTGTTTAACTAGTGGCATTTAAACAAAAATGGATAAATCACAAATCAAGACATAGCAGTTAAACAGAAATCACTGTAAATTTCTGGTTTAATCATTTAATCTGAATGATTTACAAACACTGCTTCCATAAAAGCTGGGATTTCTTTAAATCAACAGCGTGTATATTAATTTGAACCCTTGGTAAATGGACTCAGCATCCACACTGCATTTAGAAAATAAAGGCAAATCAATGATTTAATGCTCTGAAAATAGGTTTGGGTGGAGGAATGTTTATTTTCCATCAATTTCCTTTACATGAGACTTTTTTTTCATAATATGAAAACTAAAGATCATGATTGTTTTTGCTTTCTGGCAGTTCAACAGTCTGATGTCTGTTTGTCAAATCCCGATGTTGCTTTCATTTTCAATGGGAGATAGATGTTAACTGTGTAACGGCGTGTGTTTGAAGACAAGCTGTAGAAATTGTGTAATATGACGTCTGATTTGCTGCTGAAATAACCACAAAGCTCCAGGAAAAGACGTCACCGTGATGGGAGTGCATGGATTCTAACATCCAGCTCTGCATCAGTGGTACCCCTACCCCTCCTATATCATCACAGCTTTCTCTGATAACAGCCTACATGTTCCCTCTCTTTGGTTTGTGAGGAGCAGATATCAGTTTTTCCCAAAAGCATCTACTCATCTGATCACAGAACATGAATCTGAGACGGATTTGTGTATCTGCAGAGCTGATGTATGGCTTCCTCCTTCTGTAAAACGGTTTCAAGTTACATTTCTGGATGCAGGATGTGAACAGTTCTGAGTGAAAATCATTTCCAAGGTCCTCCTTCGTCTGTGTGGTTATATTGATTATGGTGGTATGATGGTTTCTGCAGAGCTGCCTCAGGGCTCAGTGATCATCCAGCACTGGTTTCTGTTACTGGCCTTTACTCACTGACATTTATCAGGACTGTCTGGTCTGTGGACTCTGTGGTGCACTGGACTTCTAGTCAAACCTAAGATGCAAGTCAGAGATTAAAGATTTGATTCTTTGGCACCCCAAGCTCACCTTTGTTTTTGTTTTTTAACTAAAACTTCTACTTGTCTTTGCTATTCACATTCTTCTCACTTTGCATTTAGAGCACTTAGCCTTGATTGGTCTTAAAACATTATTTTTCACATAATTACCAGTTTCACTATTATTCTTCTAGGCAAGTGGCAACACTACATCTGGATTTGCCATTTATGAAAACGTCTCGTAATTAGCTGTCAATCGGATTCTATGGTGCTAAACTATGGAATAGACATTTACATCTTCTAGATTCATCCACATTATCCACGAATAAATATAAACTGAAATAGAAGTTAATGGCAGAATACCTTGACTAAAGTAGAATAAATTATAAAAAGTCCAATGTGTGGGTTTTACATAATAGATTTTGTAATTTGTAATTTTCTATGTAATTGTATTGCTTGTTTGTTTTTCTTGGGGGGGGGGGGGGGGGGGGTGCTTTTATAAGCCTATTTGGCTTCTACCTCTCCCTTGCACATTTTTCTTGTATTATTACATAATATTTTACAGCTTATTCTTTTCTTTTTCCTATTATTTGTTCTTTTGGAGTTTTGTTTTGGTCTGTTCTGTTTGTTTTTTTAAAATCTTTGAAATACTTAAAAAAAAATCTCATAACTGTTACTATATATATATATATATATATATATATATATGTGTGTGTGTGTGTGTGTGTATTATTAATAATTCTCTGGCCCAGTTTGTGTCAAACTCTGTTTTCCTCGCTTTGAAAGTTGTCACTTTGGTGGATGCTTCTTTTACACCCAATCCTGACACCCTTACCAGCCAATAAACTTCAGATTGTTGAATTAAACAGAGAGCTGTTTCTGTAATTTCTATAAACCTTTCTATTTTTTGGCCTTTTCTAACCCTTTAAAAGCTTGCTGCCAGCATCCAATTCGACTTTTATTTTTCCTACATACAAGGAATCTGTCAAAAAATCATGACAGTTCAAATTAACGTTTTTGCTATTGATTAGAAAAGTCTGCAACTTTTCTGGAAATGGGGTTTCTTGCTTTTAGGCAACATTACATTGTTTACATACAAAGTTGCATTTTTTTCCAAGTGTTTTTGTGTTGTTTTTTTTTCAGCAGTGTGAATATCAAGATAGATAGATAGATCTGGCGCCCTCTGACGGTTTATTAATGGGTTTGATTAAATTGATCAATTTCAATGTTTTTGTACCAAACAACTCAACGCTGCAACTTTTTTATGGTGCAGATGAGAAAAGGTTCTTGTGTTCATTTTGTGGTTTATCAGTCTGCTCATCCACCCTAAGGAAATTCTACCTGTGAAACTCGTAAAGTCAGCAACCATTAACAGCAGACACACCGGAAATGTGGAAATTTCACATTCAAAATAAAACTCAGGACTGACTCATGGGTATTATCGGCTCTTTGATTAATTGTTCAATCATCTTAGAAGGATGTATATCTGTGTGACCTCGCAGTAAAATACAAAAATGACCATTTTAACTGTATCAATGTTGTCTGAAAATCCTTTGAAAAGAAAATGTAGGCTATTTTCTTGAGTGTAGTAGGCCTAAAAGGTTGTTTTCTTTTTGTTTAATTGTGATTTTGTACTTATTTGGTGCACATGCCTTAAAATGTTAAAAGACCATCAACTTAGCATGATTTCTATCACAATTAAACTTTTTTTTTTTTTTCTCATATTAAAGAAAATGTCATGAAACTTCTTTAAAAATATTTAACTACCTACCACGTCTTTGTAGGTCTTCTTTCTCTTGAAAACATCAGATATTTGAATAATTTATATGACAGAGAAATGCATACAATCTGCACAGACAAAGTTGTAAGCAGACAAACAAAATGTTTAGTCCACAAAAACAGATCTGTAAGGGTTGTCGCAGCTTTATTGTAATGTGCTATGATACTTTTCATGTTTTGTGAAAAGAACTAGACCTGCATGAAGTCTATCAAACAAACTTTCCTTGACTTAATTTAAAAATGTTTGCAAGTTTAGCTGCAAATATAGTAAACTGTGTTTTTTCATCACTGTTTTAATAAACATCACATTTAACATTTATTCATGTGAAGAAAAACAAGAATAAAACACAACCAAGTAAAATCAAACGTATGAATAAATATTATTTTCTTGGAAAAAAACAAATAAACACTGATTTGACCAGTTATTGTGGTAATTGACTGAAATCTTTGTTAACTCATTGCCATAAATATCCAGTTTTATTGAGTTATTAATCAATATTTTGTGTTTATTTGGCTTTAAACGAGGATTTGATGAGAGGTCTAACAGGTGTCAGGTGGAGGATTTTAATTTGGAAACAAAACAACCGGAAGCGGCGCCGTCATGTTTTGACGCACTTGACGCTTGTTTGCGGCGGACGCACAGCGCCGCTGCCGCACACGGAGCGACACACCGAGGACGCGCTCTGATTGTGACTTTGGATTTCTTTGGGGGGTTTCGAGGAGACGCTTGGAGAGACCAAACAGGAGGGAAAGAGCCGGAAAACAGAGATTTAATTCACTTTCTATCGGCGGAATGGCGGACCGGGACCCGGTGTCGCTTCCCGCGGAGGTGCGGGCCAAACTGGCCGAGCTGGAGCTGGAGTTGTCGGAGGGTGAGTACTTGGATTTCACCGCTGAGCTCGGGCGGCTCTGCCCGGCTCTTCTCCCGCTGCTGCTGCTGCTTCTGGTCGGAGGGGTTTGGGTCGATGCTCGGCTCAGAGTTTGTGCTGCAAGGAGGAAAAGTGATGCCACAAGTTCAAAACACATTGATTAACGGATACGCGCGCGCATGCTGTCATAATGAGTGGATGTGGCTGTAATTTGGATGCAGGGGATGTGGTGTTTAAGTGAAACAGAAACACCTGGTGAGCTGTGGAAGGAGGTGTGACGATTACTGCACGAGCCAAAAGTGTCTCTTAAGATATAGTAAATGGATGACAGTGACACTGAAAGCCCCTTTTCAGAGTGGGAAATGCCATAAATGTGAAGTTAAATGTCAACCATTACATTCATTTGTCATCATAATTTCTTGATTATTTCCTCTGCTGGTTTGGCTCATCATTAAACATCCAAAGCAGGAATATTCAGCTAACGGTGATGATTAAATCAAAATAGAAATAAGAACTTTTGAATTCTTAAAATTTGAATAAGTTCCCACAGTCACTGGTTAATTTGTGCAAACAGCAGTAATCCCAAACATTTTCTATTTTCTATGATTAATAATGAAGGAAAACCAGCAAACCCTCGCTGATAAGAAGTTAAAACCCAAACATATTTGGCATTTTTCACTGGTGATAATTTATCCGTGTGGATTGGTGGACTAATCTTTCCATCACAGGAGATTAAAAACATCATAAAGTGCATTTCTTGGTCTCTACGGAGCACTGGGGGCGGGTTACAGCCCCCAGTGGGAATATCACAGGAATACTGTGGAGGTTTCTGATGTTTGGGATTGTCAGTAAGAAGTTGTCATGCTGTTGGAGAGCGCTGCATGCTGTTTAGATTGTGTGCAGCTGTTAGCAGACACAGTTTTCACATGACACACCGCAGCCAGGCAGCTTTATTTGGGGAGGGGAGGGTGAATGATATCCATTATTCCTGCTTTTTTTTTTCCTCATAAAGCTACAGTACAGTTTGCTTTTTTTTTTTTTTGCAAGATGCTGAGATGCAGCCTTGCTATTGATTTTCTCATTAGCTCCCCTCCTCTTTCCTCCTCTTTCTTTTTCCCCCCTCATCCTCTGCTTTTCCAGATTGATATGTCACATTGCTGCAGACTCACTCTCAGCCTGGAGAGTATCATAGTGTCATATTTCAGCTGCCTGCGAGCAGTGTTATCCCTGTTTCTCATGGAGTCTGGAGGCTGTGTGGGGCTCAGCCATGTATGGAGAAAGAAAGAAAGGGAGAGAAGAGGAGGAGGGGGTTAAACAGCTGACTGCAAAGTCCTCGCAGCTCATTTCAATGTTTCCACTGCTGCAAATGCAGGTTTGAAAAGATGAGAGAGAAAGCACTGATGCAGAGAAGGAGGAGGAGTGATGAGGGGGGAGAAAAAGGTGACACACATTCATTTTATATTTCTCTTTATGTAAACAAGTGTGTCTGAGGGAAACGGGGTCACATGCCCCGCTGCATTATTTACATGCTTAGCTGACGCTGTAAATGCAAAGCTTCCCCTCATCCTGCAGACTTTGACCTAATTTTTCAATTTCCACGCTTCACCCCCCCCTCTGTCCTCACTTCCTCCTCTGGAGCCCCTCGCCACAGGGGGGGCGATGGCACCGCCATCAGCATCCAGGTGACTGCAGAGCTTCGCGGGGACCCGAGCGGCCCTTGAGCGAGGCGTTATATTCATCTTAATTCTCCTCCTCGTTCATTTCCCTGCAGACATCTGTGATGAATTAGCGTCTGGAGGTGGAAAACAGCCTCTGGCTGCCACAAACATCACGTCCTCGGAGGTTGTCGGGGGTTCCCGTTGAGAGGATGAGTCATTGAGTGTGTGGTAGGATTAGAGATGCGGATACCTGAAACATCAGCGAGAAAAGTCCTGAAATCCAAGATGAAAAGTTGATTTTAAGCATGTTGGTTTGCTCTGAGCAGCCTCTGAAGTTGTCTTCCTCACTGCCTTGCTCAAGGGCAGCTTATTTATGCTAGAATTATAGATGCGGGTGCTGGTTCTAGACTCACATTGTCCTGGTTGTCATTGATCTCCCAGAATGCTGCAGGGTGAGCTGGAGATGGAGTTTTGGAGGCTGCAGTTGTGTTTTAGCTGCAGTGCATCTTGGGAAAGTGTTTTTTTCTGAGCGTGCCTCATGCAGATTCATAAAACTGGAACTTTGTCTGGGATTGAACTCTGAAATTATGAGTTTTCATTCATATTTTCAGTGTTATGGCCATTTGGAAAATAAGGCGTCTTCTTTGACTGTAGCGATACAGTTGTAGCAATAAAGTTTCCAGATATATGAAACATGACCACTTTTTTACACTGGGGGTCTCAAGAGTTTCCCTGCTGCAACACACCTGACTCAGACTTAATTAAAATAAAGTCAGCTAATTACCCTTTGATCTGAGCCAGGTGTGCTACACATACCTGCCGGAGTCTGAGACCCCGTTTTAGGTCAGAGTATCGCCTCTGAGCAAGTCACACGAGAGCTTTTAAGTAACTGCTGATCAGTCGTCTGATCTGTTACAAGCCTCAAACTTTACGATGGGATGCAGACGTCCCTGCATGGCGGAACCGTCCTCACGCTGGAGGTCCGTGAGCTGGACCTCATGAAGACAGAAGGACGTGTGGACATGTGTCTCCATCAGCTGCTGACTGACAGGTTGTCCTCAACTAATCTGGCTGCTGGCTGAATATTAAGCTCTGCAGTTCAGCCCAGATAACAAGCTGTCCACCTCCACACACACTGCAGATTACACTTGTGTGTGTGTGTGTGTGTGTGTGTGTGTGTGTGTGTGTGTGTGTGTGTGTGTGTGTGTGTGTGTTCTAACCCCACCAGCCTGCAGGGGTTTTGGGGTTGTTGCAGATTCTGAATTTGTTTTGCAAACTTGAACTTTCCTTTTGCTTTTTCTCTTTCCCACATCATCTAAACCAGACTGGTCAGTCCCCAGTGGAAAGTTTAGACGTGAACAGACCTGCATTAACCCTTTCATAGTCCGTTCATGACGTTCCGGGTAAATTTTGATCTGTTTTAATGTGTTTAGTATTTTTTGTTTGCAGGAACTGAACTTGTTCACATGTTAAAGGAAAGTAACTCTAGTTCAAATGTGAAAACAATAGTTCAACGTTTTTAGCTTCTTTTTGTTTCCCTGCTTGATTTTGTTAATATCTGCATGTCTCTTTTACCTCCTGAACGTCCATATTTATGTTCTGAGGTCTGTTGGGCCATATTTGCAACCCAGAATCTCTTTGAATACGGATAAAATGCTCCAGATTGCAGCTTTTATGTCCTACTTGTCAAGTTGCTTCATGCAGAACATTTTTCTTGTTGGACTTTTAAAGAACTCTGTTTGATATTTGATGCACGTGTTCTCATTTAGCTCAATCACAGCTGGAACGGTGTGTAGATGGTGAAAGACGGCCATGCGCTTCTTAATGTAATGCAGACTCTCGGTGACTTGCAGAGTCATAAAAGAGAACTGAAGGGTTCCTGCAAATGCTGCAGGGGAAATATTTCAGAAAGAAACGTCCTGGACACAAAGTTTTAATGAAATGGACACTTGATGGAGAAAGGCTGGTTTGGTTGGGAAAAATGTGGATTCTAAGCTGGAGTTGTAGATCAGCTGCTACAGTATAAGTGGTCCAACTTGATTATAAACCACTGAGTTCATTTAATTTTTAAATCCTCAAGCATCTGAGCTTCAGTAGTTTGCCTGCCTCTGGTCTGTAGGACCAGCGTCCTGCAGATGTTTTTCTGCTCCAACACACCTGATTTTAAATGAAATGGATCAAACTTTGTTAAGTTCTGCACAATGACTCATTATCTGAGTTGGGTTTGTTGAAGCAGAGAAACGACTAAAATCAAAGCTAAAAATGGTGCTCTGACTTTCTATCCTCAAGTAATAATCCAAATGTCTTTCAGTATTTTTACTTTATGCTTTTATTAGGGATGCATGATATAATCGGCCCCCTATCGGCCTATATCTGCCTTAAAACTGAATATCGGACATCGGCCACACCACGATATTTAACTGATATTTAAACGATCAGCCTGCTGTTTCTAAAGTCTAACAATACCCCCAAAACTTCCTCATCTTCTTCAAAAACTTATTTTTTTTACAGACTTTAAAACTTCTGTAGACTAGGGGTGGGAAAAAATATTGATACACTGAAATATCGCAATATTTTCATATGCCAATGTATTTAGATTTAAAAACGTGGTATTGATCTATTTTACTAATGAAATCTTGCAATATTTCATCATTCTGTTACAAAATCTCGCAAGAATTAAATTTTTTTTGCGATATTTACATAAGCCGATATCATATTGACATTTAAATTAATACGGTATCGATTTATTTTACGAACAAAATCTTGTGATATTTGATCATTCTGTTACGAAATCTCTCGAGAATTCACAAAAATGTTGCGATATTTTCGTATGAAAGAACAAAAAAAAAATAAAAAAAAAAAAAACAAAAAAAAAAAAAAACAACCCCACTTTTCACTTCCGATACCAATACCACAGGTGAAGTATCAGCCAATGCACGATATCGATACTTAGCAGTGTTTTGAGCCGAAGATTCTGCATATTGATCTGATAATTGATTTTATTCTGTGTTTATATTAGTCTTGTCTGTTTTGTGGAACCTTCCCTCTAAAATTCTGGTTTAACAGGTTATGAATGACTCCATAACAGCACAGTATGAGGAAAAACTGAACTGTAGAGAGAAATGAGGACAAAAGTTTTAAAAATCATAAAAAGAACAAATGGAAGGGGGAAAATAAAGAAAAAAAAATAATAAAATTTTTTAATTATAAATGGAAAATCGAAAATAAATATATAAAATATAATGTTCTTTTGATTGATTTTTCCTCAATAATGGGCTTCTTCGTTACACAGGAAAGAGATTTGTTATTATTCACCTATGGGTATCATGAATTTTAAACCTACAAACATGATAATATGAATTAATTAAAAAAATTGAGAGCCAGTCAGGAAGAAGTGCTGAAAAGAAAAGCTGGAATGGATTTCCTGGATCAGCAAATTTTGATCTATTCCGATCCACGTTTTTTAACCAACATCAGCCCGATGTCCGACAGCCCTATCATTGTCTGACTTTGTTGGCTCATCAGTTGTAAAATCACCCAAACATGTAGTTAGTGTAGTTGTAAAACAGGAAAAAAGCCCACATTAAAGAGACTGGTGATGCAGATGAAACAGTTTATTAACAATAAATGATCATTTTACTGTGAAATGCTGAGAAATGTTGAATAAAATTATATATTTTTTGTTTAATTGTGACTTAAATCCTTGCAGAGTAGAGTTATAATGGCACTTTGTTGCGTGGTTTGATGAAACCGACCTGCAGAAACTCCTGAAGCTGCAGAGTTTCCAGTGGTCCGTGAAAGTAGAAGAGCTCAATCAGACATTTGCAGGATTCATTTCTGCATTTTAATCCTTTTTCACTCTGAAACTTCAGCTGGATCTTCCTCCTGAATGTAAATCTGAGGCCTCCTACCTGATGAAGTGGTCTGTCAGCGAGGAGGCGATTGTGTTGGATGAGAGAGAAGCAGTTTGGAAGATCAGCAGTCGTTCTCTTACTTTCAGTAATGGAGCTTTGTGGAAATGAGAGGAGCCGTTTCCAGGCAGCATGAGTGCAGCGCAGCATCGTTCTCATCAGGCGGAGCTGCGTCAGCAGGTGGACGAACGCTGCATGTTTCATTAGGTGCAGGAGGAGGAAAATGCTGCTGCTCTGAGGCCGATCACACCGAGCTCTGTCTCTTTATTATCTTTATATTGTCATTTTAGAGGAAAATATACAAATCTGAGAAGCTGGATTGACTTAATAATGCTGCTTAATCTTGCGCATCCTCCCTGTACGCATCCTAAAGTTGGCTGTTGAATGAAATGAGCAACATCACATGGTTTTGTATCGTGTACGATGAGCCGTTCTCACAGCTGAATGTTTGCAAGATGAAGGATATGATGATGATGAGTGTCAGGAAGCCCACTCTGAGAACTGTTTTTACTGACATTGAAGGCATCGACAGGAAACTGGGAAAAAACGAGTAGTGTATTTGTATATAACCTGTAGATCAGTGGTTCCCAAACATTTTGAGCCACGACCCCCAAAATAATAGGGCTGGGGGAAAAAAATCGATACACTGAAATATCGCGATATTTTCATATGCAGATTTCATATAGAGATTCAAAAATGCAATATTGACCTATTTTACCAACGAAATCCCGCGAGATTTCGTAAGATAACGGTGAAATCTCGCGAGATTTCACGAAAACCCGCAAGATTTCTTGACTGAACAACGAAATCTCGTGAGATTTAATGAGTAAAATACTGTAGATCTATATTTTGCATTTTTACATATCGATATGATATTAGCATATGAAAATATTGCGATATTTCAGTGTATCGATTTTTTTTCCCCAGCCCTTCAAGATAACATACATTTGTGTTCGCGACCCCCCCGCAGCTACTGAGTGGATGATTGTGTGATATTAACGGGTCATTCTGTGGCCATCTTCTTAATGTGAGGCCTGGAAACTGTCAGAATCTTCATAAATAAGGAGGATAAAGTAGATTTTGGTGGATTCAGTTAACAGCGGGGAAAAACCACCAAAATGCCTGAATTCAGCTTTTCTCCCCGAGGTGGAGCCAAATTGAGATTTTTGATAGATAATAACTTTGCTTCTGGACGCCCAGTGATGAAACATCATATCAGAAACATCATGTATGAGGTGGATCAGTGTTTTATGGCGGGTTTGGTTCACTGCTGTGACAAGACACCAGAAATCAGCTTCTCTCGATGAGAGGATGCCAAATTAGTTTTTTAAAATATGTATAAGTAATAAGTTAGTAATTTATGCAACAATTACCGAAATAAATGTGTTAATATGACGTGGTGTTTATTTTGATGTCATAAAATCCCAATATTTATTTGATAAATAGGCTTTATTTTAGTTTTTTACTATGATCTAGCTATTCGGGATTGACCGATACAGATTTTTTAGGGCTGAAACCAATATTTTCTCATCAGCCGATGGCCGATACAACCTGACGATATTTGGAACAGATACTGCATTTGACTCCCAAATTGAAATAATGAAGGATACAATTAAAAGTAAATTTACAACTCTTATAATATAAAAAAAGAACAAAGCTCTTCAAATAATAAGGCACTTTTATTCTTTCTACTTTCTGTTTTATATTTTTACTGTTTTTTATTTTGTTTCACTTTATTGTGTTGCTTTATGTTGTTAACTTTTATTCTGTAAAGCACTATGGTTGACCGTTGGCCATTAAAAATGTGCTACATTAGTGAAGTTGACACTGATATTGACATATATAGAAAGAAATAATGCACTTGTAAACAAATATTAAATAGAAACATTAAACCTGTAATAGTGTGTGTGTGTGTGTGTGTATATCTATCTATCTATCTATCTATCTATCTATCTATCTATCTATCTATCTATCTATCTATCTATCTATCTATCTATCTATCTATCTATCTATCTATCTATCTATCTATCTATCTATCTATCTATCTATCTATCTATCTATCTATCTATCTATCCATCCATCTCTGTAAATTATGCCGAGTGGGATTATTGGCTAACACACCTGAAGGATTGGCCGATGCTGATACCTGCAAAAACTGCAAATATCGGCCTAAAATATCAGCCCTACGATGTATTGGTCTTTCTTTACTAGCGACCCCCTGAAATCCTCCTATGACCCCCACATGGGACCCACTGCTGTAGTTTAAAGGGGGTGTGTTCGAGCAGGAATGAGTCTTGATCCCATAAAGAGTGATTTTATTGTAATGTTTGTATGATGTCATCATATCAGGAGATGGAAATCTCTGGCAGGACCGGGCTGATGTTGAAATACAACTCTGCAGATTTCCTGCTTGCTCCACATCTGGTCTTCATAAGATATTCCTGTGTGAGTGTGTTCAGAAGAGCCTGCTCAGACATCTCGGCCGTTTCTTTCCTGAAAGATCTTTCTGTCCGCGGCAGAGCCGAAACTCTTCCCGTATTTCAGTTTGGAGTTTTTCTGATGTGTGTTCGGAAGAAAAACAGCCAAACAGCGTTTTTGTGTAATTTATCAGCTTTTTAGTGTTTCACTCAGAAGAGCTGTAAGTGTGTCCAAGCTGGGGCGGCATCCTGGCTCTGTGGAGTGGTTTCCCAGAATGCACTGCACCAAACCGGTCCAGTCTGGACATACGGTGCTAGTTTGCAGAAGAGTTTTCGGCTGGGTTTCAGCTTTGATTCATTTGGACGTAGTTTTGTCTTCACAGCAAGACGTCGGACGATCGATCGTCCTGCAGACAGAAGCCGTAAATATTCCGATTTCAGACTCCAGCATCAAAGCAGCAGCTGCCGCTCTCCCGGTGCTTCAGCAGATTAGTCAGAAGAATCTGTCGACTCTCATCAGAACAGGATGCGATGTGACGTTTTTCACAGTTATTCAGCAGATTCTGACTGCAGTCGAGCAACTGTCACACAGGAAAAGTAGGTCTCATTTCTGACTGTCAACCAACGTTAATGCAGAATTACAGCACGCTCTGCTGCTTGCAAACTTCAAATTAACAAAAGAAGAAAATAAAAAGCATAAAAAGAGTGCAAACTAGCAAACAACTCAATTCCTCTGTTCACTTACTTTTAAAGCAAGAAATTATTTTTAATTTTTTTTTATTTTTACTTATTTTAAAATGATATAAAAATCCTTAAATTCTGTCCCCAAGCTCTGATCACTGCTCTCTAGCTGCTTATTATTCTTTCAGAAAAAGCCAGAAAAGCTGTCACTTCCCTCTGCAGCAGTCTGGGCTGAACTGTCGGACTTCACCGTTAATAAAAGGCCAAACTCGGCTTTCTGCTGCGCCGTCTGATGCATTCAGCTGCTGACATTTTACTGAATTAGTTACAAGTTATGAGCAAAAAACTGACATCAGCCAGTGTTTTCTCTCCTACAGCTCCCTCGTGTCGCTTTTTAATTTGCTTTCAAGTGCAGCAGCTCCTCTAAACTGATGAGTTAATATCACAAATGCTGATGTGTCAGGGAGATTAATCCTTTCATTTGGTGAGTTTCTACCAGAATCGGTGTGTTTGGTTTTCTGCACGTGACTCGGAGGCTTTTCAGCAGCAGTTGCTGGATGATGGAGGCGCAGTGATGCGTTTCTGCAGGTATGAAGCGTCGTCTTACCTCTGGACAGGGATGTGGAATATGAAGTTATCAGAAAATAAGCACAGAGGCTCAGTTATGATGCTATTTTTGAGGTAGTTGAACTTTTTTCTGTTTTTTTTTTTTTTTACCTTGTCCTGTCCAGCATGTTGTTCTGAACAAAAGTACTTTGCCAAGAAGAGTTTTATGGGTATGAAGAAAATAAGGTTTTGTGGATATATGGCTCCCCTTCATACAGTTTTGTTTTTATTAATACTGGACCTAACCAGGGGAACACATAAGAAAAAGAGCGTAAAGACAGGAAAAGAAGGAGGAAAGAAGAAGAACTGTACAATCAGACCCAGATGGAGATGCCAGACAAGCAGCTGCTGCACCTGCAACATCCTACATATGAAAACAAAGCAGACAATCACCAGGAGCACCTGCAGGGAGGCAAACTATGAAAAACAATATCTGTGAGCAGATACGAGAAACAAGTTGTTAATATTTGATCTTGCAAGTGCAACCCTTCCAGATTTCAGAAGCAGACATAAAGGCGCCACATCAGGCACCAGCAGCCCTCACGGAGTTTCAATCCAAAGCAACCGCCACAAGCAGCTCAAAAAATCCCCCCAAAACGGCTTTTAGCCAGATTAGGAGTTCTGCAGACCTCCAGAATGAGATGATGCTGCAGACACAGCAGTGGCGAGCAAGTCAGACAGGAAATATTCAGCTACAGAAGTCAGGACGTGCACGTGGTGAGTGAAGGTTGGAGCTAATTTGAACAGCTGATAACTGCTTTTATCTGCAAGAGTGCATCATATATTAGTTATTCAGCATTTTAGTTATTTGAAGACTGTTATTTTAAAAGAAAAGGGAGAAATAAACGTGTTGAAGTTGATGCATTATTTGGCTTTGAGATGTTGTTACACTTAATTTAGTTGAATAAATTGAATTTGCAGCAAATAAGTTTCTTTTTAAAGAAAATTTGCTTGTATTTTTGGTTCCAGATGCAAACAGTCTGACTTGTCATTTAGATAATTATTTTGTCAAAAACACTTTTTTACGATGCATTTTGCAGTTTTTTCTTTAAATTTGTCCAAAATGTCTTAAAAAAACATTCTGCAAAGGTTTAAAGCTGCGAGTAAACATCAGAGAGAGTCAACACTGGCACTTTAAATGCCTCATTCTTGCTTCTGTCAGGTTTCTTCCCTTTACCTGATGATGTCATCTTAAAAACATTCCTATAATTTCTGCAGGTTTTCTTTAAAAAAGAAGATGAGATGCTACTTTTCAGATGTTTTGGTTTAGTTTGCTGTTGACCAATCATAGTAGAGGGATGAGGAGTGGCAAAGATTTCATGATACGATGCGTATCATGATACATAGGTCATGATAAAATACAATATTGCGATATTGTGACACTGTGATATATTGCGATATTCTATGCACTGCAGAAAAATTTAAAATGCAGCTGAAAACACATATTAGTGCTTATTTTCTGCATGCTGGAACGCTGCTGATAGAACAAAATCTCCTGAGATTTTGTAACGGATTTTGTAAGGTCGATACCGTGTTTTTAAATATCAATATGATATCGGCATATAAAATATTGCAATATTTCAGTGTATTGATATTTTGTCACACCCCTAAGAAGGACAAAAGGTAAAACAGAGACATGTTTTATAATTGTACAGAAGCAGAAAACTGATGTTTCAGGGCATAAACTGTTCTTTTAAACCCTCTGAAAAAACTAAAAATATAAAGATTAAGTTGAGCATCTGATGAAGTTCTGCGATAAGTCTTGCATCAGTGGGAGACGGCCTCAGACGGAGATCGCTTCAGATGATTGATAAATGAGTTATATCACCTGCTGAAACTCAGAGCAGAAAACCAGCTGCAGTAGAAAGTAACGTGTATTCACCGTGTTGTTCTACCAGCAGAGCAGCAGGAGGTCTGCAGAAAATCAATGCTGCATCTTTGTGAATGTTGCAACAGGTGGGCGCCACGGCAACAACCGATGGCTTTTATTGGCAGGCAGGCGGTTGAGAATGGGTGCGGTCTGACCTTTGGATGGGAGATTGTAACGTATTCTGGAGGATACACCTCTACTAAAACACACACACACACACACAGGGACACACACTGTGAACTGATGGGCGACACAGGCTGTGAATGAGCGCTCCATGGTTGCCTGTGGCTCGCCGGTATAAATAGAAAGCAGAGGTGGTGACTGATGCTGCGGGCAGAGATCAGCTCTCTGATCAGTTTTCATTCTTAAATGCTGCTGCTGGCCTTTACTCACACTGCATTTTCATTCTGACTTCACTTTGATTAAAGACACACAACGTAACTTTTAGACCTTAAAAATCTGCATTTCTGACTCGTTTTGATGGCACACCAACATTCATTATGCGCATTTTTGAGCTGCCAGTGCCCAGAGGCGTCCTGACGCTCAGAAACAGCAGTATGTAAGTTTTACATCCGGGATGCGACTGTTATGTTGCCGCCAACTATTGGTTGCAGCACCGCGTCACTGACTAGCAACCGGATATGAACACAACGACTGTTTTGAACGCGCATCATCTGGGATTCCGTAAAGAAACGCAAGGAAACATTACCGGAGAAAGAGAGGAAAAGAAAGAGAGGAAGGGACAGAACAAGAGTCAAGATGAGACTGTCTTTTACTGGCTGGAGTGAATCACAGTACAGGTAGCATACAAGATGGATGCTAGTTTAGCCGCCGATAGGGAGCGTGATACTGAGAAAACTGCTAAAAGTTCAGTTGTGTGTCTTTAATGTGACTGTGGACATCATAGAGGAATGACATCACCATGTTTCTGGACTCAGCAAATACTCTCACGGCCAATTTATTGGGTCTCCCTTCTAGTACCAGTTTGGACCCTGTTCCTAATTCTTGGTGTGATGGATTCAATCAGGTGCTGGAAACATTCCTCAGAGATTTTGCTCGATATTGACATGATGACATCACACAGTTGCTGCTCATCCATGATGAACATCTCCCGTTCCTCCACATTCTGTTGGACTGAGATCTGGTGAGTGCAGCGAACTCATCGTCATGTTCCAGAAAGCAGTTGGAGATGATGGGAGCTTTGTGACATGACGCGTTATCCTGCTGGAAGCAGCATCAGAAGATGCTACACTGTGGTCATAAAGGGATGGACATGGTCAGCAACAATACTCAGGTAGGCTGTGGTGGTTAAACCGCCACGTTGGTACGAAGGAGCCCAAAGTGGGCCAAAAAAAATCTCCCCTACACCATCACACCAGCAGCAGCCTGAAGCCTTGATCCAAGGCAGGATGGACCCATGCTTTCATGATGTTTCCACCTAAATCTGAGCCCAACATCTGAATGTGGAGCTGAAATGGAGATTCATCAGACCAGCAACGTTTCTCCATCTTCTATTGTCCAGTTTTGGTAAATGTGTGAATTGTAGCCTCAGTTTCTTGTTCTTAGCTGACAGGAGCAGCTCCCGGTGTGATCTTCTGCTGCTGGAGCCCATTTGCTTCCTCTCTCTGATGCTCAGTTTAATTTCAGTAAATCGTCTTGACCATGCGTACACGACTAAATGCATTGAGTTGCTGCGGTTTTTAAACTCTTCTGTCCATCATGCACCTTTTTAACTTATGAAAACGCATTTTCATGCATAGTTTCTCCTCTTTGGTCATGCCAAATTTAAAAGTAGTTACTTTGGTGATCTCTAGTGTTGCAGGTACAGTTGTGTGAAAAAGTGTCATCTCGACTGGCTGGACCTAAACTCTGAAACTGAAATTCGGCCAATCTGAATCAGTTGATTTACAGTTGTGTGAAAGAATTTGCCTTCTTCCTTAACACAAAATTTAGTTTTTAAATGAAGATTTTTATTAGTAAGTGGGAAAAAATCCAAACCTACATGGACCCTGTGTGAAAAACCCCCCCCCCCCCCCCCCCCCCCACCTCCCGTTAAAACATAAATAAACTGTGGTTTATCACATCTTTGGAAAGCTGAGTTCAATGCTCTAGCCACCACAAGGCCTGATTATTGCTTCCCTGATTACCAAAAATATCCTGAATCCTCAATAATTTCTTTAGATCGCAGCATTATGTTTAGCTTTTGAGGATCTTTTGGTCTACTTAACTTTGTCAGGCAGGTCCTATTTAAGGGATTTATTGATTGAGAACAGGTGTGGCGCCTTATTAATAAAAAAAATCTTCATTTAAAAACTGCATTTTGTGTTAAGTTGTGTTATCTTTTTCTTATATTTAAATTTGTTTGACGATCTGAAACATATAAGTGTGACAAAAATGCAAAAAAATAAGAAATCAGGAAAGGGGCAAACACTTTTTCACACAACTGTACAGTAAATAAACGGATTCAGATTGGCTGAATTTCAGTTTGAGAGTTTGGCTCCTGCCAGTTGAGATGCAGAGATGCAGAGATGCAGAGATACGGAGCGCTGTGACTGGTGCTTCCCAACATCTCACCTTTTAGACTGGCAGTTGCCATAGAGATGTTATTTTCTCTCCTCCCTTCCGGAGATTATGATCTGCAGGGATGGAGAAAGGCTTGTTCTGCTGTAGAGGAGGTCTCAGTATCTCACTGCAGGGCCATAAATTCATATTTGCTCTCTTTGTTGTTCCCCTGAGCGACATGAACGGCAGCTTCAAACATGCCGTCGCCGGGCGTAAATCTGGCCGCTGTCCTCGCTTGACTCCCGCTGGAGGAATATCGGCTGAAACTGCCTCTTTATTGCAGACGAGGCTGCCGTTGAGGACAGTCTGATGCCGGTGAACAAAACTTTGGATCCACTGAGGCGACGTCGGCCTCTGGATTTTCTCACTGAAGCTTACTTTATTTCGACAATTTCAAAAGCCTGAAGGGTCATAAAATGTAGAACTCACCAGCACTCAGAGGAGCGTGTAAAAACTTTCCACTCCAGAAAGAAAACAAAGTGAGAGTGAGGTTTTTCTTTCCAGAACAGCAGCTACATGGATTCCCCAGAGCACTACGTCTTCATTCATGATTACTCACCTGCACACAGGTGATTACCCTGAAAGAAGCACCTGGTCGCTGTGATAACCTGATTATCAGACAGCATTAGTTTTAGGTGTTCTGGCAAGCCGAGCAGATCAAGCATTAAATGCTCCGTGAGGTTGAGTGATAAAGCGGCAACTCCTCGGAAAGCCGGTCCACATGTTTGTCATCTGCTGTCATCCGTCTCCGTGAGCCGGGTGGCTTCCCGCAGGAGGCGGCCGCATAAATATTCATCCGCCCTCGCTGTCAGCCTCGCTGCACAGCAAATCCGAGGGCTGGAAATGTCAGCGGGGCGAGCAGCCGTTTGTTTCAGCCCGCTTTAGGCTGTCAGTTCCCAGCAGGCGCGCAGACGTCGGCCTGACGTCCAGGCAGAGAATCGCCTCCATTAGCTCATTAGCTTTATTTGTTTGGAGTGAAAGTAAGTGTAAAATTCTCAATTTGATTTAACAGCTCAAATAAAATTGAATTATCCAGCAGTGAAAACAGTCGTTTAGATCTTCTACTCGTCTTCCTCGTTTAACACATGAACATATATGAGAGCAGACCTTTGTGCTGACTCAGGCCATGTGGACGCTTCCTCAGCTGAGCCATTACAGCATTTAGAGGAGCCCACCAATGACTCAGCACTTTTATTTGCTCCGCCTCTCACGTCTGTCCAGTCAACATCAAACTTTTACATGATGACAGCTTCTTATGCACAAGCCCCTCAATCACCTTATTGGCTTTAGCAAGGGGGCGTTGATCGAAAAACATGGCGTTTTCCTCCAGGATGGATGCCTAACGAGCGGAGTTTACAGTTCCCAGTCTGTGGTGGTTTTGTGAGCGGCTTCGTGGCGGAGCTGGAGCTGATCTGGGAGCGTTTAATGTGTTTTTATGTCTGCAGTTGCTGGCAGCTCATTCTTTGGCTTTGTGAGGAGAGAAAACGGGTTTCTGGGTAAAAAGTCATGTTGTGCATATCTACAGATTTTTACAGCCAAACATATGGTTTGGAGGACGGTTAGTTGTCATGGTTACACATAACACTGGAGCTGTTGACTAGGAGGACTACAAAGAGCTCAGGTGAGGGTCACTGTTGGCAGCTGGAGATTTTAGGGCTGAAGTTGAGAAACTCACATCACGGTTTCTCCGCCTGATACTCAAATCCTGATATTTAATTTAAGTTGATTTTTTTTTTAATCATATTTGATTTGATTAAATTTTTTTTTATTATTGATTCATTATAAATTTTTATTTAATTTTTTTTTTTTTTTTACCAAACTATGTATTTTATTGTATGTTATTATTTTTTTATCATTCAAATTTATTTCAGTTTGACCAATTTTTTTTATCTTGTTTTTTCTTATTTTATTTGAGTTTTTAAGTTTAGTTTTTATTCATCAAATAATGTTGTTCTTTTATTTTATTAACTTAATTTGGTTCGATTTCATTTTCAGTGTTTTATTTATTATTCTTTCCCCTTTTCTCCCTTTTTTTTGTAATTATTTATTTTTCTGGATATAATTTAGTAATATTTTCTAGAAATGTAGAATTTCCATTTTTCTTCTCCATAAATGTTGCACTTCTGATTTTTGCCCCTACAGCCTTTTTGACTCTCTGAATTTAGTTTAGAATAAAATCCTTTCAGGACATTAAAATTTAAGTGGGACCAGGTGGGATTTGTTGTTTTCAGTACTTTTTAAAATCTCTTTTTTTTTTCTTTATTAACATTTTGTTATCATTTTCCGCCACATCCATGTTTTGTATGAAAGCTATACAAATAAAGGCTGATTTAATTAACTGATAAGAACAATTGGATTGAAATTAATTAAAAATTGCTTTATCATCTATAATGCAAACAATATTAAAGCTCTCGCCAACCTTCGGAGCTTAATCACTGTTAAATCAGAGGAGGGATGGTTGGGGTACCTGGATAAAACTGTGACTCTGAGGTTCAGGATCATTTTAAAGCTGCAAAGATAACAAGTATTGATAAACTAAATTGTGTTTTTCTTTGTTAAAGTGATGCACTAATAGGGTGTCATGCAACTTATGGTATAAGGAGATGCTAAAATATAAGCTGCTAATCTTTATTGTGTTAAAGACTGGATTCCACTTCTGCACCTGTGCATGCTGGTTCGTTTAGAGCGTGTACAACAGAGAAACTTCCTCTAACTGGAATGCAGCCCTCATTAATGCACCAGTAGTTGTCCTGTTTCAGGTCAAAATGTCTGGTTAACACAATAAATGAGACAACCAGGATTTCTTACAGCCAATGATGCATTTTTCCGCAGAACTAAAACAAAAGCAAGCCTTTTATCAGTCCCATATGTTTGACATGCAGATTATTATAAACAGTTGCTCTGAATGATCACAGAGAAAAACAAGATGGATTGCTGCGCAGAACCAACAGATTTTTTGGATGCAGTTTTAATTACACGCTTCCCTTCATCACGTCTTGCATTTTCTCCTGAAAGTGGGGGATTGCAGCACATGTAGTCGGTAATCCTGGAAGCGGCTCGCTCTGCTGCCGGAGCGACAGCTTGAGGTAACTGCTGTCGGAAAAAAACATTCCCAACGACTGCACGCTGCCCTGCAACTGTTCCCTGCCATGCTGCCGCTCAGGGAGGTGATGTCATCGCTGGAGCAGGCAGGGTGGGAGGGAGATTTGGGGAGGCGACAGTGAGGAGAGTGTTTGTGTGTGTGTGTGGGGGGGTGTTTCAGCCAGATTGCATCATTAAGCTTCTCAGACAGGCACTTTTCAGCCGCTTGTGCCCATTTTCTGTCCTCCAGTTGGAAGCAGAAAGAGTTCTGCCGCCCGGAGAGCGAGGTCTCTGGGTGAAGGTAGGAAAAAAAGGCAAAGCAGCAACCTCTCTGCCCTATCGCCGTGGTAACAAATGAAAGCGATGGGGGGAAACACACGCCACAAATATTTGCCTCAGATGGTGTTTCCCAATGCTGCGCTCCGTCTTGCCTGCTTCGCTGCAGGTTTACAGTTTAAGCTTTGACCCTGTGACCCCCCCCCAATCTAACTGAGCTCTATGATGAATATTTCCCTCTCTGCATGCCTGATGGCAGGTAATTACCACCAGCTTTCGCGCCAGGTGCTGCTTGTTTTGACCCATAAAAACAGCTTTTATGTGATGTGTAAGTTTGGTTTACAACTTCCTCTCCAGAAATGTACTGGTAAGTTTGGAGCTTCTTAAAGAGCAACGCGTTTAGCTGATGAGGTGAATCGGTTATCGGAGAGGGAGGTGGTGGCGGCATACTGAACTCTGCCAAAGTCGGGCTTTAGGGCTTTTGTCTGCAGACAGTAGGCAGCCTGAGTCGGACAATGAGGCACTTAATCCATTTAAACAGTCCAGCTTTATTGGATGCACTTTAGAGGAACGACGTGCAGAGGCCTTGTGTGATTGATGTGGTTTCGCCAACGAACGCAGAATTCCTACTTTGCTTTTCAGCCTTGACGGCACCACCAATGCCACGCTCTCTCTGGTTACTTATGCCTCCTTCCTTCTCTGCTGTCTTTTCTCTTTTTTTAAGCGGCTCATCTTTCATCTTGAATCTGCTTTTGCAGTCCGGCGAACCTCCGTCTGACTGGGAAGCACGTCCCGGGTCAATAGAGGCCCTGTGTTTGACATTTCTCTGCAGCTGGCCGTGTTCGTCCCTGCAGGTGAACGGTGCAGCTTTGTTAACTGGTTTCTGTCAGAGAGGTTGGCTCATCTTTCATGCCGCTCTCGTCAGGCCTGCATGGAAACACAGTTCCCTTAAACGCTGCTGCTCTGTGACTCGCCCGCTGCCAGGCAGCCTCCTTTGCTCACATGCTAATGCTCACAAAAACATCTTAGACATAACTGTGCTGGTGCAGTATGTAAAACTGGTTTGGTCATAGCAAGATGCCTTGCTCTATGTTATCTTTGGAATGATGTTTTGTGGGTTTATGCTATTAGCAGAGATAAACGGCTGATGGAACCTACTTTAAATGCCCTGAAGCCAGATATTAACACACTTTCTGCTCCTTCGATATAAACAAACCCCACAGTAACCTGAAACTGTAAAAATCTTTGAGTTATGTGCTAGGGTGGGGACACCAGAAGCTCTGTATCTTGTCATAAAGTGCATTCTCAGCTGACGCTGTTCAGAACAGCGAGTGAAAAGCAGGCAATGCAAAAGTCTCACATTAAGACACTGTTTTATGATGGTTATGTTTGTGAGGATTAAATTAATAATTTATTGCTTAAAGTTTGGGTTTTAAGTGTCATATCAAAATAGTAATTAGCTGCTGTGGATCTACAGCACGAAATGCTGTAAAATTAGTCAAATTATGTATCGGTGCACGATAATTAATGGGGCAATAACAGGAAATTATTTACTGATTCTGATATCATGATGACTTGTCTCGATAACATATTGTTATAAAGAAATTGCGATTAGGGAAAGAAAGCTGCTGCTTCTCTTCTTATTTTAGACACGAGTTCCTCCCTACAGTTGGAATTTTTAAAATCGGACGTGTAGAAGTTGAGTTTTTTAGCATGAAAAGTCTTTTTGGTATAGTTAATAGTTTTGATGTCATGATTATGGTTTGTATGTGTGTTATATGTTATCAGTTATCGGTATCGGCCTTTAAGAGCTGAACTTTATCGGTATTGGTAAAAAAAAAAAAAAAAAAAGTTAGCGTGCATCCCTAAAATTATGAGATGCTTTTTAGGTTTTGAGCCAGAAAGATGGAAGATACATTTTCCTAAACCAAACCGAGTAGTTCCCTAAAAGCCATCTAAAGATAAATGAAATATACAACAACTAAAAAAGAAATTCATTTGAAACTGTGAAGATTTAGTCTTCTGGGTGAAAATCCTGAGGTGACATCTGCGTCTTCCCACAAGTTTACTTGTAACTTTAAATTATGGAACATTTATTAGGAAACTTTTTGGACAAAAGGCTACTAAACAGTCTTGTATCTGATATTTAGCTCATCCTATTTGAAATAACTGTGATGGGGAAAAAACTGACAGCGTTTTCTGGTGTCGGCTTTGCGTTGCTTTAAATGGACGATGGAAAATTGGTCAGTTGCTGAAATTTTTCTTTAGAAATCCAAAATCTAAGAAAAAATGATTTCTTTGCTAAACTATGCAGCATATGTTTTCACATTAACTTTAAGCCCAAGATGCAACTGTTTTTCACTTTTAGACAGTTACCAAAAACATACATGTCAGCTTACGGCAGTAAAATACCTTGTTTTGGTTTCAAAATGGTCTCAGTTTAGCTGTTTTGACACTTGATATGTACTCATTACCACTAGAGGTCATACCTTCTTGAACTGTATTAGTAAGTCATAATTTCTGTTGGTGTTGTCAGATTAGTCATTTCTATAAAAAACAGGCAGTAAAACTCACAAGCACCAAGTATTGTCCCTCAGCAGGCTTCCAGAAGTGGGCCAATCAAAACACCATGTGGATAAATGGGAGCTTAAACACACAGTAGCTGCAAAAAAGCCCATTTTTTCCCCCCTAATTCAATAAAGTTCCTGAATACAAACATAAAGCTGTAAATGAACACTAAGAATAAATTTTTTAGACCTTTCATTGCTGCACATCACGGAGGAAGGTTTCAGTTCATAAAATTCTGTAGTGCAGGACATTATGATGGGTTAATGGGACCATTTAAAAATGATTTTCCTGCAGAAATGGAGTAACGTTTGCATAATCTTACCCTTCTTCCATGTTTGTTTTGATCCTTGATAACTCCTGATAAGAGTGTTTTGCTTTTTTACATTAAATCTTCCACTTTAAAGCTGATGGGTTGCTTTGATAGGAAGATAAGAATCATAGTAATAGTAACAAAAATACATTTCAGAGCTCATGAAAGGTTGTTAAATATCTCAATTCGAGTGGAAGTGACTTTTGCCCTCCTTTTTTTCCAACACACAAACGACAATTTTCCCTTTTTGACTCGGTTAATTAGGAGATTTTTTTCCTTGCATGTTGACATTTAAGACTTGACTTGAATAGGACCTTTTTGTGACACCTGGTCATTGATACGGTCATTCCCACCGAGGTTACATGTAATCATGCTTGTTTTTACCTAATGGCTTGTAAAATCCTGAGTTATTGCCCCTCCAGTGCTCCGACGAGCCCATATGGCCGAGGTTTACAGAGGTCTGAGGAGGTACCTGCTGCCACAGCGACCAGGCCCAACCAAAAATAGTCTGAAGCTGGTCTTTAACTGTAAACTCAGGGTCACTGGAGGAGGCAGCGAAGAAAAACTCGTAATGAATTCCATCTGTTTCACAGCATAAAAGAACAAAACACCTCTCTTCTTCTTTTCCCTGGAATCTGCCTAAAATTGCCCTCATCTTCGTAGAGAAACCGGTTTTTAAGATTAGAGCTGATGGCTTTAAGAGACAAGAGAAGAAGGGGGGACAAAGGGGGGGACGGATAAGGAAAGCATTGTGCTGCAAACGTTAACAACGCCACGGCCTGCTGGAGCTGAGGCCCAGGCAGTCGGAGCTCTGGCTGCTCGTTTGTCTCCCGCTATGTCGGGGTGATAAACTTTTTCAGCAGCTCAGATCCAAAAGAGTCTTCCAGGAAAAGCTGCCCGGCAGATTAGTTGCAGTTCGACGTGGACATTTCAGCGAGCACCTTCCTAAAACAGATCAAGACTCGCTCTGTGCACGAAAAGACTTTTGTAGCAAGTGATCTGTAGAAGTAAACCGTAGCAGCTTCGATTGTCCCAAAAGCCAGGGGACTTGAAGCATGTGGACCTACCGGCTCTGTAACCTGGAAGGTTTGAGTGTGGCTGCACAGTTCTCACCTTTCCCTCCTTAAACACTCAGACATTTTTACAGCAAGTCTGCAAACAGTCTGGACAGGCTGCTGCAGGAGACCACACTCGCAGCTAAACGCAGAAAGCATCCAACCCAGCAGAATGTAAATGAGCTGCACAAACTGATTCTCCTCTGAAACTCATGCATGAACGTGGATGAAATACCAGCACTGAATGGGCTTTATGCACAGCTCCACTACTTCCTGAACTTAGTACTGCACCTTTGTTTCCTGTCTTTCAAGATTGGATGAACTGATTAATCCAGGTGTGTCTGACCATTTGCTGAGATCAGACACAGCTGGATTAATCAGTTCATCCAATCATGAAAGACAGGAAACAAAGGTGCAGTACTAAGTTCAGGAGTAGTGGAGCTGTGCATAAAGCCTATTACAGGAATCTGTAAAATGAGGCTTAAAGAAAACTTAGTTCAGTCAGGAACTGAAATTCCTCCACCTCTTGGCTCCGGCTGCATCCCCGCTCTCCAGGGAGGGATTTTGTCTTTCTCGTCCACAAACTGACAGAGCAGGAACAACTGGAGACCTCTGACCTCCACCTCCCTCTCTGTATACAAAGCATGTTGCTTCTCCTCTAAATGATGGGATCCAACCCTGGAGCGCAGCCAAATGTGGCGGGGCAGGGCGTTGGAGGTTTACAGTGCTCCAGATGGAGCCTTTTTACATATGTAAATAAAATGGCCCCCCTCCCTCACTTCCTCCTGAGGCAGCCAGGTGCAGATCTCCAACGATGCAGACTTGAACCTGAAATATGCGCTTTCCTCTGAGTTTTTCAGAGAACTAAACAAGATCAAACTGAAAACAACCATCTGGTGGACTGTTGTTATCTGCTTTATCTATAGAAACCGTCACCGGCCACTTCATCAGGACTGGTTTATAGATGGAGCCACATTTATTCCAGAACTGCCTTAATTATTAGTGTTATAGATTTATTTTTCTCCATATCGACTTGATGGTTTTCTTCCCTGAAATACAGACGGAAGAACAGTAATAAGCAAATATGTATTTATTCTAAATGAAGGTTTTTATCCTCATAATCTCAGCTCTGCTCTCATTTCCTGTGCAGTCAAGTGCAACATATTTCTAATTAATTCAGTTCACATGATGTATGAAAACATGAAGCTTTACTTCTGCTTCTTTAAAGACAAAAAGCTCTTGTAAGTCAGTGGAGCTGATGTCTCTGCAGCCGTCGGTTCCTCGCATACGGGGAAAGCTGAAGTGGAATACAGAACAGATGAGCCGATTAGAACCAGCTGCCCGCATGGATGTGGCAAATTCAATCTGCAAAATGACGACAAAAGCAAGTGGTGGCGCAATTCTTTGAGATTCCATCTCCGGATCCGGACAGGAAGGCCAAGTCTTCCAGAAAAAGATGCCAGCGGCTGCGGTGCTTCCATCACCCACCGAGCACGAGCTTGAAGAAATGTGAAATGACTCGCCGTCAGGATTCATCCTGCAGGATTTCTCAGGTTTCCAGCAGGGTTGTGTGATCAGTTAACGTTATCTTTGCACATAAATCTTATCGGTATTTGTCATGGTCCCAAAAACCAGCTCTGGCCCAGATGACCGATTACGTATAAACCTGCCCACAAACTGGGGTCGATTCAAACAAAGTTTAATACAAAAACAAATATTTGCAAATGCAAAATGTGGGAGGGGGGAGTCTGGCCAAAAGAAAGAAAAGGGAGAGCAGTTGGATCTGGGCTGCTCTCCTAACCTCAAACCCAAAACCAAAACCAATCTAACAACCAAAACCACAAACCCAGACTGCCGGTAACTCCCAAATACCTAAATAACGAATGAAAACCTCGCTGAGGTCTCAGGTTTTCAGCAAATTTGATCTGGCAGCCAATCATGGAGGCGGATGCAGAGGATGTGAAATATGTAGCAGCGGAGTCAGAAATGTATGAGACGGAGATCAAACCCTCGTGATGTGAAGTCCTGGTAGGGCTGAGCGATATGGCCAAGAATCAATACCACAATATATTGAGCAGTTCACCCTGGTAACGATAAATGGACAATAACTGGTTACAGACTGGATTGGGGGGGGGGGGGGGGTCACGTGACTACAGACCAAGCGGCAACCTCCGTTGGCCAACTGTGATTATGGAAGAAGTATTTTTGTAGTTCTTTTGACGTAGTGGGCAAAACAGAGCAAATCCCCATAGTCTCCCATGTTGAAAACGCCAACTTCACAGCAGAAATAAACACGTTTACAGCAGAAATAAACATGTTTGCAGCAGAAATAAACACGTTTACAGCAGAAATAAACATGTTTGCAGCAGAAATGAACACGTTTACAGCAGAAATAAACATGTTTGCAGCAGAAATAAACGTGTTTGCAGCAGAAATAAACATATTTACAGCAGAAATAAACATGTTTACAGCAGAAATAAACACGTTTGCAGCAGAAATAAACACGTTTGCAGCAGAAATAAACATGTTTACAGCAGAAATAAACATGTTTACAGCAGAAATAAACATGTTTACAGCCTGGTTCAAAAAACTCATTTTAGGTTTAATAGGTCAAGTTTACTTTAATGTCAACTGTGAGGGGGGGTGAATATTTTTTAATAACTCATCCGTTAAGATGTAGCAAGTCAAAGCGTGTCTTACCTTTATCCGCCGCTTAGGCGGCTAATCTTCATTAGCTCCTGTTCGTTTTGAGTTAGCTCGGTTAGCGTTTAGCCCAGAGTACGTCAGCTGTCAATCATTTGCCCCGCGGCTCGGAGCGGCCTTGCCTTTGTTCATTTTCCGGGAGTGACGACACATGTGACATGACAAGATGGCGACATTGGGACAAGCCCGACTGGCTTCACTTTTAGGTCTTCAGAAACCAACGGGTAATGTAGTGGAAGATTCGTCCATCTTTATTAATGGTCTAAGCTACAGACGGTACATGGAGCTCAGTAACATGAGCACAGCCGACCCATAAAACAGACAAAACAGACAAAAACTACTTTTAATCTTAATCAAACACAGATATTCTGTCTAAACTGGAACTTCACGTGACTTCTTGTTTGGCAGAAACATAACAGGTTACTCAGTAAACACCCAGGAGGCAGTAGATATTTTGGATGTTTATGAGAAGAACTGTGGAACATGAAATACAAACATACAAGTGTATACATTAATAAATGAATGATCAATTATTAAATTGATGAACTTAAATTCGATTCTTATTTGCATATGAGCAAATATTATTTTGTGTCCATGAATGCTAACTTAACGTTGCACAACAGAAAAAGATGCCGTCGCAATTAGCATTGCGACCGTTGTCAAAACGTTCAACACAAACAACATTCCTTCAAACGTTTAACACTTTACACTGACATCAAATAAATGTCACTGATCATTTACAGACACATTTTGTCCAGAAAACACACAAGAAATAATGAAACACACAAAAACTCCAGTGCAGGAATGTCACGTGACAAGAAACTACGGCAAGTTTGAGAGAACAAAAAAGTCCCATGCGTCAATTCCACTGCCGGCTTTCTCAGAGCGGCTGCAGTACCGAACGTACCGACATGGGAAAAATGACATCGGTTCTCGCTGTAAACTTCGGTGTCTGTTAATTTTCGGTTTATCGCCCAGCCCTACGTCCTGGTGACGGTGTGATGTCAGCAGGCCTCTCACCGCGTGTTACTGCTGCTAAGCAGGTGTAAATAATCACCTCCTTTTTAGGGACCATGCTGAGTTGCTCATTTCTGTTGGGTAATTTTCATGACAAGGTTTCATCTGGCACGAAGAAGCACCCTTTTTGTTTTTTTTTAACCGTTGATGGCTTGAACACGGAACCAGCCTGATTTGCATTTTCATGCTGCCGGCTGGGCTCCATGACTGGGGGAGGGGGGGCTTTATCCTGGTGTAATCAGCACCAGCATGAACAAAGAGAAACAGTCTCTGGACGGAGTCATGAAAATGACTGCTCATGTGGAAAAGCTGCAAGCTTTTAATTCATCCTAATTCCCAAAGAACAGTAGCAGGGTTGTGTGAAGGTCTTCAGGGGGCAGCGTGGAGAACGTCTCCTTACTGAAGGTTAAAAAGTTCAACTCCAGCAGCAGCAAACGCGGCCGTCTGCAGTTTGTCCTGTTAAACTGAAAAGCTGTTTACCTGCTTCACAACTCTGGACTGAAAATAAAAAAAAATCTGAAAGATGAATGAGAAACTCAACTTTACACTTTAATCTTTTGTGTAGTTTTAGCAGCAGGTGCAGTTTATGCAAAAAATGTAAAAAAGATGTAATCTGGGAACTAAGTTTTAAAAAAATGCCCCAATTTAAATTTCTTTATCCTTAAGTTTTGTAAACTTTTGTTGGGTGTGTGTGGTTCCTCCATGTGCTACCGAGGCCCCTGTTACTTGTTAAATTCCCTGTAGGTCTCATTTCTTCAGACTTCAATCACCTAATCCAGTAAATACCAGACAAGACGTAACGGTACAATCAGCTGTTTGGCATTTGCAGAGGAGATTTATCAAGTTTCTATGGGCACATCCGGCATTCTCAACTCTTCTGCTCATCCAACAAGCGCATTTTCCCCACAAATATGGCCTGTTTCCAAAAAAGGGAATAAACAGGCTTTCCTGCAATGTAAGATTTATTTCCAATAAGCATCATTACAGCAAAGAAATGATCCAAACATTCATTTACTTACTTTTTGTGCAAAGTTAAGTTTGTTCCTATGCTGTTATTTATATAAAAATCTTCTCATTGTAAGTTTGCCAGTTTTAGTTTCATACAGAGATGCATTTTATCTGTATTTTGTTGGACTTCATGGATTTTATTGTTTAATTTGATCTATTTGCTTTTAAATTAACATTCTGTGACTAATTTATTTTACCTTATTTTTACCGTTGCCAAGCAGGTAATGTAACTGCCAGCGTTTGTTTATCTCTCTGTTCATCTTCCTCTGCAAAGTGACTCAAAGTAGTAAACGGATCTGGATGAAATTATCAGGGATGTTGATAATGACACGAGGAAGAACTGATAAAGTTTCAGTGTTGATCCGGATCACCGTCTGGATCCAGGAGTTTTTTTGAAGGATTCTTTGTTATTGTGAGATAATGGGGGGGGGGGGATCTGAGCTGCCTGATGAGGGTCTCAGAGTGCTTTTCTAGTATTATACCTGTGCAGCACTTTGGAAACAACTCCATTTATAAATAGTGATGCAAGATATGAAAAATTTCTACCTATCTTATGACCGATAATTTTCTGCTTCTAATGGCCGATACTGATATTAAAGACCGCAACGTAACTTTTCTACCTTTGAAAATCTGCGTGTCTGACTCGTTTTGATGGCTAACCAACATTCATTATGCACATTTTTGAGCCGTCATTGCCCAGAAGCGTCCCGAGGCTCAGAAACTGCACCATGTAACTTTTGCATCTGGGACGCAGCTGTGACGTTGCAGCCGACAATTGGTTGCGCATTGCGTCATGTGCTAGCAAACAGATATGAACCAGATATGAACACTGTGGGTGTTTTGAACGTGCAGCATGTCAGATTCGGCAAAGAAACGCAAGGGAACATTACCGAAGAAGAGAGGAGAAGGAAGAGAGGAAGGGACAGAACAAGAGTCACGATAAGACAAGAGTCTTTTACTGGCTGGAGTGAATCACGGTGCAGGTATGATACAAGATGGTTGCTAGTTTAGTCGCCGATAGGGGCGCGTCACTGAGAAAACTGCCAAAAGTTCAGTTGTGTGTCTTTAAAACAAATAAAATATTTTTACAATAAAATTTCACCACCAAACAGCACCTGTTATATTGATTATTTATATTAATAACCGTTTTATTTACAATTTCATATTTTTGTATTTCTTCATTTCAGGAGTCTTAAGATCTGGCTTGGGACAACAGATGGAAACTAGCATTTTAGCTCAATTTGGCGTTTTTAGAAGTATTTCTTCATTTTCTATATATATATGAAAAAAATAAAAATGTTGGGCCGATATCGATATTCAGTTTGAACATCATGCATCACTATTTATAAAAATGTGCGATAGAAATAAGTGGATTGGTTTGAATTCTCAAAATTCTTGTAAAGTAAGTAAGTCTTTCATCTTATTCTTATTCTTCTTATTATAATTTTTATCTTTCTGCCTGTAATAGTTTTACTGATACTGCAGCCCAGTTTTTGAGAAAACAAACGATTGAAAATAACAATCTGATCCACCTGCTGGTCTGAAATGTACATTTTCACCTGTTTGTTTTAGTCTGCAGAATCAGGACTTATTTCATTTTAAAAACAAAAAAACAAAAAACATTTTTAAACAAGTTAGATTACAGCGTTGTGCAGGTTTTCTTCCAGAAAAGGACAAACTAACTATAATTTTAGTTTTTTAAATCATAAAGTTAACCCATTTTTATGCATCTAATGTATTAAAGCTTCTCTCATGTGAGTGCTTGTTGTGTGTGATGAGTTGACCCTGAGCTCTGCAGTGAGTAGCGTTGTCATTGTGAGGAAACATGAGTAAATGATGGCATATGCGTGTTTGGATCGGCTGAAACCATGCAGCACAGCAGAACCTGGCTGCATACCTGCAGAGGTTATCAGATACCAGCCCTGAAGTGGGTGGACAGGCCCGGCTTCTCAGATCACAGGAGCAGCTGATTTTACTTTGGTTTGGAAAGTAGCGCAGAAATTAAAGAAAATATGACCTCATGATTGAGAAAATGGAAGCAGAATATGTTGGAATCCAAAGAAACAAACAATCTATTGATTGAAGTGGGAAGTTTTCTCCCCGTTGTTTCAGTTTCATGTTTTCTGGCACAAGCGGGCTCTTTCTGCATGAACCTCAGCCTCAGCCGATGGAAACGTATCTGCAGCTCTATAAGTGAAATAAAAGCAATGAGTGGCAGCCGTTCAAGCGCAGACTGCTGCAGCTTTTGACCTTTTTAAGGAGGGGGTGAGGAACCTTTTTGACCCACGTCATCTGTTAATGTGCACATGGCCTGTCTAGAAGCACAGAAGACAGGGAGTCTGTGTGCGGAGGGGTGTCGGAGTCTTCCTGGTAAACTTTGACTCGATTATCTACGTCCAGCTAACTGGGTTGTGATGGAGATGGATTATTTGTAGAGGTCCTCCCTTCCTCTCAGAGGCCGAAGCTTCCAACTCCACATCCCGGCTGATTTTCTTTCCCTGCAGGGAGGAAGGACAGGATTTCATTTTTGCTTCTTTTAGGCTAAATAAAAAAAAAAAAGCTCTCAGTATTCCCTTTAGCCATCTCACCCACGCCCCTAATTTGCTCATCAATGGCATCAAATGACCCCTCTCTCCCTGTGACGGCATTGTGTAAACCTCAGCTCCTCTGTGCTGCTTTAAATGAGCTTTTGTACAGTTTTAGGAAGCTTGTCTTGAGTTACGCAGCCCCCCTTTTGGTTTGTTTTCTCACATAACCTGGCAACTGCAGAAGCTTCAGGGCAGGAAAGTGCTTTTTAATCCCCGCTGTCCTCACATGTATAGAAAACTGGATGCTACATGCACCAAAATTGCAAATATTACCTCAGATTGTGAAGTAACAGTGAATCTGACTGCTTTAAGCCTGTAAAAGAGTCCATGTTGCACAACACTGGCCTACTTTGAATATAATGAAGGCTGTGAACTCTGAAGTATGAGGTCATGCTGAGAAAGCTGTGGATGGATACAGCTGATCAGGCTGTCAGAGTTCAGCAGCCTCCTCCCTGCTTTTAATACTGATGCAGGAAACGAAACAAACTCACATGAAGAGATGGAAAAGAAATGACAGTTTTATTTACTGTTTTGAAAGGGTGTGCAATAATTGAAATCCCCAAACTAATATTATCGAGTTGAGACGATTTGTTTGTCATTTTTCTTTTCACAATTTCTGATAGAGACGCGCATGAGCAAAATATTCCTTTCCATACGGTCCTGATACAACCTGCACTCAAGTTTATTTTGGGATATTTTGATATAAATAAGTATATTTATTTTATTCTTCAAATATAGAGAAATGGCAGAACAGCTGGATACATTATTTTGGATACATTAGTTTTTCTATGCCTTATATATATTTAATTCATTTAATGTTTTATACATTGCATAACAGCTGTAAGGTTCATGTTTGTAGCCTATATTTATTAAATTTGAACATTCTGCGTAAATTATCAATAAGTGTTTTTTGACAGAGAGAAATGCTGAATAAATGCATTGTGTAACTAAGAAATAATCTTTTAAATGTTTTATATTGGCTTTTTTACCGATATCTGATATACCGATATCGTCCAACTGCCAACCCAATTCTCTTTTTTACCCCTACCCTTACCCCCTCCGGGTGGCCCTTGCACTTAAAACGAAGCTAAAGGGGGGGGGGAGAAAAACCACCCAAAAAAAAGGACACACCAATAAAAAATCATAAGTGATAACGTGGCTGTGGTGGTAAGAGATGGGGGGGGGGGTGGGAGGGGGGAGAAGAGAGAAGAAACAGGTAGGGATAGGGATAAAAAAAAAAAAAAAATTAATTATTATGAATCCTCCTGTGTTTAATCAAAAAGAAGAGCAGAAATCTATTATTATATAAATAAGGGGAGAGAGCGCGGGTGTTAGGATGGGCATGTAATAAAAAGAAGATGAAGTGAATATTTAATTTCAATTTGTTAAAAAGAATAACAAAAAAAAACAATAACTAACAATATAAATATCGATTTAAATTTTTAATTTATTAATTAATGATGTATGGGCAGTCGCAGTCGTGCCCACTCATCATAACGTCATAGAGTGGAAATTAGTGAAGGTCGTGCAATACCATTCCCCTCCTCCTCTCCATAACGGCAACCTACCAACCAAAAGAAAGGGAGAAAAAGGGGGAGGGGGATAAGGGCTTAAATTCCGATATCAGATATCTACCGATATATGCAGGCAACTGTGAGGTTGTGTCTCTCATATTCTAAGAAATGCAACTATATTCTGCTCCAAGAGCAAAGATCTCAAAATCTCCTTAACTCGTGCCAGAGGAGTTCATTCTGGACATCTGGCTGCCAGATATCAGATACTAGCAGATATCAGCCAACATGTGGCTTATTATGTTTCCGACAACTTGGTAACTTAACCACCAACTTAAAACCAGACATATTATAAGCAGCTTCAAAGCAAGTCAGCCTGTAGCAGCAGCAGCTGCACCGTAGTCACATGACTCTGAAAGGAATGCTGGGAAATGAAGTTCTTCCAGGATAACAGGGACTTTTAGACATGCTTGGCTGCTGCTAATGGAACAAGATCTCGCAACAACGAAATCTTGCGAGATTTTGTTTTTCAAAATATTGATCCAAAAAACTGATACCGATATAGATTTCAATATTGACTAGAATAATTGTGATTATGATTTTTTTTTCCCCCATAACTGAACAGTCCTACTGTTTTGCTTTATAAGACAGGAAAATGAAAACGATGTTGGTTGGAAGACATTTTTTTCTATCTTTTAGTGTTCTGGGTGATGTGACCAAAATTATAAACTCCTCAAAAAAGTTTGGGATATTCACATTTGGGGTGAAATTTGTAGAAAATGCTAAAAGTTGATAGTAAACTCATGAATACAGGAAATTTAGGTAGAAACTTTCAATGGTAATCCCTTCATTTGCACACATTCTAGCAAAAATTGATGCAGGTATTATTGGGGGGGTGTTCAGGAATCTGTGATTTTAGGTTGTACTTGTCAAAACAAGCGAGCTAGGTCCAAACTAGGCTAATATTTGCTGTTGCTTTAGTTCTACAGTCCCTACAGTACTTACCTGTTGGAGCACTGCTGTGTGAAAAGGGCTTGTATTTCGCTATAATCCAGGTCATGTCTGCACATTGTAATGCAGCTCAGTGATACTTTAACAATGCGGGTCTGCAGCTCACCTTGTTGGAGCCTCCGCTGTGTAAGTTTATCAGGGTTTTTTATGCAAAGCAAAGTTGTTTTTTTCCTTTTCACTCTTGATGTTGCACAACTGCAGCCGCCATTTTTGTTTCTCTGGGTCATTTACCGAATAAAACGTCTGACATTTGGATGACTCTAAAATCTTGAGACATCTTTGACACGGTGAGGAGGAGGAGGAGGATGATGATCAAGCCTGCGATCTCTCAGGATGTGCTCTCCGTGTTCTGGCCCCCATCGTGGCAGCGCTCCAGTAATGAGCGTCTGCTTTAGGCCAGGCCTGTCAGCGGAGAGTTTTCTCTGTTTGTGTGTTTTTATTTTATCTCTCCGCAGCGGTCATGTTTCTGTCAGATAGCGTCTCAGCCAGATAGCTGCTCCCACTCTCCACTTCAGGGATATTAACATGTTGCTCAGCCTGGCTCCAGTTTTTACTGGTTCATTTTATCTCCCAGACAAAACTGCCTGCAGAGAGGAGAGATGCTGCAGGCTGTTGGCTGTGTGTGCATGCTTGGTTTGACCAGGTAGATGCTGATGGAGGTATTTGCGTGTTTACCTGTCGTCTGTCTTATCAGCTGATCAGAGCCCACTCAGGACGCTCCATGTTTCCCCTGCTGAAAGAAGAAAAGACTAGAGATGCACCGATCCGATACCTGGATCGGATATCGGCTCCGATACTTACAAATTAGTTGGATCGGATATCGGATGAATGTGGCCGATCCAGTCATTTCTGTTTTATTAGTAACATAATAAATGTAAACCTTGTTATTTGTTAATAAACAATATTAAGTAGGTTTATAGTAGGGGTGGAAAAATATGGATACACTGAAATATTGCAATATTTTCAAATGCCGATCTCGATATTTAAAAACACAGTATTGATCTATTTTACTAATGAAATCTTGCAAGATTTCGTCATTCTGTTACGAAAGAGAATAATGAAATCGTGCAAGATTTTGTTGGTAAAATAGATCAATATTGCGTTTTTGAATATCAATATGAAATCGGGATATAAAAATATCACGCGATTTCAGTGTATGGATATTTTTTCCCCACCCCTAATTTATATCTGTCCTAATTTGTTACCTTTTTAGAAAAAAAAAAAAAAAAGGCTAAATGTTTATGTCAAGCTTGATGCCTTCATATCATGACAAGGTACACAGTTCATTCATTCAACAGCAGTATTGGATCGGTATCGGGTATTAGGCGGATACGCTCAGCCCTGATATCGGTATCGGATTGGATCCCCAAAAGTGAGCAGTGAGTTTTGGTTTTCTGTCCTAAAATAAAACTACTCTGTGTCTGAGTAATGCAAATTTAGAGATCTGTGAAGGAACCAGTAACATGTGTAAAGTAGAAGTTGTTCAAAACACCATTTAAGTCATTTTTCTCAAAGTTATTTAAAAAAAAAAAACAGATTTATAGTCGGTTTTATGTTCAGGAGTTTTGGATCACTGCCAACATCTACCTTATTATCTCTGTGGTATTTGTACAGTCTTTATCAACCATGACAGAGATGAAGAGGTAAACTGATGCACTGCTGCAACCTCCAGACTCTCCTTTCAGACTCGTGGTTCTGGTTTAGGAGTTGTTGCGACTTGTTCTCAGCACTTCAAACTGGGCAACCAGCAGTCAGCAGGTTCTCAGTCCAGCTTCTCACTCCTGCAGGTGAAGCAGTGAACCTCATAAATTAAATCCTCTGAGCATGAAAATATTTTTATAGCTTCATCTTCTGATTTGATCAATAATGCATCAGAATGTGCATTAATTTAATAACAGGCTGATGCTTTTAGAAGCTGTTGCCACACGATTATGTAACTTTTTCGCCTCTGAGATGTCTTAACAGTGTAAAATGTGAACTCTGTTGGTGATCGAGAGTAATTTCTCATCAGAAGAACATGCACGTTCGACATAGTCAAACATGTAATCCCATTTACTTGAAACGTTGCGCACTTGACTTTATCTTGACCTGTAATCTCTGCAGATAAGATGTCCCAGGCTTCTGACATACTGGGTGGAATTTGCTTGAAGCCTATTTTTCTTTCATGGAGGATGAAACTGAACTGACAGAATAAAGGATGAAGGCGTAAAGGAGGCAGAGAAATGAAGAGGAAGACAAACAAGCAGTGAGGTGGTCAGAAATGTGACAGACTAAAACTATAAACTGAAACCTGAAGCAGACGGCGAGGGCTTTGGGTCAAAGGTGGATTTGCAGCTTGGTGAAAGTGGCTTTGTGAACGGGGGGGGGTCACTTCAGTCAGAGCTGAGAGAAAACACAAACGGAAAAGACTGAGAGTGTCTACATCGTATGTATTTGTCTGCTTATGAAACATCTTTAGGTTGGTGTCCTTGAGGAGAGCTTGGATTTTTCAGCGTCTTATCATCGCTGAATTTTTTCATAATGGAAAAGAAAATAAACACGTAAAATTCACTTGATCAGAATTTTCTGTCTGACATCATCAGTCTGTCACATCCATGTGGAGCACTTGCATCCCACTCCTCTTTATAACTTGGCTTCATTCAAAGCTTTGCAGCAGTTATTTATGCACGGCTCGCTTACGGTCCCACTGCAGCGTTTCAGCCAGGTTGAGATCTTTACTTCCAACTGTCATGTTGTATTTAGAGGGAGGAGGTTTTCATCTGCAACCCTGCCAAACAAGCCGCACTTGCTCACTTTTTTTTTGTAAGTGCACTGTTGGGAACTCTAAAGGACGTTACATCCTCTGCAGGAGCAGAGATATTTGTTCGTGCTCTGAGGGCAGTAAGAACAACATGACGTCATTCCTGCAGCTTTTTCTTGACACAACATCCAAGCAGACGGTTTAACTCCGGTGGTGTCAGACAACTATTGCGTAATTGGTTGGAAATCTGAAGTGGAAGCTTATTTTTGCTTTTCCACTCTCCCAAACGATGCAACAGGTTAAATGGATGGTGTATTTTTTATTGGGGGTGGGATGAGGGGGGGGTGCTCCCTCCTCAAAAAAAAAAAGAGAAAAAAAAAAAAAAAAAAGGGAAGAAGAGAAAAAAAGGGGAAAAAATTAGGGAAAAAAAACGAAAAAAGGAGGAGAAAGGGGGGTAAAAAAAGAGAGGGAAAGAAAAAAGGGAAAAGGGGGGGTTGGAGGTTGTAAGAAAAGAGTGATAAAAGAGAAAGAAAGAAAAAAAAAAAAAAAAAAAAAACTACCAAAGAAGGGTTTGGGGGGGGGATAAAAAAAAAAAAAGAGGAAAAATATAAAAGGGGGGAAGTTATTTTATTAGGAGGAGAGGGGGGGAGAAGAAAGAAGAAAGAAAGAAAGAAACAAGGGAAACCAGAAAAAAGGAAGGTTTAAGGAACAGCTGGTGCAGGTGTGGAGGAAAAGTCTGCACATGTGAAGCAAAGGCACGAACACTGCTTTGTGCAAACCCCATCGCAGACCAGGCTTCTCGTGAAGTACGGAATAACCGGGTCAAAACTAACTTTGTTCTTCTTTTTGCCACCTTGAGAAATTTCACAACTTTCTCTGCTGCAAAGTATTCAAAAGCTTTTATATTTACACGCTCACTCAGAGTGCGAGAAAAGTAGTTTTCAGATGCATCACAACTTAGATGATTTGGAATAGATGCTTTTTTTTTTTTAGCTGTTAACATAGTAAGAAGAAACGGGAAAGATGGAGCTCAGAAATTTGAAAGTGCAGCACCTGGACCATCCAGACCCGATGGCTGCACATGAAATCCGATGGGTGGTAAGAGCTAGCATGTGGAAGCACTTTGGCTTCTATAGGAGGCTTCGTTTACTCAAACTTTGGTGTGTTTAGGGACGTGTGGATGTGCAACTAAACTCTGGTCCACCTACAGCTGTCGGTCGGCTGCAGGTGAACAAATTACAGGAAGCGAACTCCAATGCGAAGGACATTATGGGTTTAACTCAAGGCATTGTGGGTAAACACAACAAAAACACATGCACGTAATGGTGGAAACAAAGTTTTTCCTGCATTGATGCATCTTTTTCCCTTTGTGACCACTTGACAACTATTTCTGAAGGGAAACAAAATGCATCAATAATCATCTGTAATCTTAGCTCAACCATCTGAATCGTTCCTGGACTGTCCCAGTCATAGTTCTGGAGAGTCTGTCATGTAGCTCTTGAGTGTTTTCAGTTGGTTTGATGCAGACTGAACTTGGTGGGATGTCCCCTGCTGGGAAGACTGGCTGCTGTCTTGGATGTTTTGTGTCTAGTCTCTCTCACTGTACATTGCTGGACTCCAGATAGTTTGGAAATGGTCTTATAATGTTTTCAAGATTGACAAGTGGCAACTGTTGCTTCTCTAATATCATTGCTGATGTCTTTCCTCCTTGGCACCTGAATGCTCCAGACCAGCAAAACTTTGGCTTTTATAGAGAAAAATCCCATAATTTTGCATTCTGACTGAGTTTGTGTTAAATCAGGAACACTGATGACCATCAGAGGTTGAGTTTCCTCAACTCCAAGATCTGGAAAGGACCAGTCCAGATAACGTTTTTTTTCTTCCTAAATCATGTTCTGGTGTTAAAATCTTTGACTTGAAGGAAGTATGAAACAACTCTACTGGGGTGTTACTGATCTACACTTGTGCAGGTCTAAATACCTCCTATTTAAATGAGGTATTTCTTGGTGCAAACCTTTCTGTGTATAGATATATAGTTTGCACCTTGTCACTATAAAAACCTGTGAGATGGGACGAAAAGGACAAAAAGATCAAATTTTGAGGATTCAGTCGTGATCAAAAACCTGAAACCTAATTGCTTTTATGGCAAATTGCTGACAGTGTCTTACAATGGAGGTATTGTTTGTCTGGCTCAGGAAGCAGAGCAGGTCAGCTGGCAGTCGGAAGGTCGGAGGTCCGAGCTTCGCCATTGTGAAGTGTCCTTGTGTAATGCTGAAGCCCCAGCCGATCCATCGTCAGTGTGTGAGGATTTATCTTTGAGTTTGATCTGAAGCCCTTCTGATGAAGTTTCATAAGGGTGTAAGAATAATTTGGCTTGCTGTTAATTTGTGAAACTAAACAGTGAAATGTTAAACTCACTGGTAGCATGCAGCGTAAAGGAGGTGTGTGTGTGTGTGCGCACACACTCAGGAAGCCTTTGTGTAAATCCAGGATGTACTGAGCTGCCAGGCAGAGATGAGAGGATTAAACTGCTCGCACGCTGGAGGAGGAAGCCTGTGTGCTGAACCTAATGCTGGAAGCAGAGCGTGCACCTGCTTCGGGAGCTTTGAAGGTGAAGACATGCAACTTTTCAAGGCTTTTACCTGCTTGGACAAACTTCTGAGGAGCAATATGAACTCAACATACACAGTGTGCAGTCAGTTTAGTCACAGCAACAGTTACAGCATGCACTTCTGCACAAGAATCATAGATCTCACTTATACATGGCTGTAGTGGGAAAAAAATGATGAGCAAGTAAAATGTGACAGTCTGGGATCCTGTCAATATGCCTCTGATTTATCATGAGCCCTGGCTTCTCGGGATGGGAATATCCCTATTATTCAATATACAATTAATGGTTAAAAACTTCTTTTATAAATGGAGAAAAATATAATATATAAAACAAACCTGTGTGTAAGAAAAACCAAAAAATTTGCCAGCAAAATAAGGAAGGGGGGGGAAGGAGAGGGGGGGGGGAATCAATCAGGAAACAAAAACTCTATATAAATATAAAAAATAAAATATAAGTTGCTCATCAACAAAAAAAAAATAATCTGAAAAAATTAGAAAGGAAAGGTAAAAAAGAAATACATTTGGTGTGTGATTTAATTTTTCTCGGCAGGAAAAATGGGGGAGATGAAAAAAAAAATATATTAAAAAAAACCAGGGGGGGGAGGTTGGGAGGGGGTGGGGGGTGTATCTGTAGTTTATTTTGCAATAAAAATAATATGTATTTCGGTCGGGGAAAAAAAATTAAACATAAAATTCAATTCAAGGGGGAAAAGGGGGAAGATTAAGATGTGGGTAATTTTAAATATAAAAAAAAAATTTTACAACAAAAAAAAAAAGTGTGACAACACCCACACAAAAGAAGAGAAAGTGTATGTGTTGTTGTTGATATTTTATTTTCCTCCCTCTGGGGACAGCGGTGGATATAATATAAAACAAAATCCCTAAGGTCTAATTGATGGGTATGCTGGGGTAAAATGCAAAAGAAGGAAACTTTGAGTCGGGCGGTGAAATGAGATCATTCCCTGCAGGGTAGGGGGGGGGGGGGGTGGTCCCTGCCCCGCCCCCCCCCCCCACAGGGGGGGGTGTCCCCTCATTTCCGACCTCTAAAATCTTCATGAAAAAAAAATGGGCCAAAAATAGGGAGAATGAGGCAGAAGATGGAAGGGAGTATTACAGGAGGGGCGGGCTTTCAGGGGAAGGGTCAGGACCTTTTAAGGTAAAGTCAATAAGAAAAAAAACAAGAAAGAAGGAGACGTGGGGAATCCAATAAATGATTGTTTTCCTGTCCCTCAATGAATGAATGAATCTTTCTTAGTTTTAAAGAGTGTGGGGGAGAGAAGATAGAGAGGGGGGGGGGATCTGAAACTCAGATCTACGGGATTCCAACCCTCACATAACAACCCAAAAAGACAAACATCCAATACAAAAGAAAGCAAGAAGATAAAAAACAGGAATTTTTGAGTTGTTGGTGACCTCAGACAACCAGATATGGGTTTTTAATTAGCATTAGCTTCAATTCAGGACAAAAATCAGTTTTTTTTTCTTTCTTTAAAATCAACATTGGTTGAGTTTGGAATAAAATGCTTTTATCTGTTTATCCAACTCTTCCACCAGGAAAAATAATCAAAGCTTTTATTTTCACAATCAGACTTGTAAAACACTGATTTCACTTTTTATGTCTGCAGATTCATGATTTTCAAAGTGTAAGATGACAGTTGGGTAGTTGGCCAGTAGTCTGTTTTGTTCTTATTTTACTACAGTGTGTTTTTTGTTAGATTAAACTAAACTATTGAAGCTCAGCAGTTTTTTAAGAGATGAAGCTGGTTTTTGGTCTTTGCAAAGATCAACAGTGGATCTGTATGTTTCTGGTGGCCTTTGGGACAAATATGTCTCCTGTTAAAAGTCTCAAACATCAGTTCTCTCTTTCTTCTGGTACAACCTTTTCTCTGCTCTCTTTTCCCCTTTATTTCCTCTTCATGTCCTCCTCTCATATTTTCTCTTTTATTAACCCCACTTGACTCTTGTCTATCCCTTTACTGTGTGTTGGAAAAAACAGCAGCGATGCATGGAGATTTTCTTCCTTTCAGACTTTTGTTTTATCAGATTTCCCTGGGTTCGCTGTTTTCCCAGCCTAAGAGATTTAAGAAAATCTGAGCTCTAATTATTTCTGACTCCTTTATCTCCGTCCCCCTTCTCTCATCATCAGTCATTTTTTCTTTCTTTTTAAATCACATCATAATCCAGCCGGTTTGGTTTAATATTTAATGTTCCTGACGCAGCAGGCTTCGAGTTATCGCTTGGAGTTTAGCATCGATGAAAGGGCTCAGTGGCGCTGAAGGAGTGAACCCCCCCTCCCAATCCGGACCTCTACCCTGCCTCATCCAACCAGAGTGAAAAATGCTTCAGAGCAGATGGCCACTGAGGCTTTGGATGGAAGTCAGCGCGATCATGGAATCATGTTTAGTCACCTGTATGTCCCACACTGTCCTCTGGTACTCACTGTAACTTCCTGTTGCCCTTGTACCATATGTCACTGATATTCCAGGCAAAGATCTATTATTTATTAGTATATCGAGGTATGAGTTGCAGCAATGTCACCTCGAGAAAAGAGCTTTTCATTGCAGATTATACGAATAATTTTGGGGGTGTATAGATGAAACGATCCTGGAACACATGATTTATTCCCTCTCCAGTCTTCATCAGCAGGGCAGGAAATTGTTTCTGTTGCAAGGTGTTTAGTAAAGCTCAGGTGATGGATGGCCGTGCAGCGTCTGCAAAACAAACAATATTTCTTGCAGTGTTTTTAGTTGCTGTATCTGATGTGGATCTAATCAGTTTAAATAACTGGTAATAGGTGTTCACATACAATCTTAGTACCTTACTGGGTTTTAGAAAATTATGCAGCAGAACAGACAATATGACAAAAAATATTTAATATCTCATATGTTAATCCTCAGTCTTGACGATCCAGTATTTTAATCTGTTAGTTTATGTACATTGATGTACTTTTGTACTTTGCTAGTACTGAGTTGGACCTCTTTTTTTTCCTTCTTCTCTGAAACTGCTTTAGTTCTTGTTGTTATAGATTCAACGAGGTGTTGGAAACATTCCTCAGAGGTTTTGCTGGGAAAAATATCAATACACTGAAATATCGCAATATTTTCATATGCTGATATCATATAGATATTTACAAATGCGATACTGATCTAATTTACAAACAAAATCTTGTGAGATTTCATAATAGACAGATGAAATCTCGCGAGATTTCACAAAAACCGGCAAGATTTCATAACAGAACCCTGAAATCTCGTGAGATTTCATTAGTAAAATAGACCGATACTGCCTTTTTAAATATCTTTATGAAATTAGCATATGAAAATATCTCAATATTTCAGTGTATCGATATCATATCCCAGCCCTATTGACATAATAGCATCACACTGTTGCTGCACATCTCTGATGGGAATCTCCTGTTCCACCGCATCCCAAAGCTGCTCTGTTGGATTGGTGGAATAAGAGGTCATTGGAGGACAGTGAACTCATCGTCTTGTTCTAGAAAGCAGTTGGAGATGATCTTCGCTTTGTGACATGGTGCATTATCCTGCTGGACGTAGCATCAGAAGATGCTCCACTGTGGTCATAAAGGGATGGACATGGTCAGCAACAATACTCAGGTAGGCTGTGGTGGTTAAACCTAAACCTAAGGATGTATACTGAGTACCAGTATCATTTGGTACCGGTTCCTAATCTTAACAAAACCAGGGTGCCGTTAAGATTCTTGACAAATGATACGAGGAGTATTGATATTGGTATCGATAAAATCATAACGGTATACATCCCTAGTTAAACCGCCATGTTGGTACTAAGGGGCCCAAAGTGGGCCAAGAAAATCTCCCCCACACTATTACAGCAGCAGCAGCATATCTTGGTAGGAGCAAATGCCTATCTGACTTCATTTTGCCTTTCTATTAGGGATGTAACGATTACCGGTAAAATGATTTAACCATCAAAAAATTCCCAATGATTAGTAAAATCGTTTCAAATTTTAATTAAAGAATCGTTAAAACTGGGATTGATTACTGCACTTTGAAAAACTCACAGCGATGCTGCTCATTGCCCAGAAAAGCAGCAGCAGTCCCACTTTGCAATGTTTAAGTTATGAAAACCTGGCGGAAGGCAACAAAGGTGCCCAGGTGGACTGCTCTGGAGATATTTCCCGTTTAAAAAGGACAAAGTAGACGTCTAGACCCATTTTGGATATTTGTGCTGATACGGGGGGGGGGTATTTCAATAATACCACGATAACAGTGGTAATCGTGATTATTTTGGTCACAATAACCGTGACATGAACTTCTCATATCGTTACATCCCTACTTTCTATCATCTCCAAGCAGTCTGTCCATTCTCCTCTGACATCAACTAGACATTTTGGTTCAGACAACTGCAGCTCACTGGATATTTAATCTTCTTCAGACCATTCTCTGGAAACCCTAGAGATGGTTGTGTGTGAAAAACCCAGTACGCTCCAGTAACTGTATATTTGGAGCGTGCAAACAGTAACACATTCTTGCTTCTCTCAGCCTGCTCCAGCTCTGGTCTTGAGGTCTTCTGAAAGAGACGTTTATTAAAGGCGAATAAAAGTTGACTTGTTTCTGCACATGATGATTGGTTGACAGAGGCGATGTGAGATTGTGACTGCATGGTTTCATTGTGTGGTAAAAACTTAGACAACACATAAATACTGCACGATATGGAATATTTGGCGGATATCCGAATTGACTTGGGAGGCTCGTCGGCCCCGGGGATCCTGGGGGGTCTCCGGGAGTACGGGGGCCGGACCCCCTGTGAGCTGTCCGGTCCAGTACGACCGGGCAGGCGTCCGCATTCCGGCTGTAGGTCGGATCCACCCGGTGGGGGACTCCGCCAAGGCTGCCCTTCGCCAATCCTGTTCATAACTTTATGGACAGGATTTGTGGCGCAACCGAGGTGTTGAGGGTATCCGGTTTGGTGGCCTCAGGATCGGGTCTCTGCTGTTTGCAGATGACGTGGTTCTGTTGGCGTCATCGGGCCGTGATCTCCAACTCTCGCTGGGGCGATGCAGCCGAGTGTGACGCGGCCGGGATGAGAATCAGCACCTCCAAATCCGAGACCATGGTCCTCGCCCGGAAAAGGGTGGAGGTCCTCTCCGGGTCGGGAGTGAGGTCCTGCCCCAGGTGGAGGAGTTTAAGTATCTCGGGGTCTTGTTCACGAGTGAGGGAAAAATGGAGCGGGAGATGGACAGACGGATTGGTGCGGCGTCTGCAGTGATGCGGACTCTGCATCGGTCCGTCGTGGTGAAGAAGGAGCTGAGCCAGAAGGCGAGGCTCTCGTTCCGGTCCATCTCGTTCCTACCCTCACCTATGGCCATGAGCTGTGGGTCATGACCGAAAGAACGAGATCGCGGGTACAAGCGGCCGAAATGAGTTTCCTCCGCAGGGTGGCCGGGCTCTCCCTAGAGATAGGGTGAGGAGCTCGGTCATCCGGGAGGGACTCAGAGTAGAGCCGCTGCTCCTCGTATGAGAGGGCCAGATGAGGTGGCTCGGGCATCTGATTAGGATGCCTCCTGGACGCCTCCCTGGTGAGGTGTTCAGGCCGTCCCCCGGGACCAGACCCTGGGGGAGACCCAGGACACGCTGGAGGGACTACGTCTCCCGGCTGGCCTGGGAACGCCTCGGGATCCCCGGAAGGCTGGCGGCTGTGGCCGGGGTGAGGGAAGTCTGGGCTTCCCTGCTTAGGCAGCTGCCCCCGCGACCCGATCTCGGATAAGCGGAAGAAGACGGTACGGTACGGTATATCCGAATTGCCGATATTTTAAAATTCATGTGGCCGATAACCATTATCGATACCGATATTAAAGCTGAAAAAAATAAGCAGTCATTGCAAATAGCATTTTTTGTCATCCATTTCTGACACTTTGAAAAATAGGGGTAGGAAAAAATATTGATACATGGAAATATATTTTCTTATGCCAATATCAAATCGATATTTAAAATGTAGTATTGATCTATTTTATTTACAAAATCTCACAAGATTTCATGAATTCTCACGAGATTTTGCAACAGAACAATGAAATATCGTGAGGTTTCGTTAGCAAAATAGATTGATGCCGCGTTTTTTAAATGTCAATATATCAGCATATGAAAATATTGAAAAAATTTTGTGAATATTCACGAGATTTCGAACAGAAAGATGAAATATCGCGATATTTCATTAGTAAACTCGACTGATACCATATTTTTGAATGTCAGTATGATATCAGCATAAGAAAATATGGCAATATTTCAGTGTATTAATATTTTTTTCCCACTTCTAGTCTTTAGAAGTTTTAAAATCTAAAAAAGAAGTTTTTGAAGAAGAAGAAGTCGTTTAGGGCATTTTTTTTTAGCAGGCTGATCGGTTAAACGTTAAATATCGGTGGGGTGGCCGATGTCTGATACTCAGTTTTAAGGCCGATATCGCCCAATACCAATAAGGGGCTGATTATATCGTGAATCCCTTATAATTACCTCAATAGTTCTGGAGGAAAACCCGAGTTCACAGTTTCATCCCTGCTCTGTGTCTCCCGTCCAGTCTGGTTCTCCGTCCTCGTGCATCCAGTCATCTGCACGAGCAGCTCAGTGTTTTGCAGTGATAAACAAGCGTATATTTGGCCGATGTTGATTGGATCTGTTGGTTATCCGTTAACTTCTCTAACTGAAGAGTCAAACAAAAGGAACAGTTTTGGTGAACAGATTTAGTCCTTTTGATCTTTGACAGTTTTTCACCTCATATTTAGAACAAGTGCACTGGTTTTGGTCCATCGTTGCAGCAACTTTGCCCATCATCTGAGTCCCGTTTGCTGCCAGACACACGAAGACCTTATTGTTCTGTTATTGTAGTTTTGTTTTTTAGACTTGAAGGTTGGCTTATAAGTTTGGTCATCATCAGTCTGACCGTATGTTGTTGTCGTTGCCCGGTCAGAAAAAAACACGGCAACGGCCGCTTCATATAGAGGTTGAGGTTTCAGTTTGTTTCTGGCTCCTCCAGCTAAAGATGGAGATGGAGGGAAATAAAATGTAATATTTCCTAGAGAATAAAAAACTGTGTTAAAATTCTGGACTTTATATTATGAATTTAAACTCTTCACATCTGGCTTTCACATTTGCTTTCTTTGCACATTTTGACATAAAAAGTAGGAGAGCACTTTCCCCCCCAGGGGATGCAATAAAGTCTTATTGACAGATTTCCTGTCTGTCTTCCGGTTGTGGAAGTAGCTTAAACAGTTGGTGACAAACTCCTGCCAAGGTTCGCTCTGCTTTTTTGCTTCCTTCCCTCTCTGTGGTCCACATACAGGCACCTCTCATAATCCCCGTTTGTCTGCTGCGGGTCCGTATGTTCGGCCAGAGACCTGAAGTGAAACGGCACATGGAGCCCAAAACGCCACAGCTACCATGGCTGTTGTCCCTTTACCTTCAGCCCCCGTCTTCATCACAAAAGGCAGACGTTTAGATGAGGTGTGTGGGCTCTGACCTACATTTCAGCTTTAAACATCCTCCACTGTGGCAAAATATGACATAAAGACCAGTTTGTGAACGAGGAGCAAAATGTTACCTTTTAAAGTGGAATGTTACATCTTTTTTGGGGGGCATAGAGTTCGAAAAACCCAAGAAAATATCATATTTTCACTTAAATGATGGGCTCTACGTATGACTTGCTGATTGTTTTAAAAATGCATGATATTGGATTTTGGGTTGATATTGGATTTGCTGATGTTTTACAGCTCATTTGGTCGATAACCAATACCTACATTAAATCTAAAAAATGATAAAATATTCATTTCTGGTGCAAAATTAGGAAGTTCTGCTGTCTTTGCTGAGATCAGGTAGTTGCTTGAGACGTGAGGTCATAATGTTGCATGGTGGGCGTGACCGTGTGACGTTTCTGTGCCTCATGGTTAAAAAAAAAAAGAAATAAAAAGCAGCATGCCGCGGGTTCGTTATCAAACCGTGCTTGTTACTAGTTCTTGATGTGAGAAGGTTTGAATCCTGACACTGCACATTGTTGGTAAACCAAACCTTCTCTTCACCAGCAGATGACGGAGACTTGGTGAAAGATGTGTTTGGGATGAGGTTACTGTTGATTTAAGAAGTGTTTAATGTACAAGTACACATGCTGTGTGTACATAAAAAGGTGTCACTTATCACATATGAAATGGTCAGTGACACTCGGTGTGTACTTTGGATGATTCTTTATGATTATGTTGCTGGATCCCAGGTGTTAATTGTGATTCATTAATACCAAAAACTCGAGTCTAAAGTCATTTTTTAATTGTATTCTCACAGAAAAAAGACAAGAGAATTTATCAGACCTGATCATTAAAGTATCCGAAGGGTTTTTTTTTTTTTGTATTCTAAGGTAGTTTAAGTGTAAAATGGCTCTTAGAGCCTGAAATAACAGTGTGATGGATAAATATGGACAGAGACGGGGGGGAGATTCTGTGGTGGCTCCGCGACGTGTCGCCTCGAGTTGCTCCGGTCCAGACAGAAGGCTGATGCAGGTCGACAGGGGTCACCGAGGTGACATTTCCACCCAGAGGAAACCCCACTGAGGTGTACCCTCCCCTCCACCCCAACACCCTCTTTAAAGCCTCTCCACTTTCAGCTTCTCCAGTCCCACAATTACAGCAGTTAACTGGAGAGGCTGCACACTTCTGCACGCTGCATTCAGTCAATCCCAGATAAAGTTGGAACAGAACCAAAATTTAAAAGAGAGAAAGGGTTAGAAATGGGGATGTAAGGGAAGAAGTGAAGAATGAAAGAGGAGATTGCATAATGGAGCGATTACACCGAAGCCAGCGTAGTGAGGGATTGGCTCCTGGCCGATCTTGGCAGCAGGTTTCTAAAGACTTGGTCTAGAAACCCAGTTAGTGCTACTTATTGGATGAGGCCCAGAGACGGTGCCTGACTGGGAACAGCTGATCTCCAAGAACGCTGCGGATTAAACCGCCGTTACACAACCAGCAGCTTCGCCTGATTGGATGACACAGTTCAGCGGTGGCGGGTGACGAGAGGCTGCAGGGGTAATTATTGTTTTTGTTCAAAGTTCAAAGCCATTACACACACTTGATTTCCTCTAGCCAGCCGGAGAGGCGGTGGCGCATGCACAGCTACAGTTTCTAAGCCGCTGAGATGACAGATTTGTCCCGGCATTTGGTCTGTTGAGACGGGAATATCTCAGCGGGTTCTTGAGGTATCGTTACGGGCTTGAGTTGTGACGTTCTTAATCCTGGAAGGATGAAGTTTAAAGCTTTTGAATCATCTGACTTATGATCAAACCTGTTGACAAAGGAGTTCATGACAGGATGCCTTTAAAACAGTCGTATGATCAACGTTTCCCTTCACAGGGACCAGACTGTCCAGCACATTGCTTTACTATCATAATCTGTTTGGCATCATAATCAGTACCAACTTCATCCATTTGAGAAGTTTGATATGTGAAAGGAATTTTAACCCACGTGTTGTTTCTGCCTGCACTTCAAGTTTTTTTTTCTGGGTGCAGCTAAATAGACATTTCCAACCTTGTCTCAGTCTTTTATGCACTTTTCTCTGTGCTCGGCTCATGAAGACGCCGTGAGAAAATAAGTGAGTGCCAACAAACTGCAGGGGAGGACATAGAGATGACAAATGGAGGCAGGAAAGATAATGAGACCGTTTGGGGAATAATTGAGTTTGGAGAAAGCGACGTTTCAAGTGGAAAAGTGTGTGATGATTCAGGAAGCCAGAGAGATTGTGTGCCGTTTGTGTGATGCTCAGAGAAGGATGAAGCCATAATAATACAGCTGATGATTTACTCAGAGAAGCAGAAGAGAGGTCTCGTCTCTGTCATTTTAACTAACTCGAGCTTTTTTTTGTCGTCTTTAAATTTGGCTTGTTCCAGCGTTGAGTAAATCTCCTGAATGCATCCTCTTGCAGCTTTGCTGAAGAGTATTTTAAGTGTTTCACCATCAGTGTTGGTGAATGTTAATACAGAAAGTCACACATGCTCAACTGAGTGAAAGAGTAATTGTTTCATACTTTCATACTTCCTGTGCTCCGGTTGTATAAATGATACAAAATGTGTGTTCATGGCTGAAATTTGCATTTTCATAGAGCAAAGCGTCCATTTAGAGCATAAAAGTAAAAAGTAGGGATGTTCAATATTATCGGCAGATATTGGCATTAAAATGTAATATCAGAAAATATCGTTTTTTTCAGACCAGTATTTTTAGTAACAAAATCTTGCGAGATCACATTGTTCCATTAGCAGCAGTCCAGCATGTAGAAAAGTCCCTGTTTCAGAGTCATGTGACTACGGTGCAGCTGCTGCTGCTACAGACTGACTTGCTTTGAAGCTGCTTATAATATGTCTGGTTTTAAGTTGTTGGTTTAGTTACCAAGTTGTTAGAAACATTAGAATCAGCCACATGTTGGCTAATACCTGCTAGTATCTGATATCTGGCAGTCAGATGTCCAAAATGAACTCCTGGCTGAGTTAAGACTATTTTGGGATCTTTGCTGTCAGAGCAGAATGTAGTTGTAACTCTCAAAATATGACACAATTTTCACAATTTTAACATTTCTTTTTAGAAGAAAGACAAAGCACTGCATATCTAAAACCTATTCTGGGGACGGAGGGAAAATGGTAAAATAGCTCCATAAAAATGTCTAAAGAATGTTGAAAAAATGCTTTAATAAATGTGAAATTTTAGAACGACATGAGAAATTTTGTACCATCACCACTGGTTGTTAAAACATTTATATACATTCATATTTTTTCTTAAAATTAATCAGGGACACAAAAAGGCCTGAAATCAAATAAACACCCAGCATTGCCAGATTTGTTGGGTGTAAACAAAAGGATTCTTGCTACTTGCAGATTGCAACTTGCAACATGAAGCATTACAGTAGTTTCTGAGGACATGTTGAGGATAAATGGCGATTCAATTAAAATGCAAGATATGTGAGGCGTGCAGAAACATGGCCAATAGGGTGGGCGGGGGAGAAAAAACAAAGGAGAAGGAGGGGAGGGGAAAAAAGGGGGGGGGGAAAGGAAGAGAGAAGAGAGGACGGAAGGAAAAAAAAAAAAGGCCGGAAGGGGGGGAAGGAGGGAGGATGAGGAGGAATCGGGGAGAAAAAGGAGACGGGCGGAAAAATATAACTCGACTCAAAAAGGTTCGAAGGGGAGGATTCGTGGCTCTTGCTGTGCTAAAAATCTTTTTTTGGTCACTTTTTTAAAGATATAAACTAAAAGGCTACATAATGGCTACATACAGTAATAGAGATGCATGATATTGGATTTTTGGCCAATATCTGATATGCTGATTTTTTTTACAAGTAATTTCGACAATAATCCATACAGATATTAATGCTGAAATGATGCTATATTCACTCCTGGTGCAAAATTAGAAATACACCTTGCTGCAGATCCGGTAGTTGACGTTATAATGTTGCACAGGAATCTTATGTTATATTACCTTATGTTTCCCCATGTCCCACGGATTACGGAAAAAAAGGGCAAAACAGCGTTCTGCGGGTTTGTCACAAAACAGCGCCTGTTTATATTTTATCGAGGACAAAAAAGGGTTGATATCGGTCAGTGTCGATTTTCAATTTTAAAGATTACAGAAATATCCAAATATCTTTGTCATATTGGACTAAATCCCACAAAAGTAAGTTTTAGACTTACCTTTATATTTCTATTTCGTGGAATAATCAGTTAAACAAAGTGTCTTATTTTAATGACCCATTATCTGTTGCATATTTTTGGGTTATCATTTTTTGTTTTATTTGAATTTGAGAGGCGAGTAAATAATGTATTCATTCCTGAAGAAAAAAGCTTAGAAAAGGTTTTACATCCTTTAATGTTGCTTTTTTAGTTTTCTTTCAGTTTCTATAAACTGTCTCGTAGCTGCATATGATTTATCTTGTGAACCTTAAAGAGATCCCGAACCACATTTTTGGAAACCATTGGCTGCCTTCCATTAGCTTTGGCCCAAGAAAACAGATAATTAGGAGTTTTATGCTATCATACCGCTGGGAAAAAGGTCTTTTATGAGGTGCATAAAAGAAAATGAAGACTCAGGGAGATCATTTCAAAGTTCTGACATTTGTCACTTTTTATGGATGATTATAGAGAGAAGCTGCAGAGGAGGCACAAACTTCTAAGTAAAAAAAAAAAAGTCTAAATTACCAACAAAGCTGTTGCTCACTGGAAATTGCTGCTTTCAGCTCTTTCTCAGCAGTGAATTGAGATATTTCCACACTTATTTGTAGTTGTTGTGCTGGATGAAAGCGTCACGGCTCACCGATTCGCCTCTGGGTTTGGAGGGTAAAACTCGGTCAAGCTCTGGTTTTATTATGCTAATTTTCCTCCTAATGAATATCTGAGCAAAGTCCAAAGCCAGAAATGTGTGTGAGCTGTTGAAATGTAGTTCTTTGATTCACTAGAAGCGCTACAGGCAGCCCACAAGCGCCAAAACACACATACAGATGCCCAAACTTGCAGTTTGTTCAGCAGAATATGGGAGTTTGACTCAATTTGCTGTCAGTGCAATTGGGTTATTTTTTAATCTACTCTGTGATGCTTCGCAGCCGCATCTGTTGGGAATGAGAAGATGGAAATGTGATGGCACATAATGAACAAGGTTAATGGCATCCCCTTTGAAAATTTCCATCATGTCTGAGTAAGAAGTGCTGGCGTGGATACTGGTCCTTGTGGACATATTTTCCTGCATAATATCATGGAATATTGTCCGTATCTGGTAGAATCTGCAGACGCTTCCCTGCCAGAGCTGAAGCATTTTATAGGAGGTAACTAAAACTGCTCCCCGGTATGGCTCAAATGCTCTGTGATTTTAAATATTTCATAAGTTTAACTGAACTTTTATTCTTTTTTTTTCTTTTTTGTTGCATTGGTTCCATGTTTTGATAGATTTATGCAAATCTGCTGAAATGAATTATGAAAATACTTGGTTGCAAAAATTAATAAATAAGCTGAAACCTCAAATTCCATAAAATGAACTAAATGAAAACAAATAAATAGATAAAAATAAATGTAAATGAAACTAAACTAAAATAAAAACATTTCATGAAAATTAAAAAAAAATCCTGGAAAAGATCATTTAGATATATAGATTGAAAGCAGACCATTTCCATCTGATCAGTGCGACTCATGCTGACAAATAAATTACATAAGTTTGACAAAAAGCTTAAGTCCAATTAAAATGGAGCTGCCATTACCTGCGTTTCCCTCTCTGATGTGTCTCTAATCTCCCGTTTTGAATCTGCTGCAGTCACACTTTCTTCCCTGACCTCGCTCATGCACATCTTATGACTGTCATGCTTGCCCTGCAGGCTGCCACGGTAACCACTTGTTCAGCGCCTCCATTTAAACCTTAACAGCTCCCCGGGGATTCTCCACAGCCCCACTGGGACGGCTCCCATGTTCACGCTCCTCCATGCAAAGGTCAGCATACTTACTTAGTAACTGCTAATAATCACAGACCTCCCACCTCTTTACCACCAGACTTCTGTCCTCTGAGGATAAAAACATTCTCATTTATAAAGAATAAAGTTGTGGAAATGATTTCAGAAAGGCTGTGAAATATTTCTGCAACTTCATTCAAAGCTAGACTTTGAATCCTAAAGTGATTTTCTTTGCAGATAACATAGCTTTTTACCCGTCTATCCAGGTCATGCTTCTAACCTGAGCGTCCTGCTAATGCCAGCAGGGCACCGTGACACTTGGATGTCTCAATCCGGTCTAGCGGGCTGAAAGTGCATCCATGTGATTGCAGCTCCTGAGCTGCAGAACAGCTCCTTTCTGTTTGAAGGTCTCCCACAATGTGTGCTGATAACTGACTTCATGGGTCTCGTACTCGGACACATCCATCCACAGGAAGGAGGGAGACGACCGCTCCTAAGCTTTCTGTCAGCAGGTGGTTGATTGAGATCCTGCATGACCGTCTGCAGACCTTGAAGAAAAATGCAAAGCATTCTGAATACGATGAAAGGCAGAGGATAGTGAATTTATCAGGATTTTCTTACATTTCAAGGTTCCAAGAAGCTTTCAAGAAATTAGGTTTGATGCAAAGAATGAAAGAATGAAACCTTGGCTGTTGGTTACCATGGAGATCAGCTTTGCTGCATCACCTGCAGCCTTTTTTAATAGCTATATTTAAGTTCAGGTCAGAAGTTCAGCTTTGTTTTCCCAGCTGTTACAGCTGGAAAAGATGTGCAATGCATCCTGGGAGTTGGAGTCCATCTGCCTATCTTCCCTCCTATAAGAGCAGACTTGTTCTTCTCTGTTCTGTTAGAATAGTTCATCTTACCTCCCCTCTGCTCTTTTACCTTCATATCTTCCATTTTTCTTTTTCTGCTTTCTTTTCTTCTCTCATCAGCCCTTTCTTACCTTCCCTTCTCCCAGTTTTCCTAATCTATCCTTACTCTACCTTTATATACCCGCCTATCTCACCCTGTTTTTCTTTACTTCCATCCCCCCTCATCCTCTTTTCTGCTACCCTCCCTTTTTTAAGCTCTCAGTGCTTTCTTTTATCCTCTTATGCTTCTCTCCTCATTCTCCTGTTTTTCCTCCACCTCTTTGGCCTCTCTCCCATCTTTTTATTTTTGTTTTTTTTTTTTACATCTTTTCATCTTACTCTCTCCCACCTATCTCCATTTCTTTCTTCCTTTTTCCACTCTTGCTTTTTTCTTTCCTTTTCCCCTCTTTTAACTCCCTCCTTTTTCTTCCCCCTCTCATCTCACATCCTCTCCTCTTCTTTGCTCTCTCTCTCATTCAGGAATGCAGTCATGTGCTCTCGACTCTTCCCTCTAAACACAAACATTCTTTCTCTCTCAAACAGACACACACTCTTTGTCGATGTGGCGAACACACAGTCGTTTACCTCTGATGGAAAAATGGGCGTGTCCGGAGTCCGCGGTTACACTGAGAAAACACGCAGAATGCGCCTTTAATGGCAGCAAACGGCTTCTGTCAATCCTCTGGACTTGATTCTGCTCCAGTCCATCCAGCGGATCCTGAGTTTGGAGTTAATTTCTCTGGACTCTTGTGGCTGCGCTGCGATAAAAGAAGCGTTGTGTGGTCAGCTGAAGACGTACAGAGCTGCTTTTGTTCATGAAGGACAAAGAAAGGAATTATTTCCAGAGGCTTGAAGAAATTTGGGACACTTGCTCTCCTTACTGTAACACTGAAGTTTCTTTAGCACCACTTGATTTGCAGCCATTGAAAATTCTGCTCTTATTTAGTTTGGTTTCTTACTGCAGGAGCTACTCAGTGTTGAAATACTTCAGGATTTCTTTGTCAGGGTGTTAACAAGTTAACCATTTACTGATCCAAGGGTTTCTTTTGATAAAGAGGTTGAATAAATCTGGATATGATCCCCTGATTCCTCCTTCAGACTGTTTGTTCATGGTTATAAAAACTTGTTAAATTCGTGTTCATAGTCTTTAGGGCTTGGTGATGAAATCATTTCAAGATTAAGTTGATTCAAGTTCTTCAGCACATTCTGCTCCACTCAGTGGTGATAATGTGTGTCTAAGCTGTTTTCTATCTGTGAAGAAAAACCTGAAATGGGGGGAATCAGGTATCGCTGACCTGGCAGCAGGTGGTGGTGCAGAAGCGTAGCTTTTTTTTTTTTTTTTTTTTAACATTTTGGGCATAGCTGGCCTTAGGACGACATCACATGGCATTTTTTTTTTCATCTCACATTGCATCCTATCGCATGATATTGTATCTTATTGCAGGGTATGGAATCATATCATGTTGCATCACATTGTATTGTACGTATCGTAACATATTGTTTTATTTTTTGTAATAAATCATATTGTAATGCTTCATATCGTATTACATCATATCGTATGCATCATATCGTATTGCATCCTATTGTATTGCATCCTATCATATTGCATTGTATGTATTGTATGCGTTATATTCCATTGTATGTAATGCAACATATCATATTGCATTGTACCGTATCGCATCTGATCACATGGTATTGCATCATATTGTAGCGTATCCTTTTGTATCATCTATTGTACTGTATTGTATTTTATCACATTGCAGTGTACTGCATTTTGTGGTATTGTGTTGTAAAAAAAACCTGGTATTTTGTGTCCTTCCCAAACAGCAGCTGTGGTGCTGTTGGCTTGTGTTCTTAAAGCTGCTACATCATCCAGGATTCACAAGGAGGTGATGTTTCTGTGCCTGATCTTGAGTGGTTGTGTTAATGTCAGTCTGGTTGGTTGGTGCCACCACTGCAGTTTGAACAACTTTTACCATTTTAACTGAAACAAGTTGGCAAAGGAAAGGAAGAGCAATGCGACATGTTAACCATCAATACCAAAGCTGTCTGTTATTAAACTGAGGTTTGGATCAGTTTCAGTAATTTCTTCTTTGCAATATGTCTATGTATTCGCCTTTCCCTTACAATATAAGTTACTCATACAATGCAACTGATCCTGTGTTTACTCATCACCACGTACACAGACCTCTGGCCCTTTTTAGATGGTGAGAGAAAGGAAACTGAGATGAAGGACTGAAGGCATTCTGTGTGCTGTCCAGGTCATTTCCTCAGCAGCTGGAGAGCAAAAGTGTCGGCTGTGCAGAAATGGAAAAAACTGCTAACATGACGCAGCAGCAGCATCTGCGAGGATGAACCTCAGCAGGAAAAAAAATAATTTCATTTTTCTGTCAAGATGGTGTGTTGTGTAAACATGACTGTTTTCAAAACAAAGATTAGAGTTTTGTTTAACCCGCGGCACATAACTAGCTCATCAGCTCATGTATGAAGTGGTTTATCTGCTGCGTCTAAATAACTCCCAGTCAGACGAGCAGGTGCAGCCAGTCCTCTGGCACATAGAGTAGTGATTGTTGCCTCATTCAGTTAGAAAACCAGCTCAGATAAAACCTGAATGAAATCCAGACTGGATGACTGGAGCCATTTAAATGTTTAGAAAATGAAAGTGGCGGATCCCAAACTGCACGTTCTTGTTTCTTCATTTATAACTTTGCCTTGTGTCGGTAACACGTCGGTCCATCTGGAGGGAACATTTCTGCTCTCTTTTCCATCAGGATTTTTTTCTTTGTTTCATCCTCTTGCAGCAGAACTCATGAGTTCAGCTGAAGGCCGTAAAGCGCTCAGCTTTCAGGCTGTTTTTATCTTTTTCTGTCTGCTGTATATGTGCGTCTGTCAGCTTGTGCGCAGCACTGAGACAAAGAACGTGTGCGACCAACTGCAAATGCCTGGTTTTGTATATGTTTTATACTTGGTGTGCAATGACATTTTTTCCTGATGTCCAGTGACAGATGTCCCGCTTCAGGCCACGCCGACATCTGTGTGTATGTGTGCATGCCAGAGGTCTCCAACCGTTGGTACAAAGAGGCTCCTTTGTGTGTGTGTTTGGGTTTGACTACATGCCCACGTGGAATTGTGGGATGCGTGGGAGCTGCAGCACGGCTCGTAAAACAAGAAACGATGAAGCAGACTGTTTCTCAGTGCTGGAGACTTTCCGTAGGGAAGTAGCAGGATCACAAATGTGTGCTTTCAGTTTTAAATGTTGAGTATATTATTCAAACTTTAATCAATATTGGTGCAAAACACTTTTTCTTTAAGAATTTAGTTTCTTTTGAAACTTTGAAACTTACAAAAAGTGGCAGATGTTAAAACGTGGAAAAACAATTTCTTTTTTTCTAGAGATATTTTTATTATTTCTCACCAAAAGAGGAGGAGAGAAGAACAGGAATGGAGACTTTTCCAGCTTTACACTTGTTTTTAAACTAAAGAGTCCTCCGTACAGGGTGTAGCATGAGAAACATGCATTACAGATGATGTTTGAACAAATGGGAAGCGTCAGTGCTAACATGTAGCATAGCAACATGGCGTGCCATGTAATGGTGCGTTCCAGTTGTCTCTGGTTCCAAGCAGATGCCAGTTGGTGATGTCATTACCAGGTATTTTGCGTTCCAGTTGCACCAACTCGGGGAAAAACTTGACATCTCTAAAACAGCCTGTTTGTGAGCTAGAACAGCTAGACATAACAAGTTTCTTGTTAAAAAAATAACACAGATGTTATAATAATGTTACCATGACAACAACAGCCAATTTCAGTGTGTGTGTTTAATAAACAACACATATTCATGCTGTGTTTTAAAGAAAAAAAGACCGCTGTGAGACTGTAAAACTCAAAAAACTCAATAACAACTCGTTGCTGTTTTCACCTGAAACGTATGAACAGAAAATGTCTCAGTGTAGATGTTTGATAAACACAAATCTGGTACTGGACGCAGCCATCTTTAAATCTACAATCTCGGGGTCCTATGCAAATTACGAGCTTGTATCTCGGAAAAACGAGTTCCGCGACAACTGGAATGCTCTATAACTCAGTTAAAAGACTCCACCAAGCACTTCGTTCAAACCCCATATATGGAAATGTAAGAAACCATGAGAGCAGCACTGTCCACTTCAGAGCTTCTGATCTTTTCTCCACACAAACCAGGTGTCATATGGAAGCAGAGACTGCTGGTTACAGAGACGTCTGTCTCATCACTGTGGGACAGAAACTCTGACAGCTAGCAGCCAATCACAAATCAGCTCTTACTTTTGCTGTTTTTATTGCAACTAAAAAAACAAGAAAAACTCTGCTAATGTCCCATGACTCTGCTTTTGTTTGACATGAACCATGAAGGTCCTGCTGGTTTCCATGACGATAAAGGGGGGCTTATAGTGATGTATTAGCTCTTCCTATGACCTCTTAGTGGATCCTCATGGTGTTTCTAAGGTGAATGTGGGGCTATCCCGGGATTTTCCTGACTCTGACCATTGATAGTGCTGCCAATCATCATCATCATTGACCGGTGGCTTCCTGAGATATTAACCTGCGCAGCATCTCTATGAAAACACCTGGAAAATTCCTCAGCTTTGCTTTTTTAGCTTCAACTTTTTCACTTAGACATTACTTTACTGATTCATAAATGAAGTATCTCCTCATTTAAGTTCTCTGTGTTCCAGGAATCTAACACCTCATGTCTCCAAGAGTACCTAACTGCAGTTACAATAGCTGATAAGGACGCAGCCATATATCCAACCCATACAGGAAGTCTCCAGCGGAAGTTAGTGAAACACCACTAAGAGTATTTATCTGCGGCCTGCAAACAGATGCGTTTGGTGTGGTTGGGTGGTTAGGGTTCGGAGAAGGTTCAGGGGTAGGTTAGGACTAGATTAGGACTAGATCAGTAGATCAGGACTTCCGGCCTGGATTAGATATATGGCGAAGTCTCGTGACTGCATTTGGGTCCCTCTCCATGTCTCAGCTTTCTTTTGAGACCGAGATTATACATCCAGCCCTTGTAGCTGTGAAGATGTACCTCATTTATATCGGATGTCATTTCAGACAGGAGGCAGGAAAAATAGGCCTCATCAAGAAGAGGTTAACCGCACTTTGACTTATGGTTGCTCTGTTATGAAGCGACAACTTGGGGATTTTTCTTGTGTTTTCGGAGCTGTTTTGCACATCTGTCAGCAGATTACACAAAAAAGCCCCCGCTGAAATTCCTTCCATACTGGAAGCTCACGTTGGTGCTGATTTGGATAAGTTTGATCAAACTGCAAAACAAAGCGTTGGTATTTGTGGAGGACGTCAAGCGCCTCTCCAGCCTGTTGGGGAAAAGTAATCTAGCCGTCTTGTGCTTTGATTTAATGCCTCGTCACACCTTAACACTTTGTTTTGTCTCCGTTCTTTCCCTGATGATTTTATTAGGATAGTCTGTCCACACGGATCCTCCCCTCTCTCCCGTTTTCTCTCCGCTGAGCCTATTTTCAGCCTCCGTCTTTTATTTCCCAGCTATCACACATCATCCCAGGCCGGCCCTTGAGAGTCTGATTTCAGGCGCCGAGATAGACGACCTTTCAGCAACGGGGGAAAGAAAGCTTTGAAAGAGAGAGCGGAGCAGCGCTCCACGTTTATTGATGTGGTGTAATTGTCTTCTTCTGAGCAGTGTAATTCTATCATCAACTATTCAGGCTGGAAGGCAGCTATGGTGCTTATGAATAAAAATGGAGCCGTTTGAGACTGTGCGATGAAACAGCTTGGCTCACCTTTTATGAGGATAGAATTGATTAATAGAGAAATTACATGAAAAGTCCACATTTTAAGCCTTAATTTTCCTCCTCTATTAATTTGATTTGCAACAGAATTTGATAAGAAACCTGTGCCGGAGACTGAGATATGAAAAGATCTGTTACTGGACTCATTATTACGGTAACTGAAGGGAAAGGTTTGTTTTCTAACATCTAAACATTATACTGTAAAAGTGTTTCATGATTTTATTTTCACAAAGCTAAACAAGTAACCTCAGCGCCTCGAACTTAAGCTAAAAATTAAAACTGTAAATGTATGTGAACCACAGACTCCTGTGTGAAAGTTCTCATTTCCACCATTAAAAGTCGGTAAAAGGTGCTGAATTATTGCTGGAAAAAAAAAAAAGACTTAAGAAAAACCATTAATAATAAACTGATGTTTCACTGGAACCATCAGTCCTTTTTCTTCTTCTTGCTGCTGTGATAACAAGAACAAAGTTCTGGTTTCTTGCTGAGTAAGGAACAAGCCTCAGAAGCACAAGTATTAAAAGTTAGGAGGTGTTTCTAATCACGAACACTTCAGGCAGGGTCACACTTGGCATGATTGGTTTAATCCGGTTTCAACTCATCAGGTGTCAAAAGTCTAGTACTAACAGCCTCCGGTGCGTTTCCAACACTCGCAAAGTTGGAAACGCGCCACTGTTCCCCCACGTCATGTGACCACATTTGTGTAAGGGACAGCGCCTGCTTCACTCCAGTCCAGCGGGTGGCGCTAATAGTCATTTGTGTTGTTTGACGTCACCCCAAACATGCTGATAAAGCTTTTGTACCTTCAGTTTCCCGTCAGCTGCCTGATGGCGAGCTTGTGTCAGCTGCTGAGCTAAAGACTGTCACAAGAGCTGCTTATCATGCTTTTGACCCATGTTGTTCATGTTGTTAAAAGGCTTCGACGTCATAACATTTTCGTCACGTGGGTGAATTACGCAGTCGTTCTGAACCAGCAACCGTTGCAGACCACCTCCAGAGGTGGGTCTGGGCACTGCGCTGTGGCCATTGGTCCCACTGAAGTTTTAACTTGACGCTCGTTACCACTCCGATGTTTGTTCGCGGGATATACTACCGTAGCCATAGTGTGACTGGCCCCTTACACAGTTGCACTACTTACTAGCCTGTGCACTCAGGCTCCTCTGCAGGGAGGGGCTTTGCAGGCATCACTGAAGCACAGCAGGGAGGGAACAAGTTAGACCTGAAAGTTAAAATCAATCAAATATTCCTTTTTGGTTTGAGCATTTGTTTTGGACATGTGAAATGATAAATGGTAAATGAACTGTACTTATACAGCGCTTTTCTAGTCGTACTGACTCAAACCGCTTTACACTGCAGGTCACATTCACACACACACACACTCATACACACATTCATACCCCGATAGACACATCACGTGGGGTTCAGTGTCTTGCCCAAAGACATTTCGGCATGTAGCCATGGAGTCGATCCCCCAACCCTCCGGCTGAAAGACGACTGCTCCTCCAACCTGAGCTACTGTACAGCTGTCCATGTAAAACAAACCAAATCATGCATGAATGGACTGACATAACGACTAAATAACAGGCAAAACAGAACTAGTAAACAAAAGCTAAGAACATGTATTTATTTTGTACATCCAACATGGAGTGGGGAGAACTACAAACATATTTTATCCCAAATCAATTCTATTTACTTAGTTAGCCTCCGATCCATGCAGTAATAATAATAGCCAACTACTGTTAATACTGCTGCTACTACCACTGCTGTTAATAATACTAATGCTCCCGCTATTATCACTCAAACATCCCTGGTAATAATACTATACATGACATAATAACAGTAATAATACAAATATCCGAGCTGCACCCACTTTCCTTCCAAGTTTTCCAGCTTCTGACTGAATGCTAGAGGAGCCGTTCCTGACCTCACTGCTCATCGTAACACACGCTTATCAACGCGCACACATGCAGAAGCATGTTCATTTACCGACTTTTCCCCATCTTCTTTCACTCTGCAGCTCTTAGAGTTCCCATGTCGAGTCCCAAAGAAAGAAAACAGCTGCCTTTGTGCGTCCTTGTGTTGCGGCGGCCGGATTAGCTAAATGACGGAGTATGAGATGAGATCACAAGGCCAGTTGGTGGTGAATACTGCGCTCTTTGTACTTCTAAGTGTGCATGAGTGTGTATCTATGACTACCTCACTAACATACTGAACTCCAGATAGGCTCACACAGTGGGCATTGTCTACGGCCTGGGACGTATACACTCCCAGTCATACACAGACTTCATTCACTGGGAAAGATGCAGACAGGTGTTTTCTGCTCCGACTGTTTGTTGACAGGTTTATTCTGCTAAAGAGACCCAAATACACAAACATCTATCTGTCTTTCTGAGGGCTTTACTTGATACGATGCATTCACTGACTCCTAATTTTCTACATGTAGCTCTCAAACAGCTCTGTGATGTCTGACATGAAGTAAGAGCTGACCAAAAACGTCTTCGTTTCCACAAACATCTTCTCCTCCAACTATTTAAAACTCAGATTTTTCCTGAGATAGATTTACAAGCGCACACACACTCCTAACACACACACACAGACTCATCACTGTGGTTGGCATTCCAGTCATGTGAACAGCAGCGTTGGCAGTCGGACCCTCAGCTGTGCCTGAAGGTCACCATGAACGCACAAACACTCAGACACACACAAAAACACACCTTTCCTTCACAAAACAACACACACAGACTCTTGGTTTCATTAATGGAGCTGGACTCTGCGTTTCTCTGTGGATTGATTCACACGTGATGTGTTTGTTTGAGGTTGTGAGGCTCAAACCTTGTGAAACGACCTCGTGTGTGCATGGATTCATATCTTTTTGAATAAAACCTTCAAACCCAAGATAAATATTTGTTTTGTGGCGGTGCGTTCATGCAGCTATTACAGTCATGTTCGGGCGATCCTGTAAAACAGCCTGCATACGTTAAAATCTCACCATTTTAACCCCGAATAATAAGCATGTGTGCAGACAGTTGACTAAATTACTGGAAGCACTTTGTCTACAAAGACATATTATTTTAAATTATGAAGTTATAATGCAAGGGACAACTTTGGTCTTTTTTCAGGAAGTTGGAGTCTGAAACCACCTGTCCTCATGCAACGTGTTATAAAACAACTCAACACGTTAGCTTATATGTGTGACTTGCTGTCTAATGCAGAGCTCTGCAGCGTTTACTTATAAAAAGAAATCCATCTTTCCCACCATATAAACTAGAGATGCACGATCCAGTTTTCCCAATCCAGTCTGACACGATGCCAGGGCTGATACCTGAGCCTATTTTTAGATGTCGCTACCGAACTGTATACATGGGAGGGGAAGAATAAAAAAAGAACAAGAAAAATTTTAATTAACAGGAAGAAAAGGGGAAAAAAAAAAGAAAAAAATTTAATAAAACCAAATAAAAAAAAAAAAAAAAATAAAAAAAAGGCATAAAAGAAAAAAAAAAGAGAGAAATCAAATTAAAAAGGAAACAGAAAAAGTAAAAAGAGAAAAAGAAAAAAAAAATCAAAAAAAAGAAATAATTGGTAACCCCCCCCCCCTTGCCATGTAAGTAAAAGCATCAGGCTTGACATTTAGTCTTGTTAAAGAAAGGTAACAAATTTACACGGATATAAATGTACTTAATATTAGTCATTATCAAATAACAAAGTGTACATTAGCAGTAAAAAGAAATAAATAAGACTCCTCTGCTCTGTGTGATGATGCAAACATAAAACTGAAGTGACTTGATTGCTGTGTTTGTATTAATTTAAAAGAGAAATGACTGGATCAGAGTGCTGGATCGGCCTCATTCGTCACATGTCCGGTCCAGGTAATTAGTCAATATCGGAGCCGATATCCGATCCAGGTATCGGTTCGGTGCATCTTTAAAATAAGCATAATTCACGATGTAAATTTGACTCTCAAAAGTAACGAACAGTAAACAAAACTGTTAACATTTAACTTTCTATGCTGGGGAAAAGCTAAAATTGTAAACGTGTGCAACATCAGAGTTCACTCATCTACAGAGAAGCACCTTCTGCTGAGTATCGCCAACATGTATCGTCTCATCATGAATTACCGAGTCTGCTGGAGCTGAATCTGTTTGCTGAGTTAAAGGGGAAGTTGTTTTTTTTTTTTTTTCAATTTGGACCTATTTTCTAGCATGAAATATGTTCATTTACTCACCCAGACAGTTTTGGTGCAACTTGAATTCCTTCGGGAGATATTTAGATCCACTCCAGATATGTCAGCGTATGTCCAATATAATGGAAGTGATGGGGCAACTGCGTGCAGCCTCTAAATGAGGCATTATTTGCCACAAACTCCTTCATTTCACCAATGTTCACAGAGCTCACGGGGGGGGGGGGGGGTCCGACTAATGTTTCGTAGCAAAACATTGGTGAAATGAAGGAGTTTGTGGCACATAATCCCTTGTGTAGAGGCTACGCGCGGTTTACCGCATCACTTCCATTATATTGGACATACGCTGATCTGGAGTGGATCTAAATATCTCCTGAAGGAATTCAAGTTGCACCAAAACTGTCTGTGTGAGTAAATGAACATATTTCATGCTAGAAAATAGGTCCAGATTGAAAAAAAACTAACCTCCTCTTTGAGATGTGTGTTGCTGTTTTAACGGTTCTGTCCTTGACTGTCTTTGCTTAGAAGGAATTTCAGTCAAGTCAAAGAGCAGGTGCTTCGATATTACGATGATTATTTTGTGCGTTCTCCATGTACATGTACTCAATCCAGAGTTGCAACAACACCTGCAGCACGAGTTGATCCACTGATTGTTTGCATTGTTCAGCTTCCTACGCAAGTTATGAAATAGCTTTTTAAATAATCACCAGTTTGGTTCTTACCAGCAAATGTTTGTTCTGGAAATGTCCTTCAGTTTTACAGCTTTTGTTTTGGCACAAATGAAGTGTACATGTGAGCTAGAACTGTTGGCAGTGAGTAAAGATTAATCTGTCCATGCAGATTTACACTATTTTCCTGTGGAGCCATGACGGACGGACTTTAGAGCTGCATGTGACTCCAGAGCCTCAGGCTGCAGACCCCTGGTCTAACCTCATCATCTTATCTCACTGACTGGAAGTTCCCACAACTTCAGCTCCACAAATTGTTTAATTGATTTAGTGATTTGTTTGTTGTGCCGATGTGCAGAATCCTTTTTTGTAATAACGGGAACAAAATTTGGTGCATTTCTGGCTACATTTAGATAAACCAGCATGAATATGTTCCTTTTTTACAAAAAAACAAGATTAAAAAGAAAATAAAAATGAAAAATGAAAACAAGATGGAAGAAAATTAATTGAAAGTAAGACTTTCAGAAGCCAAACTACAAGGCAAAATGGGTATCTACACAACAAATCTGCATGCAAACCGATAGAAGCACACACACTTTGTTAACATTCAAGTATGAAGAATATAAATGCAACTAAAGCAGAGAAGAAGGCATTCCTGGCTTTGACAGAGGAATCATGTCAGTGTTGCTGTCCTCTTCATACGGCAGCTGTAAGATGATTCAGGTGTACCTGCCTCCCACCAGCTAGCTGCTGGGACAGGCTGCAGCCTCCCAGTAACCTGAACTGGGCTCCAGTGTAGAAAATGGTTGGATGTTACATAACTAAAGATTATTTGAAAGCATCTCTGGGGGCCGTCACCAAGTCTACTGACCTTCTTAACTGTATTTTCTTGTAACTTACTCATAAAAGAATAAAATGGTAAATCAATAAAGTAATTGGGAAACTTGAAGGTGAAGCCGAAATATGCAAGTTGTAAAAAAATCAGTGACTAAGACTGCAGATACTCTTATTTTAGAAATGGCCAAACTTTTATAGGGTTTAAATCTTTAAATAATACCCACAGGCATGAGTTCATGCTGATGGCTGTGACTAAAAGAAAGGAAGAAAACTTCTGTTTTCCTTCAGTTTTCTTGGGAATGACAGGAAATCTGGAGCTGCCGAATGGGAACTGAGAGCATGGAAACCATCCTACTTGAAGTAAAAGCTTTATTCCATCTGTGTTTTGCGGCTGAAATGATGCATGAATATTATTCAGCACACAGATGATAAAGCAGCTCAGAGAGAAGGTAGAAATATTAAAGGAAAGTTCTTTAATATTATGAATATCACTTTAAATACATTTTGCAGTCAAGGTCCTGACTTCTGTTAAGAAGAAGAAGAGGAAATAAATTTGACTCGCCTCGGTATTAAAAGTAGAGCCGGAAAAACGTTTGGTAATCTGGAGACAGATGTAGGGTTTGTAAGAAACGGACAGATGTTGTTTAACATCTGGTTTCTTTTGCATTTCTGAAGGATCTGAATGGGAGTTCTTAAAACATAAAAGCAAAATGCATTATGATTATTTTCCTCCGAGTTAGTTTGAAGTGCTGCTGTTTAGGAAACAGAGATGTGTGAGTGTGTGTGACCAGCTGTTGGAGGTTTATTTAGCCACTATGGTTGCTTCTCATGACCCCAGCAAGCTGCATATAGGTGACCTGCTACACCCCTGTGTGTTAAATCTGGTGTGTGGGCGAGAGTCGCTTCACTAAAGAAACATCTCTGCTCTTCATCTTCATCTTTCAATATTTAAGAGGTTCTTCCTCTACTTGGATTCATGCTTTTGTGTTTGCTTTGATCTGCTGGCTACATCTGTGAAGATGTAGCGTGTCTGTGTGTGTGTGTGTGTGTACTTGTACAGGCAACACTGTGATGACTGTTTTGCGTGTTTAACAGACAAAGTGAGGACATTTTGGCCAGTCCTCATTAGGAATTGACCGATACAGATTCGTTAGGGCCAATACCAATATTTTCTCATCAGCCGATGGCTGATACAACCTGCCGATATTTGGGGCCGATACTGCATTTGACTCCAACATTAAAATAATGAAGGACACAATGAAAACTTATTTTGAAAACTCTTTTAAGGTGAAAAAAAAGAAACAAATGACTTCAAATAAATATATAAAAGAGAAACAGTGCACTTGTAATAATATCAAAAAGAAACATTATGTTATCTATCTGTCCCTCCGTCCGGGGGGTATATATATGTATACATATATGTATGTATGTGTGTGTGTGTGTATACTGTGTGTATGTATGTATGTATGTATGTATGTATAAATTTATGGAGATTGGGGGACAGGGAAAAAAAAAAAAAAAAAGGCTGACGTATCGGTCTATCCTTAGTCCTCACTAATAGCCAGATTTTGAAGGGTCAAAATTTGTTTTTAAAAGTTACAGTTAGGTTCTGGTTGGGGTTGGGGTTGGGGTTAAGTTTAGGAGATCAGTTGTGATGGTTAGGGTAAGGGGTGAGGGCAGGGTTCCCCAATTCAGTCCTAAGGGCCACAATCCTGGTTTTCAATGGTTCTCTGCTCAAACACACCTGACTCAAATCAATGAGCTCATCATCATCCTGAACATCATTGGCTGTTGGATCCAGCAGGGACACATTAATAAACCTGCAAGATTGCGGCCGTCATAGGACGGGATTGGGGGAATGCATTATGTCAATGACTGTCCTCACAAAGATAGAAATACAAACGTGTGTGTGTGTGTGTGTGACCTCAGCATCACCTTCTGTTTTATAGTTCAACTCTTTGGCCTTATTTTAGGCGTGTAAACGTAGACCGACTCCTGAGACCTGACCCCCCACCTGACCTCTGACACGCTGAATACACTCTGCTGCTGAAACAGTTTTTTTTTCCTTCCACTCAGTCTGCAGGATTAAGACCTGTTACATTTTTTTCCCACCACCGTTGGGATTTCTTCAACATCATTATTAACATCATTTGAAATTGAAAACAAACTTTAATTTCCTGTTGAAAAGCAGCGTGGCTTAACATGGCTTTAGATTTCTCCATGTAAGAGATGCTGTTCATGGGTGTTTGCTGCAACCCCAAGTAAAAAAAAAAGACATGGTATGTTATGGCAGGGATTTGAACATCTATTAAAGTGTTTTCCTGTTTCTTGAAGGATGGGAGCTCATCTTGAATTAAGTGGCAGCAACAGTGTGAAAAACATTTTAGATGTGGTGATTGTGCACCCCCCCCCCCCCCCCCCTCCACGTGTGAAGTGAGGAGACCAGGAACTGGACCATTGGGAGGGGAATCCAGTTCCATCCTTTCCTCATATTGGATCCCAGCTGCTCAACAGTGCGGGGTCAACTTTTTGGTATTTTGTTTTTCAGAATGCTGCAGATCTTTTCAGATGGTGATGGATCTGGACTGTAGCCAGGCCAGTTCAGCACCAGGTTCAGGAGGGAGACCCTGAGACTCCTCAGAGACACTCTGCTATTCCTGGGGGATGCCGAGGCGTTTCCAGGCCAGAAGGGATATATAATCCCTGGATCTGCCCAGGGGTCTCCTCCCAGTAGGACACACCCAGAAAACCTCCAAAGGGCAGGCAGCCAGGAGACTCACAAAGCTCCCTTTGGACGTGTGAGCTGTCAGGCTGAGTTGGACCACCTTCTGAAAGAAGCTCACGTCAGCTGCTTGGATTCAGAATCTCATTTGTTCAGATATCTGACTGTTGGTGAAGGTTGGAGCGCAATCAAGAGCATCCTGAACTGAGATACTTAACCTCCTCCACCTGAGAACTGTTTTCCAGCTACGAGGAACTCTTTTATGACTCCACAATCTGTAGACGCATTTATCTGAAGATTCATAAAACCTCTGCCTGTGTTTGCTGAAAGACTCGACTTAAAAAGGCCTCATGACAGTAAAGTTTGACACAGATATATGAATTTTTCAGTCAATAACATAAAAACATTTAAAGGTACAGTATGTAAGAATTACTGACATCTAGTGGTAAAGATGGGTATTTGAAAGAAAACATCTTTTCTTTCAAATGACTTCATGTTCCAAGCACTATTGTGAATGTACGGTGGCTGTTAGTGGCCAAAATTCTCCCAGGCATATAGATGTATTCATTTGTAATTGGAGCCAGTGGTCTCAGGTGTACTATGACTGTACTATGAGTAACTATTTTTTATGTCTTTTAAAGCATTTCTTATCCCAAACAGTGCTCTAACTTCCATTAAACAAAGCTGGTAAAGCAGTTTTAAAGTTCACTGTAGTAAAAATGGTGGAACAAATATGGCAGCCTCCATATGTGCACCCCCCAACAAGTTGATATAAATAACTTATTCTAAGAAAATAAATACATAACAGTTATTCTAGTGCAGCAATTACACATAAATAGAAACACAGTTTTCAATTATATATCACGTTTTTCTACCACTGACCTTTGATTTTTTACACACTGTACCTTTAAGTCACTGCCTAAAAACCTGCTCGATTAGGATTAAAAAAAGTATCCCATTCATGGAGGCCATTTTTACGCCAGTCAGTTGTTCCCTCAATGAGCAGAGGTTGCATGTTCTTTTCACATAATTACTCAGGGTCATTTTTGTGAGGACAGAAAACAAATGAGAGAAAATGACTTTGTACTAAAAGCAGGTAGTCTGGAGTGAAAATGAGCTCAACATCCAGAGAAAAAGCAGCATTAATCCCCTTCTCCATCAGGAAATTGGATTATTGTTCATATAAACATAAATGTATTTCCTGACATGAGTTTGAGTTCATCGTGTTGGGAAAATGCCATCAATGTTGTCTGAAAAAACTCTTCTGAACATGTGAAATGTGGATGTAAGTTATGCTTTTTTCCTTTTGTTTTTGTGAGTTTGACCCATTTCTATCAGTACGTTATGACAGAAACAGATCCCTGAGTTAGAGACGGGCAGCGCTAAACCAACAATTATGACCCTGTCGTTCATAACCGGCGTATTTATTACAACGCTGTTGCGTTCGGTTGAATTGCTTCTGCAGTTTCTAATTAAAATCATGTGGCCAGAAATCAAACAAAGCAGAAAAGCAAACACTCGGGCTGTGAAAGCACTTGTTGGGTTTTCTATAATTTATACTGTTGGGTTATAAATTGTTGCTGATGTTAACTTGGCGGCGACACGTTTCTTTGGGGGTGTTGTTTTACCTTCAACACTAACAACCATGAAGTATTCAGAAGGAAATGACATGGAACGCAGGTTGGATGGGGGTGTGGAACGGCGCTGAGCGTTTGCTTCATTCATATTTCAGGCTTCCAGCTGAAGCTCCGATCCAAAATAACTTCCAGCGAGCAGGGAAAAAGGCTTAGCGGCTGCTGATGGATGCCGTTGGCTCTGGTGGGAGTTGAAGAGCGGGGGACCCTCTGGCTGCGGCCTGAGTTTCCACTCACATTTGTTTTATTCATTCAGAAAGTGATAGAAACGGGGAAGATTGCATGTGCTCTGGATTTAAAGGGACATTGTGTAATCGGGAGCAGATCCCTCGTACTTTTCATGCTGCGTTTGCGTGAAACCGGGCAGACCGACGACAGCCGCTGCAGGTAAAGTTATCACTGGCCTCTATGTGAAGACGTGGTCCGTCAGTTACAGTGACATCAGTCCACATCTGTTCGGTTGTCATGGCGATGTCGTATTGTTTTCCCTGACCCATGTTTTACCGTCTTTCGCTCGGCTTTATTGATTAAAATGACATCTGGTTTGTTACCAACGGCCGTCTGCCCGACTGCACGTGAACGCAGCATCAGCGAGACGCTAGCTTCTCCCCTCTGCAGCGCGGTGACTTTTCAAAGGCATTACCTCGAACTGAGCTGAAAACTCCGGTGTGTCCGGTGAGTTTCTGTGTTTTCCTACCGTCACGCTTCTCCCGAACGCAAAAACATGGCGATACGACATGGCAGCCTCCACCGAGCCGACCCGCTCGATGTGTAAATTAATGATAAGAACGGCAAATTTAGAACTTAGAGGAGCACTTTAGTTTGTTGATGGGAGTGATTACTGATTAATGAAAAAACACTTTTGAACCAAATAATCAGTTTTTGTGAATAAAACACAGGAGAACTTACACAATATCCCTTTAAACGGACTGAACATGAAGTGTAGTCTTACCTGATAGAAAATATCATGAAAGTTAAAGAGTGTCGGCTGACTTTGCTTATATGTGCTCAGATAAACATAAATGTAATTTATTTGAAATACAGATAAGCAGACAAACCCTGATTGTTCTTGTCCGACAGCATCTATGAGTTTAACTGCAGCAGTTAAGGCCTTTAACCTCCATGATACACTTTGTTAGTCCTTGATTTAATTTGGCATTTGGAGGCGGTTTTCCAGTCGCAGCTCGTCCTGAAGGCTGGACAAACGCCAGCTTTTTACCCGGAGTATTTACCAGAAGTGCTTTTGTTTCAGGCTGTTTGTCTTCATCCATTGTCTGTTTCTGAAATGACTCCAAGAAACTCTTAAAACTCAACTAATGACAGCAGAATGATTTCTGTTGGTGTGACTTGTTTAGCCTGTTGGTTTCCTCCGTTTCCTTCAAACAAGAGAAAGAAAAGTTTATTTTACAAGAGATGAGATGAACTGATGTGGATTTATTTTCTGCCTGGTTCCTAAAACAGTGATCTTATCTCCGTCTTCTTGATTCCTGTCAAGCTAAATGAACACAGTTAAAGTTAAAACATCAGGAAATGCTGGAAGTATCTTAAATTCAGTTCAGCTTTATTTGTGGAGAACCAGTCCAGTTTAATGTGGTCCAATTATAATCCAGTTAATCAAAACAAATACCTTAAATGATCCTTATTAGTCAAATTGATAATAACTGTGTTTATAAGGGAAATCATAACCTTGCTAAGATTCAGTCCTGCATCCTGAGCATGCACCAGACAATGATCCTTATTAGTCAAATAGATAATAACTGTGTTTATAAGGGAAATCATAACCTTGCTAAGATTCAGTCCTGCATCCTGAGCATGCACCAGACTCGGGAAGGGGTTGGGGATGTAGAGGACAGGAGCAAGAGGCCAATAAGCAGCAACTCTAAGCCGGGATACCTGCTGAGAAACAGGAGAAACACACATTAGTGACAGTAATATCATATATTTATATGTGGGGAGTAAAATGTTGAAAACAGCAGCAGAACTACAGGGATGGATCAGGGTCACCACGACCTGACTGTTAGATTTATGAGAGAGGAAAGTCTGAAGCATCATCTACAGTAAAGGTAGTGACCACGTCTGATTCCTGAAGCCAAACTGGGAGCCGGTTCCAAAGAGAGGGTTCTGATAACTGGAGGTTCTGCCTCTTGTAAACCTGCTGTAAGTAAACCTGCAGTCTGAGAGTGAAGCCTTGTTGGGAAAATCTGGAAATGTACGATTTTTGGTTATGGAAAGTGTTTTATGTGAGGTGAAGAGTTTTGAGCAGGATAGAGAATAAAGAGAAGATAAAAGTGGAGAAATATGATCTGCTAGTTGTCATCAGAACCTTTGCTGCAGTACTTTGGATCATCTGGAGACTTGAAACGTTTAGTCTACGCGACAGTAGTGAAATAAAATAAGTGTTTGCACTGATGTCTGTCTGTTTAAAGCTTCTTTTCTGACCATCTTATCTCATCAACCCTCCAGAACCTCGTGTGCAGCAGCATAATGTGATTACTTCAGCTAGTTTCAGGTTTAAATTGAGCTTTATGGGGCGAATCATCCACTTACATTAACTTACTTATGATAATGTTCAATAGAAACACTGAAACTAAAGCAAAAGTTGCTTTTTTTATCAAACATGATTAGACACTTGGACACAATTATCTTTAAAGAGGATGAGCTGAATCACTTTTGTGGGGTGAAGAAGGTCAAGAGCTCTTGTGTCTACTGAAAGGTCGACGGCATAGTTGACCTGCTAAGTCTGGCCATTTAGTCTGGCCCGTTGGATGATGTCAGGGGGTCTGCAGAATGTTTCTGCCAACAGCTGGATGCTGTGATCCAGAGTTTCATATAGGGCTGGGCGATATGGACCAAATATCATATCACGATATATTTATTGTAGATGACAATATACGATATATCCCCGATATTTTTACCCTTACTTGTCTGAAAGTTTCATTTCATATCAAACACCTGTTTTTTAGTATTGAAACATGTTCCGCGTAAAGATATACACCGCTATATAAATAATTGGGGTGGGGAAAAAATATCGATACGCTGAAAAGTCACGATATTTTCATATGCCGATACCATATCTATATTTAAAAACACGGTTTTTAACAACCTCCAAACTCATAATCGAGTTGAAATGATAAATTTGCCATTTTTCTTGACACAATTTCTGTGAGTTATTTTGAAGTTGAAATTAATTTTAGTGTCTTCTCACATGTTCAATTTGTTGGGTGTCATTAACAAAAATGTTAGATTTGGAATGTTGTAGCATTGCAATAATGCTTAAAGTTTAGTTTGGGATTTTTACAGTATTTATTTATTCATTTAGAAAAATAAGTATATTTTATTTTTCAAATATTGAGAAATTACAGAACAGCTGGACAGTTTTAAAAGAAAATACTTTTATGTTTTTCTATGCCTTATTTAATATTCAAAGTATATTTATTTTATTAATTTAATATTTATTCATTATAAAACAGCTGTAAGGTTCGTATTTATAGCCTATATTTTTTTCAGTCTCAACGTATTGCATATATTATCAGTAAGAAACTGTTTTTGACAGAGAAATGCTAAATAAATGCAATGTGTAACAAACAAATAATCTTTTGAATAATCATGATTTCAATATTGACCAAAATAATTGTGATAATGACTTTTTCCATAACTGAGCAGCCCTACTAAAGTTATGACACGTACTTCTGACAATATTCACCCCGGATGGTTTTGACTGTTGTAAACTGCTCTTATGTTTGCAGCTTAGCTCCTAGTTGAACTTATTTTTCTGTCCTGTGGCACATTTCTGGTTCATGATGCGCGACATGACAGTGAGGCTGCAGGGTTTACTTTATGTGGCTTGCTAAAGAGAGCAGAGGAGGCGCTGAAGGAATGAGATGACTCGTGTGTGTTTCAGGTGTTTTGATGAACAAGTGAGTCGCATTTTACGGAGATGTTTTGGCCATTGTCTCCATGTTGCTGTGCTTGTGTATGTCATTAAGTCCTGCATGGGTGAAACATGTCTGTAGGGATGCACGATGCAATCGTCCCCTATCGGTATCGGCCATTATCGGCCTTAAAACTGGGTATTGGACATCAGCCACCCCACCGATATTTAACTCACATTTAACCGATATTTAACTGATCAGCCCGCTAAAAAAAACCCCAAAATGATGACTTCGTCTTCTTCTTCTTCAAAAACTTTGTTTTTACAGACTTTAAAACTTCTAAAGACTAAGAGCGGCAAAAAACTATCGATGCATTGAAATATCGCAATGTTGTCATATGCTGATATCATACTGACATTTAAAAACATGGTATCGGTCTATTTTACAAATGAAATTTTGCGATATTTCATTGTTCTATTACAAAATCTTGCGAGTATTCACAAAAATTTATATGCTGCTATCATATTGACATTTTGAAATGCAGCATCAATCTATTTTTGTAAACAAAATCTCACAATATTTCATGATACTTGACATGACAATATTTCAATTCATGAAATATCGTGAGATTTTGTAACAGAACAATGAAATCTTGCGAGATTTTTTTAAAAAGTAAAATAGATCAATACCACGTTTTTGAATATCAATTCGATATCGGCATATGAAAATATCTTTATTTCCGTGCATCAACATTTTTTCTCACCCTTATTTTTCAAAGTGTCATAAATGGACAACAAAACTGCTATTTGCAATGACTGCTTATTTTTCAGCTCTAATATCGGTATCAATATCTGTTATCGGCCACATGAGTTTTAAAATATCAGCATATTGGATATCGGTCAAAATTCCAATATCGTGCATCCCTAGTCTGCAGGTCTTCTCACCTTTCAGCTCCAGGATTTATACACATCCATTCCCTTCCACCTCAGCAGGCTTCAATCAGACACCCTGACATAAACCCGACCAGCTGGAAGTTTCTGTGGAACCCGGTGCTGCTGGGTGGGAACTCTCAGCTTCAGGGATCTTGATGGATGCTTGACAGTCGTTGCCATTAAGATGTTTTGTATGTAAATCCCTCCGGCTGGGCCGCGGCTAAGCGCTGCGTTCTGCCTCGTGTGCACTCAGACGTCCAGCTTTAACCTCCAGCCGGTTCTGGGCGGCTGGATTGTTTTGAGTTTAGAGAATCAGGGTGTCAAAAGGGAACGGAGCCGCAGGTTAATCCTCTATATGCTGAATCCAGATATTCTGATTTCATCCAGCTGTCAGTGAGAGTGAAGCTAATCAGTGAGAAAACTAAATAAATTAGCTCGGCTAAAAATGACTGACGGCATTTTACTCCGTTGTCTCGTTGATTAACAGATAATGAAGCTTCTTTTATTGCTTTTATATAAACTAAGCAGGATGTTCAGTTTAAATATATTCCTGGTTTCTCAACAGAGTAGATGCAGATTGGTGAGATGGAATTTGTCCTAATGAAATGTTTAGTTTGTTTTTAGCCCTTTATCAGATGTTATAAAAACAGATTTTTTTTTAAAGCTCTAAATGTCTGCGTGTACAGTCCAAAACACAAAAATGTTGCAAAATGACACCACAAGACCCAAATTTTCATAAAAAATTGCAGAACTACAACATCGCTTGGTTCCATCTATCCATTTTCCTCTGCAGACGAGAATGTTATGTTAAGCATTATGGGAATCTTGGAAGTGTGATGCTTCGCCACGGTGAGATTTAGGGTTTAGTGAAAAGTTCAAAGCCCACTTTTTCACCAGTGACTTTTCACAGTTTTCCTCTTACACACATAAAAAGTCATTGAAATATACATAAAGCATATTAATCCGTAGTTATTTAGCAGAGTCAGCAGTTTTGTATTGGGCCCTTGTGTGTGTGTGTGTGTGTTTCTGTACATGCTACATTGTGAGGACCGTTTTGCATTTTTAACCAAATGCAGTGAGGTCATTTTTGGAAAGTGAGGACATTTCAACATCTGAATGGCCTCACTAAGAAGACGTCTTTTTGTGGGTCAAGATTTGGTTTTAGAGTTCAGGCTAGAATTAGGTTTTGGTTTGGTTGGGGTGAGAGTTTGGTTTAGGTGATCAGTTGTGATGGTTAGGGGCTCGGGAATGCACTACGTCAGTGACTGTCCTCATTAAGATAGAAGTACAAGGATATGTGTGTGTTTAAGCCCAGTTACCCCCCAGCTTCTCTAAAGTTGGCATGTTTGTTCTGTTGATTTCAGGACTCATAATAAAACTTGCCACCCATGAGTCCTGAATCTGTTCTGGATTTACATTTAGTGAGCGTTTTTATGTATCCCATTTTTTAATGTATTCCATGTATCTGAGAAAAAACCAGCAACTCAGTTGTTGATATTTCATTTTTTGTTTGATTAACTGGAAGAATATGTTGGATTTTTGCTGTTTAATGTTGCACGTTTTCCTCAGTCTTCACATCTGAGGTGCAGAGTGCAGCATTCATGATGTCACATCGATCTGCATAGATTCAATGATCCAAAGTCAAATAACTAAAATTTTGTTCTTTGATTTGATGAATGAAAATGCTGATTTCCAGAGATGTGCAGCTATGAAAAGTCAGGCTGTTCTATCTGAGACTTGTTTACTCTCCGACTGTGAAGCCAGAATAGGAGTAGAAATGACACTCGTCACCAGGATGAACTGAATCTTAATTATCCCGCCACTGGTTGGAATTCCTTCATGGATTGAAACCAGCAACCTTCCAGCATTGCTCATACAGCTGGGGACTTCATTACAGCCTTTTTCTTTTCCCTCCTCTGCTGCACTCGTCTTCACACACTCGTAATTATCTTCATTATTAATTAATGAGCACCAGATTAAAGCCCCTCTCACACTCCGATCCTCCCCTCGCTCACAGCCGTTTACAAACTCTGCAGCTCTCCACCAGCTCGGCCGATGCTGGAAATGTCAGTGTTTGTGTGTGTGTGTGAGAGAGTAACAGAGAGAGACTAGAGATGCCATGTTAAAGGCAGTCGAACATAATCAGACGTGACATTTTGACATGAAGAGGACTGCTGCTGTTAGGGAGCTGTAACCATCATTTGCTTTGGCAGAGCGACTCAGTTAATCCAAGCAGGAGCCGATGATGGAGGGAAGTAAGGAAGTATCTTTCTTTACGGGAGGTAACTGTTGGGGAATGTGTGTTTTGTAATGTCAACACAGGAAGATGGATTCTGTTAGATGTAGAAAGAAGAGATGATGTATGGTGGTGCCTCCTTCGTGAACCCTTTCATCCTTTCCATCACTCTGTGTCTCCAGTGTAGTTTGCTTCGTAGTGATGCTTCGTGGCGTCAGTATATCATAGATGAGGGTCTGATAAAGGCTTTACAATGAAATGTAGCCAGAAATAAACACAGGCTTGCAGAAACAAACAAAACAACCACTCGTTTACAGCTAATTTAGAACGATGCTGAACCTAACGCGCATGTTTTTGGACCGTAGGAAGTTGGAATACCGGAGAGAACACAAACATGTATGGGGAGAACATGTGAAAACCCAGCCGAGGTTCGAACCACAAACCTCTTTGTGGCAGTCCTAACCACCACCCCACCATGCAGCCTGTTTCTGTTTTTAAAAAAAAGTTGTACAAAAAAAAAGGATGTTTTCAGTGTAAATTAACGCCCCATGCACGAGTCCCAATAATCCTATAATTCATCCATCCAGCTTTCTAACCAACACTTTATCACATCAAAAATGCTAAAAGTATAAGGACTTGGTTGACCCCCCCCAAAAAAAAGGACCACCACCAATTATGTTAAGGGCAAGAAAGCAAATACCCCATAATATTAGGCAAATGCATCATGAACTAAGAGGAAGCAACGTGTTGAACTAAGCTGCTGATGAATGATGCAAAAAGAAACACGACTGTAAAACTGAGTTGCTTATTACCTTCATTAATGTTTTCGGTTCGTCTCTGTCAGCAACTTTATGGGAAGAAGTTCTGGACGGATTGACCTGAAATTTTCACCAGTCGTGTGCCTCAGCCCAACGATGAACACATTAAATTTTGTTGGTGATCCGGGTCACCCTCTGGATCCAGGAATTTCGTTTGAAGGATTCTTTATCATTGTGAAATCGGCCAAATTTTGGGAATTTTTGCATATAACTCCAAACAAATGGCCCGAGTGTTTGGTAAAGAATTACAAGAAAGGATCTCAATGAGTTCTATAATGTTTTGAGAGTTTATTTGGATCCAGAGAAAATTCTGGATACTATGATACAGAACACGCAAAAAAAAAGGAGTCGTTGGAATTTTCAATGCTGAAAGGAAGCAAAAATACAGACATGTAACTGACACCAAACTGTAGCCAAGACTCTGCTGATCGGGACGTCAACGGAGCTAGATTCAGAAAAAAACTGCCATTATGGAAATGTTGATTTTTGGAAGTAACTATTGAAGTAATAGTGATACAATCATGATTCCAGATGCTGTTGGAATGTTTTCATAGTCAAGGACTCCAGTGATGTAGGTTAAATGAATGCAGGAGTAGAAGTTTTTGTTGTAAGTCACAATATGAGGGGGGCATGAGCTGCTTGGGGGAGGTCTGCGCTCTCCGAGTGCTTTTCTAGTTGCTTATATTATTATTTAGTTTGATCATATTTTAAGCAAAGCGGATAAGTCCAGATTTAACCCTTTGTGATGCAGAGATGTCCAAGTAGTTCAAAAAAGGATCCCAGGTAGGATGAAAAACATTTGTCCTTTAAGGTGATGAAGGAAGCCTTGCCGGGGATGATGTGTGTGAATGAAAGCTGCCACTGATGGAGGATGGAGCCTGATCAGTCATGCAGAGAGACGGGAGGCATTTCTGAGCAGAAAAAACTCAGTGTGAAGAAGGTCCTTGTTGGCAAAGTCAATAGTTCATCAAGGGTCGGCCTACTTTTTGAAAAAGTGTTTGCATCTTTTCTCTTCATGTACACACACATCCCTCCATCATCCTGTTTTTACCCTCCTCTGTCAGTCCTCTCTGTCTCCTGACTTTTCCTTCTTCCCGCTTCACCTCCCATCCTCCTCCGTCTTCATCCGTGCAGGACCACCTTTCCAGCCCCGGTCCCGGCTGTGACTTTGCAGCATGCGAGCAGAGGTGACTGGGATCGTATGGCTGCAGAGGGGAGTGTGTGGTGACATTGCAGTTGTTGGTCTGGGACACAGTCAGTCATTGGAAAAGAATCTCTTCAGTCACACACACACACATTTTCAGCTGCCCGGTTTTACATAATCGCCACATGCACCTCCACTCCAGGCAAAAATAATACGGAGAAGGGGGTCACGTCTGGGGAGGGCTGATGCCTTGCTCAGAGGAGGAGGAGTTCTCAAAGCATCCAATGAATGAATGAATCTGGTGGTTTGCAGTGTGTGTGTTTGGTGCACACACACACAGAAGCTAATGCTGTGATATTATTAGAAGTGTGAGGGTGACACTGTAATCCCCCGTGGTGGAGGCATTCCTCTTCTCCTATATCAACTTTTACACCTCAACTCAGCACTTTACAGAGAGCTGTGTGTGTGTGAGTAGTTAAGATGCCTCCATGACTTCTGCTAGACACAACCTGTTTCTTTTTTTTTTTTTTTTTTTTTTTACAATTTAAATGTAGAGGAGTGAAGAAAAAAGTGCTTTCACTTGATGGGCACTCACCTGTTACAGTTACAGGCTTTGTTATGTCTGAGAAATCGCATTTTCTAAAACTCTAAACATGGAGGCAATGGCCCACTCCTGGGGCTAAAATGCGATCAAAAGTTGAGGCCATTTCGTCTTTTTAACTGGGGCTGGTTGGATGGCCCCTTGATTCCTAAAGGAAAAGGGACATTTTATCTAAATCATGGAGATAAGGGAGGCATTGGGACTTAATGATTATTTTAGCTGCCACTTCCTAATTTCTTTTTGAATAAATTCTGCTGCTGCTTTGCTTCATTTCATGTCAGATTCTGCACACAAAACTGAAATGAAACCCTTCAGTGAGGCTTTGTAGCTGAACGGTTTGAAGCCTGAATGGCTTTCAGGCTCATTCAGTTTGGGTTTGTGACATCGACTACATGTTTCGGTCAGTTTAAGACCCTGACCACTTCATCTGATGAATGCGTTTCACAAATAATGTCTCACAGACACAGAAAACAAGGATTTGCTGAAAACATTTTTTGTTATAACATCTATTTAATCCTTATTTATGATGAAAATGTTGCAGAAATCATAAGTGTTGGTTTTCTTGAATCTTGTGACTCAAATTATTTAATTATAATGAGCAGAATTGGGAAGATACCTGTTGGTTTTGGGGAAGAAAAGGATGAAATTAGTTGCATTTTTCTATTGTGGTGGTTCAATCAGAGCAGTTTTTAGTGTATTCAAGACCTGAAGTGTCACAAAACTAATCTGAACATTAGGGATCAACCGATACAGATTTTTTAGGGCAGATACCGATATTTTCTTCTTCTTCTTTTTTTTTCCCTATTCATCGTCAAGAACATGTTTCAAACAAGTTATCACTGTGACAAATGTATGAGATGTTAACATGTTCTTTTATCCCACAGGGCCTACATGTATATAAAATTATATTTGCATACATACATATTGTGTATATATAGAAATAATTATATGAAAAGATTATATACAAAAAAAAAAAAAAGAAAAACAATTTTCAGTAGATACCGATATTTTCTCATCAGCCTCAGCCAATGGCCAACACAGCCTGCTGATATTTGACCAATTCTGTATTTGACTCCCAAATTAATATAATGGAGGATACAATGAAGAGTAATTTTACAACTCTTTAAAAAAAAGTTTTTTAAGAGTTTTTCTTTGAAAAAAGAACAAAGCACCTCAAAATATATAAAAAAGAAACAGCGCACTTGTAAACAAATGTTAAATAGAGACATTAAACTTGTGATACACTTACATATATGGGCATATCTGCCAACACACTCGATGCATCGACTGATGCCGTTACCAGCAAAAACACAAATATCAGCCTAAAATATCGGCCGGCTGATGTATTGGTCTATCCTTACTGAACATCACCCAGTTCCCTGACCAGTAAGTACTGGTCTGCTGTTCTGACAGAGCGGTTTACTGGCTGCTCACTGATCACGCTGCATGTTTATGAATTAATCTGTAGGTCAAGTGAAGCGAGCCAGAGCGGCTCTTCAGCCGGCACGCCAAGCTGCGCTTTCCAGAAAGAACACAGTCGGGGTGGATTCATGGGACAGGCCTCCTGACTGTTCTTGGGACCGACGCAGTGTGTAGCTGCAGGGTTCTGGCGATGCTCTGCATGCTGGCAGAGTCTGAAACATGTGACTCGGCGCCTCGTCAGAGCCGCTTCTGTGATCGCCCAGCAGCCTTCAGGAGGAAAGCATCCCACAGCCGAGACCTACACAACACACTTGAGTTTTAACACAAAAACATGTAAGATGCACACAGATGTGTGTCTTAATTCGTAGTGTGGATAAAAAAGTGTCTTTAAACGGGTGAAAAGTGGGTGACTGATCTTTGGCTCCAACAAACTGTACGTCTTCTCCTGGCACCAGTTTCATCAGCAAAATGAGAAATGAGGCTTCGTTCACGCCTTCTGCCGACATGCTCGTCTCTCTGCACCCGACCATGTGTGCACCGCAGTTGTCCGTTGGCATGGTGACATTGTGACTGTTTGTTTGTGTGTTTTTGCATGTCTGCTTATCTGGTTGAGTCTCTGTGGAGACGGAGAGATGACAGAGCCACGACCTGCACGCTGACTTCATTTCAGCCAAGGTTCGGATGGCTTACTTTGATCTCTTAAATAAGTTCATCATCTGCTGAATGTTGGGTTCATGTTGTTACAGGGTATTTATTGAATCAAATAAGGTACAAATATAGCTGCACTGGTTCATTTTACTTCTTTTGATCGTGAAATGGTCGGAGAATCTGGCTCTGTAAATGGTTTACTGGTACAGAATAAAACAAGCTGCAGTGGTGCCTACACCTGTCATAATATTACTACAGTAGTGGAAAGCTTTAACATCATAATTATACAACCAGCCTTCAAAATCCCGCCTGAACCCCATTCCTGGCAGGTGTTTGGTGTTGGCTGACATGTCGCTGATAGTCATGCATACATGCTGTGACTTCAGCAGTGTTGTGCAGGTTCATGCTTCTCATGAACCACTTCAGAGTTCAGTTCCCTCAGGTTAAAGTTTGAGGTTGAGGTGATAGTTGCAGAAACTGTTTGATTTCCTACCATTAATATGGAAATTTGCAGATTTTGACCCATCACTGGTTGCAGTATGGCCTCAGACATGAGCAACTTTGAGTGTTATAGAGACTTCTGAAGTGGTGATTGCAGATGTTTCGATGCATTTGTTTCTCTTCTTGATACTGACTCCAATATTTGTGCTGTGAGTGTCGGCCGATACCGAGTGCCGATACTACCGTTTGCCATTTATTTTTAAATGTAGTCTTGCTGGTGGGAGAATCCAGCATGAAATACTGCCACACCACCAACATGATTACTAGTTAGCTCCTTGTCTGACAGGTGTCAGGGGATCAGTTCTTCCTCGCCCCTCTAAAACAGCAGGCTGCTGCACAGCGCAACTGTTTTAAGAGCAGAGAAGAAGAACTAACAGAGCTAACAGAGTTCCTGTTTTGATAAATTATGTCGTATCGGATCAGTGTCTGAACTCCAGTGCTCACTTATACAGATACTAGAGTTTTGGGCAGTATTGGAGACATTTCTGGTGCTGGTATCTGTATCGGAACAGCTCTAGTAGTGATGTTGGTCTACACAGGATTTCTCTTTGGTTGCATTCAGACTGCAGATTATGTTGTGTCTCACTCATTAATTGGCTCAATAAATCCTGAGCTTCATGATGTTTTGCAGCATTCGCATGTTTTAAAGGGCCTGTTCCAGTAAACTATTCATGTGGACATCGTCTGGACACCGTACAGTACAGCAGATGGCTCATCATGGGAAAGCACTGCCACATAGGAGCTAAAGAAGGAAACTAAATGGCTGCGGTTCCTCTTAAAGCAGGGACACCTCACCAAAACTGAAAAAACAAAAGTCCTTGCAGTCCTAATGCGCTTAGGATGCTGATTCTGGTGAATTCCCCCTTTTTCTCCCTGCAGGGGCTTTTTGCTGATGTTGCTTTTTCAAAACTAAAAAATCCAGAAGGATGTTTGTTTTCGTGTATGATCATAATCTGATGGCCCAGGAAGAAGAGAGGAGCTATGAATCGTTAAATAGATTTCAGGAGTTGGTTTTTATGGAAAAAACTGGCTTCAAGCTGGACAATAGAAACAGTTATCAGACTGGAACATATCCAGTCAAAAAGATATAAATTCCACTCTGTAAGTGATAAAAACAAACAAACAAGGCGGCTTGAGAACCTGAGATGAAGTTCAGCAGCTGAAGCTGCTTCTCTGTGTGAATAAAACTACTTTTTGGATTAATGCTAAATAAATTCAGTAAGTTCAGCGGTTCTGTCCAGAACTCAGGATTAGCGATCAACCGATACAGATTTTTTAGGGCTGATGCTGATACTGATATTACTCATCATCAGCCTCAGCCGCTGGCCGATACAACCTGCCAATATTTAGGGCCGATATTTGGGGTCGATACTGCATTTGACCCTAAAATTAATGTAACAATGGACACAATGAAAACTAATATTGAAAACTCTCTTGAGAAAAAAAAAAGAAAAAAAAGCACTTCAAATAAATACAGTATATAAAAAGAAACGGTGCACTTGTAACAATATCAAAAAGAAACACTAAAAATGTCTACACTGTAAAAAAAAAAAACTGCTGCCTATATAGATGCTTGTCTGTAAATTATGCCGATGGGGGTGTATCGGCCAACACACTTGACATATTGGCCGATACCAACAAAAAAATGCAAATATCAGCTTAAAATATCGTCCATCCGATGTACAGTATCTGCATTTTCTGGTGAAATGTAGTTTTAATGACTTAAGTGCTTTCATGACTGTTTCTTTTGACTTTAACATGTGCACATCTCATCCAGAAAACCCCCTAATTTTCTAACTGCGCGGCACAGTTGCATCTTTGCTTTCTCATCTGCTTAGAAAGGGTTAAAAACAAATGAGTGTGGAGTTCTGAGAAGTGTGTCACTTAACTGCATTTGTTGCTGACACCAGTGCTCGTCGGTTATTTCAGATAAGCATGTAAAGCTCAGACCTTCAGGGACATTTCTTTGCAGTCCTTGTGCACGTTGTTGATTTTTCATCCCCCACAGGAAACATGCATATCAGTGTATCATAATTAACTGGGCACTAATTCCCTCTGCAGTGGACCTAAGTGTGCAGTGCACCGGCTACACGGTGACCCAAAGCGCTGTAAGTTCTTTCAAATTCATATTTTTAATTAATGCTGTCCCTGATGGGGCGGTGATTGATGTGTCACTGCTTGTGGGGAACTTCAGTGGCTACAAATCTCCACGGAGAGCCGTTTATTCAGCTGCTGCTTCATCATATCAACATGAAGACAAGTCCACATGCATTTATTTGATTCTGATATTTCTGTGGTTTTTCCTCTAAGTAGTTACATAATCCTAACCGTTTGGAGTGATTCTCCTTTTATTTCCCCCCAGTTTCCGCAGCAGAGCCGCAGGGCCATCTTTGGACTGATCTTCCATTGTGCCAAGTGTACTTTAGCATTTAAAGAAGGGTTTTTTTCTCCATTACAGAGCAGCCATTTTTGGACTGGGCTCAGCTGGTTTGCGGTCTGTCTTAAGAGCCTTTCCTGCCTGTTGTGTAACAGCATGACAGTAACGGCTGCAACTGTGGGAACTGACCCAAAAGTCAGTGAAAATAATGCTGCACCTGTGTGGAATTTGCATATGTGTGCCAACGGACAACATCTGTGGAAATTAGGCCATATAATTTCCATTAGCCCTTAAAACTCTGCTAGATTGCCCGTACCCCGAGTGCTATTGCTTATATTAACAATTTCTCAGGTGTGTAACTGTGGGGGTAAATTGTGTTGGATATTTTACCCTTTAGGTGACAAAGGGAAGTTCCACACATTTATATCCCGTCCAGGAGGTTTACAATCCAGCCACAAAGTATAGTGTTTATTCAGAGACTAAAATCCACAATAATCCAGATAACACAATTATTGATCATATATTCTCATAGAACAAGATCACTGTCACGACTACGCTGCTATGAGACCTCTATTTCAACCTGGAAATTGTGATAAAGCCAATTCCTGTCAAATTTCCCACCAATCAGAAAGCTTAAATTGACGATAATGTCCAATCAAGAGAAGCAAAGATCAACAAGTGAGCAGAAAAGAAGAAAATGATGGTCCTCTATGGCTGGAATAAAGCCAAGAAGACATTTTTGATGCACAGTGGCACCAAAAACAGCTGAGTTGGAGTTGGTTTTGTGAGGATTGTAGGTAAATGGTAGCATAGATAACTGGAAATGAGGAAAAACTGTAAATATGTAAATAGTTTCTGTTGTGTGTTTGTTTGAATGGCTGAAAGCCAGGACTTCAGAGACTGATATGCAGATGAGAACAAGCTCAGTCACTGTTGATCTGTGTGGTATTTCTACAAAGTACTGTTAGCAATAAATTCTGTTTTCTTGTTCTGGTTGATCTTTATGGTGCTATATCTATTGATTAATTTATTTTAAATCATTTCCCCTCATAATCTGACAACTGATGATTTCCTGGAACATCATGTCTGCTGGTTGGGATTAAAAGCGTTCAGCTTCTGCATGTAGATTTTACATGAAGAACAGGTGAACCAGAAATGGCAATAAATAGCTTGGAGTTTTAAGGGTTAATATTGTTTTTGTGGATGCTTTGAATCTCTGAATTTAAAGCTGCAGAATTAAAAAATCTAATTATAGGTGGCATTTTTAATACTTTTAAGAATGGCTTTTATGTTACATTTGGGAATGCCATGGCAACACTTAACCACCATAGAGCCCCATGGTTGTTTCTGTGTGAGGTTAATGTGTTTATAAACCAAGCAAACACACAAAAACAACTTCTCAGTTCCTAAATTTTCCATTTTGCAACTTTTTCATGATTCACTGGTTAAAAAATGCATCTAAAACCACAATGAAATGAGGTTTTCAGTGGAAGCCAAGTGGGAGGAAACACATTACTGTAGTCTTTGAGGATGTATGATTTTTAAAGTTTTCCTTTCAGTAAAAATGCATAATTTGCATTATTCACACTGACTTGTCAACATACTCATAAAACAAGCTGCTAGATTTTACAAGGTGCTGGATAATATAAAGATATAAAGCTTATCGTGGTGCTTGTGGATGGCTATTTTATATCAGGGATCGCTTTCAGATGTGTGAGGTCCTCATGTGACATGAAACAAGGGAAGCAGGATGAACAGATGATAGATAAAGAGCGATTTGGCGGGCTGGTGTCACCGTTGTGGATGAAACTGGGTAAAAACTGTGTTGAATTAACAGGATCTCCATCACTGTGAATGAGTGCTGTGGAGAAGGAGCCCTGACTAGCCGTTAATCTGGATTAACACGGTTTAAGTGCTGGAGAACTTCATTCACACAGCGACCTATGAGGTGTCATCTGGTGTCGGCTCAGGTAATTGAATTGGAAGGTGAGGAGTTGAGATGGTGCTGATTTCACATTCCAGCTGAACGAGGCTGCGCGAGCTGCTGGTAGCCTTGGAAACAATGACTTTTATTTGTCGTCAGATGTTTTGGAGCTGGGTGGCTTCCTCAGCACCTGTCCATCCAGGAGCTATTATCTCCGCTCTGCTTGTAGCTGCCTGTCTGATTTATTTCCAGGGAGTCTGGGAGGATTTTTCCCAGAGTCAGGACTGTCGCTCTGAACTCTGTGACTTGCTTGAACTGAACTTCTCTTATGAAATACACCTCCTCTTTGTTTCCCTGCCCCACTGAATCAGACAGGTTTATTTCTGGGATGAAAGATTTGTTTTATAGCATACATAAACTGAGAAAAACCACCAGATTCATTCTGATCAAACCACGTTAAAAGCAGGACTAACATTGTCCCCTTTGCAGCAAAATTCTTCTAAACCAAAGCAATGGTTTTATGATTGAATATAAAATGTTATGGATCCATTAATTACCCACTTCTCTTTATCTAATGAAATTTTAATCTTTTCTCCTCCTGAGCTGTAAAGCTTTTTACTGAGAAAAGACATAATTAGCTGCCCATGTTCTTTAAAAGTTATATTTATTGAACTTTAAATTGGGAACAATCTGGTGTCATGGAAACCTTTTTGTGTTCCGTTTTCTGTTTCTGGAGCATCCTCATGTTTTAAACATGTTTTTCTTCTTCACGTCTCATGTCTGAGATCATTCTCTGTGGAGGGCAGATTCCTGTGTCCCACCACAGGACCAAATGACTGTACTATTAGGAAATATAAACTTGTTTTACCAATAAACTGGCTTTAAGAAATGTGCAGATTGGAAAAAAAAAAAAACTGCAGATGCTAGCTAGCAGCTAGCTGGCTACTCGGTCGAAGATAACCTTTACTGATTTACACCCACTGGTAATTTCCACTTAACAAGTGGAAAGGATCATCTTTCCCATACCACATGAAGGCAGCATGATGCTTGTGCACCCGTATCTGTCCCCCTCCCTGCATGAAGGACTGCAAACACTGCATCTCGTGTCAAAGTACTGCTTCATGTGCTTTTGGTGAAGGAACGCCCTGCTACGCGTCTCAGCAGCGTGTGCTGTCGCAGCAGGAGGACATCAAGTTTTCTCATCTTGCGGCCATGCATCAGTTCTGATGGCGCACACCCGTCACGGCATGCGGTGTAGCACTTGTTGGAAATCGGCTATGGCCCGTTTCCATGCTTTGTTCTGAAGCATTACTGTTTGGATGCAGCTTTTTAAGACTCTTTTGAACACTTTTAATGAACAGTCTATTTAGAAAACTATGAAAAACCTTAAATCTCTAGAGAAAATAAGTAAAGTTTCAACTGTATCTTGCCTCAGCTGCATATTTATATATTTTATTTTACATACATACATACTACATTGGCAATTATTAAAACTTCCTATAAATATTTTCTTATTTAAAAGATAGAAATAATGAAATGAAATGAAATGAAAAGTACTTTATTTGTACCAGAAGGGAAAATCAATATTGTAAAAAGCTCATACTCTCTACAATATAACATGAAATCGTAATACACCAATAATAATAATCAGTCTGTCAGTTTTGTTCTTCAGGGTGAAGCTGCTGGCAGGAATGAATTTCTGTATTTCTCCGTCCTACAGCAAACCTGACGCAGCCTCCCACTGAACACATTCTGTTGATTCTTCACTGTGTTGTGGAGAGGAGGAAGAATCCTCCATCATCTTCATCAGCTTGTGCAGCATTCTTTTCTGAACAATCAGCTCCAGCGGCTCCAGAGTTCTCCCCAGTACAGAACCAGCTTTCTTGATCAGCTTGCTTAGTTTCTTCAAGTCTCTGGTTCTGATGCTGCTGCCCCAGCAGATGCTGCAAAGCTGATTGCACTTTCCACAACAGACTTGTAGAAGATCTGCAACATCTTGGTGCAGACACTGAATGATCTCAGATTCCTTAAGGGGAACTTTGTTTTTTTTCAATCTGGATCAATTTTCTAGCATGAAATTTGTTAATTTACTCACCCAGACAGTTTTGGTGCAACTTGAATTCCTTCGGGAGATATTTAGATCCACTCAAGATCAGCGTACAGTATGCGCGATATTATGGTATTGATGTGGCAACTGCGTGCAGCCTCTAAATAAGGCATTATCTGCCACAAACTCCTTCATTTCACCAATGTTTTGTTACGAAACATTAGTCGGACCCCCTCTGTGAGCTTGAAGCGGCTTTTTTGTGGTGATTCGTCCTTATTTACAGACATTTACTTGTTATGGTGTCGCATAATAGTGACGTCATCAAAGCCGCCGCAGTTAAAAAGTCTGTAAACACGGATGAATCACCACAAAATAGCCGCTTCAATCTCAAAGCAGTCTCTTGTGCAGATCTTCTCCTTGACAGTGACGTGTCCTGGATGGCACCAACGCTGATTAACCAACACTGCAATTCCGCCTCCCTTCAGCTTCCCACTGAGCTGTTTATTTCGGTCTGCACGCACCGTCTTGAAGCCGTGTACAGACGCATTACAGTCCGGGATGTGTTCATGCAGCCATGTCTCAGTGAAGCACATAATACTGCACTCTCTGTACTCTTTCTGAAACTTGTTAGCACTTCAAGCTCGTCCATCTTGCTAGCTAGTGATCTCACGTTACCCATCAGGGCAGTTGGAAGAAACGGTTTAAATCTCCATCGTTTTTCTTTCTGCCTTACCCTGCATCCCCTCTCTCTTTCTCTTTGACTCCACTGGGATTTGACTTTTTATTTCACTAATAATCTTGATTTGAGAGAGTTTTAACAGTTGATCCCAGTGGTAAACAATTTTTCCATTGCCATGGATACACATCATAACAAGTTGTGAAAAAAGCCAAATATATGAAGAATAATCTCCTGATTTGCACAGCCTTAAAACCAAGATTAAAAAATCCTTCCAGAAAAATCTAATGTGACATGTAATGTAATGTCAATTAAAAAGGCAACTATGTTAAAAAATAAAAAATTCAAAGCTAAGAGAGAGCTGTTACAAAGTGCTGCCAATGAAGTTTAAAAAAAAAATAAAAAAAATGTCTTTTTATCATTTTTTTTTTTTTTACATTTTATTTATTTATTTATTTTTGTGTGTGTGTGTGTTGGGGAAAGGGGGGAAAGGAAAAGGACTGGAAAAACGAAAGAGGTGAGGGAAGGGAAAAGGCCAGCTGAGCTTTAAAGGCTGAATTTTGGTTGAAAATAATTTGAACTTAAAGTGTTAATGAGTAATTATACTGTAAAATTGAATATATAGAAAAATACTATATTAGATAGTCAATATTCATTTACATATAAAACTCATTTAAAACATTTCAGTGGATCTGTCTGTCACGAGGAGCCAGACTCAAATTTAATCATATTTGACAGTAACTACACTAAAAAAGTAACTACAGAAAAAGTACCTAAACGGCTACAGAAGGTCGTTACTGGGATGGTACCCATAAGGGTGCTGCTGTCGTACACTCAGCAGTGAAGTATATACCTTATGAAGACCGAACAGCTCCCATAGGTCCAGTCCTGGTCTATATAGTCCGGACAGCTTCCAGAGGTCCAGTCCTGGTCTCTATAGTCCGGACAGCTTCCAGAGGTCCAGTCCTGGTCTCTATAAGGTAGAAACTTCACTGCTGAGGGAACAACATCAGTACCTTTGAGGGTACCACCCTAAAAACAACCCTTTGCACTCCTAAAGGTACGTTAAAGAATGTTATCTGAAAGTGTAGTAATTATCAAATATGGGGAAATTCTAAGAGTTTTATAAATAGATGAGCAGCTTGTATCTTTAGAGGTCTGATTAGATGTTCATATAACATATTTTGCAATCAAAGGGAACCAAATTGCATAAAAGAATGAAACGGGGATCAACGATGAAGGGTAAAGGGGGTGAATGAGTTTGAATAAGAAACTGTCAAACTGTGTTAAAGTTCTCAGAACTTGTGTTGAGGTGAGTGGTTTAAGATTTTTGGGGACCTGGTGGATTTCCCCTCTGGAAGATCTCTGGTTTGATTTTTCCGACGCCATCTTCTCCAGGATCTCTATCCTGGCTATCAGACTGTCTGTAAACTCTTGTTCTTCTGCTTCGTCTTTTTCCATTTCCTCTGTCAGGGTAGCAATCATTTCCAGAATGGAGGACTTCTCATTCTCCCACTGGCTCCTTTGGTTCTCTGGGTATTTGGGTTTCTCTATCGCATCGTGAGTCAGCTGGGTCTGGACTTGGCTTGCTTCTTCTTGTAGCAGATCAAAGGAAGTCTCAGCTGTCTCTGATTTTAGCTTCTCTTCGAAGGTATCTTTGTTTAGGCTTTCCTCCTTATGGGAAGCCACTGACCGCTTGACGGTCTTCAGATGAATCCGGTCTGACAGAGCCTTCACCTCATCCAGCAGCTGCTGATTCTGCTGCTGGACTGACCGAAGCTGTTGGGTCTTGGCTAAGGTCTGATGGAGCTGCTGCCTCAGGTTCACCACTAAACTCTGGGTGGGGTTGATCCTGGTTGGTTCAGCAGAATCTGATGGTGGCTTGTTGGGGGTCTCCTTCGGCTGTGATGGTTTCACTGGGGCTGGGGTCAGAGGTTGCCTCAGTGGAGGCAGCATGATAGTTGCAGGGGCTGCTGCAGCCTCTGGATGATGGTTTTCAGATGAAATGTGTAGAGCATTTTCACAAAAACCTACTTTTGGTGTGTCTTCAAGACTGTCGGAGGTGTCTGAAGGCTCTGATACTGTTGCTGTGGCAGGAATCACAGGTTCAACAGGGATCTCTAACGGTGTTTCTATGTTTCTGGTTGGTTGGTTTGAGGTCTCTGGACTCTCTGGCTTTTTCTTGTCCAAAGATTCATGGATATTGACACCAGACTCAACACATGAAAGCTTCTTGGCTCTCCTACGACGGTGTTTCTTGATTTGCGGCTCGACTGCTGGAATTTGAGTCGTCATGTGGCATCCAGGATCAGGCTGAGACGGGGATGTTTCAGCCTGTGTTTCCTGGGTTTCTGAAGGCATTCCTGCAGCATTCTCAGATGAATCCACATCTGGCATGTCTTCAGGACTGTTGGAAGTGTCTGAAGGATTTGAATCTGTTGGTGTGGCAGGAACCATAGATTCAACAGGTAGCTCTAGTGGTGTTTCGGTGTTTGGAGCTAGTTGGTCTGAGGTCTCTGGACCCTCTGGTTCTGTCTTGTCCATTTGTTCATGGACAATGATGCTGTTCTCCATACATGAAAGCTTCTTGGCCTTCTTACGACGTTTTTTCTTGATTTGAGGCTCTGCTGGAATTTGAGCTGGCATGTGGCATCCAGGATCAGGCTGAGACGGGGATGTTTCAGCCTGTGTTTCCTGGGTTTCTGAAGGCATTCTTACAGCATTTTCAGATGAATCCACTTCTGGTGTGTCTTCAAGACTGTTAGTGTCTGAAGGATCTGAATTTGTTGGTGTGGCAGGAGCCACAGGTCCAACAGGTAGCTCTAGTGGTGTTTCGGTGTTTGGAGCTAGTTGGTTTGAGGTCTCTGGACTCTCTGGTTCTTTCTTGTCCATATGTTCATGGACAATGATGCTGTTCTCCATACATGAAAGCTTCTTAGCTTTCCTACGACGGCGTTTCTTGATTTGAGGCTCTGCTGGAATTTGAGCCATCTCGTTGCATCCAGGATCAGGCTGAGATGGGGATGTTTCAGCCTGTGTTTCCTGGGTGTCTGCAGACATTCCTGCAGCATTTTCAGATGAATCCACTTCTGATGTTTCTTCGTTGGATGTCTCTGAGGTCTTTATATCTGTAGTTGTGGCAGAAACCTCGGGTTCCACTGGGAGCTCAGAAATGGCTTTTGAGCGCTCTGTCAAGGTGGCTATCATTTCCAGAAGTGAGGACTTCTCGTTCTCCCACTGGCTCCTCTGGTTCTCCACATATCTTTGTTTCTCCATCGCAGCTGTTCTCATGTTGTCTTCAGCTTCTTTCTGCTCAGTGAGGAGACGATCTTCTTCCTGCTGCCACTGGCGCTGTTGGTCTTCAAAGTCCTGCTGGACTCTCTCCAGTGCAGCTTTCAGTTCTGCTGTTTCCTCTTCTTGCTGGGCCAGGCAGGTCTCAGCTCTGGTTGTCCTGGTTCTCTCTGCTCTGAGAGCTGCTTCCAGTCCGCTGAGTCTACCGGAGACGTCTGCATGCTGCTGATTCTGTTTAGTTATTTCTGCGTACAGAACAGCCGTCTCCTTCTCAGCTGCAGATTGATGTTGTCTCATCTCCTCTTTGAGCTTCTCTGCCTCTGTTATAGGAGCAGGTTTCTTCTCAGCATCTCTTTGTAAGTCTTGAAGCTGAGCTCGAGCTTGAGTCAGCTGGGTCTGGACTTGGGCTGATTCTTCCTGTAGCCGAGCCAAGGAAGTCTCAGCTCTGTCTCGTTTCATCTTCTCTTCTAAGATGTCTTTGTTCAGATTTGTCTTCTTCTGGGAAGCCACTGACCGCTTGACGGTGTTCAGATAAATCTGGTCTTTCATCTTCTTCACCTCATCCAGCAGCTGCTGATTCTGCTGCTGAAGTGATGAAATCTTTATGTCCTTACCAGACAAGGTTTGATGGAACTGCTGCTCCGGGATCATCAGTTGACCCTGGGTGGGGTTGATCCGGGTTGGTTCAGCAGACTCCTCTTCAGCTGAGTTTGAGAGCAGAGGTTCCAGACCTGGATTTGGACCTGCAGACTGTTCAAATGGGGACTGCAGGTGGTAAGGGATCCGTCCAGGCTGGAGTCTTGCTGCCTTGGTTGGTACCACTGGTGCACGGAGACCAGTTGGAACGTTGGACTCTGCTGGTTGCTTGTTGGGGGTCTTTGTCCCTTGTGGTAGTTTGACTGGGGCTGGGGTCCGAGGTTGCCTCAGTGGAGGCAGCGTGATAGCTGGACGGGCTGCTGCACCCTCTGGATTCAGGTGGTAAGGGATCCGTCCAGGCTGGAGTCTTGCTGCCTTGGTTGGGATCACTGGTGCAGGGAGACCAACTGGAACGTTGGACTCCGCTGGTGGCTTGTTGGGGGTCTTTGTCCCTTGTGGTAGTTTGACTGGGGCTGGGGTCCTAGGTTGCCTCAGTGGAGGCAATGGAGGCAGCTTGTTCGCTGGAGGGGCTGCTGCAGCCTCTGGGTTCTGGTTTTCAGATGAATTTTCTGCAGGATTTTCACAAAAATCCCCTTCTGGTGCGTCTTCAGGGCGGTTGGAGGCCTCTAAAGGTTCTGCAACTGTTTCTGTGGCAGGAACCACGGATTCAACAGGTGTTTCTCTGTTGGGAGTTGGTTGGTTTGAGGTCTCTGGACTTTCTTTCTTGTCCATAGATTCAAGGACATTGACAGTAGACTCAGTACATGAAAGCCTCTTGGCTTTTCTAGGATGACGTTTGATTTCAGGCTCGACTGCTGGAATTTGAGCCGGCATGTCACATCCAGGATCAGGCTGAGATGGGGATGTTTCAGCCTGTGTTTCCTGGGTTTCTGCAGACCTTTCTGCAGTGATTTCAGATGACTCAGCAGGCGATGCGGTTTCAGGATTGCTGGAAGTCTCTGAAGGCTCTGCATCTGTTGCTGTGGCAGGAACCATGGGTTCAACAGGTGTTTCCATTTTTGGAGTTAGTTGGTTTGAGACCTCTTGAGTCTCTGGTTCTGTCTTGTCCACAGATTCACGGACATTGACGCTAGACTCCATATCTGAAAGCTTCTTGGCTTTTCTACGGCGGCGTTTCTTGATTTGAGGCTGGGCTGCTTCCTTTGTTGTCTTTTCCAGCGTTGGATGATCATTAATTGTTGTGCTAGAGATGCAATCATCTTTATCCTGGCACGGTAATGGCCGGTCCTCCCTGGCGCTTTCTTGTTCCGTTTTGACCGTAGGTTCACGGTGAATCCTCCAGCTAGGCTGGAAACTTGGAAGCTCTTGGGTTTTCAGAGAAAATCCTCTCTGAAATAGTGGCTTTACTGGTGGATCTTCAGCCAGCGTGTCGCTGTCAGAATCGGACAAGTATGCCACACGTTCTGTTGTGTGGATTTCGGCAAACCTTTCTGCCATGTCTTCAGGGAAATCCATGGTGTCTTCAGGTTGGAAACCTACGGCCCATCCAGACTTTCTAAAAGGTGAACTTACCTTGTAAGGGTTCTCATACACCTCTGTGATCGAGTTCTCAAGATCACTTTCATCGCTGGATGGATAGTCATAGAGATATTCATTGTATTCCTGGAAATCTAATGGGATGGACTCCAGGAATCCATCATCATGGAACTGGTCCATTGGTTCATCAAATTCAGGCAGGAAAGATGAATATTTGCCTTTCTTAGTCTTGTAAGTCTGATATGTAGTTGCCATTGTGAAAAAAGTATTTCTACTATAATTCTCCAATGTGTGATAATCGACTGTTCGTGATGCGCTCTGTACTGATGGGGACTAAACACTGAGATAAATGCCTTAGCTCTGAGTTCTGAGAGAATGTCTTACCTTTACAGTTGAAAGGTTGTCATAGAGACAGAATTCCAGTATTACATCAAAGCAGGCATAGGCTCCACCCACATGATGTCATTATAGAATTTTTGACCTGTGTGATGTTGCCTAGCAACACACCTGGCTTCACATGTAGCCAAATCAATGTTGTTGCTGTAATAGTGTGTGTGTGTGTGTGTGTGTATATATATATATATATATATATATATATATATATATATGTATTAGGGGTGGGAAAAAATATTGACACACTGAAATATTGCAATATTTTCATATGTTATATGTCAATTTATTGATATTAAAAACGCAGTGTTGATCAGTTTTACTAACAAAATCTCACGAGATTTTATCATTCTGTTATGAAATCCCGCGAGAATTCATGAATTCTCGTGAGATTTCGTCATTGTTATGAAATCTCGCGAGATTTTGTGTGTAAAATAGATCGATACCTCTTTTTTAAATGTCTTTGATATCGGCATATGAAAATATTGCGATGTTTCAGTGTATTGATCTTTTTCCCACCCCTAATATATAGTATATAAATTATGTTACAGGGGTATCTCCCAACACATCTGACTTACCAGCCAATGCCGATACCAGCAAAAAAGGCAAATATCAGCCTAGAATATTCGCCAACCGATGTGTCGGTTTATCCTTAGTTAGTAGATCTTACACACTATACCTTTAAAGCTAAGCTGACTCCGAGGCAGAAATGTCTACACTAGTGACATTATTGGGCTATGGTGTGGCAGACCACTGGGGTTTGAGTCCCCTGACCTGGCTCTTAGGTGCACCTCAATGGGCCCCTGAACAAGGTCCTTAACCCCCACTAACCACTTCCCTGGGAGCGGCTCAGGGCAGTGTAATTGGCAGTGTAATCTCAGAGCAGTGGGCTGAGACAGGTTAAATGCAGAACAAATATTCTAATCCAGAATAATAATAATATAATAATAGTTTATTATTATTATTATTATTGTTATTGTTGCTATTGCTATTATAGTTATTAACCCTGGAGGTTAAAAATCCTCTCTCCACTTCTGAAGACTGCATACAGGGTAACCTCTCCAGGATCGAGCAAGCAAAATCACTCAGGCCAAATATTTGATTGAATTTCTTTTCATGTATTTGACTCATGTTTATTGGTTCATGAAATATTTGGGAAATACTATGCAGTCAAGCTTCGGAGCGACAGCATTTATGAAAACTGTCAGTTTCGGTGCCCCAGTTTTACTTTTAACTGTGGATCCAGACGTAATAAAGCTCTGAGCTGAGTGCTTTCAGTACAATAGGAGAAAGCAGGTGCTCGGCTTCTGTTTGCGTTTGTGCTTGTGGGAGTCCCTTATGGTTTGTTGACTCAGTCTTTCAGCCACTTGTTGGGTTCATATGCGGGAGATTAACTTTTGTTTGGCCTCATATATGAGATGGAAAACAAATATCTGCTTTGGTCTCACAGATTTGCTCAGTTAACCCTCCTGACACACAGTTTCCATCAGTCCTGTGTCTATTATTTTAAGGCCTTTTTGCTCTTCTACAATGTCTCTGTAGAAGTTGAGTAGAAAACTGCAGTGTTTGTATCACTTTCAGTTGACTCTCCTCCTTTGCCTCAGGCTTGCTGATATTTTGATGTCTGATTGAGATTTATGATGCTATCACCATCACATCAGGGATGTGGGCAGTTTAAGAGCTCAGCATCAGTTTCTCGCGTATTGGATATCTCTTCCTGCAGTGTAACTCTGCTTTTGTTAATGTCATCAGAAAAACTGCCAGCTGCACATCGCTCCTATCAGCACTCTGCAGCACTTGCTGTCTCTTCCCTCTGAAGCTCTGCTGCTCAGCCTTTTCCCCCCAGATCTTCTGACGGGCTCTCCTCTCTCTCGCTCTGTGATTGATGCCTGACAGAGAAGTCAGACGGAGGCTGTACAGAGTCGACTGCTCTGCTGGGCTGCTATTGATCCTTTTTCACTTAAGCCATAATGAAGTATTGGCCAGCCTCGGGGAGTGTCAGCAGTGCTTAGCGATGCAGCAGGTGAGAGGAGCTGAGAGACTCCAGACTTAATTACCACTGGGCCTTGTGTATTCAACTTCTCTTTAAACTGCGTTGATGGCATCGGTACAGTGGTGGCGGAGGACAGCACTGCGGCATTGACAATTTAAAAAAAGGAAATCAGAGGTTTTAATTCATCATCAGGAAGGAATTAAACTCGAAATGCAGTCGGTCTCGTCTAGAGGAACTTTAAACACTGTGGCAGCAACAATCAATGTATTTATTTTAATAATGGATGACATGATGCTCTGTGAGCGACTAACTTCAGCATCTTTTAGGCTTTTTTTGCAAAGTTTTACACACCAGCAGCAGCAGCTCCAGCAGAAAGCTGCTTCAGAACTTTTCAGTAGAATAAGCTTTATTTTTTATTTAACAGTCCTTTAAATCAGTGGTTCTCAAACTTTTATAGCCATGACCCCCAAGATATTATACGTTGGTGTTTGCAACCCCAACCACCAACAAAAACTGTTGGTGCCAAATGCAGCAGGAGAAGAGCCTCCACTGCACTGTCCTGTTTGTTTGGTTTTTCAACAATCTTCTGTTTTAAGTGTGTAGTTGTAAAAATAGCTTCTGTTTTGTTTTAATCCTTCTTGTGGGAAAAAAAATCTTTTATCATATTATAATATCTTTACTCTAAATTATGTTAAAGTATCAGTATGAGTATCAATAAATATCGATATCAATAAGGAGTATTGATAATGGTATCAGTATTGATAAAATTACAATGATATACGTCTAAGAAGAACTTACAGTATTTATTCATGCAATAGATTAAAAAACGTGTTAATTTCTCGGATCAATCTCGGATTGACCCCCTGAAGTTATCCTGCAACTCCGCCGGGGGTCCAAACCCCCAGTTTGAGAACCACTGTGTTAAATTATCATCTTTTCGTGGTCTGTACACCCTCATTCCAATGCAGGAGCTGATTCTAGCTGCTGTAAAGCAAAGGGTGGGGCATGGGGGGAGTCGAAAAGCGCCTGTTGAAATCAGCATTCTCACCCAACCCCTTATAAAGTGACTTTTATTTGTTTTTTACTCTAATGCAATTTGCATGTGACCAGAAGTGAAAGCAAAGGAGACCTGATGTGATTGTTAAGTTTGTGACAGCTGGTAGATGAGGTGGATGTAAAAGACAGTTTGTGACCTTTATCTCCTGTTAGTCTTGTGACAGTTGATGGCATTTAAGCAGCATGCCGTCCATCGCCACGTGAAAAATTCTTTAAATATTTCCTTTAGAGTAAAAAATGGTACACTGGTTTATTTTAAACTACCATAAAATGCCAAAACAATCATGAGAAATAAGAAAATAAGGGTTTCTCTCGTTTAAGTGACTTTTTTCTGCAAAAGGAAGCAAATGAAGCAAAAGACGAGATGTTTCAAGTCTAAATCGGATCCAAGAGCAAGAAGACACAAAATAAAAATAATTTTTACAAAGATGTAATATGCGCTTGTTTCTCAACCCTCTGTTGAAATCTGTTATCTCCTGTGTAAATCCCTAAACCTCCTGGTACCAGACAACATAAGTATTGTCACATCCACCTTTGAAAAGCTAACATTCTTTAAACTTGATAATGTCTAGTATTCCAGGCTAAACTCCTACGTGTGGATTCAGTAAATATTTATCTGACCAGTCGCAAATGGAATTGACCTTTGAACCTGTGTTGTCCTCCAGTAGCAGACGATCCTGCTACAGAAACGCTCCTGGACATCAGCAAAGGGTCCAGTAAAAGTAAAATGGTCTACAGCATGTCTTTTATTCATACAATCCTGGTTCAGGTGAAAACTGCAGTTGTTTTTTTAGGTTGCCAAAATATTGATCTCTAAAAATTGTCTAGTTTCATGTATGGTAATTAAGTGGTTAAATGAAGATATAATCAGCCTAAAATAAACTAAATTGGGAGGAAGTGGCAGCTTAAAATCTTAAGTGCAATCATTTTGGTCTCTGATAAACCGCTGTTGAGTTTTTGCTGAACAGATTTGTAAAACTCTATTCTCACACACAGTTGCAGCAGTTTCCCTCCCACACTGATAATGAGTGGGATTCTCCGGTTACATTTCCCAGGGCTAATCACTTCACTTGTAGCGTGCATGCTGGGATCCATATGAGAAATAATCCCAAGGCCCTAATTTGTCATGCTCACACACATATACACACGCACTGGAAACATATGCTAGTGGCAAAAACGTTCCATAATTTATTGGGTGCTGTCATGCCGCTTGTTTGAGCTCCGAAGGGCTAGCTCTCTCCTCTGCCCTTAGTTGCTTATTTTTCTTATACCATTCACCGTTTGGCCTTTCACAACGTATAACGCTTAAACACACTTCCTCACCAGTTCTCTGTTTTTGGGATTCTCTAGTTCTTGTTATCTGCTACGCCTGTTAGCCTCTCTCTGCTAGCATGGCTGCTAGCGCTTTTCTGCTATCTGCTATCTGCTATCTTTCAATCAGGGCTATTTATTAATCCCAGACCTACGATTAGTCATAATTCCTTTGAACATCTAATTCTAAGCCTTTCTCATCCTAACTGGAAATCAGAGAAACCACTTTTGTTAGTGTAGTGTATCGTCCACCTGGACCTTACTCAGAGTTTCTGACTGAATTTTCAGACTTTTTATCAGATTTAGTGTTGAATACTGATAAAGTTGTCGTTTTGGGCGACCTTAATGTTCATGTTGACGATAACAACGACAGCTTAAATATTGCTTTTAAATCTATGCTAGACTCAATCGGTTTTTCACAAAATGTTCACGAACCCACTCATTCTCATAATCATACTCTGGATCTTGTCCTGACGTATGGTGTTGACAGTGAGGAACTGAAAGTTTTTCCCCATAATCCTGTTCTGTCTGATCACTTCTTAATAACTTTTGAGTTTACTTTACTTGACTACACGATGGCTGAAAATAAATTCCATTACAGTAGATGTTTATCAGATAGTGCCGTTACCAAGTTTAAAGAATCTATTTCATCACTATTTCCTACAATGCCAGATGTTAACGTCACAGAAAGCATCTATTCAAGCTTTACTCCAGTTCACATTGATCAGCTTGCTGATAAAATAGCAGTTTCAACACGCACAGTACTAGATAATGTGGCTCCGTTAAAAAAGAAGATCATCGGTCAGAAGAAGGAAGCTCCTTGGTTTAATTCCCAGCTACGAGCTTTAAAACAGACATCTAGACGTTATGAGAGGAAATGGCGCGCATCTGGCTTAGAGGAGTCTCGCTTAATCTGGAAAGAGAGTCTAATTGTTTATAAAAAATTCTTACGTAAGACTAGAACAGCTTACTATTCATCATTGATAGAGGAAAATAGGAATAATCCCAGGTTCCTTTTCAGCACTGTAGCCAGGCTGACGAAGAGCCGTAGTGCTGTTGAGCCATGCATTCCCGCGACTCTCAGCTGTGACGATTTCATGAGTTTCTTTACAAACAAAATTGTTTCTATTAGAGAGAAAATCCATGACATCCTCCCAGCTACTAACGACTTCTTACCCCCTGCAGGTTTAGAGACATCTGTAGATGCTGAAATATGTCTGGATCATTTCTGTCCTATACAGATATCTGAGTTAACCAAACTAATAGTGGCATCCAAACCTTCTACCTGCATTCTGATCCCATCCCAACCAAGTTGCTAAAGGAAGTCTTTCCTTTGATTAACACTTACTTACTAGATCTGATCAATTCATCGCTATTGGCAGGATATGTACCTCAGTCCTTTAAGACTGCAGTAATAAAACCTTTACTTAAAAAACCTACTCTTGACTCAGGAGAATTAGCTAATTATAGACCGATATCCAACTCCCCTTTATGTCTAAAATTCTTGAGAAAACAGTTTCAGCTCAACTTTGTGCCCATCTGAGCAGAAATAATCTGTTTGAAAAGTTTCAGTCTGGTTTTAGAGCTCATCATAGCACAGAGACGGCACTGGTGAAGGTTACTAACGATCTTCTCATGGCTTCAGATAAAAGGACTCCTGTCCATACTTGTCCTGTTAGATCTCAGTGCTGCATTCGACACCATCGATCACAACATTCTGCTACAGAGACTTGAACATGTTATTGGAATTAGAGGAACTGCATTAGATTGGTTCAAGTCATACTTATCTGATAGATTTCAGTTTGTTAATGTCAACAACGAGTCTTCATCACACACCAGAGTAACTCATGGAGTTCCCCAGGGTTCTGTGCTCGGACCAATTCTCTTCACATTATATATGCTTCCTTTGGGTAATATCATCAGACAACATGGCATAAATTTTCATTGTTATGCAGACGACACTCAGATATACTTATCTATGAAGCCTGATGAAACCAATCAGTTTGTTAGATTACAAAGATGTCTTGGTGACATAAAGACCTGGATGACCCTGAACTTTCTGCTTCTAAATTCAGACAAGACCGAGGTTATAGTCTTTGGACCCGAAAAACTCAGGACTAAATTATCTAGCTTTATAGTTGATCTGGATGGCATTAATTTGGCTTCCAGCACCACAGTGAAGAATCTTGGAGTCATTTTTGACCAGGATTTGTCTTTCAACTCCCATATAAAACAGGTTTCTAGAACCGCCTTCTTTCACCTACGTAATATTGCTAAAATTAGGAACATCTTATCTCAGGACGATGCAGAAAAACTAGTCCATGCTTTTGTTACTTCCAGATTGGATTATTGTAATTCCTTATTATTGGGTTGCCCCAAATATGCCTTGAAAAGTCTCCAGCTGATCCAGAATGCTGCAGCCAGGGTTCTGACTAGAACCAGCAGGAGAGATAATATTTCTCCAGTTCTAGCTTCTCTTCATTGGCTCCCTGTTAAATCCAGGATAGAATTTAAAATTCTTCTTCTCACATATAAAGCTCTCCATGACCAAGCTCCATTATATATTAGAGATCTCATAGTTCCATATATTCCAAGCAGGGCACTTCGCTTCCTCAGACTGCAGGCCTTTTGGTAGTTCCAAGGGTCTCTAAGAGTAGAATGGGAGGCAGAGCGTTTGGCTATCAAGCCCCCCTATTATGGAATCAGTTACCACTTCAGGTTCGGGAGGCAGACACCCTCTCTACCTTTAAGATCAGGCTTAAAACCTTCCTTTTTGATAAGTCTTATAGTTAGGGATGGCTAGCCTTCCCTTAGTTAAGCTGCTATAGGTTTAGACTGCTGCGGGACATCCATGATGCACTGGGCTCTTCCTCTCCCACCATCTCTGTCTCTCCATGTAGAAACCTGTGACAGTATTGCATCATTAACTGTGTTCTCCTCTCTCAGCAGATCTGGCTGGATAACGTTGCAGTGTTTGTTGGTCTCCCTTTCTGTCTTCTCCCCCCCAGCCGGTCGAGGCAGATGGCCGCCCTACCTGAGCCGGGTTCTGCCGGAGGTTTTTCCTCCCTGTTAAAAGGGTGTTTTCCTTCCCACTGTCGCCACCCCTCCGTGCTTGCTCAGGATGGGGGATTGGACCGGGTCAAGTCAAGATTCGATCCAATCTGTTGGTTTCCTTAACTAGGCTATTATGAATCTGACCTGAATTTTTCTGTCTGTTTAAGCGCCCTGAGGTGACATTGTCATGAATGGACGCTATACAAATAAAGTTGAATTGAATTGAATTGAACCTCCTAACCGTCGCCTAATACGCGGGAAACCACGTGTATCCTCCCCTCAGATTTATTTCAGAGGTGTGTGTTTGTACATGTGGATGTGTAGCATAAACACGAAGCAGTGTGGGGTTAAAATCATGAATGTTCTCATTTTCAACATGTTTAATGATGTGTTGCCTGCTCACAGCCTCCAAACAGTTCATTTTAACAATAGTTTCTTTTTTATAACCTTTATTTAACCAGGTAAAGTCAACTGAGAACAAATTCTTACTTACAATAACTGCAACAATGTTGTCTGAATGTAGTTGTTATAGATTAAGCTAATAAGTTGGAGTATTTTCTAGTAGTTTGGTTTAATCACCAGCAGGCCTCCATGACATGAATGAAACTTGAAATATTGATCTACACTCACCTGCCATTCATCAGACCCACCTGCTCTGATCCTTGAAACTTTACATGGGCAGAAACCTCCTCCTCTGACCTCATCCATCACCACTGACCAGCACGTGCTCTGTGGGTGGGTATTGGCAAAGACTTCACGATACAATACAATATTGCATTATTGTGACACTGCAGTATATTGCAATATATTGCAGTATTCTAAGTTGTACCTATGTACATACAATTGATGACTGAAACAACAAAATAAGTCAAAATTAATTAAATTCAAATGATCAATGTTCCATTTATTAAACTTAGACAGGTTTCTTTGCCAGCTGGATCTCATAAAACCATTATAAAACCATTTATAATCGTCCACCATAACATGAATATTTCTCACTTTGGGGAAAACCCAACTGAATAGATGTACAAATAAAATAGTGCTTTTGAAAACAATATTACCACAGGTGAGCTGGAATAGTATAAATGTACATGAATTCATGTGGAATTAGTAAAACAGTGAAACAAAGTATTACTGTATATGTGTATGAAAACACATATTAGCGCATATGAAAACATATGAAAACAAACATTTCAGTCTATGAAAACCTGGACACACATTTTAACTTGTACTTTCCACTGTGTGTAAAGTGTAACCTGAACCTGCAGATGCACATAGATATCAGTGGAAAGCAGGAACTTTCTTACATGCTGGACTGCTGCAAATAGAACAAAATCTTGCGAGATTTTGAAACGGAACAATGAAATCTCGCAAAATTTCATGAGTGAAAAATATCGATAAAGACTCCACCTTGCATTCATTTACACAGCAGATGTCTGTCAGCAGAGTCTCCAACACCACTGCCTGCTAGAGGCGGTAATGCGGCTTCCATTTAGAAATTCACATCGTTAACATGAGCTATCGCCGTAGGCCAGTATGATCAAAGTCACGCCCGGTGGCCCAATTTATATTGTTTCTGCTGTATATCATTAATACCGATCACCCCTAGTGTGGGGAAGATTTTCTTGGCCCACTGTGGGCCCCCTGGTACCAATGTGGCATGGTTTAACCTAGGGCTGTATACTGATTTGATATCATGATATGATATTTACATGAGAGAGATGTGATATTTGCACATATCGTTATATCGTGGTATTAGTTGTGCAAATTCTTTTGCTTTATTTTTTCGTAATCACCCGGCTGCACCTCGACTGAAGACAAAGGGGTCACATGATTATTTAATGAGGGTGGGAAAAATATCGATGCACTGAAATATTGCGATATTTTCATATGCCGATGCCATATCCTTATTCAATAACGCAGCATCAATCTATTTTACTTATGAAATCTCGCGGGATATCGTTAGAGATACAAAGTCACATGAGATTTCACGAAATACCACAAGATTTTGTAACAGAACAATGAAATATTGCGAGATATCATCTTTTTGTTACGAAATCTCATGAGATTTCAGAAAGTACCACAAGATTTTGTAACAGAGCAACAAATCTCGCGAGATATCATTTTGTTATGGAATCTCATGAGATTTCGTAACAAAATGATGATATTTTGCAAGATTTCATTAGTAAAATAGATCGATCCTGCGTTTTTAAATATAGATATGGTATTTTTTTCCCACCCCTATTAATTAAACTGTCTGGAAGACAATCCTCCCCAAGACTTTTACAAAGAAATCATCAAAAACCAGCCAGCTATCTTTAATTACTTTGATTTAACAAACATTTCTAACCAGTGTTTTGTCAGTTCCATCACTGCGATGGAGTGAAACCTTCACGTTAAACATGCTTCAATACTAAAAAACAGGTGTTTGATATGAAATGAAACTTTCAGACAAATTAGGGTGAAAATACCAGGAGATATAGCTTATCATCATCTAAAATAAATATATTGTAGTACGATATTTGGTTCATATTGCCCAGCCCTATAGTTTGTCCACAGCCTACCTGAGTATTGTTGCTGACCATGTCCATCCCTTTATGACCACAGTGGAGCATCATCTGATGGCAACATGTGACGGTGTGACATTCATCTTTAGTCTTTAAAGAAACAGGGATCCTGCAAAGACTTGTTTTTTAGACTTAATAAACAAAGTGCAAAACATGTATAAGATGGCAAAAGTTAGATTTACATTGTGAAACATAAAATAAAACTTTCTAGAAGCCTGAAAGCATCACATCATTTCCTGTTGCTTATATAAAATGAGCTCACTCTCATGTCTTATGTTCTCATGTGTCATCTCTAAATGTATGCCAGTCTTTTACTTTATTTGAAGGATTTTTATGGGATATGATTGTTGAAAAGATAAAATTTGTAGGTCTTTCTGGACAAAGCCAGCAGGAATCCATTCCACCTTAAATCCAGGGAAATGTTGACTCTATGCTGATCTGCCTGAGGGAGATTTGTCTCTGAGCAAGCTGCCCATAAATGGCCACACCACACACTGGAGATAGGAATGGAGAGAGGAGGCAGAGAGATGATCAAAAGAGAGGAGGGGGATAAGCTTGCAACAGGAGAGAGAATTAGGTTCAGAAACGGTGAGGGGAAAATGGGGGAAATCAGATGGAGAGTTTGAATAAATGAGAACTAAAAAGGAAGGAATGAAAAAGGAAATGAACAAGGACAAGAGCAAGTGAGGAAGGGGAGCGAGATCCGTTGGCCAACCTAAACACGGGAAACGCCAAGAAAGCTCTTTAAGAGTAACAGAGATCCTGTAATTCACTGGCAAGGACGGTCCTCCGCTTAACTGGAGGGAGGATCTCTTGTCCTTCACAATTTACAAGAAAAATCTAGCTTTAAAAAAACAGAGAAGTCACTCTCTGCAGTGAAATGATCAAAAAACCTCATATATAAGGTAAGTACTTTATCTGCAGCTTCAGCAAAACTTTAATCCCAAAGACAAAGCCGAGGACTTCCTCAGGAAGAGGGGACGGTGGTTCTTGTTGGAGTCTGTGGCTGCGTTTCCATTGCTGTGGCTCTCTGACCTGGATGTAATCGTATCATGCATAAATGTCACAATCTTCTAGAGACAACAGTTTAAAATACTGTTTGGGTTTATTTGTCAATTTATTGGTAGATTTCTTCCTTTCTCTCTCTCTCCCTTGTTCTTGTTCTTCCCCCATGGGTCCATTTCATTCTGGGTCTTGGAGCTGTAAAAGTTTTAATGTAACTCAGAGCAGGTTTAACTGGGTTAAAGAATCAGCCAGGAGGTAGAGGAATGTCCTAGAAAGCACTCATATTACACTTTGTGTCAACTATAATTTTGTGTGCATGTGTGTGCGTATATATTAGAGGTGAAACACTACGTGTTTGTATCGAACCGTGTGGTTGTGTATCGAACCATGAGCGCTGTGTATGGAATATCGAACTGTGTCGAGTTTTTAATTTATTTTATTAACTTGTGTTCTGACAGTCAGCTCTGTGCTGAAAACTCAGTGGATCTGCGTTTGACTACATTTAGATCTGGCATTGGGAACTATTTTGGTTAGGGATGCACGATAAAATCGGCCCCCTATTGGTATCAGCTTAAAACTGTTGTGTTTGTTGGGAACACAATATATATATCACTTTGTATGATATTAATATTAATATTAATATTTCTATTAATATCAATACTAATAAGCCTCGGAGCACCACCTTACTTATTTGATATGTAATGGAAGCAAGGAAAACTATTAAAGTCTTAAATCAACTCTTAGATTGATTTAATGAAGTGATCAGTCTCAGGACGCTTTCATGAGTTCTTGCTTGAAGTGACCTTTCATGATACATCAGAAAAACCACAAACAACGACTAGTTAAGATAATACGGAGTATTTATTAACTAGTCTACAAACTACATGAGATAATGTATGTACAAGATATATACAAGAGATATGTGAGCATGATGATCAACCAAAAGTTATCTTGTGAAAGAAATGTGAGATGGTATGAAAATGAAACATAAATTAATTAAGCTTCAGTTAATTAATAAATGTTCAAAGAAAAAGTAGGAAGGATTTCTTAATCCAACTAAACAAAGTTAAACTGGGTCTGGTAAACCGTAGGCCTGGATTAATTCACTATCACCAACTTCTTGTGACATCAGATCATATTTCATAGCAAATGATCAGGATTCTCCTCAGAGGTTCCGTCTGACTGAGGTGCTTCACTCACGTCCTGGTTCTGCTGGACTGTTCCTCAAATCCTTTGGAAGATTGTCGGGTGGATGGATCCCAAAAATCTTCCCGATCTCCTGGAAGTTCGTCCGGCTCTCTGTGGGCTGTCAGCTCAGTGGTGGTTCTGGTTCGTCCTCTCTCTCTCATCCGTCTCCCCAGAGACGTGCAGCTTCAGGACTGATGTCACGGGATGGTTGATAGTAAAGATGATTTGGGTTAAAGTCGTCTTCTCTGCATCACTCCTCCCTGAGTGATCCGTGGTTCTGAACTCTGCTGAGTTCAGAGCAGGTTTCGTCTCATTCTTTCCCCATTGTTCCAAGTTTCTTCAGTTCTGTCTTGTTCGTTCTTCTTCTCATCAGATCTCTCCAATTCTGATTCTCACAGTTCAGAGCTTCGCGCTCTGCCTTGGCAGTGGAATGTGGCTTGCAGCTTGTCAGCCAATGGGAAGCTGACAGAGTCAGGTTTCATCCAATAGTCAGACACATCTCAAATGATCATTTGACTATCAGTTAAGCGTAATGGTTATAAGCTCTGTGAATTCTAAGTGAGGCATGTGTAAAATGGATCAATTATTCAGACAGGATGAAATAAAATGAACACAATAAAATAAAATAAAGCAAAGATCTGAATTATATGAATAAAGAAAGACATTGAGTAAACAAATCCGCTAAACAGATAAAACAGGATTAATCTTGATGATTTAGGATTCCTGTAAAGAAAATACATGTGTTAGACATCATTTGATATGAGGAAGTCCATTTCTAACATAAAAGTGGATTTCAGCAGTTGGGTAAAGTGTCTCTTTCTTCACCTTTATGCTGCAAATCCTGGAATGCATGTGATGTGCATTTGGAGAAGAAACATGTAGTTTCTAATCACCAAAGTATGTCATGTTGTATATCAAAAGAAAAGTCTTCATCATGAGATTAACATGAGCTTACTTTCCTGATAATATAAAACAGTTCTTGGATGTTGAGAACACATTACAAAATTGGCTATACAGAACCAATTTATAGCAGGTCGTAAATACTGGGAAGGGTATCTCCAAGCTTGGAGGATGGGTTCACAGTTCACCGATTGGACTGTTTGTTTTACCAAAATGCAGGTCCTCTCCTGAGTTGCTCTCAGGACCGTAAATTAGTGATTACTCAGAGAAGGTCCTTCTCTGAGCAAAATTCCTCCTTGGGACGTCTGTTTTACCTCCAAATGTGGCCTTTATCCATCAGTGTGTGTTCCAAAGTATATTTGGTAAGATGTGTGTATCCTTTTGCTGAGACCTTTGGACTTGAGATCACTACATATTCCCCCACTTGATTACGAGTTCAGTTAAGAAGGAGATCGTTATCACAGATGAATTGGTCCAAAGGGAACAGCGATGATTCTTGCAGGCTCAATTTGCTTTTTCCATATGACTGATGTCATCAAGAAATGGATTCACTAAATCATAAGATAAGAAAAATAAAATTGAAAAAAAATATGCATGCACTATTCGTACACCTAAAGTAACACAGAGTTAAACATCTATTCAGGTCTAAGGGTTACAGTATGAATTATCAAAATAATGATAAAAAAGTGTACTATAAAAAACTTTAAAATGTTTTAATCTACAAAAGAAAAGTCAAAATACTGCTTAAGTGATTAAGAATTAAAACATAGCATAGAAAGAGGAAAGAAAAGAAGTGTTCATTTCTAACTACGCTAAAGTATAATCACGATTAATATCCTCTAATAGGTCATGATGGGTCCATGTGTAAATAGAGCTTAAATTTGCAACTGGATGTGAGCACATTAATGTGAAATCGAACTTCTGCTGTTACATACAGTAAATTTTAGCTCATTGTTCCCACTTGTTGAAATCACGTGTGTGAAATTGCTGTGGGACAAAGTCTGGATGATAAACTTAGCTGTGAAAGCTTAAAGTTAGGATCAAACCTGGAGAAAATTGTTTAATTTTCATTCAGGTACAGACTGTGAATGCTTAACTGAGACTTAACTCTGAGATTAAGGCTCTTCAACCGTAACGTTCAGCTTGTGAGTAAGATTGTTTCTTACTGGACTGCGGGACTTTGACTTAGGTCTGTAAGTGGCTGCATCAGAGGCCTGTTTACCCAGCTCCCTGGGAGAAGACTCAGCAGTCAGCACAGTGTCAAGTTTGCAGTGTTTAGTTTGCAGGTGTTTCTGAAAACCTAAATCAGCCCCGTACGTAACTTCGGATTGTAGCATTGTAAGGATTTGCGATGATGCCTAAGTGATGGCTCGTGGCAGGATGAGGTTGTTGAGAAAAATTGTTTTGAAGTGTTGGTCTTCTCTAAATTTCCTCATTACGCAAACCAAAGTAAGCTTTGAGGAGTCTGTGGTAGAACCGGCTCGGTGGTTCTTGTCTGCCCTGTTTGGTTAAGGAAAACTAAACCTGATTGAGTTGCTTCTTAGAAACCCCCAAAGCTTAAGAGGAGGAAAGATTCTGCAGCATGCTGGCATAATGAACGACATATTGGCTGTTAGTCTGATAGGAAGATTTTGTCACTAACAGAAGCTTTGGGAACCTTGCAGGTAGAAACTGATGTCATTCAGGTAGGTTCGGATGTCATTTAATTTGCCAAATCGTGGTTTCCATTTTTGGCAAATTAGCTGAGCAATCTCTGAAACGATCTTTATCTGTGGGGTGGGGCCTGGCTCCTGGGAGCTGGGTCCCTGGTGGGGGGTAGGGAGGGGAAGGGGAAGGGGAGCAGAGGCTTCCTGCTGGGGATCCCCGAAGAGGTGCTCTGTTCTGGCTGGGCTAGAGCTGGACAGTTCTCCTGGCTCGCCTGTAATGGCTGGTCTGTGCTGGCTTGCTACTCTGCTGCTGCTGTCGGTGGCGGCTGAGGGGTATAGAACGGGCCTGGTTGGTCGAGGGCCGTGTTCCTGATGGTGCTGCTGCTGCTGGCTGCAGTTCCGGGGCTCGGAGGTGTGCCCTGTTTTCCTCTGTTCATATCTCCGCTCGGGAGGGTGGGCTGCTCAGAAATGGGGGAGTGAAGGGAACTGCGCATCTCCGCGCCCGAGGGGCTGGAGAAAAAAAAGTACAAAGGGTCAGACTGTGGGCGCGCGGAGTCGCTGTGGAGTGTGGGTCGATAGGTCGGGGAAAGGAAAGGAGATGGAAATGAGGTGAAACGTTCTCTAAGTGGTTGTAGGTGGTTCCGCGCCAGGCGGAGAAAAAGTGTGTACTCGAGAAGTGTAAGATAAACACACCCGGGGAGAGGGAAAACAATCTTCCAAAATGAAACTTTGGAAAGAAACGAAAGAAAGGTGTCTGTTCATCCGCGGTGAAATTCTATGCGATGTCTGCCCCGCCACGGGGGGAAAATAAGATGGAGGTCGCGAGGGTATTGCACCTCCAACCGTCTCACCGGGGCACGGCGAAACAAGGTGCTATCGAGTCGGAGGGCGGTGTGTTTCTGGAATCGAGTAATAACCGCGGGCAACTAGTGGAATCGAACACAGGCCTCGAAGGCAAAATGAACGTTCAAGCGCTATTTATGCATGCAAAATCAACTTAGGAGGGGGAGTGTTGCTGCTTCTGGGGGAAAAGGATATAAGGGGTGGGTGGGGGGGTGTCCCCCACCGCGGGTGCGTCCACACCCGAGGTAAAGGGGATGAAGAGGCGAGAGTGGGTTCGTTGAAAGCGCGAGGGGCATATAGGGGGGGAACAATGGCGGTTTTCTAATTGCGGGCACCACGTGAGGAGAGGAATAAGAATACGTGAGAGGGCAGGCGCATGAGGCGAGTGCCATGTAGAAAAACAGGTTGGGGAAAATGGTAGTGTAAGTTAAGAGTTGGAGTGTCACAAAAGTATTTGTGAAAGAAATGTGGTGGTGAAATGAAAATAGGTAAGAAAGAAAAGTGGAGGTTCATAAAAGGGGGGTCGGGGGTTCCCCGGTGTTGAAATGTAGGTCCAGAGGTCGGCTGGGTGCTCGCGGGCGGCTGTTCCAAATCCGGAGTGGGGTGGTGGTCCAAACCGTCCCGGTGTCCGCTCGGGGGGTAGTGGTGGTTGGCGTCCCTCCGCCGGCGGGAGGCTGGTAGGGTGGTTGATGTAAAGATGATGGGTTAAGTCGTCTTCTCTGCATCCTCCCCCGGTGCGTGGGCGCTGGTTAGGCAGGTTTCGTCTCATTCTTTCCCATTGTTCCAAGTTCTCAGTTCTGTCTTGTTCGTTCTTCTCGTCAATCTGTCTCAAGTTGGCTGCGCTGCCGGAGTGGAATGGGTTGAGCTTGTAGCAATGGGAGTGAAGAGTCGGTTTCAATAGTCAGCACAAAATGTTTGCTAGTTAGGTATGGTTTAGTCTGTGATTAGTGGGATGTGTAAAATGGATAATTTTAGAAGGATGAAATAAAATGAAAAATAAAATAAAATAAGAAAGCTGAATTTAGAATAAGAAAGAATGAGTACAAAGATAAAGGTCTGTGTTTAGGTTGTAAGAAAATAATGTGTTGCTCATTTGATATGAGGAGCTTTAATAAAAGTGGTTTGAGTTGGGTAAGTGTCTCTTTCTCAGCTGAAACTGGAATGATGTGTGTGATTTGGAGAAGAAAATGTGTTTCTACACCAAAGTTGTCATGTTGCATATCAAAAAAAGTTGGTTATGGTTGATAATATAAAACAGTTCTTGGATGTTGAGAACACATTACAAAACAAACAAGACAACCCATTCAAAGAGGTAATTCAAAATAAAGCATGTGTTTGCACAAGAGCTTTGTTGGAGCATTTCTTTGGCAGATGCATAGTTGTAATTCTTTAACATTGGTTAGGGGGTGGGGAGGCAACGGCAGTGTTGCATTTGAGGGCGCTTGGAAAAAATCTGGGAAAAATGGAAACTTATTTGTGATAAGCTCATGATTAAAAATGTTTCAGAATTGTTGTGGGTAGAATTGAGCATTGCATGTATGTGTGAGTTGAGATCAGGATCTTTTAACGATTAATGTGTGCACCCTATTAGGGATGCACGATAAAATCGGCCCCTTGATTGGTATCAGCTTTAAAACTGAGTATCAGACATCAGCTCCACCGATTTTTAACCAATATTTAACCGATCATCCTGCTGTTGGTAAAGTCTAAAAACAAAACAAAATATTCTTCTTCTTCAAAAACTTCTTTTTTTTTCTCAGACTTTAAAACTTCTAAAGGCAATGGGTGGGAAAAATATTGATACACTGTAAAAGCGTGATATTTTCACATGCTGATATCATATTGACATTTAAAAACATGGTACTGATCTGTTTTAATAACGAAATCTCGCGATTTTAATCATTCTGATATGAAATCTCGCAAGAATTCATGAAAGTTTTGCAATATTTTCATCTGCTGATTTCAGATTGACATTTAAGAACGTGCTATTGATCTATTTTACCAATGAAATCTCGCGAGAATTCACAAAATATCGCAAGAGTTTGTAACAGAACAGTGAAATCTAGCAAGATTTTCTAAGGAAAATAGATCGATACCACTTTTTTAAAATATCGATTTGATATCAGCATATGAAAATATTGCAATATTTCAGTGTATTGATATTTTTCCCCAAAAAATTACAATATTGTGCATCCCTAATTTTGCTTTTCGCGTTGAGTATGATCTCGATGGTAAGCCGTTGTGGACAAAATTACATTGGGTTAAAAAAGGCATGAATTTTTTTGTACTGGAAAATATATCAAACCACGACAGTAAAGTATCGAACCAAACTGTGAATTTTTTGTTGCAAAAATTAAAATTCATATTAAAGTTTTCCATTTTTGTGAGGGCCAAATAACTTTGATGATTTACGCCAGTGCTTCTCAATCCTGGTCCTCAGGGACCCCTGCCCTGCCGGTTTTCCAGATATTCCTACTTCAACACACCTGACTCAGATGAAAGGCTCGTTAGCAGCTTGCAAAGAACTTGATGAGCAGTTGAGTTGATCTGAATCAGGGGTGGTGGAGTTGGAAACCTGGAATACATGCAGGGCGGGGGTCCCTGAGGACCAGGGTTGGGAAACCCTGTTTTACGCTAAGAATAAACTAGCTCCCCACAATTGGGGCATTTGTTGCTTAGCAACGTTTGCTAGTTGAGTCATGGCAGCTGAAATTTGGGCTAGCACCGGCTATTTCTATATGTTGAACTGGACATTTCCTCTGTATGCCTCTTACCACTGGTCTTCTCATGGTCTTCTTTTTGTCGTTTTTGTTTTGGAGAGGGTGAATCCTTAAACTCGGCCTGGTCCCAGTGCTCAAAATCCCCACACTCGCCAAAGATGTTCAAATTAATTGGGAAGTCATCCATTTTTCCACCACAAAGTGTTGCTAAGTGCTCACTCGCTGTTTTTTGTTGCTGTTTTTTCCGTTGAGATCTTGGTTGAGATAAGTGACTGGTCTACTTGTGATGCGGAGGAATATTAGGTTAACCGTAAGGTCACAGGTTGGAAAAAAAGGAAAGAAGATCAGTTGCCCTTGACAGTGGTGATTATACTGTTTCAGTGGTCATACAAAAAAAAAGGCCGCTGAAATGTTGAGAAAACCCATTCAGCATTCTAAAGAGCTGTATAATGAATATATAAATCAATCGGCTTATCTTTATATCTATAGTGCCTTATTTTGTGAAGCACCTTGAATTGTTTTTATGCACAGAAAGTGCAACATAATTTAAGTTTTATTTGATTATACCCATATATCTGTCTAGCTTTATAGACATACCATGTACATGGAGTGAATGCTTCTGTGTGACTCCATAAATAATTGCTTTGACTGCATCTGTGTGTTTTTGTTGTTAACCTCATTTCTTGCACCAAGTGTACGACTGTTGTTGTGTGTGTGCATGTGCATGCATATGTTGGTGTGTCCGTGCAGAAGGGCTCTGTCACCCCGAGCGAAGTGCGAGGTGAAGTGACAGATTTGGATCAGCGGGGGAGACCGGCCACGGTTAAATAATGTAGCAGCTCGACTTCATTTACCTGAATTATGGAGACGGGGCAGCCGTGTTTCTTGGGAGCATTTTTCTTGTGACACAGTCTGCCTGACGACTGCAGGCCAGACTACCAGCAGAGACGGCAGCCCTTCAGACAGTCTGGAGGTCAGTCGGGGAGCGACGACGAGCCGACAGGGAAACAAGGCGCTGATTTCTGGGTTATCCTGCAGGTAAATGGACTCAGTGTGATGTCAACCTATCTATAGTATGTAGCTGTCATTTCATTGATAAAAACAGGTGGGGGAGGGGGGGATCTTCTGCAAATGAAATTAAAGAAATACAGTCATTTGGACATTTGATTGGTTTTTAGGTGCCTGCCAAGGTTACTGTAGCTTAAAGACTGTGTGGTTCTGATTGTTGGTGGTTAATGGAGGTCTGTGGAAATTATCTTTGAGCACTTTCCAATCATTCCATGTATTGTATTTAATCTGCAACTTAATAAGGTATGCAGGGTTAGAAACCTCAGTGGTTGCCACGCAGGTTTATAAGCATGTTGCACAGCAGGTGTGGCAGCAGTAGAGTCGATTAGAAGGTGTGACTTCAGTTATGTCTGTCATTTAGACAGCACGTGGCCAGATAAGGAAAAAGCCCATCCACATGGAAGTCCTGCACCCCGTGCCTCGCACACTTTCAGCTACTCCTTTCACACATTCACAGACTGACAGTCACTGATAAGAACCCTTAAAGGTCGTGTGAGTGTGTGCGGTCTAGACTGACTTATTTCAGCTGACACCTGATGTCGAAGGTTTGGACTTCCTCCGCTGCAGTCCGGTTTCCAGTCACACTGGTTGACATTTTTAAGGTTATGAACACACAGTAGCACTGTTAAGTGCTTTTGTTTTGCCTAATATAGATGAGTATCTTACTAGTTGTGGATGAAAGCTTAGAATTCCCTTAAAGAACAGATGCATGTAAAGTGGATTCATTTATCACAGTTCAAATAACTGGCATAAAAGTGTGTTTTTATCAGAGTCCATGGGAGTCCTGCATGCTATCCTGTGTGTGATCTGGATGGGCGTGGAGACTTGCAATAACATATTGAGGTCAGACAGAAAAGCAGGGAAAAGGGAATACACAAGAGATCAAATACAGGATGAAAGAGACGGCAGCAGAAAGGTAGAGGCTCAGAAGACAGACGGAGGAAGCACACAGTAGGTCAGCCTGTCAGAGAGCAGGAGTGTGCGCTGCAGATAGAGGGTGGTGAGAGGTCCCCGGTGTGGAGATGAACCCGTTTCGAGGGGAAGGATATGTCTGCAGGTTTTGTTCCTGAGTGGGTTCGTGTTGTTTTGAGCAGCATGAAAGATTCATGGAGATGAAAAGGCTGGTTGGTCGGCAGGGAGGAGGGCACTCCGATGGAGACGCCGGCGGGGCAGGGATGGACTGCATGGAGCCGAGGTGGTCCACATCCTATAGACTGACAGATATACAACTCGTTCAGGAAGGTATGGAGCCTTGATGTTTGAATTGTCTGATTCTAGTCAGTTTTAAGACTTATTCTTCTCTAAATCCTGTTTTCCAAACAGTTGTTGTAGCTCTTTAAAGGGTAACGGGGACCAGGGAGCTCCCCAACAAATATACAATTTTGTAGACTTGTTCTTCGGTAACATTCATCTAGTGTTCGGTAAACAGTTGAAAAATGGATTATTTCCTCTGTTGTATACACGTTCAACTAACCCTGAACTTAAAATAAAATACATACTTTTCTGGTCCTTTGGGGTTTTCGTCTTGGACTCGAATGCTTTCCACAGAAATGCATTCACACAAAGTAGATGCACAAACACACTGGCTTCACTCTCCAGTCTGTCGTCTGTGGTATTTGCAGGGTTTCAGAGGCTGTTCGGGTGACATTCAGTGATGTTTACACGTGTTTTTGTAATGGTCTTGCATCTGTATGCTCAGTCACCGTACAGTCACATCACAGATGCTTCCTCTCATCCTGGAAAAGCTCCATGGACCCAAGACACAGTTCAGCCAAATGGGTAAAAGGACATGAACTGAACTGAATAAAATGACCTTTTCTCTTTGGTTTCGGTTATGGTTTATTTTGTTGCAGCAACAATGAAACCAATGCCAAAAAGAAATTTGAGTGAGTCAAGACTTTTAGCTGTTGTTAAATGAAGAAAATCAGGAAAACATGCACAGCTGTTCCTGGAGGTAGACGACAGAGGAAGGGGATTTTACAGAATTTCATGGCAGTAAGGAGAGTGCTACATTATCTGCATAGCAGAGGTTCTCCTGCCAGTCTGTCATCACATTCCAGACAGAGGACCACCTGCTAAGGACAACTGACTTCCCCATCTATGGTTTTACTCATCCATCTTTCAGTAGAGTAGTTCATGTTGCTGTTGGGATCAACACTAGTTCAACATAACAACACGTAGAGAGACCAGACTGTTAATGACGGCTCCTCTAAGGTATTCTTGCAGGGCTTTTTCAGAAGAGAATAAGTTTGCAACACTTGCATGAGTGCAGTTTTTAGCTGTCTGCATACTTTTAGCCCCAGGTTTTTTTTTTATTAGGGCTGCATGATTTTGGGAAAAACTGACATTGGAATTTTTTCTAACCCTGCAATATATATATATACATATATATATATATATATATATATATATATATATATATATATATATATATATAAGTGTGTGTGTGAAAAACTGCAAGAATTTTCAGCAGAAGACTTGAATAGCTCTAAATTATGCCATCTAACATCCTACCATGATCTTACATTTCTGTCATTCTTGCGAGTATGGGTTTTGTCTTTGAGGTTTTCTTCTTTACCAAAAACGGTTTGTTCTTCACCAAGCTGATTAACAGCGATGATGATTGGTGGATCCCTGTGTGTTGTCAGAATCAGGTACCCTTAAAATTACATAAGAACACATCAAGTTAATTTGCCTCCTACATTTTTGGACCTGATGTGACGCTGCGCATATGTATATTGCGATTGTGATGGTCAAACGATAAACTGTGCAGCCCGATTTTTAATCCCAAATTTTCTCCCTGATTAGGCAGTGGCTAGGGTTTAAATTTTATGTAGGGTACAGAATGTTGAAGAATCACATTGATATTTGTGGAGGCCAAGCATTTACATAGCCAAGTATACAGTTAAAGGTACAGTATGTAAAAAAAAAAAAAAAAAGTCAAAGGTCAATGGCAGAAAAATGTGATATATATTTCAAAACTTTGTTTCTATTGATGTGTAGTTGCTGCACTAGAATAGCTGTTATATGTTTATTTTCTTAGAATGAGTTATTTATATCTACTTGCTGGGCGGTGCACATATGGAGGCTGCCATATTTGTTCCACCATTTTTACTACAGTGTCCCTGAATGGACAAAACAATGTGTGTGAAGTGAGAACCTTCTGAACTTTCAAACTGCTGTACCAGCTTTTTTTTTAAATGGGAGTTAAAGCACTGTTTGGGATCAGTAATGCCTTAAAGACAAAAAAAAAAGAAGTTATTCATAGTACAGTCATAGTACACCTGAGACCACTGGATCCACTCACAAATGAAAACATCTTTATGTCTGGGAGAATTTTGGCCGCTAACAGCCACCATACATTAACAACAGTGCTGGAATATGAAGTAATTTGACAGAAAATATCTTTTCTTTCAAATACCCATCTTTACCACTAGATGTCTCTAATTCTTACATACTGCACCTTTAAACTTTAGAGCTTCCACTTACAGTAGAGCTGCCATTTATGTGATTTAGCTATGCTTCGTTGGCAATATTGGCATAAAAAGAGCCTAAAAAAAGGAGAAAAAAACAGTTCAAATAAACATTTACAGATTAAGCAAAAATATTTGTCTATAGGCAGTTTGCTACTGTACATACTGTAGGATGCCATGCTAAGCTAAATGCGGGGAGGACAAAGGCATCTTTTTTTAAAATCTAGAATAGGATCTATCAGAATCTAGTAATCTAAAATTAATCATTTACCATCAGCTTTAAATTCTCTATTAGTTCAGTGACCAAAAACTTGCTAATTGCAACCTTGGAAAATTAGCTTAGCAGTTGAGATGAGGGTACAATCTACATGCTCTGTAGACACCTGGTCCTTCTCAGTTGTGATGTCTCTCTCGGTGCTCGAGCCTTACACATCAAGTCTTCATCATCCACTGCTCACAAACATCATTAAAACTGCTGCTGGATCTGGATTTGACGCTTATTCAGGGAGAAAACACTAAGAATGGAAAAGACTCTTGCTTCAAGGGGGCGAGCTGGAAGTTCAAATTTTGTTTGTGCAGAATGAAGGTTATGAGCCCTTTTTAAGAACAAGTTTTTGTGGACAAGTGCCATCTGTATATATATAAATGACGTTTTCTAGTGGGTGCGGCTTTTATTCAGGTTCACGCAGTAGTCCGGAAAAGTGTGGTTTATATATTTAGACTTTTAAAGTGACGAACAACTCATTCACCAGCACAGCTCCCCCATCTTTACATACAGACAGTCACAATAAGAACATCCCAAATCTACAAATGTTATACGAGCAACAAGACTATGATAGACATGCTGGTGTGAGTCTGATATTTCAGGTGACCTTGCATGGGCTCGTAAATAGATCTGCTTTACTCTGGCGGTATACGGACAGATTTAGCTGCTAATGGCCGCTCGTGAGGCTACCTCCACCCCTGCTCATCATAATGCAGCAGGTGTACGTGTGTGCCGGGGTTTGCTGTATTACACTGCTGCAGCTGATGGAGGAAAAAGGTCACGTTGATGGAACCGGGGATTTATTTCACGGTAAATCAGCTAAACTCAGCCTACTGACCTTTTCGGTTTGCAGCATACGGTTATGCCTCCAGATCTGACTGAGATGCATGTGAAACTGTTTGTTGTTTGCATGCTTTGTTTACGAACTCCTAAAGTAATTGAGAATATCTACTACAACTGTTTTGATTTAAGATGCACTTAAAGCAAGGATTATTAATTTAACTAAAGTGCAGTCTTATAAGAGCAAGTACATTTTGTGCTGACTTGCAGATGAGTTTCTCCTTTGTCATTTATTATCACATCAAACTGGATAATGAGATTATCATCTCCCAACGACAGTGTGAATTAAAAAAAAGCCAGCTATCCCTGTGCCTTTATAATTGGTTTTTAAAGATTTTACTGGCCTAACTTCATCTTACTTTTGTGTTTTATTAGTTTTTCTTTCGTCTGCATGTAGTTATTTCACTGTGGGCTGAAAGCTGCTTCCTGCTCTGTAATTATAGGTGAATTCGCTAGACTTTGTGCAGAGTGGAGCTTCTACCGAATGACCCTCCTAATCGTGGAACTGTTAAACATGAGTGTAATTAGAGATGATGAGGAGGAGCAGAGGGGTGACCAGGCCGTTAAGCTGGGAGGGCAGATGAGGACACTACAGCGCCTGAGACTCTGCATTCGTTTTATTCTTGCTGACATCTATTACATTTAAGCTTTTGCTTTATCTTAATGTGTACCAAGTCTCATCCAAACACATCACTGTTCAGTGTTTCAGTATCGAGGCGGTCATTTATCCCATAATAAGCACTCAGAGTGAAACACTTGACCAGACTTTTCTGCTTGTTCTGGTCTGATTTGCTGAAATATTGCTCGAGCATGTCAGTTTGGATCTTCGTCTGTAAATCTGAGTTAATGCAAAACACTAATTGAAAAGTAGATTAGAAACACCAGATGCAGTCGTCCATGTTGTGTATTTAATTTTTCTTTATGTGCTCCTAACAGGATTTATAGCAGCCGGTTATCCACTTAAAAAGTTGCGATAAAAGTGAGACCAGATGTTTTGTCTACTGTTGCTGAGAAGACTGTTGTTTTCTATTTGATGAACTTTGTTACATTGCATTAAAATGGGATCAGGAAATGGAAAGTATACATTGCAATGATTATAAAAATGAAAGATAACAGATATCTGCTTAAGCCATGTTTTAAGGTTTTATAAGCAATGTTCGGAGAATACCATTGGATATCGCAGTTTAACTAAAATACGACTTACGTAGGCAACTATCCCATGAGGCGCAAAACATGTCAGAAAAGAGAAATGTCACATATGGTGAGATGCTGCACATGGAAGTCTCTCCTGTTATCTCCCATATTTATAAAGCTTAACAATAAGGCAAAATATTAAACCTTACTGTATTTGAGTTGTTAAATTGGAATGCAGTTATTTATGTTGTGTTATTGGAACCAAGTTGATTTTTTTTTGTTTTGTTATAAAATATAAAAAAGAAAATCATATCAGTTGGAGTTGGTTTTCTTTCTGCATCTTATTTTGTGTCATTTGCAGACAGTAAGCCAACTTGCTGGGTCAGAAAATTAAGACTGCAAATATATTCTGTTTGTCCACCATACAGCAGGCTTTCCAAGCTGAAAAATGTAGTTTACAATGACTGAACTGATGAAAAAACAGAATTAACAGGCAAAAATGAGGTTTTGATAACGGCAGTCTGGAAGTTGGTATTTGTAAGCTGCAGTACGTGAGTAACCTCTAGGGGGCAGCGTAGGGACGGCTGTAAGGTCAGAGGATTAAAAATTAGGAAAATTATGGAAAGTTTAAAAGTCTGTGATAGGGATCGATCGATACAGATTTTTTTTAGGGCCAATACCGATATCCTCTCATCAGCCGATGGCCAATACAACCTGCTGATATTTGGGGCCAATACTGCATTTGACCCCAAAATTGATATAATGAAAACAAATTTTGAAACTTTTTTAAGATAAAAAAAAAATAAACAAAGCACTTCAAATAAATATATCAAAAGAAACAGTGTACTTGTAACAATATCAAAAAGAAACAATGTATACAATAGGGGTGGAAAAAATATCGATACAGTGAAATATCGCAATATTTTCATATGTCTATCATATTTTTTTTTTTAAAACGTGGTATCAATCTATTTTACCAATGAAATCTCGCAAGATTTTATTCTGTCACGAATCTAGAAAAATAGATCGATACCACATTTTTAAATAGTCTACATGATATTGGCATATGAAAATATTGCAATATTTCAGTGTATCAATATATATATTTTTCCCACCCTCAATGTACAGTGTTGTATATATATATATATATATATATAAACTGCTGCCTTTATAGATACCTGTCTGTAAATATTGGGGGGGAGTATTGTCCAACACACCCAATGTATCTGCCGATGCAAATATCAGCCGGCTGATGTATCGGTCTATTTTTAGTCTAATCATAATGTCCTTGTTTCAGGGGCCTTTTATACTATAATAAAACTAATGCGGTTGTTTCTTTCTGCCGTGAACTTAAAATTAATTGAGTACTAATGTTATTTATTGTCACCATATTCTCTTCACCCAACAAATTTAGCAACTCTTTCCTGTCTGAGTTTTTTAGTGCGCCCCCCTTGTAGAATCCTCCGGTAACACAAGCAAATATGTGAACATTTGAACATTTATGCTGACAGGACAGCCGGGTGCCCCAAGTTTACTTGTTCCTTGTTTTCTTCATATTTGTCTTTCTCCTTGTTTTCCTTTTCTTCATCTTCATTTTATCTCTTTATTTTAAAGCAGGAATGAAGAAAACTTACTGACACTATACTTTGCATAACATGTCAATCCACAGTGCCCATTGTTTGGATTTATTGATTATAAAAATGTGCTGCTGCGTCTCCGTGTGCACGATGCTGCTGCTGCTGTCATTCATATGGATAGAAATGGAGTGAAGAAGGTTCTTTTTCACTTCAACAGCCATAATACTCAAACTGTTGCCGTCTGAGATGTCTTCCAAGCCCGACAACAACATCTGTTCCCGTGTTAAAGGACCGCAGGGATTTGTTGGAGAGTAATGGATAGATGTAATGCAATACAGAGATTACAGCAGGATGCTGCAGACATTTTTCTTCAGATTTACTTGCCCCTGCTTTACCTTATCTCCGATCAGCTCCCTTCCTTTAAGTTCTGCAACAAACACCTGCAGGAGCTGCTGACAGAGCCGAACACCAGCTCGTTTTATGTGGAGGGAGGTCAAACCCTTAGAGGCCTGGTTTCAGATGTGCTGAGAGGGCTGGGTACGCCGCCTTCAACAGTCAGCGTCTCTGATCATGATACTCTCTGCTGCCTCTGGGACAAGTCTTAGGTCTAGAGTTATATGACTGCAGCAGATGGATGCTGAGGCAAACTTAAATACAATTAAATTTACAATATTATTTTCCTTGAAGATGATTTAGTTTTTCATAAACAAAGACACAACATGAAAGCTTAGTAAGTTACAGTTCTGGCGAGTAAGTCATGATGACATATGATGTTCCTGTGCAGACAAGTTTCTCAATAAAAGCTGAAGTAACTTGATAACAACTCATTCTTTGCTGCAAAATGCCATCTTCACTTGACTGATGTTGCAAGCCTTTAGAAGCTGTGTGGTTGCACGGAGACATTTGATATAAGGTTCCAGTAAGCTGTAGAGGTGGTCCATCTCATACACACAGGTAGATATTACAGCTGTGCATGGCGCACACTATAAAACTAAAACATGACGTTTGAACGCAGCAGTGCACAAAAGGTTTATGGTTAAAGCTGTCCTGATGTCCACATAGATAAAATTTTACAACCAGCTAAAATTGCATTTAACTGTTTGTAAAAATCTGATGTGCATGCAGTGAAACCAGTTATGATCTCCCACCCTGGGGGCCGGACTTGTCACGGCACCCTCATTCCACAGTCTTCCAGTCAACTTTCCCACAACCGTTCTGCACCCCTGCACCGGCTCGCAAGCCTGCCTTCGTGTAACGCATCCCACAGTAAACGGCGCTCTGCAGGCTGCGTGGCTGCGGCTCCTCGGGCAGCAGATGGAGCGTTCAGATAGCGCGGTGAAGTTGTTTTTTTCAGTTTCTGCAGCAGAGTGATGGATTGTTGTTGAGGCTATGCTTGACTGGGATCCCCGTCTCAGCTCCTTAGGCCTCCTGATCCTGCTACGTGGGATGAGGGTTTATGTGTTTGCTGGGTTAAACGTGCAAAAGCACACATCTATCTTACTGTAAATGCTTTGAGATAAGGCAGCAGTGTTTTTGGTTCTTGATGATGTCTTACCCATCAGCCTAGTTTGGGGAATGTCAGGCATTCAGCCTCTTGAGGCTCATGTCTGTTTGTCTTGTGCACATCTGCATGATGAAACATTTTTTTCATGGATTTTGTAGACGTTGGAAAAGCATGCTCAGACGGAGTCTTAACTGTTGTAGTTTGCATTAATAACCAAGATGCACAGCCGAGCTTAGGGATGCACGATATTGGAACTTTGGCCAATATGCCGATATTTTAAAACTCATGTGGCTGATAACTGATATTGATACTGATATTAAAGCCAAAAAAAATAAGCAGTCATTGCAAATAGCAGTTTTGTTATTGGTTTCCGACACTTGAAACACTGAAAAATAGGGGTGAAAAAACATCGATACACTGAAATATTATATTTTCATAGGCTATGCCAAATCAAATCGATTTTTAAAAACGCAGTATCAATTTATTTTAGAAAATCCCATGAGATTTCATTGTTCTGTTAAAAACGCTCACGATATTTCGTGAATTCTTGCAAGATTTCGTTAGTTGGCTAAAATAGATCGATACCGCGTTTTTATTTGTCCATATATCTGCATATGAAAATATTGCAACATTTTTGTGAATTCTCGTGAGACTTCATAACAGAATGATGAAATATCACAAGATTTTGTTAGTAAAATAGATCGATACCGCATTTTTAAATGTCAATATGATATCAGCATATGAAATTATCGCAATATTTCAGTGTATCAATATTTTTTCCCACCCCTAGTCTACAGAAGTTTTAAAGTCTGTAAAAAAGAAGTTTTTTAAGAAGAAGATGAAGAAGAAGTAGTTTTGAGTTTTTTTGTTAGACTTTAGAAACAGCAGCCTGATTGTTTAAATATCAGTTTAATATCGGTGAAGTGGCCGATGTCCGATATTTAGGTTTGAGGCCGATATAGGCTGATACCGATAGGGGGCCGATTATATCGTGCATCCTTAGCTGAGTTCTTTGCCCTTTGATGCATACCTGTAAATAGATCTTTCTCTGAAATGCAATATTTTACTTCTAGATTTGAACAGTGATGCTTTTTTTATTTTCAATCTTAATTAAGTTTTTATTTATGCTCTTTATGATAGTTTTCCTTTAGAAATGCTTCTGAAATGATCGTCTGTTATATTTGTAGAATATTTGTTCTGTTAAAACACAACTTTCCTGTTCATCACTGAGGGAAACGTGTTAACTACAATCTATCCACATCTATGACATTTTATTATAGATTCATTTATGCTACAAGACGTGGCATCATCATCCTTGCATATACTAAGAAACAGCTCTTGAATATGTGTTTACTGTAGTGGACATGGTGCATGACAGGGTTAACTCTGGTTCTGGAGGGTTTCTGTCCGGCAGGTTGGTTTAATGTTTGTACTTTTTAGCTCGTGTTTACAGACTGAAACCCACTTTACTTTCAGAAAAGCACTGTGCTACAGGTATCAGTCTTGGAGTCCATTGCTCCGTAGAAAAGTGTTGAAAGTGCTTTAAACTACATGAACAAAACAATCCCAAACATGTTTTATAATTGAATAAGTATGAATCAACACTTCAGAGAGAAGAAATACAGGAAAAATGGTGATAAATCCACCAGTGAGCAGGTTTACACCCTCATAGTGTCAGAAAATGTCCAAGCAGATCTTAAATGTGCCGTTTTTAATTTACCATCCTCTCCGAATGACAATGCAAACGAATGTTTTTATGATTCTGTGTAAAATGAAGGAGTCCCTGTGGGATTATGGGAAGTGTAGGCCTGTTAAATTCGTTCCACAAACATTTACATTTGTCGTGAAGAAACCGTGTGGAGGACTGAGGTCAGCGTGTGTGTGGGTTTCCCTTCCTCTCGGCCCACGTCGTATGCCTCTTTCCCATGTTAATGTGTCATCATTCAGATGCAGAAGTGTGTGCAAATTTGTGTGTGTGGGGTTTCCAACTCCTCAGGATGTCTGCGCCCTGACTGGTTTGGCTTCTCAGTTCCCCTCTGCCTTTTTCCAACATCCTGTTTTTAAACACAGACACACAAACACACACCTGGGTCGTCATTCATCCACAGCTCCAAATGCAAAACATGACGACACCAAAGATCCCCCATGCACAAGGAGGACGGAGACTTGTTGGTGCAGACTAGATGGTTGCATCTACACATCTTACGTGGTTGGACCACAGAAAAAGTACATAACAGATAACAACTGCACAACATGACGCAGAAGCTGTGGGCGTGAAGCAGAAGCAGGATTGTGTCAGTACGACTGCTACAACAATCACTCCCTCTACTGAAAATGCACAGAAATGCATGTGGAGGAAGGCGTCATCGTCGGTGTACCATGAGGAGAAATGGCTGGTGCTGGAAGAGACCGAGGACGTCGTGATCACAGAGTGATCGTCTGTTATGCGTGAAGTAATTTCCCATCACTGTAAATGTACAAAATCACACAATCTTTCCTTTTAGGTCTTTAAGTTTTAATTAGGGCTGTTAAAACTAACAGGTTAATGCAAAGAGTAATGATGCATGATGAAAAACTTCAACCGATACCGATAAGCGATAATTTTCTGTTTTTCGTGGCCAATGCTGATACCGATATTAAAGCTTTAAATGATGTAATATTCATTCTTGATTGATACACTGGAATATCGCAAAATTTTCATTTGGCAATATCAAATTGATATTTAAAACGTGGTATTGATCCATTTTACTTACAAAATCTCGCGAGATTTCATCATTCTGTTACAAAATCTCATGATATTTTGTGAAATCTTGCGAGATTTTCAGAACAGAATGATAAAATATTTAGAGATTTCGTTAGTAAAATAGATCGATACCGTGTTTTTAAATGTCAGTATGATATCAGCATATGGAATTCGCAATATTTAGTGTTCGATATTTTTCCCCACACCTAGTCTTTATAAGTTTTAAAGTCTGTAAAAAAAGAAGTTTGTGAAGAAGAGCAAGATTTTTATTTATTTTTTTTTTTAGACTTCAGAAACAGTGGGCTGATCAACTAAATATCGGTGGGATGGCCGATATCAGGCCGATATAGGCCGATACCGATAGGGGGCCGATTATATTGTGCATCCCTAAAATCTGGTGTATTTACATAAGTTTTTTTCTTTGTTTTTTATGTGTCCCTATCAAATAAAATTTTAAAAAGATATCTGCTGATATCGGGTCGATATTGGGCCGAAATCGATATTCGCTTTTAAAGCCATTATCTGCTCATACCGATATCGGGCTGCTAACATTGTGTATCGCTTGTAAAGAGATTAATTTTTTTGAATCAACTGGGGGTGGAGGGGTTGTTTCTTTTTCTACATTATAACATAAACAACAGTAATTACTGATACTGCAGTAAAAACCTGAGTTTATCATTAACTCTGTGAGAGATGCTGATTCTGGGAATGCAGTTGCTTTGTTGCATCGGTTTTACACTATGTAAAGCACTTTGAATTGTCTTATAAATGTGTTCAGATAAACATGAACTTTCATGCAAAGTGAAAGTATTGAAGAATCTTGATGATTAATTGTGGTAATAAATACTGTGATTTATTGTGAAGTTAAGTAATCATGACATTCTTAGAAGAGACTATGCTGTAATAAAACTCTTTAAAGGAGGATGCAAATGCAGACCTGACATACAGGAGGTAAACGGATGACTCCACCTGAAGGACTTTATTCTCACATGAACAAAAAATGCAGCTGTGGCAGGAAATCTGTAAAAAAAAAAAAAACCCAAAAAACCAACTTGATATTTAAAATAACAGATTAAAGGCAAAAACAAATGATAGGTAGACACAAAGACAAAGATCTGTCCCTGAACAAAGAAAAAGCTGGAATATTTACACTGAAGGAGGGGCAGGTGGGACGGGACTAAACCTGTCAGAATACACGAGGGACAACCTCGACAAAATGAAAGAATAACAGCAGTATTAACACACTCTAAAAACAGTATCTGGACTGCAGTTGAAACAAAAGACTTATTTATATTGATAGAACTTAATTATTTTGGTTTGGTGATTAAATCTTTTTTTTTTTTTTAGTCAAACCAACTAAAAACCCCACTCTCTAATCTAGACATGAATGTATTCTTTCACTCAAAGTAAATTTATTAAGATGTATTTTAGCTTTAGCATGCATGAACAAAAATGCTAAAATAATTTTCAAAACTCAACATATTTGGACCACAAAGGCTTATGGGAAAAGCAAACAGAAAATTACCCTTTTGTGATTGTTATCCTATAAATTTGAGTTAAGTGTTTACTGCCTTTGTTATGTTCACATTCAGAGAGAGTGTTAAAGTTTCACCATGAGTCTGAAGGACAGTAAGGAGAGAGAAACTCACCACCATTACCAATAGTAAGTGATGTCCAAGATTAGGGATGCACGATATAATCGGCCCCCTATCGGTATTGGTCTATATCAGCCTTAAAACTGAATATCGTCCATCTGCCACCCCACCGATAATTACCCGATATTTAACCGATCACTGTTTCTAAAGTAAAAAAAAAAAGACGAAAAAAAAATAAACTACTTCTTCAAAAACTTCTTTTTACAGACTTTAAAACTTCTAAAGACGAGGGGTGGGAAAAAATATCGATACACTGAAATATCGCAATATTTTCATCTTATATCATATTGACATTTAAAAATGCAGTATCAATCTATTTTAGTAATGAAATCCCGCGATATTTCATCACTCTGTTATAATATCTTGTGAGAATTCACGAAATATCATGAGATTTTGTAACAGAACAATGAAATCTTGCAAGATTTTGTAAGTAAAATAGATTGACACCACGTTTTAAATATTGATTTGATATTGGCATATGAAAATATTGCGATATTTCAGTATATCAAAAGTTTTTTTCCACCCCTGTTTTTCAAAGCGTCGGAAACTGATAACAAAACTGCTATTTGAAATGACTGATTATTTTTTTCAGCTTTAATATTGCCTCGATATCGGTTATCGGCCACGAGTTTTCAAATATTGGCGGATTGGGTATTGGCCAAAATTCCAATATGGTGCATCCAAGATGGAACCAACATAATCTCCTTATACATTGTGTTGCTCTTCTATCACATACTTTGGATTTACTCTGGTGCAAACTTTAACTGCCTACATTTGTATTAAGAACAAAAGAATAATGCTGCAAAGTGTTAAAAATCACAGCATCAAAGTAGTGGAACATATTTAATTAAGTTGATCCAAATAGAAATTTTCAATTTGCACTGACTAAATAAAAAAAAGCTGAGTTGAATCAAAAAATAACAATTTCAATTAGTTAAGTTTAATGTAGTTCACTCATCTTAATTTTATTAGATGTAACCAATTGAAGAAATATTTTTAAGTTGGTTCAACTTGGTTCTGTTTTCAGTGCAGAAATCCTCAGACACAAGAAATATGATTTAATGCAGGAGAAAATACTAAAGCTAGAGCTCAGAATCATGAAGGTTCACTGAAAACCAAAACTAAAACCCTGAAACTCATTTAACAAAGATCTAAGTGGAAATGTAGCAAAACACACAGACCTTAAAGCACATAACAAATTAGCCAAGTTAGACGTAATTATAAACATAAGCTTTGTCTTCTCGTATTTCTGGTTTTTGAGTTAATTAAAAAAACATCCATGTGAGTATAAGTCTCTGTTGCTCTGAATGTTGCTCCTCTATCTGCATTTCATGAAGCTGGAATAGCAGTGTTTTGGTGTTGCAGGTTGACCGGTTTTCCCAGTAAATCTGAGCCGTTGGAGACGCGTCACGTCACGCCTGCTGAGCCCCCGGGCTGAACAGATAAAACCCCAGAGTCCCGTTACAGCAGGTGCCAGCATATCCTCCCAATCTAACTGTAATCAACATTAGTTTGATGTGATATTTACTCAACACTGGACTCAGCTGCACTGTGAAGGACTGCAGGGATCAATGTAACAGACTCAGCTCTGAAATTTGGGAGCGTGAATTGAAAAGGATGTTAATTTTTACACTGTAGCTGGAAAATGAAGAAGTCAGTCCATTTCCAGATATTTCTGTTATAAAACAAATATGCTTTTTTAATGCTTCTTTGTCCGTAAATGGACTTCTCCTGTAGTTCCAGTGAAAACCAGTGTTGGACTCAGATGTAGTAAAGCAGCCTGCATCAGGCCATGAGTCATGACTCGGCGTTTAACAGAGTTAGATCAGAGAAACAAAAGATTATGTGTAAAAACCAGCAAAAGGCAACTTTGTGAGGTCATCGCCTACAGATTAGAGAGTACCGAGTAGGAGATGAATACCCCAAAGTAGAGAAACAAAAAATCCAAACGACTGTAAACCAGAGTGGAATCAGCTTTGAGTTTCATTGATGCTGAGAGCAGGGGTTTGGTGCTTCACAGCCTCCTCTGAGTGCTGATGAGGGGCCTGAAGCAGCATCCGCCGCTCATTGAGAAGAAGTAAATGATGCGTGCTTCCACATCTGTCTCTTATAACACCATAAAAAGTCACCAGATTTGTTGCTTGTTGTCTTTTTGAAAAAGTGCTGCTAGACGGGCTGAAAAAATGCTAAATGTAGCGCCAAAGTTGCTAATTTAGCTTTTCTTTCTTCCTCCTTGGAGCATCGAACATGTGACAGACGTAGTGAGATGCAGCATCAGTGTACGGCTGCATAGTTAACTGAAGAAGAAAAACCTTTTTCAGATGATTATGACTAACATGACCTGGATGAATTTACAGCAATATGTCGTCGGTCCAGATGAGACGGGAAGTTTCTGTCAAAGATTCAAGGAGAGACGAGAGTTAAAGAAATCATACTTCTGTTGCACCATGAAGTGCCACTTTTCTTCTACCTATATGTATTCGATTTCCAGCTGTTGTTATTCACTCAACGTTTGATCACATCATGTTGTTTTCTTCAGGATAATCTCTTTGGATTTGGCTTTTTGTTGTAATGAAAGTGGAAAGATGAATTTTGGCTGAACTGGACTTGCAGTCTGAATCAACATGTCTGAGTTTACTGACTGTAAGTTAGTGTGAGAGTTTAAACACCACCTGTTGATGCTGGTGGTGGCGGCCTGTTCTGCTGCTGCTCGACTCCCATCAGTGCGTCTGGGTTTGGTGGCTGAGTCTGGAACATGTGGCTGTGGTGAACTCATCACAAATATGATTGCTGCCCTCACTCTGTCGCTTCTCTCCGATCGATCCCAATTTTGGCTCAGAGGCAAGCTGTTAAAGTGGAGGAGTCACGGTGTGTGAGTGTTTCTACCTGTTTGCATCACCCTGCACCTCCCCTCTCAGGCGCATTCATTAGCGTTTATTGGTAGGAATGTTTGATGAGCCCGGCTTGCAAAATGTGCTGAAAGTAGCACGAGTTTAGCATAAAAACTTGCAGAAATAAATGACTGCAAAAGTACTTTTCTACCTCTCGGTGCTGCAGCGGCTCAGGGGAGCAGCCCCGAGTGACCCCGTGGGACAAATCCATTTTAGAAAACCTGGAATCTCGACACATGGCTAGATATTATTTTTGCCTGCATGACAGCGGAAGAGAAAGAGAGGAAAAAGAGACTGTCTGCATGTACAACACACACTCGGTCAGCAGGGACCAGGGAGGGAAAAAGGCAGGAGCCTCCCAGGCATTTTACTCATGTAGAGAATGTAATGAAATCTGAGCCACTCTGCCTCCGCTCTCCCCCTCCCCTCCTCTTCTTCTTCTCTCTGCTTCATCATTGTGGTGCTTTGCAAACATGGCATTAAAGGGACAGCCGTAAAACCCAAATCTGTGATTAGTGGTGATAGTTATGATATTCAACTTAGTGTTGTTTAATCTCTCTTAAGCACAGAAGTGGTTTAAAATGTTTTTTCTGTTGTATTTGATGTGTCATTAAAGCCAAACTAAATTTGTTAGGAGCACACCGTATTCAGCTATTCTCAGGAACAAAAACCATCCTACGGAAAAGTAAAAAAGAAAAAAAAAATCTGAGAAAAAAGTCAAAATTCTGACTTTTTGTCTCAGATTTTTTTCAGAATTTGCAAAAAAAAAAAAAAAATCTTTTTTTTTTTCTGAATGTTCTGAGGAAAAAAAGTCATTAGCCATTTCTCAAACTGTGCTCTTGCCTGAGTGCACTGGAACACAGTGTGTAGTGCGCACTGTCTACTTAGTCTGTTGTGTACACTATTGCTACTAAATGCTGAGCTGAATAGAGCACTGCACTTACAGGAAGTGACGGAATAGCATTGCCCCCGAATGTGAGCTAACTCTACTGAGCCGGTATAACCGCGGCCTCAAACACATGACCAGCATGCTACATATACATTAGTAATTATGTCTGAATATGTTAGGCTGTTATTAGGGCAACATCCGGGTACTTTCAGAGCACTGAATATTCGCTTAGATGACAGCATAAACACACTACACACTCAGAAATAGTGTTTGAAGCGCTCAAGTGCGCGGTTTGAGGCACGGCCTTAATTCTGACTTGTTTCTCAGAATTTGAGTTTTTTGAGAAATTTGTGCAAAAAAGTCTCCTGATTTCGTTTTTTGTCGTTGTTTATTTTAATGTTCTGGGAAAAACATCAAAAATAATAAATAGAGAATTCTCCAGATTTTTTTTTTCTTTTTTGTGTTCTGACTTTTTTTCAGAAATTTCTAAAAAATCTCCCAATTTTTCTTTCATTTTTTAAATTTTTATAATGTTCGGGGGTGGGGGGATTCTGAATTCAGATATTTTTTCTCAGAATCCTGGCGTTTTTTCAGAAAAAATATCCTAATTTTAAAAAAAATTATTCGGGGTGGTGGGGGGGCAGAATATTGAGATTAAAGTCAGAATTCTGACTGATAAGAATAATAGTGAGACATTTTATTGATAGAGTGCTTTTACAGAAGCTTCTTCAATGGCCCTACTACCCCTCCGTACCATCCAGTGATTAGTCCAGCACTTTCACCTTGAGATCCATTCATTTTGACATTTGATACCCCATCTTTTTCTTTTTAAACTCATTCAGTCACATATGGAAACTGAAGGATAATTGATAATCTTATGCTGATGACAGCCTGTTTGTTTCTCTTTTAAATGGAACTTTGCTTGTATTCAATCAATAGCCCTCCTCCAATCTGATTGGTCAGCCCTTCACCAACTGAACAACATGCCAACGGCCGGTTTTACGTTCAATCAGCTGAAAGAGCGCAGACGGCTTTGGCCACGGCTGCAGACAGATCACACCGAACTGACTCGTGTCGCCAACTTCAAAAGACTCGATGCCGACAGGCGAGAATCATCGTGCTGTGTCTCCGCCTTTAGTCTGATTCTCCTGGTTCTATTCTTGTTTGGTGTCGTTTATTGGACGTCTGAATAAACAGGCCTTACTGGGGATTTAACTATTTATAAAAACAAACCAGCCTCAATAGCACGTGGAAGAATAACATGTTTGGGTTTATTTGCAGATGTTTTCAGGACTAGTTTGATAATTTTCTGATTGACTGCATTTGACTCCCAAATTAATATAACGAAGGATACAAATAAAGGTAAATTTACAACTCTTTTAATATAAAAAGAACAAAGCACCTCAAATAAATATATAAAAAAAACGGTGCACTTGTAAGTAAATATTAAGTAGAAACATTAAATTTTTAATAAATATATGAATAAGTGTAAATTATGTTGAGTGGGGGTATCGGCCAACACATCCGACATATTGGCCGATGCAGATACCCGCAAACAACGCAAATATCGGCCTAAAATATCGTCCACCCGATGTATCGGTCGTCCGTAGACATTATTCATTTTATAAGGGGAAAATAAACAGATAAATAAACTTGACCAGATGGAAACTCCTGCTGTAAACCAGTAAATCTGAAGCTGTTCTTCCTGCAAACTTTACCCAGCTGTTACACTTTCATGATACTTGCTGACATCAACGAATAACAAGAACAAATTCCTCAGAATTTACTTGTTATGATCAAACCAGACCTTGTTTGTGGTTTGCGACTGCAGCTGTTTGCAGCCTTTACTGCCCCCTGCTGATGATGAAAGCTGATTCACCAAAGATGAATTCTCCTGAACTTCGTAACGATGCATTTTAATCAGTCTCTGAAGTCGGACAGCGACAGTCACGGCTCGACCGCCACGTTGTGCTCACTGACTGAACGCTGTAAATGACTGTCTTTAAAGGAAGTGAAATGAGGCTTGCTTTAACCTGCTACCGCTGCAAAATGATGCTTACACACTGATGCATAACATACCAGTAAGTGGGCATTTTTCTGCTCCAGTACTTTCACACACTTGAAGTAGCAGTTTGTCTTGAAGATCCTTATCATGTCATGGATTATTAAATCTGTTACCAGTGATTATGTTCGTCACTTTGTTTCAGCTTTTCTATAAAGTAATGTTTAAAATGAGCCAGAAATTCAAAGCTGTTTTTCTACTGTTGTAATTCTCTTAAATGGAAATATTCAGGGTTATTTATGAGAATTATGATAGACTGTTGTTTGGCAGCGCAGCATTGGCTCATTTACAACCGCAGATTTCCTGAAGCCCTCACAGTTTGCCTGTTCACATTAGAAAACTGAATAAATCTTCTGAGCCAATGTCACATTGGTTGACTTGTGACAAATGCTGGTTGAAGGATGGGATGTCATCCCATAGGAAAGGGTGGCCGGCATGAGGAGGAGGTACCGGGATGTTGTGGCTGTTTATGGTCTTCCAGGCTCCTGATCTTTAATGAATAAATCATCAAATCCTCATTATGTCTCGTTTCTTCACCCAGTCCAATAAACACCAAATAAGTCAGCCAGTGTTATTGGCAGAGAAGATTTATGAAGTTTTTCCTGTGTGCAACCCACCTACTCCTGTTTTCCTTACAAATGTGGCTCCATCTCAAGGGAATAAACAGGTTTTCAAAGATTTCCTGCCGAAAAGCATCATCGCAACAAAGAAATAATCCATAAAACATTTATTTCTTTCATTTTTGTGGCAAGTTTATATTCAAAGAAAAGACTTCTGTATAACCAGTATGGATTGTGAATATGTCCTCCTTGGTGATACATGGATGTGGAATTCAGTCGGTTCATTAATATTCCCAAAGAAAAATCACTTCATTAAGCTTTCAGTGGTCAGGAATCAGATGAAGGGAAAAACTTCCATCCGGGACTGAGTGACTAATTCGTGAAACCTTTTCATAGAAATCTATTTATAGAATTGGCTTTGATTTAAAGCGAAATGTGGATTGGGAATCGGTTACAGCAACTTGGAAGAAGCCTTTTGGAAGCTCACTTTCTTCTGGGGAATACTTAACTAATTAGGTATTAATTTTCCAAAACCTCAGAGATGAAGCTGCTGATTAGCTAATCTCGTCTTAATGTTATGGACAACAACATAAACATGTTTCTCTCTGGAAGTTTTACCGTTCTGTGACTCAGTCAGGAGGATTTGATTCAAGCTACCAGCATAGATCTGAATTTATCCGTCCTTCCTGCAGATTGAGGTTGTTTTTTTTTTACCAGATGGCAGATATTGGCGTACCGATATTATCTGCCAATATCTGGATTAAAATCTGATATTGAAAAATGTTGGTATCAATTATTACCTTTTTACTTTTTTTTCTTTTTTAATGATGCAACAAAAACTCGTGGCCACACATCACTATGGATGTCAGAAAATATCTATACACATATATTACAATATTTTGTGTTGCGATATCGCATTGATATTAAAGTGCTGTATCAATATTTTTTACCAACGAATTCTCGCAAGATCTCATTCCGATACTCCAGCATGTGGAAAAGTTGCTGTTATTGAGGAAGAACTTCATATCCCAGGATTCCTTTCAGAATCATGTGACTATGGTGCAGCTGCTGCTGCTACAGACTGACTTGCTTTGAAGCTGCTTATAATATTTCTGGTTTTTAGTTGTTAAGTTACCAAGTTGTCAGAAAAATTAGTATCAGCCACATGTTGGCTGGCTGAATAGATCAGTATCTGTTGATATTGTATATCAGAAATTAAGAGATGGACAATATCGGTATATAAGATATCGGTAAGAAAAGCCAATATTGACCATCCCTAATGTTGATGTAATGTTTCTTTACAACTAAGTTTTTTAAATAACATTTTTGTATTGGGTAAGGATGCTGAGATTTTTTTCTAAAATAGTAAAATTGCAGCTTCTGCTTTTTCTTTTTTATAATCTTTTTTTTTCTTCTGTCACAATCTCATAAACACACACCTGAGTGGGATGTTTTCAGGGCTCAGATATTTGAAATAGAAAGGGGGGAGGAGAAAAAAGGAGATGATGGACCCACCACACTGGATGCTCACATCACCACTCTGTGATCTGATGACTTTTATTATTTTCTAATTTAAAAAACAACAACAACAAAAAAAAAAACAGGACAAAATGAGGACATGGGGGGGATATTCCTGTAAGGAGGCCAGTGATGAGGGAGTTGATGGTTTATGGATCCTAATGCGCTCATCTAAATGTAAATGAGAGGCAAGGAGAAGACAAGCTGTCTGTCTGAGTGTCGGATGCTCTGAATCAAAATGTTTAGGAGGCAGCAAATTGTGTTTAGTGACAGAGTTCATTTCAGTTTACCTCAGTGTCGCAGGTAAGGATTGAGATTCACCTAAAAGTGCTCTGAACGTCTTTCCAGTAACTTACAGCATCAGCCGGGAGAAAGTTGCTGAACTCTGCAGCTGCAGTGTGATTTCCAGGAGCATCTTTCATGACTTAATGAATGATTCAATGAATTTACAATAAACAACAAGGACTTAAGGTGTATTTTTTTAAAAGGTAGTAAGTAAAATTTGCAAAGAATTAAGAAGGATAAATGATTCACCAAAATGTCTGATTGGATTGGAGCTGATTTCACACTTTGTGTAAATAGCATTTAACTCTGCATCCTGACAAAGCTGCAAGCCAACGTCAATGCTTTTTGTCAGAAGGGACAGGCCAAGAAACGTTTTTGCATCATTACATTGTGTCCAATAAGAAAAAGGTTTCTGAATGGTTTTATATGCAAAAAGCACCATGACATGAAATATTCTCCCCACCATCCACACAGTGGCGCGTAGTCCTGCGCACAAACCAAATATGCATCAACTGAAACGAGTCGCATGAGGGATTTCAAAGGTAATGCAATATTTCATTTGTTTCTGAAATAAAGATAGAGAGGATATATATATTTTTTCACTTTGCAAATTCAGAAATGCACATTTTGATGAGTCATTTCCTCTGTTCTGTGTGGCCACTGATCGACAGTTTTACAGAAAACGAGAAAACAAAGCTGAGGATGTTCCAGATGTTGGCTTTGACACAGACATGAGGAATATAAGGATGTTTTCTACCAGAATCAGGTTTTTAAAGGTTATCAAAGGCTCAGAGGGTTGAGCCACACGTCTGTGCTACTTTAGCTTTAAAGGGTTAATTTTGTGCATTTCTTTTACACCTGTAACTACTAGTCGAAGTACTTTCTGGAATTTTTTTAGGATAAAAACTATTTTGGTTGCTGAGCAACTACAAACCCAACAAAAAGCCAAAATCTGAAAGATGAATAATCGTTGTGGTCAATGTTTACTGACCAATAATAATGAGATTTAGACTATTTTAATGTAGATCTTTATTTAAATGAAGATCTTTATACATGTAGACTTTCAGTTGTGTCATTTAGTGAAAGAATAAACATCATAACGATGACTTTAATGGAATTAGGGATGGACAATATTGGAAATTTGGACGTTATCCAATATGCAGATATTTTAAAACTTGTGGCCGATAGCTGATATCAATACCGATATTGAAGCTGAAAAATAATTTATGTAATATTTATTCCTTGCACAAAATTAGATAAATACCTCAACTTGTGTTCTGTATAACAAGTCAAACTTAATGACAGTTGTTCAAACAGAATTAAAAGGATATGTGCGATATATTCTAGAACCACCTGGATTTTCTTCTCCCTGAGGGGAAAAAAAAACAATACCCAAAAACAGGGGACATTTGGTTATTTACACAAGAGACCGTGTATAAACTCTGTTCACACAGAACATCCTAAAAGAAACTGTTTTTAGAAGTTTAAAGTCTGTAAAAAATAAGACATTTTTGAAGAAAAAGAAGGTTTTTTTTTTTAGACTTTAGAAACAGCGGCCTGATCGGTTAAATATCGATGGGGTGGCCGATGTCTGATACTCAGTTCTGAGGCCGATATTGTCGGATACCGACAGGGGGCTGATTATATCGTGCAACCCTAAATGGAATTAAACCATTTGTTGTGATGCATCAGGTCACTCACATCCAGTCATTGCCATACAAGCATTCAGGCAAAATAGATGCCATGAAAACAGATTTTTTTTTAAAGTATAAAATTCTGAAACAGCAAGAAAAGAACAGAGGAAATGATCAAATAATAATGACAATAATGAATAAAATAAATAGATTTTAAAAAAGAAAAAAACTAAATAATAATAATAAAGTTTGTCAGATGCTGTTTATGGAGGCATGATGGCCGTGTGGGATGTTTTCAGCGTGCTACCTCGGTCATGGTGGATTCTAGTCTGCTTTATTTCTGTAATAAACTCTGTTATTGCTCTGCAGGATCTGTCCAGTTGAAAATGCCTCATAATTTGAGTATTTTTGGCATGTGAGCATCCAGCTGCTCTGCAAGCAGGTCAAACAAGGATTTGGTGTGTTGATATCCCGCCACCGCTGCAGATACTGCCACCCATGGCCTGGCTGGATGTGTGTGTGCATATGGCAGAGGATTAGCCATATTAGCCATGTCAGATACACACATGTGGCTGGCGCAGATGCAGTGGAAACTCAATATGCAGAGCTGGAACGACTGGGTCACCAGAGGTGGTTTAGCACCAGCTGTGTGTGTGTGCGTGTGTGTTTGTGTTTGTAACTAAGGCATTGCTAAAGCTTCTGGGATCCCAAAAAGATGGCTAAGATCCAGAATCTGGAGGTAGGATGATGTCCAGCTTCATGTGTTATTTTAGCTGATTTAGAGGAAAACTAGTTACAGCAGAAACAGAATACAGCAGAACACCTCAAACATGGTTTTCTTTGAGAATTTATGTTGGAGCATTTTTACCGGAGCTGCATTTACTTGATATTCCACTAAACACTCAAGTAAGACTCATTTTGGTTATGATCCGGCCACGAGCAACCAAACAAGGGCATGATCAGGCTCTGCAGTTGGTGATTTAAACTATGTGAGGTATTCAGATTTTATTTGCCCTGCTGGCTGTAGACGTTATGGCGCCGTAACATCTGACTGGAGGATTTACTGCTTCAGGATGATTCCTTTCACTCTCCTCAATACTCAATTATGAGCGACTATCCCGCTACTTTTAGATGCATCCCTTCTCCAACACACCTGAGTTACTTCATTTGATTCAGGTGTGTTGGAGAAGAGATGCTCTGAAGGTTTGCAGGATAATGGCTCTCCAGAACTGGACTTGGCCACCCTGCTCTAACTCATAACAGGAAAACACTTGAAGACAGAACCTTTTTCAGTGTCTGCCGTCTTCATTTTACATCATTCCTGAAGGAGGCAGCTTCCCATGAACAAGCCAGATATTCTAATGATTTTTGATCTTACGAGATCAAATATCAAAAACATATTTAAAGACATTTAAGTAAAATTTAGAATATGATCTTGTATATCAGGATACATTTGTAGAGATATGATATATTGCTATATATTGCGGTACTAAGCATGACAATATATTGCGATGTTGTTTACAGCAAAGTACCCACAGCTATGTGTAAGAATGGTGCATCTGCAATGCTGCCAGATATCAGATACTAGCAGGTATTTGCTAATATGTGGCTAATTCTAATGTTTCTAACAACTTGGTAACTTAACCAACAACTTAAAACAAGACATATTATCAGCAGCTTCAAAGCAAGTCAGTTAGCAGCAGCAGCTGCAGCGTAGTCACATGACTCTGAAAGGAATGCTGGGATATGAAGTTCTTCCAGGATAACAGGGACTTTTCTACTTGCTGGATCGATGCCGACAGAAGAACGAGATCTTGCTAGATTTCATCACTGAATGACAAGATCTTGTCAAAAATATCAATACAGCTTTAAAAAATGTCAATATGATATCGCGGCACAAAATATTGTGATATTTCAGTGTATCAATATTTTCTTACATCCTTAAACAAAAGAAATCGGTGCTTTAAAAATGATGTAATTCCAAGTTTCCTCTTACAGGGATGTTGTTTGCAGCACAAGCTTTTGGAAATAAGACAGCCGTGCAAAACAAACTTCTGGAATATGATATTAATTCCATATCTACTATGAAGAACAGTAATTCAATTGGAATCAGTTAAGTTTTACTAAAGCCATTAGTTTTCAGGAACAAAGCAGGTTGCCATGACTACGGCCCAGAAATAAATGAGTCTTTATCCTTGATGATCTTGCATCATTTCTCTTTAAACATGTTTTCATGTCTAAAATCAAAGTCCAGGTTAGAGAGAGCTGTTTGTTTTTGAGACTTTCATATCTCATGCAGTGACACATAAAGATTGGAAATGAACTCTTATTACTGGATGCTTATCTCCATGGTGATGCTCCATCCAATAGTTTGAAGAATTTTCAGCTTTTTTGCATGGAAGGAACCCTCAAAGCCAAATTTTTTTGGACATGCAGGGTATCTTGAGCTGATAACATAGTGGTCACAGGATGCGTTACCATGGTAATATGACAAGTGCTGGCAGAGCTTTCTTATTGTTCGACATGAATGTATATGGAAGTAGAACAGGTGCTCCAGCCTTCCTGTTGGTTTAAATCAAGACTGTGGTCAGCATGAACAGCTGGCTGTTTTTTCTTTCTTTTTTTTTTTATTACTCTTACAAAAACAGATTAACCAAAACATATCAACACCATATAAACTTTAAACTAAACAAAATTTAAATTCAACATCAAAAGTGGTCTTAAATTTTATTTTTTTTCACCAGCTACACATTTGCCACCAGAAAACAATCTGATCTACCAGGTGTGATGCCACAAATCTGTCTAGATGGAAGAGTCTCATCCACCATCCTAAATAAGCCTTGTGTGATTCATTTGGAGAAGAAAAATTATCAAAATTGGGGCTTAAGATTTAGTGAAAGTAGGCCACAACAGCAGGAGTTAAGTGGGGGAAGTAAAACAAAAAATAAGTGTTTTTTTTTTTTTAGTACTTTTTCTTGCCACCAGTCCCTTTTGGATCACCTATGACATCACTTCCACCTGCAGAAGGATGGCTACCAGTACACAACTGGGGAGCAGTTCCCTGTGCATTGGAAGCTCATGCGAATGGCTCCTGGCCAAGCATCAGTAATGTGACAAGTTGGGAATGAAAATGTGTTGGCTGGTCACCAGTAAAACACCAGTTTGAGTAGACGAGAGGTTTTTCAGTGTTTTGCACTCAGTTCCTGTGGCTGCATTTGGCTGGTTCAGCAGTTACACCCTTGAATTTTACTATTTTTCTGTAGCAGCGAAGCATTAAATTTCCTCTCAGATGCCTAAAATAAATGTTTTTCTTTCATAGCTCCTCTATGAGGCGAGAAATGCTGAAGGTTAAGTTGTAGAGGGAAGAATATGCAGCTATCCTGCTGCATTTTTCAGCATGGAAGAAGGCATTTGTAAAGAAAATCCTTTCTTTTGGCTGCAAAATGAAGGAAAAGTCTGAGACCATATCCTGTGGTGAAAAAGAGAATAAAACTATGATCCTTAAAGTTGACTTTGCTGCTGGAGTTGAGGCAGTGTGACGTCTCAGCCGCCCAATTATTTAACACAAAGCCATCTAAAGCTAACAGAAGGAGACATCTAACGTTTCCTTCAGTTATGTTTCTTAATCATCTGCCCGCTTGGATTTCCTCCCAGCTGCCATCACACCCCACTCGGAGCCCGATGCCAGGCTCTCGTCTTTTTTCCTGATTTAATATTTATGTGCTTCCGGCCATGTTTGATTTGGGCCGAAACCTGGAGTGTAAAAAGCGCCTCATCAAGGTTAAAGGGATTTTTGTGTTCTCACACATTCGCACTCTTTCACTCCTGGAGCTGTGTGGGAGTCCATTAGAGAAAGCCACGAAATGAATATCTGAAGGGCTGAAGTGGCGGGCGGGGAGATGAGTAAGAGGAGAAGGGAAGAAAAAGCTGATTCTGAAAGGCTTTATTTTTGTTTTCGCTGACTGAACCTCGGGAGTAAAAGTGTTTTCTTGTACGAAAAGATGAAAACAAAAGCTGTTAAGAGACCGCGGAGGGAGCTGGGCTGGACTTTTAGAGATTCTTGCTCCTCTCAGATTAAAACCACATTGTTTTAGCAGCACACACTGGTATTTCCTCTCCCAGACTGCTCGGTGCTGCTGGGTGGAGCACCGGGGGGAATGCGAGTGCCTTGCCAAGCAGCACTGCAGATGACTCTGGGCAGCACATGGAAATACTTCTGCTGCTCTCACCATACCAAAGCAAGAGACGCCTGTGGTGTTTCAGAGAGAAAGTCATCACTCCACGTCAAGTTTGGCAGCTAGAATTAAATAGCGATTCCTGCAGCCTCAGGCTTGTAAAAACTTTGAATTGTTTTAGTAACAACCACCTTATTATATAACAAACACTGATTTAGTGTGTTGCCGGTTAAAAACAGTCTGTATGTTTCATGCAGCTGCAGTGTTTGTCTCCGCTTTAGGATGATCATTGATTTGCTGATTTATCCTTTATAGTGGTTCCCAACCTGTTTTCCCACAGAATCGAAGAGCCGTGGACCCTGGGGATACACAGTATTGGAATTTTGGCTGATATCCGACATGCCGATATTTTAAAACTAATGTGGCTGATATCGATGCTGATATTAAAGCTAGAAAAACAAGCAGTCATTGCAAATAGTAATTTTCTTATCAGTTTCCGACACTTTGAAAAAGAGGGGTGGGGGAAAAAAAAAGCAATATCATGAAATATCGCAATATTTTCCTTCATTTCACCAATACTTTTTAGACAAATGAACGAACAAGCACTCTTGCCCTGTTCATAACTGTTTGCTGTCTGTTTGTATAGTTTGATACCTCAAAATATTCTAATTATTTTTTGTGTGTTTACCTTAAACCAAAAATGGTGTCATTGTTGCTATTACCATTATTATTATTATTATTATAGTTTGCACAAAGTCAAAACCAGTTTCTTTACTTTCTTTTTTTCTGCACTACTCTATTTTTATTATTGCTGCTTTTAGATTTTTGGATGTTTCACGTCTTTAAAAAAAATACCTCAGACAACCTTGAAATATTGTCAAATTGCATTATATTTGGGTATATTTTTTGCATTTATTTGCATATTTATTCAACCAGCGTAAGATAAGAGATTTTCAAGTTCATACAAATATTTCTTATGCTTTTAAGTTTGTCTCTTTTTTTTATCCACTGTAGTATCGAAAATGGTATCGAGTATCGAATATTTTTTAGATATCGATATCGAGTTTGAAATTTTAGTATAGTTGACAACCCTAGTAGTAAAGACGAAAATAGTACAAAATTTGTTAAAGATTTTGTGCTGAAGTTAATTTCTTACTTCTCTGACGTTGCACGTTAAGCTTTAATCCTGGAGCACTGATGTTGGATGAGTAGCGTTTAAAACCAACATAGCATAGATGAGAATCACCCGACCCTGGTAGTCTTGGATTGGAAAAAGAAAAGATTGTTTAAAAAAAACAAACAAAAAAAAACATGCTCTTTATCATCCATTTAGGCAACATTCATGCTTCTCCGATCGTCTCCCGTTAAAAAAAGAAAGAAAGCAAGAAAAAAAATAAACTGGCCAAACGTAAACAACATTGTGCTCCTAGTTTTAACAACTACAGCAGCAGGAGTGAACTCCCCTCTAATGACCCGGATCAACCAGTGACTGAAGCCCCGTGAGTCACATTACCACCCTCACTGCCATCTTGGCAGAGAACAGCGTGGCACAGGTCCCATGATTTCTGGCTGACGGTAGTTTATTTCCAGTTAATGAGGAGCCAGTCATATCTGAGATCTGGGTGTGAAAAGCTTGTACTGAATGATGTTTTACAGGGCAGCAGATTATATATGTGTTTTGTAGAATATAATCTGTAGGAATTAAGACGATTCCGGTCCAGCTCCAGCTGACAGATCCTGTGAAACAGAAATATAATCCGGAACTGAGAGAAACTGGAGCAGTCCCCACACACAGCTTATTTTTCCAACAGTTGGGGCAACCCCTGCTCTGAAAGGCTTGTGATGGGTTTAACCTGTAGCTTTATTTATCCAGTGAAAGCTAACAGTGCACACATGCTCTTTTCCAGTAACGCCCTGCTTCATCTGCTGGTGGCTGCTGGGTTTCTCTGCAGGAGCTAATAGGATTCTGTTTGTTGTTAAGACTACATTATGGGATGGTAACTGCAGAAAGCCTGAAAAGTAACTTCCCCCACCCAGTTTTTTAAACACTTCTACACTTTTGAACTCAGAATCTTTGGTTTCCTGACTCTTCACCACTCTGCAGTTTAAGCACATTCAACATCAAAAGATGGACGTCATGTAGTGAGAGTTTAACGCTGCGTTGTCTGAATGCAGGAGAAGTTCGGCAGGAATCTCTTCAGGGTGTGAGAATAAACATCCAAGCAGTCTGAAAAAATCTTTTCCCAAGATGACTGGTATTTGTTGACGAATGGGATCTGCTGGTGATTTATAATCCTAAACAACTTGAAAACTGAAAATTTGAAATTTGTAATCTGACTGTAACCAGGCCACTTTCTTACATCGTTCTAAATCAGATGCATATTTATCAGAGCGATCTCAGCTTGAACGGGCATATCTTATTTTCTCCAACTTTTACATCATTGAAGGGAGACGGACGTCAGAAATCTGCGGCTGGCTCCTTCTCTGTATCCGCAGAGGTGGCAGCCATTGTTCAGATTTGTACTCTCTTTCTCCCTCATCAGCTCAATTTTGATGAACTTTCGCACTAATACACAAACAGATGCAGCATCCGTACTTATCGCTGTAAACGCAGCATGCTGCATGACATGTCGTCTTCTGCACATGCAGGTCATGGATGTGGACAATCATACAAAATAAATGGGATTTAAGCATTACGACCTGCGGTGTGAACATACCTGTAGAGTCCTCATTACCCACAAACTGAATATGTGTTTTTTATGCTCTGTTAGCATTGTTAGTTTTTGACTGTCGCAGTTTTGGTCTCTGTAACTTTACATGTGAGAGTTTCTGGTCCAGACCAGCAGATATTTGATGCTACTCTAACATCTGTTTTCATGGGTGCTGGGAACAGAAACTGAACTGGTTCTAAGATGGCATTGGCTCTGAACCAGAGGTGGGTTTCTGTTAAAGGAAAAGGGGGAAGTACCCCCTCAGATTGGATGGTCGTAGTTTGAAAAACTCCGGAGTTATTGTGAAACCTTCCTATAAGGAGAATCATCTGTGAAATAACTGTATGGTGATGCTCCAGCTGACGTCATTTGATGTATATTGGTTGAACATGAATGAAACACTGGTGTCTATTAAGTCTTCTCATGGCGCGGTACAAAATGAAACACTGGAATGGAGCAAGGAAAGCATCCAAAGGAAGAGCAACGTCATTTCTATTTGTTTACCAACCAAGTTTGTTGGATTGCTTCAACATTCCTGTCTGTGGTAGAAGAAGAGGCCCTTGAGGATTTGTTGTCCTTTAGGAAGCTCCTTATTTTCCTCAGCAAGTCTAGAACTATTAGATCCAAATGCTAAAAGACATGGGGTCTCCCATCAAATTAGCTCACATTCCTGCAGCACTGACGTTCAGCTCTACGTAACCATGTGTTGATATCTAAGCTATGCTTTGAATATGGTGGTTAACTTCCATCTGAAAAAAGACTCGAAGCACATAAATTTCTGTTTCTGTGTAGCCTGCCTTTCACCTACCACTTAGTGACAAGTAAATAAGTCATGTGTAAGTAAAAGTAGTGAAACCCAACGAGTTCAAAAGGTTAAAAGTGTCATTTTGTTATCCAGTTAAAGAAGGTTGTAGCTGCTGCATTGCACCGTCTTGTACATTTACATTTCCTGGCGAGCGCAGCTGCTCAGCCACTCTGCAGCCCCCTGAGATCCCAGTCAGCCACACTGACAGCCAAACTCTGGGTCACTGCTTCCTTCTCCTCTTCCTCCACCTCCTCCTCCTTTTTCTTCATATTCCAGCTGGCGGATGTAATTGAATTAAAGAGGAAGCTCATTCTCTTGCATGCAGAGGCATGATTGTTGTTTTAAAAATGCACGGCAACAGATGAACTGCAGGTGTTTTAATTGGTTTTTATTGATGGTAGCAACTGATACTGAACCTCTGGCATCACAAAAAGCAAATATTTTTTTCAGCTGAATAATCGCACTGTTCTTCAAGCTCAGAACAGATGCACACATGAGGGAGATGCCCAGTTCAGCTGTCATCAGTCAGCCAACTCATCTGCCAAAGCAATCCGGGTTCTTGCTGAAAGAACATTTGAGTTTTTCTGGGCAGCACTTCCCGCTTACTCTCCTAGTTTTCCCCATTCTCTTACCTCAAAGCTAAGCCTGTTTCAAATATAAAAATACAGCTGCCAACTAATGCAAAATTATCTGAATGATCTGATGATTTGAATCAGGTTTCTTTAAAAAATTGTTACTTTTCATCATAGTAAACTGTTTAGTTTCCAGCCTGTAATGGATCGTCTTTTACAGGTTTTCTTCACTAGTAAATGGAAACTCTGCTAATTATAGACCTGCGCTAAGTTAAAGAAAGTTGTTCTTTTAAATATAAATTCAACAGGCTTGAGAGGCAGTAAACCAAACCCAGTTGAAGATAATTAAATTGAACCTTTTGGTCTTTTAGCAGAAATTGTAGTGCTGAGTCACAGTCTCCTAAATAAGCTGGCGAACATGTGCCCTGCAGTCACACATGGTGCAGTTTGGAAACTGCATCTATTTTCAGTCTGTGTGGTCACTTCTGTGGATTCTCTTTAAGTAGCTTTTAGCAGGGCTTGATAGGAGCTCACACACACACACACACACCTTTAAAGCCAATAGTCTTACAGGGCATTAAACCCCCATTTTCATTTTCCCTAAAGCAGCTTTTGTTTGAAGGTGTGTGAAACGCGGCGCTCCTGATAACGCAGCACTTTGTAGGTTATCGACTAGCCGAGGTCTCGCTGAAGTGATCTCTATCCAGTCTTTCCGGAGATGGCCCACACTCTTTTTCATGTTTCTGACTCATAATAGGTTATATCTTAAATCTTTCTTTCACCCAAAGAGCTTTGATATGATCTTCTCTGATGTATATGTGCTCGGTGATGGATTTAGAGATTATTTGCCGTTACAGGGAAAAGGGCAGAGGGCAGCGTTGAGGAGCATGCAGGTGGAGAGTGAATAAAGAGATCATCTGTTATCTCTTTCATCTTGACAAGTTGGATATCAGCCCATTTTTCAACCACCATCTGGTTTGCTGAAGTTTCACACATGCTACGTCTGGGCTCTTGGCTTGATGCTAACCTCAGACCTGCACTATGTTTTACAAAGTTAATTGATATAACGTCAAAATAAATTAGAAAATGGGATTTGATCATTTTTTAAATCAACAGCTACCACACATTTATAGACTTCAATGCAATTGAAGTTGTATTTTCTTCATTTTAGTAAGAGGTAAAGCTAATTATAATTTGAAGATACTCTGATAAATGAAAGAGTTTTTAATTTTATATGAGCAGAAACTTCAATGAAGCTTGAATTCCTGATCAGTTTTTTCTGCTCCTCTTTTTTCCTGGTTACATTTTAGCTGGGTCTCCCAAAGCTGAAGCAACCTTACTGTCTCACAGTAGTTTAGCTAGCTTCTAGCTAACGGACAAACAAGCAAAAACCGAATATAATGAATATTTAAAGATTAATGATAATAGTGACAGAAATTATAACAAATACATTAAAAAGTCCTATTTAATGGTCTTTTTGGGGGGATGGGTGTGTGTGTGTTGCTAATTGCTTGCTAACATGGTTGCTGCTAAATTAGCATCAGCATGATTTAGCATTCTCAGGGTCACTGCAGACTGGATTTAGCGCAACCTTAGCAGAAACAACTGCACTGGTCAAAAATGTCTGATGTTTAAAGCAAAAATAATTAAATCAAAACTATGCACAAAAAATGATTAACCTAAAATGAACTAAACAAAATTTTTCTTTTATTTGAGAGCCGCAGCTTCACACGCCCCATTCACCAGTGGGAAAATATGTTTGAGTCGATATCTACCATCACATTAAAATGCAGACACTTGTAGCTTTGGAGGTCATTGTCAAAAAAAACCATGTGTGCATAAGAATAAAACAGACACACCTTCCTCTTATTTTCACTTTGGCAATGTGTCCAAACTAGGGCTGCAACTATCGATTATTTTTGTAATCGAGTAATCTAGCGATTCTTCTGACGATTAATCGAGTAATCGGATAAATTGGACATTTTGCAAGTTTTTCAAGTTTCACAACCTAAATTGATTGTAAGAGCTAGAATTTCTAGCTTTCAGAGTTCTACAGTGCTGAGTTTTCCCTGAATGCAGCACTGATGCCCCCCCCCGCGCTTCTCTGCCAAAAACTTAATTGTTTAATTGTTGCTTCCACATCTGCACATTTAATTCTGCTTTACTGAAATGGAAACAATTGGCCATTCATTAGAGGACCTAAATACATATTCAAGTCCACAACACTGCGGTATAAATGAAAGGATGATCAGCACCTGCTGAACCGACTCCCAACAGTTTTTAAAAAATCATTTATTTATTGTTATGAAAATTAAAAAAAAAAAAAACTGCTGAGACCCTCTGATAGACTTTTAACCTGGTATCACTGGTAATGTAACGTTTGATGTAGTTCAGCGACTGTAAACTTGAAGGGGCTTTTATTTTGAAAGTCACCGGATGCTTTCTGCTACTTCTACGTCTGATTTCCTCCTATCTGAACTAATGCTGCGTTCCATTTCAACTCGGAAGTCGGAAATTCCCAGTTCCGAGTAGGAAGTTTCAACTGGAACGCCCCCTGAAGTCGGATTTCCCACTCGGAAAGTCTGACAACTCTCGCAGCTCCGAGTTCAGATTTAAAGATGGCCGCGCCCTGTGTTAGCAGTTTTAGAAGCTTCTATAATGTTACATTTATTTACACTTCTTACTAATATTTTGTTGCATAAATCAATCGTACACGTAGTATTGGTTTATACAGATGTAGGGGGAAGCTGCTGTAGTGAAATTCACATTTTTCATGTCGTATATGTGAACTACAATGCCTGCTGTGCCAACAACGGCTAATAACAATAGCCTTAGCAAACACGTTGTTTTGCTAGGTTGCTAACTGGTTTTCCGACCAGTGAGCTGGAACGCAAGTTGGTCGGGTGTGACGTCACCCCCCAGTTCCCACTTCCCAGTTCCGATGAAAATGGAACGCAGCATAATGAGCTGATTCTGGAAGCTGCTCTGTCAAAAACAGACTCGACGCCCATATTTAGAGAGCTGCGACAGCGTGCTTCTGGCTCGAGCTGCGTGTCCCCGGTTGCGACTAAACCATTGATTAAAACGGTCTTGTTAAGTTTCGGAGGCCGCGCTGCACACGGAGCGCAGAGCAGACGGACCCGCTCTGAACTGCCTTTACTGAGCAGGCGCAGCCAAATCCACGGATTATACAAATAAATAAAGGACTTATATCATTTCTATGTCATGGATCACGCGCGTACCGAACCGCGGAGAGGGAACTGTGTTTCCTCTCTCTTTCGGTCCAGTTTGTACGGTCCCATACAGTTTTTCCTCCCTCCACTTTAGTTACGTCATCACCATAAAGCTGTTATGTTCAACAGAAATACCAGTCCGGGCGGAACGTCCCTTGCGTTAACGTTGTGCAACAGAAAAACCATCCGGGCGGATGCGCAAAATGCAAAGAGTGAATTTAACGAATCCTCGAGGCAGTTATTTTGCCTCGAGCAATTTTATGAATCGAGTTACTCGAATTACTCGAGTAATCGTTGCAGCCCTAGTCCAAACCTTTGACTGGCAGTGCATATGTATTTGATGTGACAGAAGTTTTAAACCCGTCCCGCTTTCTTCATCGGTGGGGTTAAAGGTCAGCAGGAGGAGAGTTGGCGTTTGGCTCTAATAACTTTACTGTGGATAAACATCCTGCCAGTGGAGCTGAGGAGGAGGGACGCTTGTGAAATAGTTAGTTAATGTGATTTATGTGTTTGTTAGAAGTCTAACTGTCACCGTCTCAGCCCTCATGGTAAATATCATCTGACTGGCTGCCAGCCCTACTTGAAACACAGGTGCAAGCTCAGTGTGTGTGTGTGTGTGTGTGTGTGGGTGTGTGTATGAGTGTGCGTTGATGCAACAGGACCTCAGCAGTATTCAGTACCAAAGGTTATCCTGCTCTATTTTGAGTCTCTCTTTGACCGTCTGTGACACACAGTTGTTCACCCACATTTTCTCCCTCGTTTTCTCAGACTTAAGATGACAAAGTAGCCGTATAAGATTTGATTGGAGACTTATTTGTCCCTTTGTCCCTCTGGGCTATTTTTAGAATCGTCTCTGTATGCAAATTCTCTACTGGGTCGTGGGTCTTGTCTGTTTTCAGCTCACTCCTACACACAGCTCTCATAACCCATTCATACCTGACAATAAAATTGATCTGTTCCTGGATAAGTTATCTGATATGGAAATGATTGTGTTAGTCGGAACCATTCTTTAGAAAAAGCAAATCCTCTCAGCTCAACGAAAGGTCAGTTAACACTACCTTTTCCTGCTAACTTAGCAGCTAGCAGCTGTAGATAGCGGGACTTCCTTGTCCCGAAAGTGAACTGCACGCATTTTCACGCTGAGATCCAATCATGGAGATGGCAAGGAAGCATTTTAATGTCGGGTAAAAATGGAAGGGAGTATAGATGGGATGTTAGTCCTGAAACGGGGTTGCATGTTAGGATGAGTAAGGGGAGTTCTAACTTATGAAGGTTCGGCTTGTTATGTGCAGTTATACCTGGCTTTAACCGTCTGGGGCCTATAAATGGTTGTTTTACACTACTTTCGTTTTTACCTTTACATTTCACTTTTAAAGCAGTTTACCTGCCTTGTTCGGTGTCATTCTTTTCAGCACAACCGCACCAGTGTGATTTTACAGTTATTTTTTCCATTTTGACACACTGTATTAACACAGTTGGCCTAAAACCATTTAAAAAAAAACATAATATCTGTGTTGAAAAACCTTTGATTTTTCATTGTGAAAACCACAAACTTGTTTCACAAACCATTTTTGTAATTTAGAATGCAAATATAAGTAGTTAGTTTTAAAAATATTTGGAAAAATTGGCCTTCAAAAGAGAATTGCATCAAAATGCAACAAAGTCGAAGGCGTTTTTTTCCCCCCAACTATTTACAAAACAATAATCACCATGAGATGCCACAAAGATTAATTGCTCCAATCCAAAAAGACGGTTCCTGTCCATCCCAAGACAGAAAGAACATTACTGGTCTGATATTTCCAGGGTGTGTTAGTCTTCCTGCCCACCAGTAGGCAGCCCTGAAATCTGCTTTTGGTGAATTTTTGGTTACTTCTGCCACCTCCCCTGCTCCTCAGCAACCAGATGCATAATGTCACATAATTTTCTTATTGGTTGGTGGTTGCATTTTTCTACCAACAGTAAAGAGGTTGTTAGGTTTTTGTGACGCCCTTTTTTTCTTGCTTATGAGCACTTTCCATAGAATTCACTGTTTTTCCCGTTTTTTTCCTTCACTATGTACTGTAATATCAGTTGGAAAACTAGGTTGTACATTTTAGATCATAACTCTGGTTAACACGATTTAAAAACTGTTATATAGTTTGAAGTCTTCACTATCCAGAGAAGTTGCGGAATGATTTCTCTACTGTATGTGGCTGCGTTTAGCTATACGTCATCGTAAATCAGACATGCGATCTGGACGCACCGGTGCGTCCAACGGCCCCAGATGGATAACCTTCAAAGATCTTCTGTCTGATCTTCTCTGGGCCAGAGAGCCCATCTCAATCTCTTTTTAGTGTTTTCTGAATTTCTGTTGAGGACTGTAGAGGGAGACTTTATCTTCTATAAAAACCAGGCTTTGCCTATTTTCCCTACAACTCAACCTCATATTGCAAGACTGTTAAAAATGTTGTAAATGTAGCTGATGGTTGTGGTTAACTGGCTTGTCATCACTCTGCTCCTGACATGAGCTGTTCTTACAGACAGATCAGGAAGAGCTGGTACTGCTCTGGAAGCAGTTTCAAGAGATGGGTTATGCAGGAAGACAGTCCAATAATATCTGTTTTGTCATTTCATTTGTTGGTGATAAAGCCATTAAAGAAAAAAAAACTGAATTAAAATCAAACTAAAACACCAGTCTCTGTAAAACATGGTGCTTTTGATTTGCATTGATTTGCCACAGAGTTAAACTTCCCATGGTTAGTTGGCATTGAGAACCCATGAATGCTCCTTTTCCATCTGTGGAAGCATTCATCAAAGAGCCAGAAATGTACATTTAATCCAAAGCATGTTGTAATCGACTATATTAGACACATGACACTCAGTCTGTATTATCTACCGGAAAAATTGACCCCATGACCCAAATCCTTAACAGCAAGTCACCCCGCTCGAATCACAAGATGTCCAGCTTGACGAGGGGACTTTCCGTGGACATGTAGGTCAGTCGGCTGGAGCTGGACGTCGTGAGAAATTGGCCTCCCGGGGCAGCAGAATTGACGAACCACAGCAGAAAATCTCCATGTTTCTCTCCGTTTCATCCCCTTGTGTATTGCTGGGTCTGTTTTTGCTCTGCGAGCAGGAAGTGAAATCACTCTGGAGGATTTGTTTTGCTGGAGAATGACTTCATTATTATTATGGCTGACCTCCCCTGAGCTTCAGAACTTTGTATTTTGGAAATGTTTGGATGTCTCATTCCTGCTCAATAGAAAACCCCGGTGTGTATTTGTGTCTGTGATATCTGGATGATAAGACTCCAGCTAGAAAACATGTTTATGTTTAATCCTGGTGAACATTCAGATATGTTGGACATTTTAGAGGATAACCGCCCAAAGAAGAAAAAACCCACTTTCGCTTTGATGTGAAGTTTGTGGTTGCTGATATACAAGAGCAGAGTTGTTGATCTGGGAGTATTATTGGTGTTTTTTACCATCTGCTGTGTACTTCAGAGTTCAGCTGTCAAACACGTGTCTCTGCTTTTCTTTTGATGAAAGTTTTGTCAGTCTCTTTTATTCCTCATACATGGTTAACGCTTCTTTGACGATGATGGCAAATTCTTTTGTGAAGTTACTATACATCATGTGACGCCAATGCCAAAGTAGTTTTTCATCCTTTATAGGCCTTCACTCTTTCAGAAACATGGAAGGTGACTTGGCTTTCACTCAGACTCTTCTTTTGTATCCAGAACTGTCCTTTTCAGAGCCAACTCTTAAAGGACCAAGTTCACGTAAAGTGACTTTGGCTGCTTTCACACCTGTTCGTCCGCACAGTGGTTTGGTTCGGCCCAAAAGTTGTAACAATGTTGCAATTCTCAACTAGTCCGGTTCACATTCACCATTGTGTTTACCTCTGACCTTGTGTTCAAGCTTTTGTACTCATGAGCACCTCTAGCGTTCAGGTCAATATTGCACCATGCGCACATGGCACGTGTCCTCGCATAAAAGTGTGCGACACATTGGAAACAAATGGGCGCCATGATGCGGATGTGTTGCCAACTGCAAGTACATTCCAGCCATTAGGATGCCATAATGTACCACATGAAGATGGCAAATCAACACAGAGCTAATAATTATAATGCATATGTTATGTCATGGTTCCGTCCTGGTCCTAGAGGGCCAGTGTCCAGCAGGTTTTAGGTGTTTCCCTGCTGCAACACACCTTAAATGTGTCCTTACCAGATTTAACATCAAGCTGTTGGAAATCCTTTTAATCTGAATGGAGCAGGAATCATGAAAATCTGCAGGACCCCGGCTCTTGAGGACCAGGACTGAGTATTGCTGCTTTATGACCTCATTCAGATCAAATGAAAATGCTCTTTACATAGCGGTACGTTATTTAAATTAAAATCCAGTTGGGTTCATTTCACAATATTACTGTGCACCTAAACATAGAAACTAGTGACCAATTACAGTTTAACTCATAGATCCTAAAAAGCTTATTGGTGTCCTTCAATTAAAAAGCACATTTTGCAGTTTTTTCCATAGAAAACCTCTGATGGTCTTTTCCTCCTTCACTGAATGGGGATGTATGAACGTGCCAACTGGCAACCTGTCCATTGTGTACCCTGCCTCTTGCCTGATAACGACTGGGAAAAGCTCCAGCCCCCCCAGTGACTGAATTGGGTTAAGAATGTGTAGAAAATGGATGTATTGGTTGATGAATGGGGCAATCTGGCCCCACCCACATCTCTACCTGCCAACTGAGGCTAGCAATGACTTGCTAGGCCAGCAGACTTGGTGGCTAGCAGCTAATGCACACTGGCTAACTTCCTTACTTTGCTTCCAAGAGTTTGTCATTTCATTGGTTCCTCACAGCAGATGCACAACATCCGTGCAGCTCCACCACATCAGTGCTTCCTTCAGTGTTGAAGGTGGAACACATTTATCTCCAGCCACGGTGACGATGACTAATTTCCTCATAAAACATTTTACAAAACAAAAGAAAAATACTTACGGTCATGTTAGCGGGGTCAAAAGTGTGTTTACTAGAGAAACACTTTGATCTATCTGAGATCACACTGCTTTGAAACTCATTTAATCCACACCGCCTCCTTTTTGTTGGCAGTTATTGTCATAGTAACCAGTGGAGATGGGAGTCGCACATCCCGAGGGGTGGAAAGCTGCAGATGTGAGGGGAAATCCGGAGGGGTGTTTGTGTGCACGGGTGTGTGTGCATCCTTTCTCTCACCTCGCTGTGAAGCCGGCGATAAACAAACGGGTTATTTGCTTTGCTGATGTCGCGGGCAGCATGTTTAGGCAGGCAGGTCGGGCTGCACCAACGGAGGGGAGGTGGGGTGGAGTTTATTTATATCCACACACATCCAGACGTGCTCCCTCTCTAACACACACACACGCACTCTGATGGCTTTTCTTCCCAGACTAGAAATGGAAGATGCATGGTGAAGTAGCTGTTGGGTCCTGCTGCAAGGAGTGAGTGTGTGTGTGTGTGTGTGTGTGTGTGTTTAACAACAAAGGCAGCAGCTAAATGTCAGCAGACAGTTTCAGCCTTTTGTCTCTGCAGAGGAGGTCGACCTGCTCCTCTTTGAAACTAATAAGCTGCTTGTCTTTGAGTGTGAGCGTTAATTGAGAGAGTGCTTGAAAGTGTGTGTATGTGTGTGTGCTGCCAATGGGGAATAAGCCTCCAGTGTTTTCACACACTGGACCACAGACGAGGACGGTGGCTCTTCTGAGCTTAGCTGCTCTGGCTGCTGCTGATTGTTAACATCATGCTCGGTGAGTAGAAGGACTTTCTGCTCTTTATCAGGTGTGTGTGGGTGTGTGTGTGTTGATTTTCTTAATCTAGAAGCCTAATTGGAAAATCACATTACAGTTTTTCCGTTTTATTGTGCTTGTTTTTGTCTTTGATGAATGAAAGGTGCTTTTGTTTCAACATTAGTAAACTTGCAAACTTCGTTTGAAGGGATGTGTAAGTGGCTTTTCTCAGCAGCTGTTCATCATGTCTGTCTTACAGACGAGTGACGTCAGCTGCATCTTATTGTTTCCTTCTGAGTATTTTGCCTCATATTTTTGCAGCTTTTGCTATACTGGCACAGTTTGGTGTCTGCATGATGTCATGCTGTTTTGCTGATCCCAGCTCCGGGACCTGTATGATGAGCTATGCAACTGTTTCAGGGTAAACAAGGAATGTAAACAGTGTGGGCTGACGTAACTGTGTAGACGTGGAGCGTACCAGAACTTCTCACCGTGCATTAGTTTACAGCCAGTTTTTGCTCTTCATTTGCTGCTCTGGCTGGAGAGTTAATGCCATCTTCTGTTAATCTAAAAGAATCAATCCACATATACCACATAATAATGATTGGAGAGGTGCAGGCATTATTTCATTTTAATGATTTAATGAGACTGAGTGAATGGAAACACAGCTGATTTTTTACATGAAATAGACACACAAGTTGGCTAAATTCACTAAACTGCTTTAGCAGAACCAGAACCAGTATGTTCAGTATTTTATCTGAATATTCAGTTTTATGAGTATTTAACTGGTGAAATGTAATATTAACTGTAGAAATGGTGCCGGTCCATCGGCAACTGATTGGATCGGGTCACTATGATTTAAAAAAAAAAAAGATTGATCGGGGAATCCAATCAAAGTTTAAAATCACTGACCCGATGGCATTATAGGTCATGTGCGTTGTTTTTTATGTGGTCATTCTCCTGTTCACACTCCAGTCCAGAGGGAGGCGGTAAACAGGACAACGATTTGTTCCTTCATGCTGAAAGTTGCTGCTTTCAGTGTGTAGCTGCTCTCAGCTCATTCAAATCTGCGCTAGTTGGTCGTAGAGCCGCGACAGCCACAAAAGTTGAACATTCCTCAACTTTCTTTTGTCACGTCGCAAGCCCCCATGTGCACGTCTACATGAACGAGTGCAAAATTGCACATGCACGGATGTCGCCTGTCGTTTAGCTGGAGAGAGCAAGCGATTTTCACCCCATCGTTCCATAGAAAATAAATGGAGAAGGAGCGATGTGGCCTCCCGTGTGCAGCGATATGGACGTTCTTTGAAATATGAGACAGACGTCACACACGCCAGCTCTAACGCATGCAAGCGTTTAGTGCCTCTTCATAGTGTTTGGTATATTGTTTTCCACAGTGCCACTGCTGCTATGAAGTATTGAAGTTACTGTTATGCAATGATTAAAGGTAATCTAGTGGTATAAATAAATAATTACAAGGTTAACAAAAAGACTATAGACTTTCTCATGAGTGGATAAATTAATGGGGAAAAAAGCGTAAAATAATATAAAGATTAATAATATCATTCCACGTAATCGATCGGTAATTGAATTACTATCGGATCCATGAGGCTTTAGATGATCCGTATCGGTCCCAAAAAACTGATTAGACCATCTCGAATTAAGTGACAGATATGGGTATTAACAAAGGATAGACCGATACACCGAGAGGCTGATATTTTAGGCTGATATTTGTGGTGTTTTGCTGGTATCCGCATCGGCTGATAACTCCAATTTTCAGTCCATCACTTGCATGTTTTTTCTTTTGTTCTTGTGTCTGCCGTACAGATGCTTCATGCAAACAGTCCTTAATTAAAAATAAATTTAGAATTACATTTAAAGCACTTAAAGCACCCCAAATTGTGTGAGTCCTTGAAATGAGAGAAGCAGCTGTAAATTTCCTCTTCGCTGCAGTGGCAGCTATAAACTTATAGAATTAGAGGTAATTTAATAGTTTAAGCGTAAAGTTTTTTTCGTCTGGTTGCTTTAGTATTTATTTACTGCCCGTGTCGAGTGTGATGAAATGACTCCTGTCTGCGCTTTAATGAACTGACTGCTCTAACGAAGCCACGTGTTGCAGACGCATTCATTTCCTCACTTTTTTCATGCGGTCAGACATAAACTGTGATGGGGACTTTCCACCCAGTGCTCCTTCTTGTGCATGTAATGGTCTTACTGGCACTAAACGCAGCACCGTTAGCGCTGATTTTCCAGCCGTGCACAGGATGACCATAATTCATTTCAGACTAGGTCTTGAAATCCAGCTTTTGGTTTATGATTGGCTGAATGTGCCACGAGGAAAATCAGTTTACATGCTCCTCTCTCAAATTTTACGGCATCCAGTAGAGGAAATGTGTTGCTTTAACACCTTTGGCATGTTGTAACCGTGTGTAGCTCGGAGAGCTCTGAGTTTTTGTGGTTTCTGTTTTAGCCGGTACAGTTGGAAGCGTTTCATTAAAAAGGGAAAAGCAGCAGCAGTGAAGAGGAGGAGGCTCTCGCTTCATCAGGTTTCCTGCAGAGATGAAGAAGCACCAGGACTGACTGCTTCAGCTGACATCACTGAAATTTGAAACCGTGTAACTTAAAGTGAGACTGCATGAGGACGATTGTCCGTTTCTTCCCTTGTGTGTGTGTGTTTGTACCTGTGTGAAGGGGAGGGTTGGCCCTGACTCAGCTTGTTTTCACTGTAAACACCTGTGTGTGTGTTTTCCAAGCCTTCATCCCAGGGGGAGTCCTTGGGCGTTTCCTCTTGGTCCAAGTGTGTGTTAAACTCTGTTTGTATGTTTTCATGGAGGCAAAGCTCTGTGTGTTTGGATCTTTAGCTGAAGATCCTCCAAACCAACAAGATGAAATATTTCGAGTTTTTTTTAAACTTTATATGTTGTAAACTTCTGGACTCCTCAGTCAGTGTCATTTTGATGTTGTGGACTTGATGTGGATGAATAAATGTAACTTTGTTTTTGCCTTTTATGATTAAATTGCTGGAGATGAGAAGGAAATGTTGCCATAAGGTAACATTGTATGATTTTAGATCTCAGAACTGAGGAGTTTCACACATGCACTGGCCTCCTACAATGTATTTAAAATGTTGTGGAGATGTGGTGAAACTTTACACAGACTTCCTCTTTAGCTTGTTCCAGACTCCATGAGAAGTGAGAACTTGGTTCTTGCACGTGAGGCTGCAAGAACAAGAAAAAAGTTTGTTTTCGTTAAGTCATTTCATACTCAAGAAGCTCTGCAACCAGGCGCGGGGGGGGGGGGAGAGGGGGTGACGGTGTTCACCCAGTTATTATACATTTACAATAAACTTTGTCCGTGGCAGGACGGAGTTGTGCACGTGGTGGTGTCTGTGTATTTAAATGCCACATGTGTTTACATTTTCGTACTTTCTCACCACCTTGATCAGCTGTTTATCAAAACTATCCGTTCAACGTTGCATCTGCAGAAATGTGGAGGTGACAACTCTGCTTTAAGTGACTGTGTTAACCCCGCCCGCCTCAAATATCCAACCAATCACACAATAGTTCTCGGAGCTCCCCGAGAAGAAAGTTCTACTTGGCCGAGGGGTCGACAACAAGCCGCAAGCCGTCCTCAAGCACGTCCACGTGAACAAAATGACGTCATTTGTTCTCATGGCCCCGAGAACAAGAAGAAAGTTCCCCCCCTTTTGCGTAGTATGTAGCAACTTTTATCAGATCCACCTTCCAGTCCCGGGTTGGACCCCTTTTTAAATTTTTGGTGTCATAGATTCAACACGATGTTGGAAACATTCCTCAGATATTTTGCTCCATAATGACATGCTGGACTGAGATCTGGTGACTGTGGAGTCCAGTGAACTCATCATCATGTTCCAGAAAGCTGTTGGAGATGATGTGAGCTTTGTGACACGGTGCATTATCCTGCTGGAAGCAGCATCAGAAGATGCTCCACTGTGGATGGACATGGTCAGCAGGCAGGATGGATCCATGCTTTCATGACGTTTCCAGCAGATTCTGAGCCGAGCATCTAAATGTGGAGCTGAAATGGAGACTCATCAGACCAGCAACGTTTCTCCATCTTCTATTGTAGCCTCAGTTTCCTGTTCTTAGCTGACAGGAGTGGCTCCCGATGTGGTCTTCTGCTGCTGCAGCCCACCTGCTTCAAGGTTGGACGTGTTGTGTATTCAGAGATGTTATTTTGCATATCTTGGTTGGAACCAGTGCTGATCTGACTTCCTGTTGTCTTTCTATCATCTGCATCAGCTGTTTCTGAAATATCCGGACCAGCAACCATGCCACGTTCAAAGCTACTTAAGTCCTGTTTCTTACTTATTCTGATGCAGTTTCAACTTCAGTAAGTCGTCTTCACCGTGTCTGCATGACTAGATGTTGAGCTGCTGCCACATGATTGGCTCATTGTTTTCATTCAGAAGCAGTTGGGCAGGTGAAGCTGATAAAGTGGTTGGTGACTGTATGAACACTGTAAATAATCTAAATATCTAAAGTTTTGAACTTCTGTTGGGGATTTTCTTATCAGCCTTCTTTGGTGAGACAACGTGCAGAAGCTGCAGTAAATCTGAAGCGTGTGTCGAGGACACATCTCAGCAGGAAATTTCCTCTGTGAAGCCAAAGTGTGAAGACATGGTGGACTGAAAACTATGCTTGTACTCCTCCATCGTGCTGCAGCGTGCAATCAATAAAATCAGCTGTTTCCTTTTTAGGAGCTGGACAGCTGCAACATTCCTCCTTCTCACCTTCTTCTCCCTCTCTTTCATTTTTATCAATATATTTTCTCATTTTTCCTCATTTCCTCCTCTTCTCATTCACGCTCTTCCTCATATTTCTGTCTCATGCTTTTTCTCCCCTCTTCTGTCTTTGTCCTCCTTGTTTGCTGCCAGCTCGCTTGTCCTCTGGCTCGCTCCGTCTCTCTCACACTGTATATGGTCATGGAGGCTCTGCTCGCTGTTTCTGCACAAACTGACTCTCCGTTCGCATTCTTTCACAGCAGGAAGGTGATTTAGCACCGAAACGTTGCGCATGGAAGCTGCAATTGTATGCAGAGTACGCTGGATTCATGAGTTTGGACACCTGGGTGTTGCACCCATATTTGACCATCATGCATCTCCTTCCAAATCTCTTAATCTTCCTTCACTCGCTTGACTTCTGTTCATCTTCCAGATGTTGAACTTTGCTGCAAGGATTTCCACCAGGCAGGTTGAGGTTTTTTTTGTTAATGTGCTGGGAAAAGCTAAAGTTTGCAAGTTTGTATTTTCCACAGAATTCATGGATTTGCATGAAAGGTGAACTATCGGAGATTTTTATTTACCTCTTCATAGTTTAACTTGTTAACTATTTCATCACCTTAACAGCTGCTTTAGTGACCTGCAGACCACATCGACCACTCGCCCTGGTTGACTCCAAGGTCTGTAAAAAGCACTGGAGCTGACGTCAATGCAGAGCGTGCAGCTTGCAATATGTATTTGCCTGATTGTCAATAATTCATGTGCAGCTTATAGCGAAGTTACACAGCTGTCAACCGGCAGCTGCATCCATATTTCAGAGCAGCGGAGGGCACTTCACATGGAGACAAACGCAGGGCTGCAGCTGGAGGTGCACCGTGCATGGAGCTGAGCACCAGAGCTGCTCCACGTTGTAACTTAGGGTCAGTGATTGGAGGCAGGTTTGCATTATGATGCAGCAAATGTTGCTTTTTTTAACATTTTGAGGTGAAATGTAGAGTCACACGTAATTTGAATGCATCAGTTGCATTAACACATTGTATTTTGACTTGTTCATTTAATTTCAAAAGAAAAAGAGCATGAAAAACTACATGAGCTTATAAATCTTAATGAATTAGATAACTCGAGTGTCTGAGAGCAGCAGCTTCATAAATCAAGTATCTTCTGGTTTCTTTAATGGATGAGCGTGGAGCTCAGTGCCATTCATTGGTGCTTGTGGAGGGGAGCGTTTATATGGTGCGATGCTGAACTCAGATCATTTATTTATGAGGTTTGTAGCCCTTACTGTGTGTATTTGTAGATGAATCTAACTAACCACGAATGACCGTGATGTAGAACGGTGAAAATTCTTGTTTTTATTATACAACTTTGAAGCATTTACGAGACAATTCTTCCTGTCAGGATATGAATGAAGGCAGCTGCTAAACCTTTTATTAATAAACCACAGTCTAGCAGCACGTGGTAACCGCACAGATGAAAGTAGAACCAGTATAAACCAGTATGGACTTCTAAAGTTTCTTTAAAGTATATTGTTTATACACAGACCATATTCTATAGATGAAGGCCAGTCAGTCCAGTTTGTAAACCCATTATCCGGTAGGAAGCGAGTTCACCCACAGCCAGTAAAGGACAGTCAGAAGGTTCATTTTTATAACCTTTCTTGGGTAACTGACATTTTTGAAGAGAAATGTTGTTATAAGAAAAAAGCTGTAGTTTCTGAATGAGTTTTATTATTGTCAGATAAACTGCTCAAAATAATAATCTCATTAATAATCTGTATAATCTGTAGTGGGGGTGCAGCTGTACGGCTCTGGACTTGTGCACCCTTGAGGCTCAGAACTGGATGTCAAGATGTACCGTTGTTTTGGGCCTGAAAGATGATAAATGGTCATATTAGAGCCCTCTGATATCATTGGCCTACAGATATCAGCATGAAAATGTGAAATCTGCTTTTTTTTTTTCTTTTTTTTTCAGTGTCAGAGGAAATGACGACACAGTTGCACCTGTCTGGTGTACGTCTTCTGTCCTGGTGGCAGACAGACATTTTTGTACTTTTAAAAATGGTCATACAGCAGTATTTCTGAAGAAGATGTACTTTTTTCTGACTGTTACTATTTTCTGCACATAACTTCCACTGCATAGTTTAAATAGCTTCAGTAATGATGTGATATTTATTTCCAGCCACAGTTGCTTTGATTTTGGGGATTTTTTGTGTTGATGATGGAAGAATCAGACTGCTGTATAAAGTCTTTTCCAGATCATCCAAAATTTTCTCACTCACATCCAGATTTGGACTCTGTGGTGAGCACATGAGCAAAAATGATGTCATGCTTCTTGAAACACTCTTGAAAATTTAGTCCAAAGGATCATGACCTTGTCATGTCAGAATAAGTCCATGTCATCGGGAAATAGATGATTCATGATGCAGGAAGATTCAGATTTCACATTTTTTTGCCAAATTAACACGGTAACATGCAAATTTGACCATTTTTCCACATATCTTAATAAAATGGTGATTAATGGACCTTTTTGCTTCTTATGATGTGTGGTGATGCTGCAGCTCTGATTCTGCGTGTGTGTTTGAGGAAACAGGGAAAGTCTCCCTGAGCTGCCCGTGGCAGCAGCATCCAGCACATTTCCTTTTTTTTTCTCTACTAGAAGAGACGGACAGTAGATGGAGGGGAAGAGTTCGCCTTAGTCATCGTGCCTTTTTGTGTTTCTATTAAAAGACCCTCATCCCTCCATCGTCATCAGCTACGTCTCTGTCCCCGTCCTCGTCCCAGAGAGGAGGGGGATTTCTGTCTCGGCTCTTGTTTTGGTTGCACTGCAGTCTGTCTCTGTTAGTAATCATCAGCGTCATATTCTCCGAGGGTGGAAGACGTGCGGTAAACAAACCTCCAGGTTAGACTAAATTATCCAGAAAAATCAAGTCTGAAATATGTTGAACTGAAATGTCTGTCAACATGTTTTCAGACTGTTATGATTTATACACAGTGTGGAATTATTTCAGACATAAAACAAATGTCAAAAAAATCTTCATTGTAAAAGTCCCCAGCAGCTTTCAGAGCCAAACCTGCATCAGTTCAGACTTCTTCTCTGTGGTTTTACTGGGTTTTTATTGTCTTTGGAAGAATCTGAACTGAATATTTATTATAGGAGCAATTTACATTTTAGATTAAATCCTACTAAAGTCATTTAATAACTAATAATTAGCGACACCTCTCTTTAAGGTTGGGGACCGTTATAATTTCAGATGAATATTAAATAGCCTACTTTGGTATGAGTATTGGAAATGGAAAGAAGTCACTGGAGAAAAAGGCAACTGTTTCCATTAAGCGGATCGTCTCACCAACGTGAACTGGTGCCCAGTAACACGGTGCCTCGGATGATGTGAAGAACCTGCAGCTACGAGAGGCCCGATGTCTCATTCTGTAGCCGAACAATAACTTTTGAATGCAGCACTAAAACGCTGTGAAATTGGCAGTCAGGATGCAGATCCTGCACAGAGAGCCGGCTCTCCAGTGCAGAAGAGGGCAGCCGAACATAAATATGCCGCGCAGCAGAGAAAGCTCGCAATGATGATGAGCGATTGTATGTGACAGACCTGAATCTGATGTAACACGAAGAACCAGTCGAACACGCCCAGCAGTAGATCTGTGGCAGGTTCAGTCCGTGTTACACCTGAATGATTCTGGAAGAAAATCTAAACGGGATTTTCTGACTAATATTGTGATTTAACATTTTAAATTCCAGCTCCCGTTACACAGACGTATATTTCTTATATTAGATGGAGGATTACCACATGAGATACCATCTAAATATGATCTGTAACAAGGATGTAAAGTTGAGACATGAACGGTTTCAGATACAACCTGTGGTGGAAGTTTCCTTGAGAACAAGTTTTGACTTTGCACTGGTGGAAAAAACTAAACGGTTTGATGTTATTTATCTGGTTTATGCCAGAGCTCCTTATTTCTCTCTGCATGATTTCTGGGCTACATCCTGATGCAGAGGATTCATATGGGATGATACGTCACCTTAGCCCTGAAAATCTGATGAAAATGTGTGTTAATAACTCTCTCAGGAAGACAAAGATGCTCAGATCTTCATGTCCAGCACAGAGATGCAGCTGAAGCTGACTCTACCATCATTGTAAGAATTTCTAAGACGTATTGCTGCTTAAAATAGATCCAATATTCTCTGTAGGTTTAATTAATGTCAACACATTATCTCAGATCTGAATTGTAGAACATTTAAAGTAGGGGTGCACCGATTGCAGTTTTCTGGCCGATCACCGATTGCCGATCTTTAAGAAATCTGACCCACCGATACCGATTTTTGCCGATACCAATTTTTCTTAAAAATTGACAGCAAACATCTTCAATGTACCAATTTTGTTCTATTAATAAACAATACAGTACCTGTAGTACAATGCAAACTAGTTTTAACTGCACAAGCTACTGTTCTTAAATATAAATGAAAAGTTGCAAGCATTGCTGTCCAAACTACAAAAGTATAATTTCCATTCCTTCAGTCTCATTTTTCGCATTATTAAACACAAAACTAGCTCAACTGGTTGCATTTCAAACTGGCTTTGAGCCTCTTACTAAAAATAAACTTCACAACAGTATTTTGCTTATTTTGCAATGCATATAATATGGTATAAGTAATAAATAAAATAATCTACAAGACAAACTAACAAAACGTAAACCACCAAAAGTGACTTTAGCCGAAGTAAATATGATCGGTAGATAAGATCGGTTTTACATTTATTGATCGGCCGATCCCCGATCCCCCAAAATTAAGGAAATCGGAGCCGATCGATCGGCTGGCCGATCAATCGGTGCACCCCTAATTTAAAGTGATGCCACTCTGTAAAACCGTCTTCATTCACTTCATTAGGACATTTGATGAAGTGAAAAAAGGCTTTTTATGCGTTTTTTTTTCTTTCTTTTTTTCAGTTTTTGAGTCATTTATGAGACATTAATCTGAGATGAGGATTAAAACTGTGACTTCACAGCTGGATGCAGCTGCTACATGATGTTTAAATAAGTGTTGCAAAAGAAAAACGAGGGGAATCATGACTGAAGCCCGTGGATCTGTAAACGCTGCAGGTTTGAAACCAGGATGAGGAGCCGTGCAACATGTAAACGAATCTCTGTCCTTTACAATTTATTAATTGCCATATTTTGATGCAATTTCGTTTGAAAAATCATCCAGTTCTAGCGTATAAGCGTACACAATCTTTTTGACCTAAAAGCCCATCTTTATCTGAAGATAACAGACTTTTAGCCCACTGAACCCCCATCTTTCAGTTAATCTGTAAATGGTCAAACTTTGAATAGAGGACAACCTGCTGTTTTATTTTTTAATATAAAATGATCATTCTAGCATATTAAAACCAAAATTATCCTAAGTTGTGGACAGTTTTGCACAAATGAGAGCATATTAATGAGTATCTTATTTCATTTCCAGTAATAACAAATGTTTCTCTCATCCTTAGTGGTCTGTTCTGGTGGAAGTTTAACCACCAGAATAAATCTTTAGCTTATTTTGCATGTAAACCTTTGGAGGAATTTCCATTAAACTGTTGAGGCCAGTTTGGATAGAGACGAAACTCAAAGCTGTTGCAGTGTCAGACATGTTCTGCTGAAAGTCCCCTCTGCTATTCCTCTGAATGTCTCCTCTTCCCTCTCAAACAGAGTAATTAGCCAGTTTCTGCCTCCTCTCTGCAGGATGTCAGCCCCCCATCAGAGGTTGTAATTACCGCCGCCACGCTGCTGGAAACACGGACACACACGCAGGCTGTGACATCGTCACCGATGACGTCTGTGTCGCTCTCTGGATCTGAGCCAGTTAGTCGCATGTTTGGGGTTTTTAAGAAGGATTTGTCAAGTCGGCTGCACAGACGTCTTTTTCCGTGTTCGACAAATCCTCTGCAGGTTTAATGTCACTCAGATCTGTTTGACTGCCTGAGTCAGGCTCCAGTTTTCTCCCATATTCTTATTTATTTTACTGAATCATCTCCCAGTCAGATAAATCCTCAACCTGTTCCGTCTCATCCTCTGTCAGTCACGGTTTTACACCGTCTCAGACGGCACATTGAGGCTGCAGGAACTTCCACTCTGAAATAAAGTTTGCTTTAGAAGAGTTCTGCATTTCCCTTGGTTCCGTATACTCAGTGGTATCTAGGAGTGGGTAAAAATATCGATTAATCAATGCATCGCAGACATCTCTGCACAGTTCAATATCAATTCAGCAAAGCCTCTGAACTGATTCACCTCCTGACCTCTGGGGGACGCTGTGTGTGTTACTTAAAGGAAACAATTCTTCATTTTCAGATGTTTTATTGCTCAAAAATGTGAGGTGACATACCACATGTCCTGGGACGGTTCCCCAGATTATTTAACCACCCCCAGCCCAGCGAACCCAGACACCGGCACGTTTCCAAAGCTGCCATTGGACTCCGTTCTAATATTCAGTTTGTAAAGTTGATCAATTTATTTTGAAAATATGTCACATTAATCAATTTTATAAATAAATTTTGACTTAAAAAAATCTAAAGAGATTAATAAATCTTTAAAATCTAAATGTATTTTATAGATTTTAAATATTATACAAAAACAATTGATTTAGATCAAATTTATGTTAAAAAAATTTAATTTAAACGTGTAACTGAGTCAAAATATTATTAAAACTTTTTTTCTAAATAAGATTTTTTTTATAAAAAAGATGGTGAAAGGTAAAATGCAGATATTCTGCTTGAACTTCTTTGGACTTAAGTAAATGGGGGAATGTGGGATTTTCATTATTTCTGATGTTCTATTACTGGTCCGACCACCAGATTGTTCTGGTTCTGGCTCCTGAAGTAACCAGACTTCCCTGGTTTTGGGGGTCTGAAAATGAAACTTCAGGGTGTAATGTTGAAAAAGTCTCAGGACTCTTGTCTCGAGAGATTAAACACCGACAGACGTGGTTTTACTTCATCAGTGTGATGGAAACTGTGTTAATCTGCAAAGATGTGCACACACCTGCAATCCAGCTCTCTAAACTACAACTCCCATCATGCCTCTGTCCTTGGCTCTCTGCCCTCTAAGTTTTTTTTTTTGCTTTTTAACAACTCGAAGTATTTCTTTGTGACTCTTTACTCTTGCAGAAGTTGAACTCATGTATTCAGTGTTGATCATTTATCTGTGATTTATTTACTGCAGTATTTTCCAAAATCCTCTTCTGCCTGGAGAAAAGTGGCCAGCTCCTCCTGTCTGTTCTCCCCAGAGGGTCCAGTCTTTTATATCAGTGCTGCTGGATGCAGATGTGCTTTATGCAGCCTGGAAATCTGCTGATAGCACCTTAGCTGGCTTGATTTATCACTCCAGGAGGCCAGTCAGCAAGTTTTTTAGGTGTTTCTTTGCACTGCGAGAGGTGAAGTAAATGCCGCTGAAATATTTTCATGTGCAACCCATCGCAACCATACACTCTGTTTTCTTTAATGCATCTTTTTTTCTCTAAAATTTTCACATTTAACTGCAGTCGTGCTGTTTTTAATTAGATTTGGGGTCAAATTTAGTTGTTGGAAAGTTGTTCAGGTTTTGTGGTTTTAGAAAACCGTGTTTTAATTTGTGTGTTTACCGTAGTGTAAATGCTTTTCTCTGTCTCTGCAGGTGATATCACACAGAAGGGCTATGAGAAGAAGCGATCCAAGCTGATTGGAGCCTACTTCCCTCAAACACCAGGTAAAACTGTCATTCAGCAGTTTGTGTTATTGCTGGAAAACCATCACTGACATGAAAAATCAGTCTAAAGTCAGACAAAAGCAGAACTGTGGTTAACGGAAAAAGAATAAGCTGCTAAGAAACACCATAAAAACCTGAGCGAAATTAAATGACCTGTTTAAATCTATAACTTCTACTATTTTAGTTAAAAGCAGTTTAAATCATAAAAATTGAGTCAATTAACAGACCATGAAAGTACAACAGGTATGATGTCATCTGTGTTGCAGAGAGTTACAAACACTTAATTCAGAACTTAGTTTACAGGGATTATACGTGGAAGTGATGCCTTTTCTTTTTCTTTTAACTGTTTAAAGAAGTATAAACTATTTCATGTAGTTGATATTGCTGCATGTGTCAATTCTACAAAGAAAAACAACCCTTTTTTTTCAGGGGGGCTTTGTTTTGCACGCCAGATTTCCCTCCTCAGTAAAAGGGTTAGGTGCAGTAATATGATCTGCCCGGAGACCAAGTTGACTTCATTTTTGATTGGCTACAACCTAATTTACTGTAGAGAAACAAGGGCAACCTGCTGGTTGCTAGCAGTCGGAGTTTGCTGTCTGTTAGCATCATGGGCACTTCAGACAGTGAACTCTGTTTATCAGACAAGATATTTAGAAAATAAATAAACTAACAGGTAATGACAACATTGTGGTTGCCTCCTTCAGTGTTGCTACAGAAGTTTTCTTTTAAATCCATTTGTTTGAAAACCCTGAACTGAATTCACTCATATTCAGCTGTCAGACTAGCTTGACCCGCGCAGTTGTATCAGCCGGGAGTGAGGAGCGGAGGATGGAAGGAGTAGAGCCCTGCACAGGAACCCCTAAGCCCGCGGGCCCTGATGGAAGCCCGGCTCGGGCCCTCCTTTTTTTTAAAAACCAGCTAATTAGAGAGATGTGTGCGGTGTTTGTGTTTAACCAATTTAAATGGCAACACTTGAACGCAGCAGCCGCCTTTCCTTTCTCCCCCTCCCATCGCTGACATCCTTGCTGCACAGGTAAGATTGATAGTTCTGCTGCTTCTAGTTGTTGTCAAGATAAAGAAGAAAATATTTCTGATAAGCTTTTGCTACGTTTATCGTAATAATAGACACTGAGATACGGTTTAAGTGCGTTGGCTATTGTATCTTATGGCTACGATATGTAGGTCAAATTTCCGTGTGCTGTTGGAGTTGCATCGCTGAGTCATTTAAAAAAACAAAATCATAAATTAAACACCAGCCAAAATGCTTCATACACTTAACAAACTAATGTTAATATTGAAAGGAAACAAAATATAGGCTACCTACTTGTGCCTTAAAAGTTCCCAGATAAGATCAGAGGTGTACCTATAACTGCACCTATACGCACCAATTCTCATTTATTAAATAATGCAGTCATTAAGTTAAATCAATTCATTAAATTTATTTTGATTAAAATATATATATATATATATATACACTGCCCGGCAAAAAAAAAAAAAAGTCGCCAACAAAAAAAAGGTCAAACATTTAACATTTGGTTGGAGCCTTTAGCTTTGATTGCGGCAGCATTCGCTGTGTTTCCAGAAGCTTCTGCAATGTCACCAGATTTATTTGCATGCTGTTGCATCAATTTTTCACCAAGATCTTGATGATGATTGTAGAGTCTGACCACAGCACATCCCAAAGATTCTCAATGGGGTTCAGGTCTGGACTCTGTGGGGGCCAATCCATGTGTGAAAATGATGTGTCATGCTCCCTGAACCATCTTTCACAATCTGAGCCCGATAAATTCTGGCATTGTCATCTTGGAATATGGCCGTGCCATCAGGAAAGAAACATCCATTGATGGAATAACCTGGTCATTCAGTATATTCAGGTATCAGCTGACCTCATTATCTGAGCTCATACTGTTGCTGAACCTGGACCTGAGCAACTGCAGCAACCCCAGATCATCACACTGCCCCCACAGGCTCATACAGTAGCACTAGGCATGATGCTGCATCACTTCATCTGCCTTTCCGGCCACATTTCTTCCTGGAAGACGATGGTCCACCATCCTTCCAGTTTTTCATAATGCGTTGGACTGTTCTGAACCCAGTTTTAGTAGTTTCTGCATCTCCTTAGACGTTTTCACCTCTTGATGCCAATGATTTGACCCTTCTCAGACAGACTAACATCTTTACCACGGATGTGTCTTTCCACATGGTTGTTTTGGAAATGAGAAGCAAGTCATTGCACCAGCTGGGGTTAAATAACTTGTTGCCAGCTGAAAGATAATCGCCCATGCAGTAATTATCCAATAGGAGGCTCGTACCTATTTGCTTAGTTAAATCCAGGTGGCGACTTTTATTTTGGCCAGGCAGTGTATATATATAATGAAAATAGTGCAATATCACGCCAAGATCCCCAATGAACTTGTTTAAAGCAGGCTGGTTTAAGGAGAAAAAACAACAAAAAAAGTCGGGCTTTATTCGGGTTTGGGCCTGAGAACTTTTAAAATCTGTCGGGCCGGGCTGGAGCTCCACCCTTTCGGGCCACGGCCAGACTCGGGCTCAGATATTAGGCCCGTACAGGGCACGAGGAAGGAGAGGAGAGGAGAGAGGCTGTTTGCCTGATAGTGTGCTCTAACTGGAGAAAATCAATTACGAAGAATGATAAGCTGCTGTCTGATTCAACTCTTTTTGAAGAAAGAAACAAAGCTGACTGACCATGAGCAGCGACTTTGATACTTGCTTCAACAATCACATGGCCTCATCAGTACAACTGTGACGAAAGTGAACTTTTTGGAGACCTTGTCTTTACTGTCTGCACTAAAACCTATTCGTTCTGCTTCATTTTATCAGTCGAACTTTAAAGAAATAATGTTCACATCTTGTTTCATGGTCTTATAGAGATTTAGAGATACAGCTGAATTTTTCTAAAAAGATTAGAAATGTGGGTGTTTTTTTGTTGTTTTTTTTAGGTGCCTACAAACCTTCCTTTGTGCTATGTGCCATCTTCATTTATTCTTCTCCAGGAACACATACTAGTAACACATCTTAACAAATCTTGTAAGCATCGTCTTTTCTCTGACTTCAGCAGAATCTGTATATTGTAATTGTATTGAGGCCTAAAAAGTATGCACGGGACTAGGGCTGGGACGATTCGTCGACGTAACCGATTACGTCGACGCAAAAAATACGTCGACGCAAAATATGCGTACCGATGCGTCGTCAGACCAAAACAAAGATGGCGGCGCCGTGCGACTTCAGACTAAAACAAAGATGGCGGCGCGATCTCCGCGAGTGGCTCCTCCAAGTTTCCAAAGTGTAAGGCAGTGAAGGCCCACACTCGTTTATCGAAGCCTAATGAGACATGAGACACTTCCGTGAGATGGACGCCATGTCTTCAGACACGTCAGGCCTGTTTGAGACGGTCAGCATGAAGCACGAGCTCCATCTGCTGGCCGTGGGTGTGAACTACAACTGATGTCAGGAGCTGTCTCGTCTCTGACTGAATATAATTAAAGTCACGTTATTAACCTCATGTTCGTGTTTCATCTGTTGGTCATAGTATTGTGTAATCACTTCTGGGATAAATAAAGAACTTTTAGGTGCCAAGTGATTGGCACCCGTATTAAGCATTAACAGAATAAAGATAAAGATGCACTTTTTCTGGAAGCTAGACCCATGTTCATTATAGATGTTCAACTCTGAATGTTTACTTACCTTCATTATCTTTTGTTGGAAAATAATATCTGTCTTAGCTTAAATCCTCTAAGTTTACATGATCATATTATTTCAATAATGACTTTTTTATCATTATTTTCATGTAAATGAAAGAATTAAAAGCCTGTTTTTCAGTCCGCTGTGTTTTCAACATAAATTTTACATTCTGTTGGTTCATGAAAAAGTCCATGACAGGCTGCTGCTCCCACTGCCTTTTTATTCATGCTCTTTTTTACATTTTAGATATCTATATCAGCATATATAAATTGCTGTCTGTCAATTTATGAGGAGATAATCGATAATCGAATCGAATCGAGTCGAATCGAGCTAAAAAAGTGAATCGTTAGATTAATCGATGCATCGAAAAAATAATCGATAGATTAATCGTTTAAAAAATAATCGTTTAACACAGCCCTACACGGGACTCAAAGGAGTAAATACAGCTCTTTTCTTCGAGGTCCTGCAGGTTTTCAATGTGTGTTTACAGCACAGCAGCTAAAGTGCTTCTAACAGGGATTCTTTGTTTCAGGAAAACCTTTAAAATCATGTACAACAACCAACAATAAAACAATTTTTTATTTGTTGCTCAAACACAGAGCAATGCTATAAAACCGACCAAACATCAATCAGAGATAATGAAACTCATATGCAGGGGGAGAAAAATATCATTCTTCTGTATAAACATGTATTTCTTGCCATTTACACATTTGTTTTTGTTTAAGCCGTTTTCTTTGAAAAGCTCAAAAGCTTTAGTTTATTTCTAACCTTTCTAGCAGGCTGGAATTTTAAATGAGAAATTGCACAGATGTTATTTTAAACCTTGACAATTAACAATTTAACTGCTCCCCTCGCTCTCTTGTTGATCAAATTAAAATGATTTGACTGACCCAGGAGCGAGGCCACAACATTTTCTTATTAATAATTTCAGAGTTGGAAATTTTCCACAGAAAATATTAGACAAACCTGGTTTGTTCTTAGTTTGAGAGAAACTGCCAGCAGGTTGTGTTTCGTGTATACAGGTTATGATTTGCATGACTGTTGGTTTAGGAAGGCGCGTCGTCAGTGTTGGCAGAAAAACATGAGAATGGTGACATCTTAAACAACAGATCATGCAGTGGATATTCTGTCCTGGCTCTAATGGAAACAAGCTAATAGAATGACAAATGATGATTATCCTGTGGCTTATCTAGCAGATCTTCACATCTGTTGGTTTTTGATCACTTCTACACTTAAATGCAGCATCCTTTGAGTCACTGTGAACCTCCTCCTGACATGAGCCCCCTGTAGAGCAGGCAGCATGACATCCTGCAGTCCTGAGGATGTTAGCATTTATGCTCCCTGGTGTCTGCTAACATGTAGCGTAGCAACATGGCGGGAGAAACTCATCTGGAAGACTGTACCTAGCATCAGCATCCAAACCAACACAGTTCCCCCAACAAGTACTTTACTCATTTCTAGTATTACTTTACTTATTCCTAGGATTAATTTACTTATTCTTAGGATTACTTTACTTATTTCTAGTACTGCGTTACTCATTTCTAGTACTGCTTTACTTATTTTTAGGATTACTTTACTCATTCCTAGTGCTGCTTTACTCATTCCTAGGACTACGTTACTTATTCCTAGTCCTGATTTACTCATTCCTAGTACTGCTTTACTTATTTTTAGGATTACTTTACTCATTCCTAGCACTACTTTACTTATTTCTAGGCTTACTTTATACTCATTCCTAGGATTACTTTACTCATTTCTAGGATTATTGTAGTTAGTCCTAGTACTACTTTACTCATTCCTAGTACTGCTTTACTCATTCCTAGTACTGATTTACTTATTTCTAGGATTACTTTATTCTCATTCCTTGGACTACTTTACTCATTGCTGGTATTACTGTACTTATTCCTAGGATTACTTTACTCATTCCTAGGACTACTTTTCCCCGGCCTCATTCCTAGGATTACTTTACTCATTCCAAGGACTACTTTTCTCGTTGCTAGGATTACTTTACTCATTTCTAGGATTACTGTACTTATTCCTAGGATTACTGTACTCATTCCTAGCATTACTTCACTCATTCTTAGGATTAATTTACTCATTCATAGATGAACTGGGCTGCTATCCTCTGGTTTTCACTGAGAGTAACGCTGTTTTCTTTTAGGGGGAGATTATATTTACATGTTCACTGTGTTCCGAGTGAATTTACTCTGACACAGTGATACAAATCTTGATTCTAACTCTTTTGTAATCTCTCATGTCTCTACTTTCTACAGAGACCAGGATCATACGTACAGCCCTTGTATTTATGAATGTAGCTGTATTTACTTTCGGAATACCATTTCAGACAGGAGGTAGTGAAAAGTGGTCCCATCAAGAAGAGTTTAAACCACAAATGTGCCCTCATCGTCCTTCCTACCACACCAGTTTCCACAGCTTACTGTAAAAGTCTGTAAAGCATTGTTGGTGTGTGCGATGCCCGGGGCAGCTGATTGACACGGATGAGGCCTGACATGCTTACGGTAAAGCAGCAACACCTTTTTCAAAAGGAACCTGTTGACGTGAGGTCCTTTGATTCTTCGTTCGTCATTCAGCACAGAGGAATGAGGTGCAGCTGTCACAGCGGGAAGGTTTGCACGGTAAACAAATGGAAGCTAAAAGATCAGTTTATTTATTCATGATGCTGGAAATGGTGCAAAACTCAATAATTGTGTTGTTCTGAAGACTGCAGACTTTGTTCCCATTCCTCTCATCCTGTGAGCCCCTTGCCTCCATGAGGAGAATGATTAACTAGTCAAACAAATAGTTTGCATGCTTCTGATGCTTTTCTATTCTCATTTACAGCAGTTAGTGGTGTTTGTTTAGCTGAGGCGCCTTAGGTTTCTAGTTTGATGGGGTCTTTCAGCCCAGTATGCATCCTTAAGAGCTTTTCTTCTAAGTTTTGTATTTAAAAAGTCCCCAATAAAGAAGTATTTATATAAACATACCACGGTGGATGTTATTGAGTGTTAGTGCGTGGTATAAAAGTGCATTCAGACTGTGGAGGATGGGATACTGGAGACCAGCAGACACTGAGCTGTAATTGGACTGCATTTGGGGAAAGACATGGAGAGAGTGGGGGGAGTTTCAGGAAGCGCATTATGGGGAAGGAATTAGGGGTGTGGGATGGAGAAAAATGTTCGGCATTCACGTCCAAGCCCAGTTGGGGGTCGTTCCCGTTCCGCTTTGTGGGGCCAGATGACACACATTTCTCCCTTCCTGGATGTGCAGTCATGTTTTCACCACTTCAGAGAACATCACACTGACGGGCATTACTTTCCCAGAGGATGACCTGAATAGCTCGCCCATCACGTTCATCTGAACCCACTTTGTGTCTCTTGAAGGAATTTGAGTCCTTGCAACAGGTAATAAAATAACACCAAAGGAGCAGAAATACTCCTGAGCCTCATTACTTTTCAGTCTTATAATGTACACACACACACACGCACACACACACACACACACACGTCAACATGCATGCACACAATACCTCCCTTTTTCTCTTTTTCAGACCCTCTCCCACACACTTAACTCAATACTCCCTTTATCCGTCTCAGACGCTCATACATGCAAGCATAAATGCCCGCTTCCTTGTCTGTGATGTATTTCAGCGTTAAAGCTCGGTAATCTGCGCTGCCGGGTCGGTGCAGTCAGACTGATTCAGTTTGATTTAAGCGTCTACGACCAAAGTAACAGATTCACCCCCCTGAAGCAGATTTCTTTAAAAAACAAGCTAGATGTGCTTCCACAGGACAGTGATATCTGGAGATGCTGCACACTCTCTTTGGATATCAGCCAAGAAAAATGAGTAATTTGAAAAAAGATTTAGTTGCTGATGTTCATGTTCAGTCATAGACTGAAAGAATGTTTGTAGTAGGAGGAAACATTAAAATGATTCTGGTTTGGTGGTCCTCCTCTTCAAAATTATTTTTTTTTTGTCTCAAAGGAAACATTTCTCTCACCACCAACATATTATACCATCATTAAAAAAAAAAAGGAAAGAAACCTCACCTGAAGCAAATCATTCCACCACAATTGATTTTGCAAGTATACCTGGGAGGGCTGCATTTACACAGAGTAGTCTCCTAGCATGTATGAGTTTGTACAAAGTCAGTTGAGTGGCCCACATATTCCAGAAAATAATGCATTACAGATATTCCAGAGATAAAGTAATTCCAAGAGTTTGTTCCATTTCCCATTTTGGTCAAACAGTGATTCAGACAGATGTTTGGCGCTGTTTGCCTGAGACTTATAAAACTTATAGGTACATTTTAAAATATACATTTTGGCCAAAGTTATATTTGCTGACAACTGTGAGGTTGTATCTCTCATATTTTGAGAGATACAACTATATTCTGCTCTATGAACAAAGATCCCAAAATATCCTTAACTCAGCCAGAGGAGTTCATTTTGGACATGTGGCTGCCAGATATCAGAAACTAGCAGGTATTAACCAACATGTGGCTAATTATAATGTTTCTGGTAACTTAACCAACAACTTAAAACCAGGCATATTATAAGCAGCTTCAAAGCAAGTCAGTCTGTAGCAGCAGCAGCTGCACCGTAGTCACATGACTCTGAAAGGAATGCTGGGATATGAAGTTCTTCCAGGATAACAGGGACTTTTACATGCTGGACTGCTGCTAATGGAACAACAGGATCTCGCTAGATTTCATCAGTTAAAATCTTGATTGTGATTTAGAAAATCAATACGATAAAACTGATATAGATATCTTGCGATCTTACATTGTGATGCAGACATTAGCCAATAATACTGGACGTCTTTAATCACTGTCTGTTGGCATCACTGGCATGTGAATGTGTGTGAATGTTCCGGTGGTGGTCAGAGAGGCCGTTGATGCTGAATGGCTTCCACGTTTCCGTCAGTCTGTCCCAGGGCAGCGGTGTGAATATGGGGTGAATGAATAATGGATCCTCTGTGAGCGCTTTGAGTGCCCAACAATAAAGCAAGATACAAATCTAATCCATTATTATCATCATTATTTCTAACATAGTGAGAATCACTAAAGATTAGAGGTGTCTGATATTATCATTGGCCAGTATCGGTATTAAAATGCAATGTCGGAAATTATCTGTATCAGTTTTTACTTTTTTTAATGATGCAATTACACAGCGTGCACATATTTATACATCAAACTCTTCAGCTACTTTCCCTCTCTCACAAAATGACCAAAATGAAAGATGCAACTTTACAGTTGCTCGCATGTACTGGTATCGGTTTATATCGGTATTGGAAATTAAGGGTTGATCAATATCGATTTATATCATATAATGGTAAAACAGCAAACATCGAGCATCCCAACTAAAGATGAGATAGGATAAACTTTTTTTAATCCAGAATTTTTTTTTAACATCTGCTCGGTCACCTCATAATACCTTCAATGAAAAAATATAATGAAATAAGAAATAGATTCAGTGAAATTGCTTAAGATGGGAATATGTTCAATAAATAGATGAGTAAGAATAGAATATTATCAATCTGCCTGAATGGATTCATCCTTATTTGCCACTTTCACGCGACCTAAATGTAAACAAGTGATTTAAAGTGTGACTGTGATGATGATATGACATGAATGATGTCAGAGTTTTGTTTTGGGCTGCTGGTGGCCATCCTGACCCTCTCCTCCAGTCTTTTTCTCTTCCTGAGGATAGACGCTGAACTCTGGTGACAGGACGTAGTTTTAATCGTTTCCCTGATGTTAAACCTGTTTGATCTCATCTCAGTTAAAATGAGATTAGAAATGTAGACTGACGGGTTATCCCATGCTTTGCCTTCAGGTGAAATTATCTCGCCTGATCGGAGATGATGTGAGCAGTGCAGGAGTTCCTCTGCTCAGTCTGAGCTTAGATAACAGCAGAGATGGGACCAGTTTTTCCACTGACCCAAATGGCTCGCTGCCACAGACCCACAACTTCCACCAGATGACAACCAGACTGCAAGAGTCACAGTTCCCGACACTTTTGGGTTCCCCTGAAAGACATGTCAGGGTTTTCACAACCAGAACAGATGGTGGATCAACCTCAATAAACCGGAGAGTATAGCTTACTATGTTTTATGTTCAGGCATATCTTTAAACGCCCTGCTGCTATGATGAATCTGAAAGGGAATATTTAGATTAGAGCACTACCATCAGAAATACGTCTTTGTTCTGTGGAAACAAGGCATGTTTAGAAACTAAGATAAAATGTTCACATGTCACATACACTGAAAAAATATTACTTTGGATCAACTTAAAGAATTTACTGTAATTTGTTCCACAGAAATTGACTAGTTTTTAAAAATTGAATGATACCAAGTAAAAATATAATTCATAACAAAGACCATATACAATTTTCATCCTTTGTTACAACTTAACTCATTGGCTGTTTCTCATCATGCGTACTTTTTCGTACTTGCGTTCTTGTGTACTTTTGAAATGTCATCAGTAGAGATACAAGTACTGTTCCAATTCAAAGAACGCATTAAGACACGTACGCCCCACATTCCCGGATGTGTACTTGCTCCGCCCACTTTTCCGAGTCTGCATTGGAGGTGACTTTTGTGGACTTCAGGCACCCTTAAATCCCATAAAGCATTGCGGCATAATAATGGTAGAGGAGAAAAGTAATGGCTATAAGTGCTGAAAATACTCATTATTTTACGTAACTTTGGTTTTATTTAACTTTTCTACAACAGAGTTGTTTTACTTCAACTTCTTGGTGGTTTGATAAAGTTTAAACCATTAAAAGTGACTTGTGGTTTCACAAACAAGGGCTGAAAAGCTAACAGTAGCTAACAGTAAGACAGTTGCGTAGATTAGCTGGATTGAACTGCTACATTCAAGCAGGGATTTTGCTACTTATTAGGGCTGGACGATATAGAAAAAAAGATCATCGATAAAAAAAAAAAATCTATATTAATCGATGTTTATCAAAAAAGCCATTATCAAATTCAAAGATTTTTAGGTGCAGCCCTGGCCGTTTAAGCTTTTTCTGAAGTATGTACTTATAATAAAGATCAGACTAAAGCCGTTTTCAGACTTGCATTGTGGAACATGAGCGGTAAAGTCCGTCTGCTCTTTAAACAGACTCGTCTTTTCAAACATGTTGCTTCCTTACGGACTTATCGTGTCCCGGCGCTTTCAGACATCAGGAAATGTTGCGGGAAAGTCAGCACAGCCTCGCTCTCTCTTCATCTCTGTCTAGAACATTTTCTTATGCTTTCAGCCAAAACGACGTGCTGCAACATTTCCGCTCTTGTGACATGTTGACCAGCCAGTACATGTCCGCTACATCTCTGAGGTAAAAGACCGGTACGCATGTCTGAATGCAGCGTTATAAGGGACAGAGTTCACAATATTACTGCTTTCCAGTGCAAGTCTGAAAGGGGCATAACACTGAATTCCAGTTCAACTTTGCCTGGTCTGCGTTTGTGATTGGTTTGGCGGAAAGAGTGACTGTAGTATCATGCTACCCGATAGGCTACAGAAAACGTTGCTTCTATATTGAACTTTTATTGACCCTCTTTTTTTATATCAAAAAAACCTCTATCGGTCGATATATATTAATATTGAATTATCGTCCAGCCCTACTACTTGTTATTTTAATTTAAGATAACTATTAGTAGTACTTTTAAGTAGCTAAATTGTTGTAATTTTGTTACTTTTTAAAAAAATTCTCAAGTTAAATTTCTGATTCAGAATACATTAAAATTTTATTTGGACCTTAATTATATTTAGTCCCAAGCCAAAGTGTTATTTAGTATATACTGTAATCTGATGACATGTTTGCAGGGAGATGAAAATAATGCAACATTTAATCAGTTCTGCTGCATAGGTCCTACATTTCTACAGTCCAGTGAATTTTCAAAGCTTGGTGGTGTTTTCAGGCTGGATTTATAAAGCTGCATCTGACAGTAACTTCACCTAACTGTGACACAACCATGAATTAAGTAAAACAACAAAAAAACAAACCACTTTCCCATCATGCATATCAAAACCTGATGAGCTGGGATAAATAATCTTATTGTTCCCACAGTTCTCGTAAAGTCCCAAACTGGAATAATGAGATTTTACCAGAACTAAAGACAACTTACCTCCTTAAAGTGACTCCTCCTTCTGGAATGAAGCAAAGCCAGAAAAGCCCTCCCTCCCCCCTCACCTGTACATGCTGACATAAAACAAAGCTCTGACAGTCTTCCTCTTATCGCTCACTGACAGGACGCCTGAGAATAAGATGGCACAAGGGATTCAACTTGAACGAGTGCGGTTCTGCTGCTCCATCTGTCTGGATCTGCTTAATGACCCGGTGACTGTTGCTTGTGGGCACAGCTACTGCATGAGCTGCATTAACAATCACTTAGACGTTGAGGATGATGCAGGAATCTACAGTTGCCCTCAGTGCAGGCAGATCTTTATGCCGAGACCTGTTCTGGTTAAAAATAGCATGCTAGCATTTGTAGTGGAGGAGCTGAAGAAGGCCGGACCCCAGACCGAAGCTCCTGCTGAGCACTGTTACGCTGGACCTGAAGATGTGGCCTGTGACATTTGCTCAGAGAGGAAACTGAAGGCCGTGAAGTCCTGCCTGCAGTGTCTGGCTTCGTATTGTGACAAACACCTCCAGCCTCACGACGTTCCCGCCCTGAGGAACCACAAGCTGGTGGAGGCAACAGCTGAGCTGCAGGAGAGCGTCTGCTCTCGGCATCAGGAGGTCATGAAGCTGTTCTGTCGCACCGACCAGCGCTGCATGTGCTTCCTCTGCTCCGAGGATGACCACAAAGGCCACGACAAGGTCTCAGCCGCAGCAGAGAGGACCGAGAGGCAGAAAGAGCTGGAGGTGGTTCGGCAGAAAATCCAGCAGAGGATTCATGAGAAAGAAGAAGACGTGAGGGCTTTTCAGCAGGAAGAAGACGGCATCAGCAACGCTGCAGACGAGGCACTCGGCAACGCCGAGAAGATCTTCACAGAACTCATCAATGCCGTTGAGAAAAAACTATCAGAGATCAGGGAGAAGATTCAGTCCCAGAAGAAGACCGAAGTGGGTCGGTTCAGAAGGAATCGAGAGAAAGTGGAGCAAGAGATCACCGAGCTGAGGAGGAAAGATGGTGAGCTGGAGAAGCTGATGCATACTCAGGACCACACTCATTTTCTGCTGAATTATCCGTCGTTGTCTCGCTTCACCGAGTCCAAAGACCGGCCCAGCGTGAAGCTCCGCCGTCTGAGGTACTTTGAGAAGTTTCCGGTGGCCGTGTCCAAGGCCAGAGACAAGCTACAGGAGGTTCTCAGGGATGAATGTTCACGGATCTTACTGACGGTAACTGGAGCACATCGTTCAGCGTCGACTTGTCAAACAAAGCCAGACACCGGAGCTGGGGGCCTGCAGGCCAGGAAAGGCCACACTCAGACCACAGAAGACTTTGTAAAGGCCAGAATCTTACAGAACAGTGGTGTTTTCCTACAGAACAGCAGCAATCCCTCAGAGACTAAAGCTGACGTCACACAGAGAGAGGATGACGCTTCCCGGACCAAATCCCATCTCATTCGGACCGGATCGGACCCCATCCAGAGCCCATCTGACCACATACAGTCCAAACCTGACGTTGTACAGACTAAACAGGACTTCATCTGCAGCGGAGATGAGACCAGACCTGATGTTTTACGCACCAGACCTCAGGTCTTGCTGGCTAAAGCTCGCACCTTCACCAGCAGAGCTGACATTGTAAAGACGAGAGCGAGCTTGTTAAAGTACGCGTGCCAGATCACCCTGAACCCCGACACCGCGAACCCTCGTCTGGTCCTGTCGAAGGACAACAGAAAGGTTGTCTTCACGGGAGAAGAGCAGAGTTATCCGGATCATCCTGAAAGGTTCGCGTATTCCTGGCAGGTCCTGAGTCGGGAGAGTCTGACGGATCGTTGCTACCTGGAGGTGGAGCGGAGCGGGAGGGGGGTCCTGGTGGCCGTGGCCTACAAGGACATCAGCAGAGCCGCGACCCTCGCCGAATGCATGTTTGGGCACAACAACAAGTCCTGGGCTTTAGACTGTTTCAAAAACAGCTACGAATTCAGACACAACAACAAGAAAACTTCCATCCCCGGAACGTGGTCCTCCAGGGTCGGAGTGTACCTGGATCACAGAGCAGGTATTCTGTCCTTCTACGGCGTCTCTACAACCATGACTCTGCTCCACACAGTCCAGACCACATTCACTCAGCCGCTCTATGCTGGACTCTGGTTGTCAGACGGAGCTGCTGCTGAAGTGTGCAAGCTCACCTAGAAGGAGTTAAACCTTAAATCCATCACGGTGCAGTGATGTCAGGAAAGGTGAAGTACGATGTGACTTACAGGTGAAATATGTGAGGAAAACTCTGCTGTGTAGCTGTTTCTACTTCTGTTAGATTCATGGTTTTCTTTTTTGTATGATATCTTCAAACTTCTCATCACTTATACGATTTCTCTGTTTATAGCATTTTTAAAACTTTTGTTGGATATTTTTTTTTTCATATCTCCTAAAAGGGAAGAGGCTGATCATGTGCTGGTTATGTGACGGTTGTAGAAATGATAAATACAAAGACACACATAATAAAAATCAGTGTATTTAAATGTGTCTTCAAAACTTTTTCGATTAAAGGCCTTGTTGTTGAATTTTTCTGTCTGCTTTATAAAAGTTTTGAAACAGGAAATGGTTTAAATTTACCCATCATAGTGTTAATCATTTCTGAATTATTATTAACCCTGTTGTGATTTTTTTTTTTTTAAAGGACGGGATGCATGTTTTTCTCATACAATATTTTATTTTGTATTTAAATCAAACAAAATGTTTGATATAAAGTTTTAATTTTATAAGATATAGTCATTTCTCCTCAGTATTTTGCATAAAAATATATATCATATGTATCATTTCTATCTATCCGTCTGTTGCAGTGTTTTTCAATCGTGGTCCTCAGGAACCACGGCCCTGAATGTGCTCGAGGTGCCCGTACTTTCACACACCTGACACAAATGAACAGCTCATTAAATGAATCACTCATTGTCACATGAATCATCACATGAATCTTATTTACCAGCATATATACCAGAATGTTGCTCAGCAAGTTACGTAGGGACACATTAATGTTTGTCATCGAAAAGGAAAGAAGGAAAAACCAACTCGAAGATGGACGGACTCTTCATAATAATGATGGCCAACTGGTGGACTGAAGGCGTCTCTGCCAGTCTGAATGGGTTGTTAAATGTATAATAGCATATATATATATACACACAGGTCTACCATGTCTAGTATTTTCTAGATATTTTAAAAATTTAATTTAATGGTATTTCTAATTTTATTTGATTTTTAAATTTTCATTTTAGTTTAATTTGATGCTAAAGAAAAAACTAAAAAAGAGAGAGGGAGGGAAAAAGAAGAGAGCGAGAAAGAAAAAGGACAGAAAAAAAGGAAAAGACAAAAAAGAGAAAGAGAGAGATTAAAAAGAATGAAAAGGAGAGAGAAAGAAAAGAAGAGAAAAGAGGAAGAAGAGAAAAAAGAGAAAAGAGAGGAGAAAAAGAAGGAAAAAAAGGATGAAAAAAATAATTTGATATTTAATGCATCTTTTAAAAGGTATTTTCTGTTTCAGTTTTAATTTTGACTGAATATTTTTAAATAATAACTGCGAAAAGTTTATTTCAAATTTCTAAGTTTTGATTTAAATAATTTAATTTTGTAAATTAAATGATTTTATTTATTTTTTATTTCTAGGTTTTCAATTTTTCAGTTTCAGTTACAAAGAATGTTTTCAAGTTTTTTGTTATTTTATTTTGAAGCAGTGATACCTGGAGAACCACTGTAAACACTTGTTACTGTACATATCTGTTTGTTTACCAGAGTTTCACTCAGTGGGTCTTTAGAGCAAATGACCAAAACATTAAACCAGCTGCTGCTGTTTCTTCTGAAATGGTTCTGATCTGTAGATCAGTTATAGCCCATCTAAGACTGATTAATATCTGTTTTCTCTACTCCTTGGATTAAATACTTTGTCCAAATACTTTTTGGTTTAAGGTGGGAGAAGAAGGGACGAGGTCTGTTTACACCCTGTGATTGGTTGCTGCAGTCACACAGAAGTTGTGAACTAAACTCTGACCTGTTTTCTTGCTGGTTTTTTTAAGGGTTCCGTTTTTTTTTTCTTTGCAGTCCAAAACCTGCATGTTAGGAAAATGACAGTTGTCTGGGTCATAGATGAGTGTTGGCGTGCTTGGTGGTCTGTTTCTCTGTTAGCCTTGTTGTGGGTGTACCCGTGTCAGATGGGATAGGCTCCAGCCCTCAGGGAACCTCAGTACACCTAATAATGTGTAAAACCTCCACGAAGGGAGGATTTATTGCAGGATTGTTGTTTAACTGCGCTGGTTTTAACGGGGTGTTCCCAACAGGAGGGGGTTCCAGGAAAATCGTGGTGCGGTTGGTTTTTGTTGAAGAGATGTTCTTATAATAAATATATAAAATTCAAAGCTTAAAGCATCTATAAGTTTTGAGCTATTATTCAAAAAGCTGTCTATCAGTGTTTATTACAGATTCAATCATTTACTTTCAATCAAGTCAAATCCTCAAATGTGCTTCAAAATCTGCTTTTCTAAATGTTCATTTCTGTAATTTCCACACTTGAAGCAATATTCTTCAAGTTTAATCATGTTTTCTCCTCCTGAGGAGAAGTTTCTCTGACTTACATTTAAATAAAAACACACTGATCATCAAAGTGAAAATATTGATCGTCTCAGCAGCTGGTTGGAACATGGATCAACCTGCAGTTACGCTGAGTTAAGGTCATTTCAGCTCATGTCATACAGTATTTATAACACTTGATGTTTGTAGGGCTTCCTTTAACCCGGTAATGTTTTCACTAAGAATAAAGCAATAAAAACTTTTTTTTTTATTTCCTCAGGAAACTGATCAATATTTCTGAATAATTGGTTGAGATAAATGTAAATGATATAGCAAAAAAATTGTTAAATGGTCAAAATTTGAAACAATAATGGGGAACAAAGACTTTGTTTTTATTAAATTTCCAAACCAAATGGTCAAGATGGCACATGTAAACTTTCTTCTTCAAATCTATAAATTATTTTCATTGTAGTTACTCAAAATTTTCCTCTACCAAACAGCCGAGCAGGTATTAAAAGTGTTGAATATCATCGACTCACTGTTGGTCTGCTCTTCAGAGCGGACCGTGAGGTGGTGGAGTGTGAACTTATGAGGATTATTTCAGGCCTTTTGTTGGATTTTTTTTTACACTGAGTTTGATCTTGGAACAACAAACAGCCTTAAATCATGAAATAAAACCAGCTGAGACTCAGATGATGGTTTTGGGTTTCATGTTTTCAGCTTTCATAGACTGGAAGTAAGAATTCCCAACAAGCCTGCCAGCTGTCACACTTCTACAGTGTATAATCTGACTTTACTTTTATTAACTGTGCAGGAAAAGTCACTTCTCATATTTAGATTTTCTATTTTATCTTGCAGTGAAAACTGTCTCACGAAATATATAACATGTTGTAATAAAACATACACTGAGTGAAGAATTTAATTGAAATTACTGTATTATTGAAGGCTCAACCAGATGACAATGGTACCTGCAGAATTTTCAAGGATGCCATCTTCAGATTGGATTTCCAATAGAAAAGAAATACAGGATGCATAAGAGTCCAAACTTTAGACTACACACGGGAAATGAACCAAAACCCAGATGTTCACATGAAATTTGTCCTGCAGGTTTGTGTTCATGTTTTTAAGAGAATGAGTCATTTAGTTTCTTAATGAGAAATTTGATTTGCCGTGTGTAACTATTCCTATGCTTTCTTTAATTTACATGGCCCAGCTGAGGAAAAAAAAAAAAGATTAAAATGGTAACTGAAATAAAAAATGTCCATTTTATTCGCCAAATCAAGGTAGAAATCGAGACACTGTCTCAGGGAAAACCACAGCAGCCATCCCCAGAAGCAGTTACACCTTCACACATTTATTTATCAAATGTATGCCATGTTAGTAATTCACTAGATTACCAAAAGTGTTAGGACATCTGCCTTTGTATGGACATACTTAATGGTTTAACATGGAGTTGACCCACCCTTTGCAGCTTCATATGGGTCCATCGGTGCCAGAACCACCAGACTGGCCCACAGCCTCTTTCCTCCGGCAGTGAGGCGACTGAGTAAATCGCCCTCCCTGTCTGCCCCCACCCATCATTACACACCACATTCCACCTTTAACTATAACTGTGGTGTAAATTTAGCCAGGCTGCAGCTTTGGACGATGTCTTGCACCCTTTTGGTTTCCTGCACCAGCTTCTGCTGGTTCTTATAGTAAACTAAACGTGAATATTGGACTTTACTGCCAATATTGCCACTTATACACAGCACCCAGATAACGGGGCTGACACTGCTGCCTTTTTTTTTCTTGTATGCCAGTATTGGGATGTTCGAAAAACACCTTGCTGTCATTTATAACTGTGTTATTCTGACAATGACATTAAAGTATTGAATTGAGTGGAATCTGACTCTTCAGTATGGCTTACCACAAGGTTTACAAGTGTGTCTACAGGAATTTTTTTGACCGTTGTTCTTGAGTTCATCCCTCAGATGTTCTAAGGGGTCAGGGACTCTGCAGACCAGTCAACTTCCTCCCCACCATCTCTTTATAGGCCTTGCGTGACAAATCTAAGCTCAATGGGTCTCATTAATGAAACGTGAGCAGAGCGAATTTGTGTGTAAACTGTTACTGTCGTAGAGATAAATTTACGTGAATCTCGCATTCAGCAACATTTTAGTAGCTCCGATCTGTTCGTAGCTACTAACAAACTCTACACATGGTCTCGACTATGTGAAGCGCTTATGTAAATTTATGAACAAAAATAATGCTTGTCCCTGTTGTAAATTATCATTTTAATTCATATTGCGCTCTATCATGGGCAGATTCAGTTGAAAACGCATATTCATTATGCGTCTGTTATTCCTTCCAGGCTTTTGATTTGCCTGTCCCCGTCACACCACTGCTAATTGATGAAAATATGTGTTTTTTTTAACTCAACTTCACTCAAAATAATCTCTATCTCTGCTTCAGGGAGGTTCTTCTCTCTCTCTCTGTTTTTAGTGGAGTGGGCCTTTATGAGTAAGTCTGTTTGTGAATGTACTAACGTTTCAACATAACATTGATTTTGAGGGATGTCCCATCCCACTACTTTTGGGATGGTCAGTTTCTTGGTCAGTGGCGGTACCAATGGTCAGGTCGAGGGGGGGCATTGCTCAAGGGCCCATAGTAACTAACCAAAGGGCCATGTTGGGGATTCGAACCCCGGTTTTCTGGACCAAAGCCTGCAGCATTAACTACGAGGCTACCCAATCTGTGAAGTTAATCTGTATTATTTCTAAACATTTTAATCATAACACGTGCCATATTAAAAATCCGTATCTGAGATGATCTTATTGTGAGAAGCTGATTTTAGGATTGTAGGTGGTTTTGTTGAATAGTGAACCAAATCCACTAAAATCACTTCATCCTCCATTTTTATGAAGTTTATGATCTCTTCAAAGCTTTATGGCTGATTTTCATCAGGCCCACGTGCACCACGTTCAGGTTGCACCGCGGTTTCATTCCTATCTCTGCAGCGGAGACGTCTCACACCCCCAAAGTGTCAGACGTCCCTGCATCTCTGCAGAGTTCACATGCAGAGCGGATGCCGGCTATCCTACTGGAGGTAATGCAGCTTCATCCTCGGCATTTTGAAGGTGTGACATGAACAATAGCCACGGCTGTGAATGTAGAGGAAATGCTGCGTCATTTACCTTTGTGGTGGCAAGAACCCAAGTCACAGGACTCTGCAGTTAATGAGACTGCTGCGGTGGTGTACTTATGATGATTTAGAAAAAAATAAAAGAAATTTGAAGGAATGGCAGCCTGCCGCTCCGAAATGAGCATAGAAGAAAGACTGATGGTGAACATACTGTATGTTTTTATATACATATAAAAGCCAACTCTGGTGGTAATTGATCAGAGTTCCTGTGAATATGTTTATGAGCTCTCAGAAATAAAAGACAATGTTTATTTTCTGGTTTGAAATATACTTACTGTGCTTTCTAATGTTAGAAAGCAGCGTTGCATCTACTTAAGTAAATCCATTCTGACCTTTCTCCAGTTTATTATTTATTATCTAGATCGCAGCAAACTGGCCTTTAATGAATGTTTATGCATATATGAGTAAGTAATGCATCTAAATGGGAAAGAAACACTTAACTTAATGGACTACTAATATAAATTCTTTGAATAATACAGACATGACCCACTCTATGTGTGGTCTCCTGCTGCTGGACAACAGCCAATAAAACAAACAATGCTTTTTTTTTTTTTTAAAAAGGTTTTTTTTTAAAATCTTTAAAAACTTTTTAAATGCTTTTTTCTTGTATAAAAAGTCAATCACACATCATTTTTAGTTTTTCCTCTTTTTGAGCGAGACATTTCCAGCAAAGTCCTACAAAGCTGCACGTCAACCCTTCAGGAATCAGTGTTTGGAGTTTCATCACATCAAACTCTATATTACACAAAAAGTTAGTGATATTTGGCTTTTTGTATGATGTCAGAATGAACCTAAAATCCAGGTGAACTTAATTAGACTTGCTCTAAACTTTTCATTGCACATGGACATTATTCAATGGTTTACTATTTATTGCACATCATGCTGTTCTCCTAAAAGATGACTAACCAAAAAAAATAAAAACTTAGAGTGTAAACCGTGACTTAACCCCTAAACGTTCTGGTTAAATGACGTCTTGTTTCTAAACATCCTCTTCATCACTCTGTTTACATTTAGACGTCACTGAACACATGACAAGTTATTGAGACATTGTCATTTTTACGGCGTAGTATACCCACCATTGTTGTTAGCTTTTCTTTCAATAAATTGTTCGAGACGGAGGAATTACCACATCATAATTCCAGTTAAATGTCCAACATTCATGATATAATATCAATAACGTGAACATTTTACATTTTCCTTAAATTCCTTCAATTTTCCTGTGTAATATTTGCTTGGATTGGTCCTACAGTAATCCTGAGTTTAGTCTGAAGAAGTCTGCAGATTTTCTCCCTTTTACCACCTTCCTCCACCATGAGCATCATTAGAACGAGTCAGACATGCAGGAAGCCACACATGACGTATCTGCTCAGGAAGTGAAATGAGAAATAAAAACATACTCGCTATTTTACTCTGTCGTGACTTCGGGTTGGTTTTTCTTGTAAGGATTCCTGTGGGCGGGTTATTTGTCACAGCATGTCACATGACAACTTGTTGGCTACTTCCTTGTAGTTTCCCGGAGATTGCTGTCATGCTTTAAACCTCACATGTGAGTCTTACCTGCAGCCGTGTGTCAGGTGAGCGTTTACAGTATGTTAGATTCTTGCACGTAGACTCTTAGGTCACGTCTGAACTCATTCTCCCAGCTGCTCCACACAGTCTGCATAACACCAGCAGTCAGACACACACACACAACGTTTGTTATTTTAAACAGATACTTCAGAGATTCTTCGTGACATCATGGGTTGCTGGTGGGAGAGGATCTTCTACTGACATTAGAAAGGTTTTTGCTTTGCTTTTGCATCTTAGTGAGATCTGGTTTTAGGACAAGTTGACAAAAGCAAAAGGAAAGACGAGGAGTGAGGAGCAGGGGAAATCCATCCATCCATCCAGAATCCCCAGAGGAAACCAGAAAGCGAGGTGTTTCCCAGATGTGTCGTACATTCCTCTTCTGCCGGGTAGTCGTTAAACGGTTGGCTAATCAACTTTTAGCTTTCCTCCGGAGCGGCGGCGGCACTCAGAGCTCTAATGAAGACAGACGAGGTTTGAAGAGTGAGGCTGAGATGGATGCTCATGCATGCGGTCCTAGCTGTCGGTAACGGCGTGCTTATTATCTTCAGACTTATTGATTGGTTGATGTGCAGGTTCCATCTATAAAGGAGTGTGTGTATGTTATCTAGCAGCGCTTTGTCACCCCAAGAAAACCTGTTACAAGACAGCGCATTGACATATACAGTATATACGTTATGCAGTATATTTACACTTAAAATCAATGGTTTCCTTTTTTCCTCATATCACAGCAGTCATATCAGTTCCTGTTTGTCTAATGTTGCTTTGGGTGTACAAGCTTTTACTGAATTACATCAGCACTGAGACAAAGTTACCAGGAAGTTTCTAGAAGAGGAAGGAGTCTCTTTAAAGAGCTGTAAACATGGCTATAGTTAATGTTTTAATGTGCTTATATAATCTCTGTTGCTGATGACGTCAGGTTATAATGTGTAAATAGATGCCTGATATGCAGCTCGTTCCCATCACTGCTGGAAATGCAAGACTGATTTTTTTTCTTTTTTAATTGATTAGATTATGAAACAGAGGAAAACGCAGAGAGCACGACAGCAGCCAGCCTGGAAGGCCGGCGACTGCTCTGATGTTGCTGCTGTCTGAGCCAGTTACTGCTGTAATGTGCATTCATGTTCATTCATTCTTGCAGTTAAATGCAACAGTAGCATCAGTGTTTAGCAGATAAATGCCAGCGATCCAGCCACATGATCATGTTTTTCTGGAAACTGCATGTCCCAACTGTTTGTGTCTTGACTTAAGTTTAACTTAAAGGAGTACAGCACAAGTTCCAACTTTTTTCCAGAAGTTCGCCCCCTCTGGCGACAAGTGGTAGTGATGCTAATGTTGTGCACACGCATGAGCCGCTTCAACTGCGTTGGTCTCTAATTTAACCCACATTACACTCAGTCTGAGCCCAGAGTTAGAGACACGATGTCTACTGAACTTATAAAGTTATAAATGTGCAAATTGTTTACGGTTTGATCGTTGAGTAAACTGACGGACTGTATGCTAACGGTAACAGGCTAACGCTGGCTTGTAGTTCAAATATCTAAATTCACAGGCTGAGACCACGAATACCTTATAAAATTACCACATTAACTAATTTTTTTTTTTCTTTTTTCCTTTCCACATAAACTAAATTTAACATGTGACCAGAGTGTATCTCTTCCCCGGGAACAGTCATATGGCTGTCATACTGCTACATTTACATGCTAAAATCATTGCAATATTGTGCATCCTTATATCCGTCATACATCACATTTACCATGTTAGTAAGAAGACAGCCAACTGTGGGTCCCGTTTTTCTCCCAGACTGGATCGGAGCTCCCTCCAATTCAAAAAAAGAAAAAGATAAAAAGCTGCTTGGTTGTTTACTCCCGTCTTACTCCGGTGCAGGCATTGTGCCGAAAAAAGCCCCCCTGCCATGGGGACAGGTTAGACTCCAGTTTGGTTCTCTTAGTCTCACAAGACAAAACTTTTCTTCTTTGTCTTACTGGAGTCTGAGTTGGGGTTTGAGAGGCACCTGCTCTCCATCTTTTAGCAGGATGCTCAACATGGCAGGCACAGCCAGACGAACATTGAACGCGCAGCTCATCTCCTCCACAAACGCCCCCTTGAGGCTTCGTAACCAATTTCTCGCGTTGAGCATTCAGAAACGGTATTAGAGACCACCGCAGTGAAGAAAGATCAACTCATTCTACACATCAGACAATTGTAAGAGTATGTGGAGGAAAGAAAAGAATAGTATTTAACATTTAAACTTGCACAGTGCACCTTTAAATCAACTCTGTAGAAACGAGGAGGGAAAATATGTTGTAACTGCATCTGTCCACACACCATTTCCACTTCTGACACACTGAATTTTTCCAGTGTTTAGATTAGTTGGCTTATTTAGACAATTCTGGCTGAATTGCTTCTGTCTGGACACATTCCTCAGCTGCATCATATCTTGCTGAAACTGCTGACAGCTTTTACCAATACCACCCTCTTAAAGTTGGCTGGGGGTCCTCTTACATTTGTAAGGAGCCCCTTTCGTTCATGCATGCAGGTACTCATGATAAAAAAGTTTAATCCCTGAAAATAACTCGTTACAGGTTCAGATGAGCCTTACATCCGTTTAGATCATGGATCATTAACTCTGGACCGTTTGTGCCAGAGTCCTCCAGGTTTTAGATGCTTCCCTGCTGCAACACACCAAACTAAATTTAACAGGTTGTTAAGAGGCTTGTGCAGAACTTGATAACAAGCTGCTGGAGAATCTTTTCATTTGAATGAGGTGTGGTACAGTAGGGAAACCACTAAAACCTGTAGGATACTGGCCCAAGGGGTCTGGAGTTGCTGATCCCTGCAGATAGGCCAGTGGGCAGCCGTTAGGCATGTAACAATATGAAATGTAACCAATTATTGTGACCAAAATAATCACTGTTATTGTTATTATAATGATATTGTTGAATTATCCTCAAAATATTCAAAAAGTACATAAACACACACTGAAATCATTTCACCAAGTTTTATTTTAAACATAATAAGAAATAAAATAATAAGCACAATGGACTTTCTGTTGGCAGAAACATTAAAGTAAGTGATATAAAGGTGTTACATGGTGATGTCATGAAGTAACAGAAGGAAATCCTGGGCTGGAAACAGGGTGTTTCATCTGTTGTTTCTTTGGAGGGAACGTTGTAGAACTTTTGGAGAGTTTTATGACACATTAGAGGAAGAAATGAAAAAGTCATCATGTTTCTTCTTTAATTAATTCTTAGCTAAAGGTTTGGGTTTTTAGAGGATATTGGAGGCAACGGTGCTTTCATGCAGTAGAACATAGAAACCGTGAATCTTTTCACTTTTAACTCGGTGCGAATGTCTATCTGATTGAGTTTTCTGTTTGACTTATGAAACATAAAGTGTAAACAGGATTATGAGCATCTGCTGAGTTTTGTTATGTCCATTCTTTAATGTTTTACTAAAAATGCACAATACTTCAGGTTGATAGGGGGTCACCTCGGTGTTTTGCTTCACCAGTTCCACATCAGCAACAATCTCTCATGATCTGAATCATAGAAAATGTTGGGCAGTTTTCATTTAAATGTGAATGTTTCTTTGTCAGGAATGGATCCGTCCATGGGCCAGGAGAGGAGAACACCGGTCACCCCCTCCTCATCCTCTCGCTACAACCGCCGGCGGTCGTCTGGGTCCAGAAACGAACGTTACAGATCAGGTAACAACACACCTGTGGGACATTTGTCTCCATTCTTAATGTGCTTTTATTATATGAATATTTCTACAGACTTTGTGAAACCGCAGCACGGCTAGACATAAACACCTGATGGAGAAATGAGATGAGAAAATAACTTCATATTGTGTGTGAAACATCATTAAAACAGCAAATATTAGTTTTAATTGATGCAAAATGTTGGAATTAACTTTAGATTTGTATTTGACAGTCATCAAAGAGACTTCATTTCATCTTTTTTACTTTAACATCGGCTTAAATCCATCTAATTAAACCTAAATGTAACCTGTTTTTCTTTTCTTTTTTCTACTGGATGATAAGAAATATCGCAAAACCCACAAGTCTGATGCAGACGTCAAAGGAAGCGTGTAATGAAATGAAATATTCCCAAAGTTTTGAAAGATGTAATGAAAATAAAAAGCCCGTGTCCATCGATGTGCCTTCAAACTGTATTCTTTCCTCCTCCAGCCAAGTTTGAAGGTAACACGAGGCCCAGTTAGAGAGACGGATGAACTGGTTGCAGATGTTTTTAGTGCGCTGCCTCCTCCCTCTCCGATCCGGTCGTGCCTGAACGTTTCTCCTCATTCAGTCAAACATTGTTTACAGCAGCCCTGCAGACCTTTTCCCATCAATCTGGCTGCCAGCAAGTGAGCCTGAACAGAATCTGGATTCATGTTCTCTCTGCTTATTTGTAGATGTTGGTTCTGTTGCTAAATTTAAGTCATTTTAAGATGGCCAGTGTTAAAATCAGAGGTCACAGACACAGAATCAGATGTTTCTTCCATAATATGAATGGCCATCTTTTAATGGTTTGACTTTTATTGGCTGATCTTCTGGGATTTGGCCTGTTTTAAGAGTCTTTTGAGTCTTGATTACTATATTTGGATACATTTAGGTCCACAAAGGCCTTTAAATCCCCTCCTGAGCTGCTGCATCATCTGAGGCATTTGTGGTTGATTCAGTCTTTCTAGTGTTTGCAGAATAAGCTGCAATAAGTCCACTGTTAGCTTTTGTTGAATCCTCCACAGCTCTCACAACATCCACGGTTCAGTTTTGTTCCATTTGGCACAAACTAAACCCTTTTTCAGGATTAATTTGGGTTTTTAACTCAGATAAAATCATGTTTGTGACATCTCATCTGAAGGTCATCTGTCAGTTTGAGCTGGTGGTATTTTGGGTGTGTAGTTATGTTCTTTTATGCTGTTGGGGAAATTTGCCCAAGTTTGATTCAGTAGGATAGAAAAATAACCCATTAAAGGGGAAGTTCGGTTGTTTTTAACCTGGACCTTTTTTTCTAGCATGAAATACGTTCACTTACTCACCCAGACTGTTCTGGTGCAACTGGAATTCCTTCAGGAGATATTTAGATCCACTCCAGTTCAGCGTATGTCCAATTTAATGGAAGTGATGTTCTCCCCATGTATGCCTGGGTTCTCTCCGGGTACTCCGGCTTCCTCCCACCATCCAAAGACATGCATGTTAGGTTAATTGGTCACTCTAAATTGTCCCTAGGTATGAATGTGAGTGTGAATGGTTGTCTGTCTCTCTGTGTTGGCCCTGCGTTAGACTGGCGACCTGTACAGGGTGTACCTGCCTCTCACCTGATAATAGCTGGGATAGGCTCCAGCAACCCCCCGTGACCCTGAACTGGATAAGCGGTACAGAAAATGACTGACAGAAAATGATGAGAAAAATAACCCATTGAAGGGGAAGTTTGGTTGTTTTTAACCTGGATCTATTTTCTAGCATGAAATACGTTCATTTACTCACCCACAGTTTTGGTGCAACTTGAATTCCTTCAGGAGACATTTAGATCCACTCCAGATCAGCGTATGTCCACGATAATGGAAGTGATGCAGGCAACGGTGCAGCCTCTAAATAAGGCATTATCTGCCATAAACTCCTTCATTTCACCAATGTTTTGCTACGAAACATTAGTTGGACCCCCTGTGAGCTCAAAGCGGCTTTGAGTTGCTCATTCATGGTGATCCGTCCTTATTTACAGACATTTACTTGCTATGGTGTCACATAAAAGTGACATCATCAAAGCCACCGCAGTAAAAGTTTCCGTAAATAAGGTCGAAGCACCACAAAAAAAGCCACTTCAAGCTGCTTCAAGCTCACAGGGGATCAGACTAATGTTTTGTAACAAAATATTGGTGAAATGAAGGAGTTTGTAGCAGATAATGCCTTATTTAGAAGCTTTGTGAGGTTGCCAGCATCACTTCCATTATATTGGACATACGCTGATCTGGAGTGGATCTAAATGTCTCCTGAAGGAATTCAAGTTACACCAAAACTGTTTGGGTGCGTAAATGAACATATTTCATGCTAGAAAACAGGTCCAGATTAAAAAAAAAAGGAACTGTCCCTTTAAGTATAAAAAAAGAAACTATTGGAGCACCTCTAAAGAGCACACACACTTTCACACACTGTGCAGTCAAATACAGGACAATAAATGCTCACTTGAGATTTAAATGACCTCCCTCCCAAACACAAGCACACACATCAAATAAAGGCAGATCCCAGAGCCCCGTTCATCCTGACTAATGTCTCACTGATGTCGTTATCGGGCCGACAGCCCGCGGTCTCCGCATCACCACTCGTTGTTTGCCGTCTGCAGGCAACAGGCACTGTTCAAACAGACCTGCAGCCAAATCGCAGGGCTTCATCTCGCTGGCAGAAACGCTCATTTACAAAACCTCCTCATCGGCACTCCCTCAGCTCCATCCAGCTGGAAACCGCAGGGTCTCCTGGGGGCCGCTGTCAGCCGGGGGGTGTTTGTGTATGTAAACTGAATGTGAGGAAATGGGAACATGGTGCTCATTGTAACAAGAACACTGCAGCACCAAGGCCAGCTGATCATCCTGCTGCTGCTTTCTTTCCTGCTGGTGCTTCGGCTGATTTACTGGAGCTAATTTCTCCACTCCCCACCCCCCCCGCTCCCAGGTTTACACTGGAAGCCAGAGCTGTTATTGGTACCTGAAGTCATCCACTTTCTCTGGTTACTTGATCAGCGTCTCCTTGTTTAGTTGGAACAATAAAAGGTTCATGTCCTGCAGTGAAAACACTCGGGTGGTTTAAGCTAATTAAATGTGTTTGTGGTTGAGAAGCTGGCCTTGTGACTGATGAACACTCACTGCACACTTTATTAGGTCCATCTGTGTAACTGTTTAACATAAAAATATCTAATCAGCCAATCACATGGCAGCAACTCAACACATTTAGTCATGTAGACATGGTGAAGACGACTTGCTGGAGTTCAAACTGAGCATCAGAATGAGGAAGAAAGAGGATTTAAGTGACTTTGAACATGGCATGGTTGGTCTGAGTGTTTACTGGGATTTTCACACACAACCATCTCTAGGATTTCCAGAGAAGAAGAGAAAAGATCCAGTGAGCAGCAGTCGTCTGGACCAGAATGTCTGGTTGATGTCAGAGGAGAATGGGCAGACTGGAACGTTGCTGGTCTGATGAGTCTCCTTTTCAGCTCCATGTTCAGATGCTAGGCTCAGAATCTGGTGGGAACATCATGAAAGCATGGATCTTAGACCTTTGCCCCTTTTGGGCCCCTTAGCACCAACGTGGCGGTTTAACCACCACAGCCTGAGTATTGTTGCTGACCATGTCCATCCCTTTATGACCACAGTGGAGCATCTTCTGATGCTACTTCCAGCAGGATAATGCACCATGTCATAAAGCTCACATCATCTCCAACTGCTTTCTGGAACATGACGATGAGTTCACCGTCCTCCAACGACCCCCATGGTCACCAGACCTCAGTCCAGCAGAGCAGCTTTGGGATGTGGTGGAACGGGAGATTCTCATCATGGATGCAGCAACTGTTTGATGCCGTCATGTCAATATGGAGCAAAATCTCTGAGGAATCTTTCCAACACCTTGTTAGATCTAGGCCACCAAGAATTAAAGGGGAAGTTTGTTTTTTTTTTTCAATCTGGACCTATTTTCTAGCATGAAATACGTTAATTTACTCACCCAGACAGTTTTGGTGTAACTTGAATTCCTTCAGGACATATTTAGATCCACTCCAGATCAGCGTATGTCCAATATAATGGAAGTGATGCAGGCAACCTCGCGCAGCCTCTAAATAAGGCATTATCTGCCACAAACTCCTTCATATCACCAATGTTTTGCTACGAAACATTAGTCGGACCCCCCCTGTGTGCTCAAAGGGGCTTATTTTGTGGTGATTCGTCCTTATTTACAGACATTTTTACTTTGATGACGTCACTATTATGCAACACCATAACAAGTACATGTCTGTAAATAACGACGAATTACCACAAAAAAGCCGCTTCGAGCTCATAGGGGGGTCCTACTTATGTTTCGTGACAAAACATTGGCGAAATAAAGGAGTTTGTAGCAGATAATGCCTTATTTAGAGGCTGCGCGAGGTTGCCTGCATCACTTCCATTATATTGGACATACGCTGATCTGGAGTGGATCTAAATATCTCCTGAAGGAATTCAAGTTACACCAAAACTGTCTGGGTGAGTAAATGAACATATTTCATTCTAGAAAATAGGTCCAGGTTGAAAAAAACTGAACTTCCCCTTCAAGTCATCTGGAGTCCAACCTGTTACTTGGAAGTTGTAGCTCATAAACTTGCCAGTGAGTTTATATGTTGCTGCATGAAGTGGATTTAATATCCCCCTTTTCATTAATTTGCTCCATTGGAGCATCACAGTCTGGATTTGTAATAAATATGAGGGATTCCAAGTTGTTAACAGCTACTTTTCCTTGATCTGTTTTTTCTTTTCCTTTTCTCCTCTGAGATATATTGTTTTGTAAGGGACGACGATCCAGGTGAAGATGCATTGCTTTCATTTCTAGCGCATCATACAGCAGATTTTATCAACAGGTTTTTAAGTAGAGTCTGAATTTGATTTTGATTTACTAACCTTTATCTGTACATCTTGGAAACAAACCTCTGAGATGCCCGAGCAGAGACGTGTAAACCAGCATAAAACTGCTTTGGAGCTGTAATAAATGAGTAAATGTGCATTTGCAGTTCCTGAAGCTGGTTGGAATATTTAAGGTTTTTAAATGAACATTTTTCAACCTGCATGCAGCATCTGGTTGCAGAACAGAAAGCATGAAACAGCCGGAGTAACAGCTTCCAAAACCAAATAAAAACATGACGGTCCTGCGATGGATCACCAGATCAATAGATGTCCGGCCTGCCTTGCAAATGTCAGACAAATACAAATTAAATTAGATTTTTGTTACCCAAACAGGTGAGAATAAATTCTGTGACAGATTTGTCTGGACATCCAGATGAGTTACAGAATGCAGCTGTTTTGGGCTCATAAGAGAATATATTGTGATCATATGATGCATTAATACTGTGATTAAGAAATATATCCCCCTTAACCTGCAAAACCTGTTTATGTGTCTCCAGATGTGCACACAGAGGCGGTGCAGGCAGCCCTGGCGAAACATAAAGAAAGAAAAATGGCAGTCCCGATGCCTTCGAAGCGGCGGTCCCTGGTGGTCCAGACCTCAATGGATGCCTACACACCACCAGGTAAGAACAAGTGCCAGTTTTACAGCAAGTGTGATGATAAATGGATCTTTAATGAGTCTGTTGCTGTAATAATGTCCTCATAAGACTGTAAACCTCGACTGGAAGCAAAGTAGTGACCACTTGGGATAAAAACGTAGTGCTTTACTAGTCTCTCCTCTAGAATGAGGCAGCAAACTGAGAACTGTGGACTTGGCTTGCAGGCCTGTTAAAGTTTACCAGCTCTAACCAGTCTGACCCGTTCTGTGTCTAATATTTAGCAAGATAACGTTGGTCCTCAGTAAACTGAGCTGCCCAGCTGCTTCTGTTCCAACTTAATCCAATCAGAAGTGAAGTTTACTATTTAAACAGATCTGAGCGTGTAGCCCAATCCCATTCCTCCTTTTATGTCTATTCTGTTTTCTTAGAGGTGAAGTAGCCTTTTGCTACTGAGCATGAAGGAGTTGTGGGCATACAGCCATCCAAAGAGCTTCCCCTAAATAGTTTGATCCTGCTCCTCAATCCCTAGAAGACAAAAGGTACTCTTCATCTCCCTCATTGGGGAAATCCTCATCCTCACCATCGATCGCCCCGTCTGTGGAAGAACTGAGGGACGCAGCATACCAGCCTGCTGTTTTCTCTGCATGTCTAATAGTTTATGCAGCCGTGTCATAAAAAGGAACATTTCTATTCTATTTGGGTTCAGCGGTTCGGCCCGGTCCCCTCCTCTGACACGATGCAGCCAGCTTTTGGTCCAAAGGTCTGAACTGTTGTGTTATTGTTCTCTTGTCCACATTTCTAAGTCGTCTGTGATCTGTAAAGGGAAAAATTACCGCAAGTGTGCATCAGCGCATTTTTATAAATCAGATGGGTTTTTAAGAGTCACCTTCAGCTCACGTAGACTTTAGTCTTGGTCCTGCATGCTGTTTATAAATGAGACCCCTGATGCTGCTGATCAGTATCGGGTTGATGACTCTGTTTTATGCATTGTGCTTTTTAGCAAACAGTTTTCTCTGTTTAAACAGCTGACAGTAACGCAGGTGGAATCAGACCGTCTCATTTCTACCTCCTCGTGTCTCATCTGTCATATCTGATAACTTCAGCTCTCAGGCTGTCAGTCATGTTAATCCATCAATTATTCCAGTCCGGCAGCTCGTCGGGAACCTCTGCACTCATCTCTGCAGTGTGGGATCGGTATGATTATAATTTAAATGTGTATCGGATTTGAAGTCACAACTGTTTAACCACAAACAGAAGAGGACGTTTCAGTTTGAGTTGATGTTAAAAGCTGCAGCGGCGGCGGTATTGATGTCCCCTTCGTGTTACTGAGCTCGGTCGATGATTGGATGGGATGAGCCTTCATTGACTGATGAGACTGTCTCTCCTCTAAAACCTGGAGATTGATGGGCTCTCTGCTTGTCACTCAACATCTGAAGGGCTCATTAGTTTGTCAATAATTTAAGAAAAGAGCGACTACTTCATTGTACTCTCTCCAGTCGCTGTCTCAGTGATATAAGCAGAAAGGAAATCTTTCCATGGAAGTACTTTTCTGTCACTGTCTTTGTACCGGTGATAATCCACAAATTGGTGAAAAATGGTCACGTTAAAACACACAGATAAGGTGATAGAGGCTGGACAGATTAATAATCCATGACGGCAATAAAATGTTACATTTTTTTATTACAATAATTTTTTTTTAATTACATTTACAAATGAGGTTTAGTTTTAAAGACCCTCATATAAAAGAGTTTTATCACTGATCTGCATATTAGAACATCGTGTGTACCTGCTCCCATGTGCAGCCAGAATAACAGCATGAACCCCAGAACCTCTGAACAACATTTGGACACGGAGCAGACTATTTTTTCCTAGCTGCAGATCATGTGATTACCAACTGTCACCATGGCAACCACGATGCACAGAAATATGTCATCCCATATCATAAGGTGTACATTCAGACTAAGGATAGACCAATACATCAGCCAGCCGATATTTTGGGCCGATTACGTTTTTGCTGGTATCGGCATCGGCCGATACGTTGGATGTGTTGTCTGATACCTGTACTCAGCATAATTTACAAACTTTATATATATATATATATATATATATATATATATATATTGTGTGTGTGTGTGTATGTATATATATGTATATATTAGGGGTGCAACAATGCATATATTCGTATTGAACTGTTCAATACAGGTGTGTACCGAACTGTGAGCACAGTGTATCGAATTTCGAAAAATACAGAATTTAAATTTATTTTATCAACTTGTCTTTCGACAGTGAGCTCTGTGCTGAAAAGTCAGTAAATCTACATTTGTCTACTTATTCGACTACATTCTTCTCTAGTGTTGGAACAACTTTGTTGTTAATGCTAAGTATGAGCTTGATGGTAATCTGTTGTGGACGAGAGCACAATGGTTAAAAAAAGGCATGAAAATGAATTTTTTGTGTTCAAAAAATATCAAACCATGACCCAAATATATCAAACCGAACTGTGAATTTTTTGTATCGTTGCACCCCTAATATATATATATGTGTGTGTGTGTGTGTATATATATATATATATATATATATATATATATATATATATATATATATATATATATATATATATATATATATATATATATATATATATATATATATATATATATATATATATATATATATACATATGTATGTTACAAGTTCAATTTTTCTATTTAATATTTGTTTACAAGGGCACAGGTTATTTTTTATATATTTATTTGAGATGCTTTTTTAATATTATTTTTCATTGTATCCTTCATTATACTAATTTAGGAGTCAAATGCAGCATCGGCCCCAAATATCGGCAGATAATATCGGCTGATGCTGATGAGAAAATATCAGTATTGGCCCTAAACAGTCTGTATCGGATGACCCCTAATTCAGATGCCCCAGTCATACGGTCGTCATTGTTTATCCACTGCTTGGCCCAAAAAAGTCACCACCTATCCTTCCAGGTTTTAATAATGCGTTGGACAGTTCTGAACCCAATTTCAGTAGTTTCTGCATCTCCTTAGATGTTTTCTTTGCTTGATGCATGTCAGTGATTCGACCTTTCTTAGACAGACTAGAATCTTTTCCACAACCACAAGATGTGTCTTTCCACATGGTTGTTTAGGAAATAAGAAGCAACTCATTGCACCACTCTGGGTTAAATAACTTGTTGCCCGCTGAAAGATAATCACCCATTCAGTAATTATCCAATAGGAGGCTCGTACCTATTTGCTTCATTAAATCCAGGCCAGTGTATGTGTATGTTGTTCCTTCAGCTGAATAAGTCATTGCTTCTGTGCTTCTTCTTACATTTTACTTGCTGTAAAGTACTAACAAGAATAATTGATCTTTTCTCCATCAGAGGTTTTAATGTTATGGCTGGTTGGTGTATAGAAACCTTAGATGGATGTTCTTTTAAAATGAGAATTGAGTGTTTTACACTGATCTTTGATCTTTTCTGTGTGGAGCTGGAGCTGTCCGTGTTGTCCAAGTCTTCATGGCAGCGATGTGGTTTAATGAGGTTGTTAATGAGGCTGTTGTCCGTGGCAACAGGATCGAGCTTCACTGAGCTTCTCTGTACAGACATGAATACAGCACTGCAACCCAAAAACATGAAGAAACATCACGGATCAGTTCAGACTGTCCGGACTCTGCTCCCTCACCCTGATCCAGTATTCCTTCTAGACCGTCCTCTTTTTCACTGTTCAGCTCCTGGGATGTTTTTGATTGAGTTGATGGGGTCAGTTCTTCCTCTCTTTTCTCTAAACTTCTACCCATCTTGCTGTCAAACATTTCCTCTATTTCTCTTTACCTTCCCAGCAATGCTCTGTTTCATGTTATTACTGGGACCAGGGCTGGGCGGTATGGATCAAATATCACAATATATTTATTTTAGATGACAATATACAATATATCCCAGTATTTTTACCCTAATTTGTCTGAAAGTTTCATTTCATATCAGACAGCTGTTTTTTTTAGTATTGAAACATTTTTAGCGTAAAGGTATCGCTCCACTGCAGTGATGGAACTGATAAAACACTGGTTAGAAATGACTGTTTTTTATGATTTTTTTTGTAAAAGTCTTGGGGAGGATTGTCTTCCAGACAGTGTAAATGATAGGGGTGGGAAAAAATATTGATACACGGAAATATCGCAATATTTTCATATGCTGAGACCATCTATATTTAAAAATGCAGTATCACTCTATTTTATAGATTGATACTGCATTTTTAAATATAGATGGCCGTAAAATACTAATTTTTACGCGGTATCAATCTATTTTATAGATTGATACAGCGTAAAAATTAGTACATTTTTCATTTGCTAATGAAATCTTGTGCAATATCATCGTTTTGTTACGAAGTCTCATGAGATTTCACGAAATACCGCAAGATTTCATCGTTCTGTTACAAAATCACACAGTATTTCGTGAAATCTCATGAGATTTTGTAAGAAAATGATATCTTATAAGATTTCATGAGTAAAATAGATTAATACCGCATTTTTAAATATAGATATGGTATCGGCATATGAAAACATGGCAATATTTCAGTGTATCCATATTTTTTCTCGCCCTTATCAAATAATCAGCTGACCCCTTTGTAGTCAGTCGAGGTGCGGCCGGGTCATTACGAAAAAATAAAGAAAAAGAATTTGCACAACTAATACCACGATATAATGATATGTGTAAATATCATATCTGTCTCATGTAGATATAATATCGCGATATTATATCAGTATATCGCACAGCCCTAACGGGGACTTGAGATGGGATTCATCAGTATTTAGCTGAATTGAAACAGACCTTCAAACATATTTGATGTGAACAGTGGAGGAAAATTTTTTTAAAAACTTTTTTAAAATGAAAATTTATTCCCCCCCAAAATTCAAGTCCCATTCCAAGTATCGATCTGACTGAAGCTCACACTCAAGTAGGACTTGAAGCTGCATGTTTGTCTCATAATTTTAACACATCAGTGGAACAGAGCCCTCGTATATGAGCACACTCGTCCTGCTCAGCTACATGAACATGGAATTTACAGTACTTGAGCACTTAAATACTTTCTCTGCACTTCTTCCTCAAACATTTTCAGTTCCCACACATTTATATGTGATGCAAAAAACTTTACGAAGCATGTCCTGAGAGCAGCCACACACACTTGTGCGCTGATGCACACACACATTTATCCATCGGCGAGGTTCATTTAAGGACAGCGTAGTGGAAGCCTCTCATATCCTGCAGAGATGAGTAGAGGGAGCACCCTGATGTGCTGTTATTGGATTTTGACTCATTCCAGAGCTGAATTTTCTCATTTTCTCCATCCATCATGAAGTGCATTAATAAAGCGCTCTGCCTCAGCGACTCTCTCTTTACTTTGCACATTTGTGTTTATTGCACGAGATCCTGGGCTCGCCCATTTTTCCAAAACGTGTTTGTGTTTTGACGTTGGAAGTCTCGGCGTGTTCCCGCTGATAACGAGACGCAGACTTGCCGATGGAGCACAATCAGCGAAGCACCGTGGGAGTTGATGTGTTGAGACTGCATTCACTCCCACGGCGTTCAGAAGTCCAAATTCCAGCTGTGATCCAAACCTGAAGGTCGTCTTTTAGAGTCAGCGAACAAACAGGGAGGTGGACTTTTATATAAAAACGTATTTCATCATTTGGCACAAAATGGACAAAAAGAAAAAGAATTGCTTCCATTCCTGTATCATAAACTTTCCACTCCACATCGGTGTACAGCTTTATTTCCATGTCTGGGTTTGAGAAACGCATCAGAAACCTCTCCTTGTTCTTTCAGCTTGAGTAACCAAGCATCTTTCATGCTATTGTTGTTCTCTCATACTCCGTATCTCCAGCCAGGAAGCTGCGATAAACCTGCTGAACACCACCTGCTCCAAGCAGCATGGGAGTTTGTGTTTGCTCCCAGGATCCGACGCCCCTGAGGTCCTATTTCAGTATTCAGTTCGGACATATTAACCCTCCAGTAACCCTAAGTTACATCAGACTGGGAGAATGTTTCAGGTTTGTGTACTGATGTTGGAAAAATAGGACCCTCAGAGTCTAATTCACTTAAATCTCTTTATTTATATTGCACCAATTCACAACAGAGGTCATCTCAGGGTTTGTTACAGGTAAATGCAGTCCAATACAATCTAAATCATGATTCAGTCCAGCTCAATGCTGTCCAAACGAGTATGCTTCTATAAGAATACCACAGATCACATTAATCTGGTGTCCTGAGCCTGCACCTGATGGGGGTGATAATAGTGAGTAAAAACTGCCTTTTAACAGGAAGAGATATCCAGCAGAACCAGAGTCATGGAGGCCGGCCATCTGTGTTGACTGTAGGGGTGTGAAGATGAATCAGAGGCACAGATAAATATATCACCAAGCCAGAGATCTCTGTTTTTTTTGTAGGCGAAAGTTAAGGACAGAGATAATTATGGTGAGTTATGGGACGTCTTCCAGCGCTCTGATGGTTCAGGGTCACCTGAGCCAGTCCCAACTATAACCGTCATTAAAAGCAATATTTTAACCCAAATCTTATTTATTCAGTTGACTCCCGACAGGATATTATTTGTTATTACATGTTAAATAATTCACACTCTGAGAAGCAGCCCTGGCCACCGAGACATTACCATGTTCTGTTGCAAATGGGAGAAAGAAAGTAAAAATACAGCTGGAGGAAGAAAGAAACCTCTCCTTTAGGGCTGGAAAAATAATGTTAAAAAAATGAGATCAAAAAACACAAAAAAAAGAAATCAAAAATTCCACAAAAAAAATTTAAAAAAATTAATAATAAGAATAAAAAAAAAATAATTCTCCCAAAATATACGCCCAAAAAGAAGCCCCCCCCCCCAAAAAAAAAAAAAAAAAAATATACAAAGAAAAAAAAAAAAAAAAATAATAAATGAGGTGTTTTTTTAAAAAAAGGGAAAAAAAAATAAGATATAAAAAAACAAACCGTCTCCTTCCACATCAATAATAATGATACTAACAATACATTTAATTTGATAACGCCTTTCAAGACACCCAAGGACACTTAAAGGCGTTACAGAAGATGCTTCTTTCAACAATTAATGCGATATTCTGTAAAATTGGGTTAACTACTCCATACGCTATGATTAATTAAAAGCTTTAAATATATAAATATTATACATCAGCTGTGAAAGTAATGGGGCTGAAAAAAACATCCGCCAATCATCTCTGCATTCCTCAACTTTTTCATTTGTCTGCTGGCTTGTCAATCACTTTTACTACCGTAGTAAGAGTGATTGACGTCAGTTCAATTCAACGGGTGGCGAGACTGGAGAGTGATTGATTGGCGAGAGCAATACTGCGACCCAGAAGCTGCGCGCACTTGTCTGATGTTTACAGTAGGGAGCTAAGATCATTCTGCTAGCAGTTAGCAACGTTCAGACGACATTCTGTTTACGTGCGTTTGTGACATGATGGAGAATCTGTAGCTGCTGTCTGCTAAACACCAGAGCGGCTCGTGCACGTTGTTCTGTGGCCGGAGGAGGGAGCTGTGAATCTAGCAGGTTGGTCTTGCGCATGCGCATTTTTCAAAAACTCACTAACAGTCTCTGCTTTCTGAAATGCTGCAAAATCTTCTATAGCACCTTTAGTAAGAAAACAATAAAACACAGAAAGCACAATAATCAGCAGGCGTTTGGAGGAACGTCTGAAAATGAAAATGTACGTTTGATCGAATGATGATGTAATGATGCAGCTCTGCTGTGAGTCTTTAGTTTGTGAAAAATTAATCTTGTTTTAAAGCCCATTAAACCTTATTTCTAGGAATTAAAAGTGTATTTACTCACCGGTAAAATTTCTGTATCACTTTGACTCCTTCAGAAGATATTACGTTGAGTCGCCCTTCGGTGTGCATCCATATAATGGGAGAGAGGGGGCAGCCTCTCTGTAAGGCATTATCTGCAGCAAAACTCCTTCATTTCACCAATGCTTTAAGTAGAATAAGCAAACGAACGAGTACAATTGTCCGGTGAGTTCAGATTTCGCTTCCGCAATCTGCGAAAACTCCTAGAAATAAGGTCCAGGTTTTAAAAAAAAAAAAAAAAAGTTAGCTTTTAATGCTCCAGATTAAAGACGGGCACAGAACCTTCGGTCTGTCTTTTCGACCTTTACCTGCACATTTTGGATGCAGTACCTTTGGGAACTGTGGGGGCAGTGTTGAGCAGTAACGAAGAAGAATCCGCAATATATTTAGTGGCTACACGGACCACCACCACCACCACCACCACCATGTCAGCTTTAATTATCTCTCTATCCGAGAATGAACATTATCATGAACACCACCACCATCCCCATGTTTGCTATCGTCTAAACTCGGAGATAAACTCTGAACCCTGCACCGCCCTCTGGTGGATGTATTACTCAACAATGCCAACACGAAAGCATTTCAAACAGACATACCTATTTATGAACTTAAGGGGGCATGAATATGTCTTTACATGAGTCTGAGCTGGAATTATGACATCAGCCAAGTGCAAGTTACAGTAAAATGTAATGCAAGGTAAAACTTTATTTATATATCGCTTATAAAAAGCCACAGCTAACACAAAGTGCTGTGAATGGCAGGACAAAAATGCAATTGTTAAATAACCAAAACCGCTAAAACAAAGCAAGGTCACATGCTGGGTAAAAGCCAGTCGTAAAAAATGGGTTTAGAATTACTTTTAAAGCCATTTCAGAAGAAAGTAAAACAATCAAAAGAGAGCAAATTCTCATGTTGACTTAAAAGCTAAGCCATAAAAGTGTTTTAAAAACGGTGAGTGTGAGTGACTTTTCGTAAGAAACTCCAACTTTACATGGTGATTGACGACTTGCTGTTTTATTTGACTCATCATGATAACCCCTGCTTAATAAATTGGAAAGAAGCAGCGCACCTGACATATGAAAAGACCACCGTTATGAAACCACCAGGACCTGAAGCGCTTTCATATCCCTCGTTTTCCATTTCAAGTTTACGTTTGCTTACACTCCGACCATGCCCGTCACTTCACAGATTAGTTTTTATGCAGAACTGAGAACCATCATGCTTCAAATTATTCTCAGATGTCATGTTATGATCCAGACAATGAAGCCTGGGAGGTGAAGAAGTGGTTCACACATCCAGACTGCTGGTCCAGTTCTGAGCTTTCCCAGTCCACATATCCAAGTTCAGTCACATCCGCGGTGCTGCCAGCACCACCTCTTTAGATGATCTTTTTCATACGTATGAAGAAGGTTGGCCAGTTTAATAAATCTCCAACAGCAGCAACATAACCTCACGTTAAAGCTAAATTAGGTTGGAAGCATAATCCTTTGATGTTTTGATATTAAACTCTATTAATGCGTGGAGTCTAAAAAGGAAAAAACAATCCGTGTGTTTTCTGGTTGATGTTTAACTTCTTTTCCCCTCATTTACTGGGAGAAAAACCTACATAAACATGCACACTGAGAACCTGAGAGTGAGAACTGGGTCACCACTATCAGTCTCAGAGTGCCGTAGGCATTATGGAAATCTCATGGAAAACATGGACACACAAACAGACCCAGCTACACACCCTTTTTCATGCACTTACACACTTCATCTTTCAAAACCAAATGCCCTCCATCCCCTGCAGCGACTGCAGAGTCCAGATAACAGAGCGATGCTTGTGTCCAGGTCTCACGGTGTTAACAATGAACTGATTGGGAGTAAATAATTTCTTCACGTAAAACACGAACAAATGAGTTTCTATTATAACTCCTCTCCCTTTCTTTCCTTCCGCAGACACGTCTTCAGGCTCCGAGGGCGAGGGCCAGGGGGACGGGGATGAGGAAGAAGGCGGAGAGGGTGAAGAAGAGGACGGCAGAGGTGGCGGAGGAACCTCGTCCAGCCAGGAGGGCAGCATCAGCATGGAGCACTGGATCAGCCGGGCCATCCACGGCACCTCCTCCACCACCACCACCACCACCTCATCCACCGCCTCCTCCTCTTCATCGTCCACACGCAGCGGAGGGAGCGGGGCGGCCGGCGGCAGGCTGGCGGACGTGCTGGCCCAGCACGTGCACATCTCCGCTCAGCACCACCACCGACACCACCATCACCACCGCCACCACAAGACCGGTGAGTTGGTACGCGGTCTGGAGGCGCCAGTGCTGACGGTGTCAGTAAACCCACGTTAGCTGTCGTTAATCAGGTTTTTGCCTTTTTAAAATAGATGAATAAAAATTGCAACTTTTAACAAGAGATGTGATATCGAAAAATATCGGTATCTGTTTGATCATATTGATATTTTTTTTAAAGAATTCTCACAAGATCTTCTTGTTCCATTAGCAGCAGTCCAGCATGCAGAAAAGTCCCTGTTATTGTGGAAGAACTTCATATCCCAGCATTCCTTTCAGAGTCATGTGACTACGGTGCAGCTGCTGCTGCTACAGACTGACCTGCTTTGAAGCTGCTTATAATATGTCTGGTTTTAAGTTGTTGGTTAAGTTACCAAGTTGTCAGAAACATCATAATTGCTAGTATCTGATATCTGGCAGCCAGATGTCCAAAATGAAGTTCTCTGACTGAGTTAAGGCTGTTTTGGGATCTTTACTGTATATATATATAATATGAGAGATGCAAAATATGACACATACAACCCTACAGGTGTCTGTTTAGATCGGTATCAGTTGATATCGGAAATTAAGGTAGTTTTCACACAGGACCCATTTAGGTCGACTTAACTGGGTTTTGATACTTAACACGCGCGACTGGGTCTGTGTGAACACGCCACTCACGCTCGTAGTGGATCTGACTGGCTGAACGGGGTGGTTTCAGAGCAGATTGTGTCAACCTAAAATGCAGCACGAGTGATGTGTGAACGCACAGCAACTTTAACCCAACCTAAATCCCAGATACTTCAACTTTTTTAACTAAACAGGTATCCGTAGGCAGCTGTATGTTGGGATATTCTTCTTATTACAGTGTTGTATTACAAATAATAGTGTTACACGGCCTAACTGTAACGTTTAGTATCATCTTGTGTTTGTGTTCACAAACACTGGACAAATACCAACAAGGGCCAGCAGGCTAAGCGTTAATGCTCATGTTTACACTCACCGTTACCTGGCTATTCGCCGATAAATATCTCCGTATGGTCCGGACTTCGTGGTTCAGCAGAATCAATCTGAGCCTTGTGCGGGTCTGTCTGGAAATCCGCCGCCTCCAGTGCATGACAACATTGTTCTCCACACGCAACCGGCTCTGGTCTTCAACACACACCATCATTCACGTGTGTTTTGTTTACAACACAGCCACGCTTTACAGCTGGGACGCGTCTACTTCCATCTGGTTGCCATGGATACACAATGCTCCAGTCTGTAGAGCGACTGCTGAGCGCGGTGATTAAAAAACAGATGTAAAACGGAGCCGTATTTGTTAAAAATTGAAACATTGTAACTTTTTCACTGCTGCAGCAAAGCAGCGCCTGGATCGACCCAAAATATGCGTGAAAACGACCTAAGAGTTGGACAATATCGGTATGACATCAAACATCCCTACTCCTAATAAGACCCTGCTCACTTCTCCACCCACAAGCTGAGTATAAGTTAGCCACGAGTTAGCAACTAGCTGCTTCAGATGTTGAGATACAGCTGCTAGCTGCTACTCTCTCGCTTTGTCCAGTCCTGGTGGATTACAGCTACTCGCTTACTCAGCAGTTTCTAGTAGCTAACTTCATTGCAAAAACTCAAAATCTTACCAAGTATACAGTGTATGTCTAGTTTCTCATCAAAATATCTCATTACACTCAATACAAAACATAATCACCTAAAGAGAAACATTTCAGTGAGATATAGGAACTTTTTTTTCTGACAATACATCTTAAATATCTTAAGTGAAAGAGTCTTGAAAAAGATCTTTTTTGGAGTCATAGCTAGATGAAACAAACTTATCATAAGACTTGTGTCTTATGATAATACCTGTAAAATATAGCTAAGGAGTTTTTTCCTGCTAATTTCAAGATTATCTCAATATTAGCTGGTAGTCCTATTTCAAGAAATCTTATCAAGAAAATTTTTACTTGTTCCCTTGGCAGATATATTTTGCTTATTACAAGCAAAAATCTTGTTTTAGCTTATTTTAAGTGTGGCTTTTTTTTCCAGTGCTCGCTCAGCCCAGAGAACGGCTGCTAGCTAACTTATTTTCAAAGCTTGTTCCACCCAGTCTTCGCCCCCATCCTACAGATAGAGTTGACTCCTCTAATCTTCTCATTAGGCTGGTTCTTTCTGGGTTTTCTGACCTCCTGGTTGTGAATCCAAGGGGTGGAGTTTTAATTTAAGGAGGAGGAATTCTGTGATTTTTTATTTGGTGATCATTTTTTTTTTAATATATTTTAAGGAAAAAAAACATTTATGGGAAAGTAAAAAAGGGTAAATGTTTTTTTTTTCTTAAGGGGGGGGGGGGGAAGGGGAGATAAGGTCAACGAAAACATAAAAATAAAATAAAAGGTGGGGGGAAAAAAAAGATAGAAGATATGTAAAAAATAAAGGGAAAGAAAAACCAAAAAAGAGGTGGGTTTAATTTTTCTTACCCATGGGGGGAGGAGCTTGGACCTTTTTTGTCCCCCCCCAACTTAAAATAAATGGGATTGAGGGGGCCGGGGCCCAAAAAGGGGGGAAAAAAAAGAAAAAAAAAAATAGAAAATTTATGTATGAAGTAAAAAAGTGAAGGGTGGGGAGTAGTGTAAATAAATAATAATGATAATATTTATTAATTAATATTATATTATTTTTTTCTAAATTAATATAGTTAATTTTCATTTTTAATTATTTTTTATTTATAAGAATGAGAATTTATGTAGGTGAAATGAAGGCGAGAGAGAAAAGCAAGAAAAAGAAAGGGTGGGGGGAGAATATATAATTTTTTTTTTTTTTTTTTTTTTTTTTTTAAATCAACAGTCAATTCTCTTTGTTTTTCCCTAATAATTTAAAAAAAAAATCAAAATTTTTCCTTGGGGGATGTGGGGGGAGGGTGGGAGAGCGGCGGAGAGGTGATGTTGAGGAGGTGATAGCAGCAACAACAAGTATATATAATATAAATTATAATGAGTATTGGGCCTCAAGGATAGGGGGAGAGTGGGGGATTGGTTTTTTTGGCTGGGGGAAGGAAAAAGAAGTGTCTGATCTCCGGCTGCATCTGAGATATTAAAAAAGTGCTCTAGAGTCTTGCTCACCATGAGGGTGGGTAGAAAATGAATGCAAATATTTCTGTGGGTGTACTGTTCCTTTAAGAGTCAAGAAATCTCAAACATTCAACAAGTTCACATCTAATCTAAGACAAAGGCTCTAAAGTTAGCTTGATGAATTAAAACATAAACATATTCTTGTATCTACATGTCGTATTTACATCCTGCTGCGTTCACATCTGTCTCTCTGCTGCTAATCTCTTTGCACACACACACACAGATAAGTTACACAGATAACTCAGATGTTTATTTTGTTGGAAAAAGATATAAAAAAGAAACAAAACAAAAAACTGTGACTGAAAGCAGCCTGATAAGACTAAATATTCAGTGGTAGACTATTTGAAAGCTTCATCTGATAGAAAATGACCATCTACGTAAGTTAGAGGCAACATGTGTGATTTAGTCCATATTCTTATCTACGGTGATAAAGCAGGGAGAAGTTAGAGATGCCAGCATTGGACATTTTCTCTCAGTTATAGATGTTGACGAACACGAGTTCACCTGCATGGCTCTTCGCTGGACTGCAGCTCACACACAGCAGTCAGACCAGATCTGTCCTCACAGGGCGAGACTGGAGACTCCTCTCTGCAGTAGTATCATCATCATCATCACAATACAGTGAAGACTGAAGCTTCATAGTGTTGACTTCTCATTGGAGAAACGTCTTTTTGCTTTGAGTTCAGATTAATAAACAGCCTGATATAAATATTCTGTGCTTTTGATGGATCCATAATCCCCCCAAGACATCGTAAAGGTCCCTGAATCCCAGATTAGAAAGAACAAGGCCAAGAACTGCAGCTGGGCATCAAAGCGCGACTGAAAGAGTCTGTAAATGAAGCAGCCGGCCTTGAGTTTATTCTTGGTTAAAAATGAGCTGGCTTGAGAAGTTTCTAATAAAAGTTTGTAGATCAGCCCACAGAAAGTAGATGGGTGGGCTCGGTCTTTGAAGCTTAATTGGGGGGTTTTGGATAGTTAAGTATGTTTCGATGGAGTACCATATCCTCGTACACAGTGTGTAAATGCAGGTTTAGCAGAATTTCTACTTCTTGTTTGAATCTGGTGACAGTTGCGTCGTCATTTTTTTTTTTTTTTTTTTTGCCTTTACTCTATTTTTAAACTTTTTTTCATTTTGTTGAAACTTAAATCTGCTTATATTATTATTCCTTCCTTCAGATGTTAGATGGCTTTGTAAAAGGAGAAAGTGTCACAACATAGCAATGTTTTTTCTATTTTATAGAATATACAGGTTTGAGCCTCATGTTGCATAATTACTGCCTGGGTAATTATCTTTCAGCGGCAACAAGTTATTTAGCTCAACAGATGCAAGCTTCTCATTTCTGAAACAACCCTGTGGAAAGATGGATGTTGGTCAGATTATTGGCATCAAGCAGAGAAAACATCAAAGGAAATGCAGAAACAACTAGAACTGGGTAAAAACTGGAATAATAGTTAGAAACCATCGTCTCTGCGGGAGAGATGTTATTGGAAAACATTTAGAATTTAATTTATGACTCCTTCATCAGGATGTGGCCGTATAGTAATCACTATGGAGGTGTTTCTGTTAAGAGACGTCATTTTCAGACCTAAACTGATAAAAGCTGAACATCATTCCATCTGTTTTGTAAAATATTTTTCAAATCACTCATTTTTAATGAATAAATGAATGGATCACTTTATTCATGTAAGGTGGTATCATTTTAAATGTACAGCGATAAATAACTGTTTTTTCCTTCTAAACTAAATGTATAATAATGATTGAATTGGCTGCTAGGTGTTTGTAATTGTTAACTCAGAATGTCCATAAATGTCCACATGTCCATAAAGACATGTATGTTTGGTAAACAGGTCTCCCACGCAAAAGATATTGCATCTCAGTGGGACTTACTTGTGTAAATAAAGTTTAAATAGAAATAGATATAGCTTTTATCAGAAAACTAATAGCGTTGAGGAATTCAAAGCTTATTCCCGAGTAACGTGGCAAAATCTGAATATTATCACATATACAGCAAAATAAAAGATTAAATATTTAATATTTACATTTGAAAAGACACTTTATCGCCACAGATGTGGAGCTTGATCACAAACATCACCATTTCCATCTTTATGATTCAAAACTTCACGTGCAGCAGTGAATTGTGGGCAATATGCTGGCATACAGACTCTGCTGAAGTATGGATTGAAGGTGCAAAGTGGGCGGGGCGAACGTCCACTGTTGAGAATTGGGACACACTACGCACTTTAACCCTTCAACAGCAAGGTTATAATAGTTTTGGATTTATAACTAGTTTCAGTTTTTATTTAGTTTTGACTTTTTGTTTTTCAGTTCAGTTTAAGTTAGATTTTTGAGCAGCTTTGCTAGTTTTTATTAGTTTTTATTTTGGGGGGAAATGCTTAGTTTTAGTGAAGTTTTTATTAGTTTCAGTGTCAATTTTATCTATTTTTTTTTTTGTTGTTTGTTTTATTTATTCATTGTAAATTATAGTAATTTGTCTGGTGTGACACTAAAAATCATCAGAAAGTCACTCGGAGTAAAACTGGTAGTAAATAGATGAGATAAGAATAGATTTCTTTTTAATCTAAAAAGCTTATGTATTAAATTTAGAAAGTCTTAAACTAAGGATGTTTTTGCAACATAGTTTAGTAAATACACAATACAGTTTCAGTTAGTTATCGTGTCGTTTTTATTTTTATTTCAGTTATCGAAAATGTTTGTTCAGTTTAAGTTTTTTTTTTGTTTGTTTTAGTTAACTATAATAACCTCGTTCAACACGAACATGTGCACGGTTGAAGTGTGGGTGTTGGTACAGAGGCCTCATTTTAATGTCACCTTTTCATGATTGTGTTTGAGGTTTTCCCAGTGATCAGTTGCTTGAATTTTATTATTAAATCATCATCCTCCCACCTGCCTCTGGGACCTTTCACCTCGTCTCCTGTTGCCACGCATCCTGACACCATGAAACATTCAAATATATGAACTAAACTCTTTGAACGGGTTTTCTTGAACCGGAGAAAGGGGCAGGGATACTTTCCATTCCCTTCAACCCGTGTTCAAAACACATCTAAAAGTGGAGAAAGTGGCCTGCTGTGGCCACAGAGCTGCAGTTGCAGCTTTCCCTGCTGTTTGTTGAGGCAGCGTCATGACTAAACGCTCCGGCGGAGGCAGGTTTGTTTTCATGCTGGCTCTGCCGGGATCCGACTCTGAAGATAAGGCGTGGACGGATACACAGAGCTGCCACCGGCTCTGCCCAGCCAGCATCCAGCACCTTCACTGATGGGATGGCAGCGCTTCTGTGCTCGTGTCGCTTCGCTTGCGTGTTTGTTTGGACTTACTCCCACTGATTTTTAGCGTCTCTCTTCCCTGCAGTCTGAAATTAGCCAGAAATTTGTTTCCAAGGGAGCAGCTGCTGAAAACATTTTAGGCCTTGACAGGAAAGCACTCAGCAAGCGCCAATAATTTAAATGAAAATGGTGGCTGAAGGTGACAGGAAGGTGGTTTCCCTCTTTTTCACTGTTTTATGGTGAAATAAACGGCAGGTGAAAAGTTTAAAAACAACTTTGGGGTGACATTTGCTTATCTGTGTCCTGAAATGGCAAGTCATTTAAACCCTCCACAACTGATGAAAAGCTTTGGTTCTGAGCTCAGAAGGTGAATTATGATGACGTAAATTAGTATTGTTTCTATATATT